>VDFB02000017.1:318115817-318341401 GCA_007258455.2 Sequoia sempervirens
TGTATAATCCATGGAAATATATTAATATGTGATTTTATATATATTGGCTTATATAGATGAATTTATATAATTTATTATAACCTGATTTATACTTATTATAGATATATGCTCTCCCTTTTTATTGCATCACACTACATTTTACTACATATAATAGAATACTAAACCTTGAACTTTGGTCAAGTTTTTTGTCAACAATACTATACCAAAGTTTTCTGTAATTTATAAAAGGTCTTTTTGTTGAACATAGATTGGCATTTATGTCAAAGGAGTAATTTCCTTGATGATAGATTATTCTTATTGATGCCTAAGGTGGAATGCTAGATGAATAGTGAGAATTAAATGTAATTGTACTTGAATTATCATTATATTTTTTAGTAAAATGAAGAATATTGACTATAGTATGCTTGCAATATCATGCTTGCATCTATTCCTGGTGATAGTGGTGATCTAAAAGTATAATCTAGGATGTTTGTGGTCAGTTACTAAAGATAGAGATATTTATATGGAAATGTGTTCATGATCAGTCTCTTCCTGAAGGCATGTTGTAATTTGTGGTTTGAATGGAGAGTATGTCTATACATTCTCTATCATATTCTAGAGTTTATGGAATATATGTTCAACATGCAAAAATATTGAAGTGACAAGAAGGCCATTGTGCTTATCAGTTAACCAATTGATGTTCTAAAACTATGCAGCAACATATAGTAGCATGTGTCATCTAGAGATGGCATGGGAAGGTAAAATAGATTCAGGTTATGGACCTGTGGAATCACACATCATTTTGGTTTAGTGGTAAAAAATTTAATTTAGGACCTACCCACTACACATTTCATGTAATTTGAATTTAGATCCATCCTATGTCATTCTGGTTAATTCTAGATCCCTAGCCAACATGAAATGATCTTTTTGATAAGAAATGAAATGACATGAAATTATGTTAATGTAATGTCTTATATATAATTTAAGTTTCACTCCAAATGATAAGTATGAAAATTTAATGAAAGTGTGATTGGGTGTGAGAGTATTTGTACAAGAAAGGGTTATTCAATGTGAGTTGCATCTCAATCATTGTGTACCATAATCAGAAGATCATAAGGATTTTTAGAGAGTATTAGATCTTTTTTAAGTTGTGATCATTATTAAAGTTCTACAAGCTTTATATTTGTAATCCAGTAGGACTATTGTTCTACTCATTGAGTTGGTGCTTAGATATTTGTATTGGGAATAGGTGTCTCTAGTAGGTTGGTTCCTACAAACACAATATCTCTAGTAGGTTGGTGCCCACTTCATGACTATAACATTCATTATTTTTTTAGGCTAGATTTAGAAAGTAGCTCCAAGCAGCTCTTCTCACGTTGGTTTTTCTCATTCTGAGTTTTCACGTATCTAGTGTTCAATGTATGAATGTATCCTTTTATGATTGATTGTTTTTCAATAGTTATTTTGATTCATATTTCATGAGTGGATATACATGTCAAATTAAAGAGTTTTAAATATAGTTGATCTACTAATTCAACCCCCCTCTCAGTAGATTGTGTTCCCTTCAATTGGTATCAGAGATAAGTTCCTTTGAAGAAGCTTAAAAAATTGAGGTAGATTCGAGATGGAACGTTTAGTGGCTCAAGAAGGATTGTTTGTAGAAAAGGCACCACTCTTTGATGGATCCAATTATGCTTTTTGGAAATTAAGGATGGAAGTATATCTAATGACATTGGGGTTTGAGGTATGGAAATTATTTGTACATGGATATGAGATCCCTAAAAGTGCTTTAAGAGATTAGGTCAGAAAGAAGGTTTGTGAGAACAATGCTAAAGAAAGGAATGATATTTATGTGGTTTATCTAACTCTAAGTTTGTAAAGATAATGTATTTTAGGGAAATGAAGTAAGTATGGAATAAGTTACACAAAATCTATGAAGGAGATTCCAAATTCAAGCAAGCAAAGCTTCAAACTCATTGAGGTTAGTTTGAAAGTCTAAAATTGAGGGAAGAGGAAAAATTGCTACCTTCCTAATATAGGTTGATGAGGTTGCAAACTCTATCAAAGTTCTTGGTGAAGAACTAAAAGAAGGTATGATTGTGAAAAAGGTACTCATATCCCTTCTTAAAAGGCTTGATACAAAAAATAATTCTATTGAAGAAGCTAAAGATTTTAATTATCTAACTATGGATGGTTTACATGGAATCTTGACTTCCTATGAGATGAGGATTTTGTTGCAAGTATGTTGTTGGTGTTCTTGTTGATGTCAATAGTATGGAGATTATTAGATATTTCTAGGGTTGAAGTTGTTGGTGGTATTATCATTAGTGTTGTCAATACTAATGCTAAGTGTGGATATGTTGTGGTTTGATGTCACATTGATGTCAACCCCTAATGTGGAGATTATTGGTATTGTAAATGTTGTAGTCATGATGAGGTGTTGTAGTATTGTGTTGATGTTGTTGATGCAGCTAGTTCACTTGGTTCCCAAGTGCTTTTGAGAAAATTTGAATAAAAGAGTGTGCAATGTGATAGAGGTGTGTTTAACGTTGTGCTCCACATTTCTTCATGGTTGAATATATGCTTGTGTAGTTTTGATTTGATTATTATAGGTGTTCAGAGGTTCTATATCCAAAGTTTCAAGTTATAGATTGTACGACAATGGAAGATGTGTTTAATAGAGTGTCTATCTATATAGAAGGTTGTTTGGGAGAAATGAGATTGCTCCACATTTCTCTACATTGTTGTTTCCTATCTTGTGGATTTGGGAACATGATTATATTTTCTATATCTACTTTCCCTTGGATTTTTGGTTTTGAGTTGATCCATAAGTTTAGTTCTTATGTTGGAGTTCAATGGTAATGCATCTTGATGTGTGGGATGAAAGTATTCTTTGTTTTAGATGGTTGTGGTAGTATTGTAAAATATTCTAATGATGTTGGAATATTTTGGGATGTTGTATGGATGTTGTGAAGTGTTTCTTTATTGTTTTCATGTTGTTTCTAGACTTGGAGAAATATTTATGTGGTTTCTTGTTAGTTTTAGTACAGGTTTGGCTAACCTGGGTGCTAGTACTAATTGTGAAGGTTGTTTTTTTTTGTGGAAGCATAGTGATATGTGTTGATGTATATTTGGGTCCTAGTTAACCCTTAGCATGGTCTTCCTTCACTTATTTCCAGCATGGAAGTGTTTGGTGTCGAATTATTTGGTGTTGCATGTTTAAAGTGCATATGTTTCATTAAGGCCACCTAATTGAGATTGTTTAGGTCATGGATGGTATAAATGCAAGGTGTAAAACATGTAAATGTGATAAAGTGTGGTTATCTAAGTGAAATCTTATATTCCTATGACTCTCAATGTAGTGAGAAAAATGTTTCTATATTTTGAGTGTGCTTGAAGTTGTTGGAGGCAGTGAGCCAAATGTTATGGATGGAATAGAGTTGTAGTGGTGGATTTTCCTATTGCTCTGAGATAGTGAATCTATCTAGAATAGTTTCTTCTATTCTTCTTTCTTCTTTTCTGGGAAATAAGCCTAATTATATTTGGTTTTGTTATTCATATATATGTGAGCTAATACTCATTGTAGTTTTCCATACTTAGGTTTTTCCATGTAAATTTGGTGTTCTCATGTGTATGGTTGTGTTCACATTGTTGTTTCACATGTTTACATTTTTTTAATTCTTAATGAGAGTTTAAAATTAGATAAGGTTTTGATAGTTAATGAGGGATTGAATGTTTTAAAGTACAACTGATTCACCCCCCACTCTCAGTTGTCATGTGCGTCTAATAATTAGTATCAAATTTGTGGTTCCTTGGAGAAAGTTCAACAACTTGAGGTAGATCCAGATGATGCACAGGAAGGTTATCAAATCTCTTATGTTTTATGGAACAAATTATGCTTACTAGAAAGCCATGATGGAGTCCTTTTTGGTACCCCTTAGATTTGGAGTCTGGTAGTCAATTGAAAAAGGATATACTATGCCTATTTTTGGTTCAAAAAGTGATGATGAGATCAAGGAATGCTATTTTGAGTGGTCTTTCTAATTTTGAACTTGGAAAGGTGATAAGTTTGAAAAATGCAAAAGAGATCTGGAAAAGTTGAAGAGCATTTCTGAAGGAGATGATAAGGTCAAGTAAGTGAAGATGCAAAACTAAAAATCCAAATTTGAAACCCTAAGGATTTCTGGAGATGAATATATTATTACTTACATTCTTAGAGTGGATGAAGTGGTCAATGCCATCAATGGTCTTGGTGGTAAGTTAGAAGAAAGTGAAGTTGTGAAAAAGGTATTAAGAACTATTCCTAAAACTTATAGTTCTAAAGTTTCTACTATTGAGGATGATTAGAATTTAGATCAATATTCTAGAGATCAGATGTTTGGTGCTTTAATTTTTTATGAATTAAAAGAGTTTGTTCAAGATGTTAAAAAAATATGCTTTTAAAGTCTACAAGGTAGAGAAGGTTGATGAATCATTTTTGTATGATCTTTGATGAGGTGGAAGAAAATTTTGTAAGGAGATTGAAAAAGGGGCACTAGAAAATATAGAGGTAACTTACCCTTTAAGTGTTTCAATTGTGGAAATATAGGTCATTATGTTTCTAGATGTCTAATCAAAGTTTTAAATGACCAACATAAGGATCATTAAGGAAAAAATTTCAAGAAGAGTTATTATGTTGAAAAAGACAATGGTGTATCTAATGATGAGGAACTAGACTATCCTAATGATGATAATGATGAATTATTGTTCATGGCTTTAAATTTTGGAACCAATTCTACTAATTTTAAAGCATGTATGAAGGAAAGTGCTCCTTAACAAGTCACAACATTGAAAGAACTATGGTGACTTCTTTTCATTCAAGAGAAGAGAGGAAATACTAGATAATTGATAGTGGAAAAGGTTCAATTAGTTTTGATGGAAAGCATAAAATAGATAATGTTCTTTACGTCAAGGGTCTCCAACATAATCTTCCTAGTGTAGGAAAAATGTGTAGCAGAAGATATGATTTGTTGTTTCAGGATGATGGTTGTAAAATCAGAAAAGGAAGATCTGAAACCCTGGTTGTTATAGTGACAAGGATAGAAGGTCATGCTTATCAACTTAAAGGTAGTGGTGCTAAGTTATTTATGTCTCAAATCAATGAATTTTGGCTATGGCATAGAAGCATGGGTCACATCAATTTTGATATCCTAGTGAAGATTAGTTCTATTGATTCTATAAGAGATCTGCCAAAAATTACAAAGCCTATCAATGCTATTTGTAAGGAATGTCAATTTGGAAATCAAACAAAGAAGAGGTTCAAGACTAAAGAATATTCTACTATAGGTCCCTTGGAGTTGGTGTATACATACCTATCAACACCTACCAAAATAAGAAGCTCTCAAGGTGACACTTATTTCATGTTATTGATTGATGATTTTTCTATAATGATGGGTGAAATTTCTCAAAGAAAAATTAGAAGCTCTAGAAAAGTTTAAAGCATTTATGTCTATGGTTGAGAATGAAATTAATGTGAAAATAAAGTTCTTAAGGTCTGACAGAGGTGGTGAGTTCACCTCCAATGATTTTAACATTTTTTGTGAAGATCATGGAATAAATGGACATTTTTCAATTCCTACGATTCCTTAGAAAAATGGAGTTGTGGAGAGGAAGAATAGAATAGTTCAAGAAGCATCAAGGAATATGATGAAGAAAATCTATTAGATGTCTATTGGAGAGAATATATTCGTATTGTAGTATATATACTTAATAGAGGTCAAGTAAGAGTGAACAGTTCAAAGACTCCCTATGAATTATGGTATGGAAAACCTTCTACTCTGAAATATTTTAGACTGTTTGGAAATAAATGCTATATCAAAAGAGAAGAAGAAAACTTAGGAAATTTTGATGCAAGATCTGATGAAGGAATCTTCCTTAGATTCTCTACAAGAAGCAAGGCTTACCGGTGCTATAATAAAAGGTTGAAGAAGATTGTTGAAAGTGAAAGTGTCAAAGTGGATGAAGAACCACATAAAAGTTTTGTATTGATAGAAGGATATGGATCTAATGAGTCCCCTTGTAGTGAAGAATAAAAGGAAGAAGAGAAAGAAAAAGAGATGATATTTGAAGAGGAAGAAGCTCTAGAAGAGATCCCTAAGACTCCTAAGCATGTGCAAAAAATCATTCTAAATATAAAATCATTGGAAATAAGAGAATAGGTGTGTTGACAAGAAGAAAAGTTGCTTTGAGAAAAGAACAGGTAAACTTTTGTTTATTGTTAGAGGTAGAACCTAAAATTGTAACTGAGGCATGCACGGATGAGAATTGGGTCAAGGATATGAAAGAAGAGTTGGAACAAATTGAGAAGAATCATACTTAGGAATTGGTCCCAATACCAACAAATAAGAATGTGATAAGAACTAAGTGGGTTTTCAAGAACGAGTTTAATAAGGATGGAAAATTTGTCAGAAATAAGGCTAGACATGTGTAAGGGCTACTCACAAGTGGAAGGACTATATTTTGAAGAAAATTTTTCTTTGGTGGCAAGGATGGAAGCTATTATATTTTTTTTGGCTTTTGTAGCACATAAAGACTTCAAGGTATATCAAATGGATGCCAACTTTGCATTCTTGAATGGTGAGTTAGAAGAAGAGGTGTATATAAAAAAAAAAAAAAGGTTTTCAGTTATCAAATGATGTTGATATGGTCTCCAAGTTGTAAAATGCATTATATGGACTTAAACAGTCTTCTATAGCTTGGTATGCAAGGTTGGATAAGTACTTGTTGCAATAAGGATTCAAAAAAGGTACTACAGATAGTAACCTTCACTTCAAGGTGTTGGTTGTTTCTTAAGAACCAAGCTCATCTTCAAAGAAGCCTATGGAATTGTCAATTCCAATCCTTAGCAACCTAAAGGGATTGTCCAATGAATGAGTGAAAGGAGCAATGCTTTCCTCCTGAACTTTGGGCTTTATGAACCCAGGAGGGTGATCCCACAATGTACCTCTAAACTTACACACTCAATGACCAGATACATTGCAAATAATAGATGAATTCTCATATAATTTTCTCAATAAATGGAATATTTCTAGAAGTTGGATACCCCTTTACAACACTCAACATTTAGAGCATGAGAATGAAAGAACTTAACATGAAATGATAACAATTGCAGTTCATTTGAAAGTTTGTTTATAAATTTGATTAGTTGTTGAGCGAACAAGAAGATGTATCATGAATACAAAACTCAAATCAATGCCTTAACCTAGGAAATGGAGTCAATCTCCACATAGACATAATTTGACAATTGATTAATACATAGCAACATAAAGCTTTTGTGGTGTAGGAAGATGTACACCCTTGCATTTTCACACTAGTTTGGGCCCACCTTGCTTTATTAATCCCTATTTATGTCTTAATTGGTCATATTTTGCATCCAAAATCCTAATAAATTATCTTTTTATGGCTAATCCTGACAAACATCAAAGGATAAATTATAATTTACTGATTTTAGTTGTGTGTCCTTGATTTTTGGTATTGGAACTAAGACGCCACCTAGGGCATCTTTTTCCTCCAAAGGTCTTGGGACCCTATTTTCAAATGTGTCTTGGATGGCACCCTTTTTGGAGTCTATGCCCCAAGTTTCAAACCTTAGGACTAGGACACCACCTAGAGCATCCTAGTCCCCCTCAAGTTATTTTCAGGATTTAATTTCAAATCTTGGCAAGATTTATCCTCCTTTAATTAATGAATTCATATGTCAGATTAGTGTGGTGTAATTTTGGGATATTAAGCATGGATAAGTATAAATACAAGGTTCTTTCACTCATTTTAACATAAGAATTTTGTGAGAGTATTCCTAATAGAATAATTGAGTTCACAAGAGCATTCAAGAGCAGTTCATTAAGCATTTGGAGCCATCATCAAGATTCAAGCATCATGTCAAATATATTCTTGCATCATGTGTGTTTTTGAGCTAACATTTGTGATGTAGGGTTTTGATTCAAGCAAGAAATTCAAGTCAAGATCTATCAAGTATTACTTCCATTCAAGATCTACATTCAAGCTAGCCACTTCACACAAGTTTGTAGATTTCATGACAAGGGTTTGGTGAGTTACAACATATCACTTTTCTCATTCATCATTTCCCTTCATTATTTCATTTCATTCCAAGGTTTAGTTACCAACAAGGGGTTTGACCAAGGCAAACCCCCATTTACTAAAAAATCAACAAGTTTTTCTTCTCTTGTATGTTTGTGTTTGCAGATTTAGGTTGAAGACTTGAAGATCATTTGCAGTGCAAATTTGTAAAGTTGCAAAGTTTCATTGCAAAGTTTTCATCTTCATGGAAAGTCACCTACAAGCCAGATCTAGAAGTTTCAGGACCTGAGATTTGAGGAGTTGCAGACATTGATCCTTAGGATCATCTTCCTAAGTATCTTAAATTTAGATCAGTACTAAGAAGATAGTAAGGATGTATTAGTCCTCCCTGAGGTATTTTGCAGAGATTCCTTTGGATTCTATTCTCACATCCAAAGATTCTATGTTTGCCCCAAAAAATAGCAGTCAGAATAAGAAGATAGTAAGGGCGTCTTAGTCCTCCCTGGCATATTTCGATAGCATTTTTTCATTTCCTAAATCCTTATCACATATCCAGACTTCCCAAGTACATACATCCTAACTTGTTGCTTATTTTTTTCATTTGCACTTACTATTTGGCTTACATTACTAGGTTTTATGAGTTGAATGTTAAGTTGTCTTTTCCAATATTTTTCTTTGTGGTGAACCCTTCGAAGCCTAAGGAGTCTTCCTAGGCCTTCCTTATTGAGAATTGACTCACCTTTGTGTTGATAGTAAATCCAATTTGGGATCCTAGGTTTCCTTGAATGAACCATCCCCCTATAGGAAAAATCTAGGATTAGGGACCCGTTTCTTGCATTGTGAGTCCCTTTTCCATAACATAATTTTTCCTATAGTTCAACTTCAACAACACTGCATTACATCATCACAACATTGTATCCCAAACCATAACTTCTTATAGGATCCTAAATTACATGAAATTATAGCTTCATCCAACCAATTTCATTAATTCTTTGAATTAAGAACAAGGATAGAACCATACATCCATTGGCAATCAATAAATACTAACAAAACAATCCTTGATCATTTTATTAATATTTCGTGAAATGAGTACACCAAGAGAGAAATGGATTTAAATTTGCACCATTTTCTATTCAATTGGTAGTATTTTTATCAAAAAATACATATGCATATCAACTAGACTCAAAAACCTAAGACAAAAACTCTAAACTATTCTTTGTATTCTCATTACAAATTTTTTTCTCTATGATCAATCAACAACTTGTACATTTGGCCATGAATTCTTTCTTATAGAAATGAAGGAGCAAACAAGCTTCAGGCCAAAATGTACACATGTCCAATTCCTATTTGACCGATACAATAAATATTCCCCTTTGTAGTTATATTTGTAATTCATATGGAGGGAAATATCACATGGGACAAAAACCATTTACATTTGTCAATGAAGATCTTGTCCCGCCTTCCAAAAGGCACCTTTTATTTGTTGTAGCAATATATCCATGTGCTTTCAAAATTATGTCCACGTACACCAAGCTTGAAAGAAGAAAAGCATGAAATGAAGAAAGAGAAAAGGGAAAAATTACCTCCACTTCTACATCCTTGTCAACAATTTCAAACTTGGAGAGAATACAATATTTTGACATTACTTTATCAAAGGACTAATCTTTACTAGTTCCAAGCCATGTACTGTATTATCCCAACCGTCACTCTCCATTGTTGTAGACTTGAGACCAAAATTGTACTAACCACCCTTTACAACAACTTAATCCTCCAAAATATCAAGATACTTGTCCTTCCATTACTGAAACTCCTCTTCTAAGGGCCAATTAAATGTAATAATCCTGTCAGCCTTTGCATTGTATGGAGCATATTTGGTTACCACCTAGTTGGCTTCATTATCAAACTCTTCCAGGGCAATCCATATTTGAGTAAGAATATCCATGTTGTTCTTTAGAATTCTCATATCAGTTCCTTCACAAATTAGGGCTGCTTACTTTGCAATTATATCAATTTCATGGCCTCTCTAGTCTTGAAAAGATTTGATTTCACTATTCTCCTTCAAAATGTCAGGAAGGAGACCAAAATTCATCTCCTCAAACCCTTTAACCAATTCCTTTATATTTGCCTCTAAAGGCTTAATCTTACCTTGAAATTCCTACATTCCATTTACTAGTCTAAGGGTTGTTGGATGTTATCAAGCTTGTTCACATCATGCTTGGATCCTATAGCCATTAGGCTCAAATATTGAAGTATAGGGATCCATTTTTCCATAAGTGGGATTGCCACTTTATTATCTCTATCATAATTCTTTGCAGCATTAAATATGGAAGAATAATTAGCATGTATGCTAATCAACCTCTTATTATTTCCCATGTTTGAATGCTCTAATATTGTAGTCACAATCTTTAAATTGCTAACCAAGATCATTCAGTCATGTTGGTTTCACCTCTCTTTGTATGTTTTCAGCTTCTCAAGTAGATCTTCCTTGCTTAATTATTTTTTCTGTTGTGCCTCTAATGTACTTGGCTCTTCAATTGAGATGGGCACATTCCCCATGTTGTAAGGCACAATTTCCATTGAATTATCTGTGAGAGGATCCAAAGGTGATTGTGCTTGTGGTGAGGTAGGATAAATAGAATCTATTTGCATCGGCCCACTGGATTGCATATTTTGCATTTTCTCCTTCAATAGTACCATCTCTATTTGTAGCTCCATGATCTTCTATCATCCCTTACCATATTCAACTAACAAATCATTGTACATTTTCTTGAAATTTTTCCTTTTTTGTTGTGATTGATTCCATTATTTCCTTTATGAATTGAGAAAAATTAATTGACATAGTGGAAAATTCAATGGCAAAGGTATCAGATACCCTCTTTATAATTAGGCCTCATCTGTAGTCTGTAGCTGGCTCTATAACTTATAAAAAAAAAAAAAATTGGGGCTAGATCCCAAATTGCCAAAGTGTCCCACTACTCACTAAAAGAAAACCCTTGCAATGCAATTGTTTCTGCTTCTTTATAGTTGTACAATAGCCTGTCATACCTCTTCACTCTGTGAAAAGAAAATAGAAAGGCTAAGTCCCATTATGGCAGCAAGAGGATACCAATCTTTCTAACCAATTCCTACCCTCTTGTGTCATTATGCCTTGAAATATTTCTTTCATCTCCTTCATAACTTGGGATTGAATAACCTAATCAGCTAGCTTTCAATGGGCTCCTTTTCTTTGAAACATTATTAACATATTCATCTTTCTTTGCTCTCCAAGAAAATTCCAAAAATGTAGAGGATTTGGAAAATGAGTATTGGTATCAAAATTATGTATGCATTGACAGACTCAAAACCTAAGACAAAACTCTAAAATGTTCTAAATTTCCTTTACAAACTTCTCCGTGATCAATTACAAGAAACCAATCTATACTTTTGGTCTTGAATTCCTTCTTATATAAACAAAGGAGCAAACAATCTTCAGGCCAAAAAGTACACATGTCCCTTTCTAATGGGACCGATATAAAATACATTCCCTTTTAGTTATATTTGCATTTTCAAATGGAGGTAAATGTTGCATGAGACAAAAGCTATTTTCATTTGTTGTTGAAGATCGGGTCTTGCCTTCCAAAAGGCATCTTTAAGATTATTTTAGAATATCCATGTGCTCTAAAAATGTGTCCATGTACACCAAGAAAAGATGAAATAAAGCATAAATCATAGAAAGCAGAAGAGACAAAAGAACATCCAAGTCTGCAACCCTATCATCAAATTCAAATTGGGGAGAAAATAATATTTTATCCATAATTTAGTATAATCCTAATCTGCACTGATTCTAGGCTATGCATTGTGCTTCTCCCATATGTTATTCACCATGTTTATAGACTAAAGATCCAAAATTGTGTTCCCCAAATCCAATTACCATATTTTTATCAATTTTCATAACACAGGCTCAATCTGTAAACTTTCCCAACCATGTGTTATATTCATCGTCATTTGGCCATTTCATGTCTAGTAGGTTATGCACTTTGGTATTGTGTTGAGTATACCTTGCATCAATCAAATCCCTAGCCTCTTTAACAAATGTATCCATTCTCATTTCAACCCTATTCATATTATCAATATTTGGGTTCAACATAGAGTAATCAGTAACACTAAGAAACATCTTAGAATGATGGAATAGATCTCCCAAATCTTGTTTTGAACTAGAAAACTCATGTAACTCACCTGTATCATTTAGTATCTTGGTCATGCCATGCCCCTCCATATCTCTAAGCATTATCAATTTATTTTGGAGCTGCATTCCCAACTTTCCATGGAAGGATGCAATCTCATTTACTAAATCAATGGCCTTCAACAATTCAAGGATGTTGGTAGGAGCTTCAGGATCCTCCTACATCTGAAGCATCATTTCTTTCAATGCTCCAACCTTAGCACTCTACTTATTCTATTCAGTTTAGAATGCTTTCGAAACCTGTAAATATTTCATACTGGCCTCATGGATGTTCTTGTATGTATCCCACACATTATCACCTTTATTCACCAATTTTTTTACTCTATGTTTTAACACATCATCTAAAATATCATTTTCCACCTAAACTATCTCCAGTTTGGCTTTCTTTGTGTTTTTTTTTTTTTCTAGTTGCAATTCTTGCTTCAAAATTTGAATCCTTAGTGACATGGTTTCTCTATCCTATGATGATAAATTTGAAGCAAAACTTGTTGGAGATGGAAGAACCTTTTGTTTTGTAGCAATCACCTTATTATTTTCATCCATCAATTTTTTATATCTATCCAACAACTTTTTGTAATTAGCCTCTATGATTTTGGCGGTGTCCACACTCAACATTGCAACATGCATTGTCAATTATGCAACTGCAATGGTAGCCATTTATGTATCTGTTTTAACAACCACAGCTCCAATCTCCTTTTCCACAAATTTTATGACCTTGAGCTTCCCTTTATTTGGTGCCATAGACCAAATAGCAAGTGTATGTAGCTTAGGACTGAAACCTAGGCCAAAAACTTTATTGTCAAAAATATCCTCAAAAATAGAGGCATCTAGATCTTTCCTAATTTCATCTAATGCAATGGTACATGATAATTCCCATCCAAGAAATAGAATAAACCCACTTCCTTTCACTAGGGATCTTGCATCCTATGGGGACATGGTAACAATCTCCTACATTATTGTGTCCTCCTCCTCAACTTCATCTTGTAAGGAAGGGTCAACCATCTCCTTTTCCTCTTCAATTCTCTTTTTTCTATCAGATCCTTTTACATGGATAAGAAAATATTTGAACTCCCTGGTCTTGAAAAAAGAATCATCACACATAAATTCATCACAAGCCTTTATTCTGACATCGTCATCCTCAACTTCATCATATTCTCATTTCACAAATTTGTTAGGAAGGACCACTATGTTCGAAACATCATCTTTGTATTCAAGAAAATTTTGATCCACTTCCTCCTCCAAGGGAATGTGCTCTCCAGACTCCTTAGGAACATGAGTCTCACCAATTTTCTCACTTTTTGAATAAGCCACTAATGGAGTGACTATAGGTTGGTCGCATGTCTCTTTTATTTGCACATAGATGCCTTGAGTAGAAGATTGAGCCAACTAGCTCCTTAATTGTGCATCATGGTTTTGTTTGACCACCTTGACATTTATCTCAGATTGCCTTAATTTCTCAAAGAAAATTTTTATCATTAAAATCACCAAGCATTAACTTTGCTTGCACAAGTTTATCCTCTATCTTAGAATAAGGGCTAACATAAAGGGGATTTTACTTCAACATCCTTTCTTCAATTGCACATATCCTCTTCCATGAATTTTTCTTTGTTGCAACTTCTTAATCAGAAGATAGATTTCTAATCACATCATCTTGATAGAGGAACTAATGATGTCTCCTTTATAACCCCCTTTCTTTTCTCTCTGCAGTAATCATCCCTTCAGGGTCACAAAACCTTATGATGTCTTTTCTCAATCTATAATTATTTAAGAGAAATCCAAACCTATCAATTTCCTCCTTAGAAGTGCAAGTGAAATAGGTAAATCCACAATTAGGGTTCACAAGGGATGCCTTCCTTGACTTTTTGAAGTGCTCCTTATCCATGGCATCAAGTTACCACATTATTTCCATGAATTCTTGTCTATCTAACATATATACAGGAAAATTGTGAGGTGGCATTAGGGCTCCATAAATTTTGATTGTTGTGTAGTTGGTATGAAGATACCAATCTCCCCAATTAATTTTTTTGGTGTCCTAATCATACTCCATGGGCCTTAAAATTTCCTTAACACCTTGTGAAATTCTATAAAAGGGCTTCAAGCCCAACTACTCCATTACCAAGAATTTAAAAACATTGCAAAATAAAGTGTAATCAAACTCAAGACAATACACATCCCAAACATGGGTCCACATTTGCATAGGAAACTCATTGTCCATGTTATCTCTTTCTCTCAATTTCATGAAATTCCTCATTTCCTTTCTACTTTTCCATAACAAGTGCGTCAACAGAGAATAGTGTCTACATGACAATGGAGGGGTTGCATCTTTCAACTTTATCAAGTCATCATGCAAATGTTCAGCAATATAAGAAGCATAATCCCAAACCTTGCTCTAATACTTATTCTAAATATCAATTGCTAAAACCATTAAAGCAACATCCATTTTAATATCATACTTCCTATGCAAAACTTGACATAGTGCATAATTAGTATTTTTGAAATAATCCTCAAAATCAGCACAATCAAATGACTCTAGCTCTAGGGAACTAAAAGGTACACCATTCTTCTTCAAGTCACATCTCTTGTGCCTTGGTAAGACGTTCTTTATATATTAAAACCTATTTTTCTCATATTCATTGTATAGTTCATGGAAATTGATGGATTCAAAAGAAGATGGATTCAAATTAAAGGCTTCCATAATCTAGCTTCCTAAAATTTCCAGCATAGGAACAAAGTCTAGAAATATTTTGATTGTTCTATCTATTGGATCATAACACCTTTCTAGTTCAAGCATCAGGTCCACCTCCACAAATACATTGGGGCACACCAATTTACCTATCTCACAAGTCCATAAGTGATAAGTGGGGTGACTTGTAGTTCTTCTTTTGAAAGTATAAATAAATAAGTCCAACCACTTTGTGGTAACACTACATCACCAATTCTAGAGGAAGAATCCTCAAAATGAGTTGTCAAAGCTCCTTCACCAATTCTTTTTCCCACAGTCTTAACCTCTACAGTCGGGTCCTTAGAGGCCTCCTCCATAAACCTAGGGTAATCCTTCTTTACAATTCTCTTCTTTGTAGGTTTTTCAAGTGTATTAGGTTTAGGCTTATCATCCTAAGGCTTAGGTATTTTGACCCTTTTCTGGGTAGGTTTCCTCTTTGGTTTGGTAGAGGACTCACTAGGTTCACTCATCTTTATAGCACAATAAGAATAGGGTTTCAAATAATAGGGAATTGCAGCCTAATTCCCTTAAATTCACGAGATTCAAACTAAAAATCAACAAATTTAACTCCTCTACCCAAAACCCTACATGCAATAAATTCAATTCCTTTTGGACACAAGAAATGACAACTTTTACCACAAACCCTATCTTTTCATCCAATTCCCAGACTACCTGATGCTACAAATTACTCACAGAGGTCAATAAATTAAACTTACCCAAGAAAACTAGTAGGTTAGACCTTTTCCTTGCTCTCTTCTTCACTTATCCAGTTATTCAAGTCTCAACGATTGCAATTATGGAAGAAAAGTGAACAAAAACCCTCTTTATGACTCATAATTGGAGCATCTTCTCCATTAATGGTTGATAGATTGCTCATGCAAGCGAACTAACAAATAGTCATTCCAGTTTAAACTCTAGTCATCGATATATTCTTATTTAAAACATGATCAACAATCATCGAAAACCATCATTCCATGCTTATACAAATGTGCTTTAAAATAGTGATGATACCCTAGACAACAACCACGTAGCCATCCATGTATTCACAATACCTTTTGGACTTCATTGCTCATCATAGTAATGCTTTGAAGTCATGCCCAAACTTCATAAATGAGTGACAACACCTCCAATGGAAGGAATATTCCTCTATATATCCTTCATTTCTTGTCATTGAAATGTTACAAAGCTACACTTGTATTTCAGCAAAGAGGAACTCGTAATGATACCGAGACAACATTAGGCCATTGCTTATTTCCACAATAGATTTGGAGTTGAGATTTCCTTTGGAAATAGGTGAAATGAGCAATGGCACTAGATACTAATAAATGGAAAGATCATATCTCTCCATTCTCAACCTTCCTATCACTCATCGCAGTAATTGAAAAAGGTGATGAAACCTTTCTATGATGGTGTGATAAAAGGGAGAAACATTGTTCATCGCGCTTCACTGAAGTGGAGCCAAGAAACCAAAAGACTTTAGTGATAGATGATATGAAAGAGATATAGCAATATTTCTCATCATTGTAATCAATCATGAAGATCAAATTCTTTCCATGAAACATGATGTAAAAGATAACCAAAGGCCCTTCACTCATTGTGGTAATTATCCCAATGAGATAAACAACTTCAACAATGAGTGATGGACTTAAGTGATGGAAATATGCACATGCACAAAGGTTTTTTTAAAAGAGGGACTGCCTAGGGGTAACGTGGGATATAGCTTTAAGGAATATAAAGTCATTTTTTGCAAAGTATGTAAAGGAAAAATGATTCAAATCTTTCACTTTATAAAAATTTTGAAACCCAAACTAAAGTAAAATGAGGGAAATATTTAAGCAATGGGTAAACAATAATTATAACCACAAGGGGCTGGTAATACAATGAACTTAATAGCATAGGTCATGACTTGAGTGACTGGGAACCATTGACAAGAGGTTAACCATGAAACATAATGTTTGCAAAGGGAAATAAGACTTAGGATAACTAGAGGTTTTAAGGCATAGATAAACCCTAGAATCGAAGAGCTACATAAATCCTAATCCCTATGACATAAGGTAACCAAATTTTGCAAACTCTATTAGTGGAACACAAAGTAAATTTAGGGGTTCCACTAGTGGCTTTGACTAGGGATTCATGCCTCTTGCAGGAACAACAAGACTTCAAAATCTCAGCTTGAAGAAGAGCAATCATAGAGGAACAAAACTAGGAACTACCCAAATGAGGTAGTAAGACCAAACCAGACGCAACCAAAGCAAACACACCTATGTAAAAAATATAAAAAACCTACAATGTACATGGAAGAGAGCATATTTCAAGAGAAATATGGCTTCAAGAATTGTCCATGTACTGGAAGCTCAAGAAGTGCACCTGTTAGATCTCGTATGAAATATTAGTCTTCACCATGAGTGTTGCTGATCAGATAAGGGTTGAGCCATAATTCCTCAAACTTTCCATGTTTTCCCTTATCCTTAGATCTTGCATTCCACATCAACACCATGTCTCCTATTTGTAATTTTCTTGAAGATGCTTACTTGTCATACAGGTTCTTGACCTGCAACTATAACTTCACATTTCTTTTCTAAGTATCTCTCCCTATTTCATCCACTTTCATTAATGCATCAATCCTCTATTGCATCTCATCACATGTCTCTTCATCATACTCTTGGATAAACTTATAAATTTTCATAAGGTTGTTCTAGGGTAACCTTGTTGCAACACCATACACTAGATAAAATGGAGCATAGCCAGTAGCCTTCTTGACAATCACTCTATCTACCCACAAAGCCAACTTCAACTTGGAATCCCAATCTCTCTTATTCTTCTCAAGGATCCTTTTGATAATATTCATCAAGGTCTTGTTGCTTGATTCTACCTAACCATTACCTTGAGGTTGGTAGGGTGAAGAGTAAGACATTTAAATTCCATGCTTTGAGCATAAATCTTCGAATTCCTCAAATTTGTAGTACATTGCATTGTCTAAAATAATTCTTTCAAGTACTCCAAACCTAGTCAATATATTATGCATCGAAAAATCTATGACTACTTTGCTTGTTGCTCTTTTCATTGGAATGACTTCCACCCATTTTTTAAAGTAGTATTTGGCCACAAGAATCCCCAAATTTCCTCCACTAAACTTATAAGATATATCTCCAATGAATTCAATGCCCCATTGTTGAAATAGTTCCTAGACTATAACTGGTCTAAGGGGCAGGTTGCCTAATAATTTTAACTTCCTAGAAAACCTATGGCATGCATCACATGCTCTTACTAGTTTGTGTGCATCTTTAAAAACTGTAGGCCACTAGAATCCATCTCTTAAGACTTTGTGAGTAGTGGTTTTAGCCATGTAGTTCCCACCACACACTCCACTATGAAACTCATTTAGCAATTCAGAAACCTTGGCTTTATCAACACATTTTAACATAACACCTTCAAGGTTTTCCACCATAGTTCACCCCTTATGATCACATACTTGATGGCATGTAGCTTGAGAGTCCTTTTCTCATTTTTAGTTAATCCCTCAGGGAATTGCATTTTCTACAAGTAGTAGATGACATTTTTGTACCAATCACAACCTTACATGTCACAAATGTATGATCTATCAAAATCATCCTCAATATTTATCTAATTGGCATCTAGGTTCACTTTAGCCATTAGTTTATCCAATCCTTGACCTCTCACCAATTTGGTGATTTGGATGTGAATATTGAAGTTCTCTTGTATTTTGTTTATCCATCTACATCTTCTACTCGTGACCTCTTGTTGGGTAAAGATGTATTTTACAACTGCATTTGGAACATAAGCAATGGTTATTTCTCCTAAAAGATAAGTCTTGAAGTTCTTTACAACCTTAACAAATGCATATGCTTTCTTTTCCATTAAATCATATTTTAATTTAGTAGCTTGAAGTGATTTTCTAAAGAAATAAATAGGTTGTTCAAATCCCTCTTGATTCTTTTGTAGTTGAATAGTAGAAATAGTATGAAATTATCCAAATGAAAATATTTTTAGTGGCTTGGAAAAGTTAGGAGTCCTTAGAACTGGGGCCTCCTTGATTTCTTGTTTTATTGCTTGAAAAGCCTTACTTGGCTCTTCAACCCACTCCACCTTTTCACCCTTCTTCAACATTTTGGAGATAGGGTGAGTAATCTATACAAAAATTGTTACAAAAAGTTAATATAACCAAAGAAGGACTTAATACATTTCACATTTTTTGGTTGGGGAATCTTGTCAATGGCAGCAATCCTCACACCTTCTTTGGACACAATATGTCCCAACAGTTTTCCTTCAGTAACCATAAAGGAACATTTCTTTGGGTTGAGTGGTATCCCATTTTCTAGGGCCCTGATGAATATCTTCTCCAAGTGCATGCAATGATCTTCCTCTTTCTTAGAGTAATCAATTAGATCATCTTGGTAGATCACCAAAAATAAGTCAATGAAATTAGAAAAGGCTACATCCATAGCCCTTTGAAA
The DNA here is from genome assembly GCA_007258455.2 of Sequoia sempervirens. NCBI lineage: Eukaryota > Viridiplantae > Streptophyta > Pinopsida > Cupressales > Cupressaceae > Sequoia > Sequoia sempervirens. Next base: position 318,135,292 of record VDFB02000017.1, read on the forward strand.
GGTAGCACCTATGTTGGTCAATCTAAATGGCACTCTAACATACACATAGGTGCCCCATGGAGTTATAAATGTAGTCTTGTAATGCTCAAAATCCTTCAATTTTACTTGGATATAACCAGAAAAACCATCCATCATGGAAAATAACTCACAAATAGTAACCTTTTGTAACATGGCTTCCATATTAGGTAGTGGATAGTTATCTTTCAATGATGATATGTTCAAATTTCTAAAGTCAACACAATCTTATATCACCATTTTTCTTCCTAACTGACACTAAGTTTGACACCTAAGAGGAGTGCCTAATAGGCTTTATAATTCCATCATCCCTTAGCTTAACTATTTCTGCTTGCATTTTTGGGGCTATGGTTGGATTACTAGGTCTTTTCTTCTACCTGAAATGCTTTGCATCTTCTTTCAAGGGAATCTCATGTTGAAACAATTCCTCCATGTATGCCTTTCGGTTGAATCATATGACCAAGCAAAGACATTCTTGTATTTTCTCAACAAGGCAATCATTATTTCCTTGATCTTGGGCTTCATCTTTTTTCCCACATAAACCTTTTTAGGGGCATTTCCAGTCCCCAAGTTTACTTCTTCCATATCCTATGGATGGGTAGCAGTTGTTTTGGAATTTATTTTGTCCTAATTGTCAAAAACTCTCTCCAATTCCACAAGGCCTTTAAGAATCTTGTTTGTCTTCAACTAGATAACTCCATTTCCAAAGATAGTGTCCTTCCCATCTATGTTTTCAATAAAGCCCCCAAAGTCAATCTTGTGGCTCTTATACTCATCAACACACTTTAAAAAACTCAACATGTCTTCATCATCATTGAATACTTACCAATTGTACACATTATTAGGGATTGATGGCCTTGATTATATCTCAACCTTGGAGATACCCACAAAAGTTATGTCATCATATCTTGATCCAATGTTTGCTAGAAAATCTGCCACTTTGTTTTGACCTCTTTCCATCTAGTCAATTTTGAATGCATCAAATTTCTCAATTGAATCTCATACAACATTCCTATACTACTTTAACCTCTTATTTTTGCATGCATATCGGGATTTCACTTGGGATATTACTAACTCGAAATCACCTATTACCATTACATTCTTTATCCCTTGTTTCTCTACTAGCCTCAACCCTAGTAACAATGCCTCATACTCTACCACATTGTCTGTGCAAACAAAAGACAAAGTGAAAGAAAACTTAAATGTATTACCACTAGGTGAAACCAGCAATATACTTGCACCTAATCCTTCTTTGGAACTTGCACCATCAAAGTACATTTTCCAAAGGCCATATTTATCAAATAATCTTGTAACCTCATTTTCTATGGGTGCAGGCTACCTGCCACTTTCTCTTGGTAACTCTTCCAAATTAAACTCACTGATGTCAGTATCTACAAAATGAACTATATCATCCTTAGGAGCATATTCAATCATGTGTGACACCTTTAACTCTCTAACCACTTTGAAATCTTTATCATCAATTGAGAAAGTAGCATAAGACATGTCACATTGCATTCTACCCCCATATAAGCACTCCACTTTCTAGATGTAGCAACATTCCATAGTTGGGTTGGATATCTACCACAACCACACTCATTTTGAACTCTTTTTTTGGGAATGCAACTATTCTATAGGGAATCTCATTTATTACACTAGTTACAAGGACCTCCCTTGAGTTCGTAGCATAGAATTTTCCATGGGTACTGTCAAATTTTAATCCCATTGCTTCCATAATCTTGGCTAGCATTATATTGTGTGATCCTCCTAAATCAATCATACAGTTCTTCAAGAAGTTTCCATCAACAATCAGTGTTAGAAAAAATGGATCTATGTTTCCAAGATAGGACATCACTGCATTTCCTAGAAAAATATGAGGGATGTCGGTGATTACTCCCTCAACCTCTTTCTCTTTATTTTCTTTTCCACTCACTCTAGGTGGAGTAGACACCACTAATTCATTATAGGTTGTAGTAGCACCATTGATAAGGGCTATTTCCTTTTGTTTATGCTCATTAATTCTCATCATTTCAAGCAGAGGAATGAAAACTTTTACTTGACTAAGCAACTAAAAAATATCAATAGGATTATACTTGGGTATATCAATTGGGGTCATACCTTATTTTGTATTAATCTCCTTATGTTGATAATCTTTTGAGGCTCATAATTTTTCTTTTTTTCTTTTGTCTTCATAGCAGGAGATTTGGCTTCTCCATCTTTTTTTTTTTTATCAACTTTCTTGGCCCATATTTTGTCTCCCTTACTCTCTTTGGCTTTAGTTCCATCTACTTTTCTATTATACTTTTTTTCTTTGTCTTTAACATTTTTTTCCTTGAAAAATAAGCCAACAAATTTACTTTGGTCACCACCCACTGTTATGTTTCTCAGATGATATGAACCTCTAGCTTGTGCAACCAAGGCTACTACATACCTTGCAATTTCTTCATCTGAAGTTCTCCTTAAAGACACATTATCTTTAGCTACTTCCAATGTATACACTTCATTACCATTATCATTGTCTTCATCAAAAAGAACTTGTTGGTGATATTTATTAGCTATATGCATTTGATGTAAGATTTGATGAAAAACAAATCTATTAAGCCCAAGAAACCTGCATGCAAAAACCTGTCACAAGGAAGAAATCTGTAGGAAACAAAACAAGGGTTTTGCTCTGACAATATGCAAGAATGTATTATCAGACTGAAAAAAGAACATCAAGAATAGAATACAATACAAGAGATCAATCCTTATAAAAGGATATCAAAACAGAAAGGAAAACCTAACCCTAAGGAGAGTGCATTTAATAATTAATATATGTGCCTAAAGTGAAGTCTTAAGAGGAGAGTAAAGTTAAATAATTACTTTACTCTAACACCCCCCTTAAGATGAGCTACAATGCAACTACAAACAATGTAGAAGAAAGCAAAGGAACTACAATGCAACAGAGGGTCCCGGCAACATGGCCTGATCGGGTACCCGAATACAACAAAATCTCTATAAAGCGGAGTAAAGGAGAAAACTCAGTGGGAAAAAACTCCTCTCCAAAAAGAGATAAAGAAACATGCTTAAAAAAAACATGAAGGAAAGAAGGAAGGCCTCACTGAGACCCCCCAAGGACAACTTCCTTCACCCCAAGCATGGAGCACAACTGAAGATAGCGCGGAGATGCCAAAGGTTTAGTGAAGATGTTTGCAACCTGCTCCTCTATAGGAATGTACTCCAAGATGAGAGAACCATCTTGAATCAACTGCCTGATGAAGTGCATGTGGATTTCAATGTGCTTTGTCCATTGATGCTCCACAAGGTTGCGTGAAATGTGAATGGCACTCTGATTGTCACACCAAAGAATAGTGGGACTATCTGGAGGAAACCCAAACTCTGTCATCAACTGCCGAAGCCATAAAACCTCCTGACTGGCTAACACTGATGCACGATATTCAACCTCTGTAGATGATAATGCAATAGCAAACTAATTCTTGCAAGACCATGTGATAGGACCAGAACCAAGGCAAAAAACAAAGCTAGAAGTAGACTTTCGATCGTTGACATCACCAGCCCAATCGGAGTTAGTGAAGCCAATGATGTGAGGGGATCCTGAAGTGTAGTGAATGCCATAATGAGTGGTGCCCCGAATGTACCTCAAAATATGTTTGGCTGCTTTCCAATGGCTCTCATGAGGGTCATGGGAAAACCAAGAGACAAGGCCAACCGCAAAGGAAAGATCAGGATGAGAATGTGTCAGGTACAACAAATTGTCAACCAACTACCTGTATAAAGTGGGGTCTACTGAAGGAGTAGAGCAAGTGGAAGACAAAACAACACCTGACTGAAATGGAGTGGGGGCAAACTTGCAATCAAGCATGCCAAATCACTGAAGCATATCAAGAGCATACTTCTCCTGAAATATGGAAATCCCATCCGAAGATTGAATAACCTGAAGACCCAGAAAGAAGTGCAGGAGACCAAGATCTGTCATCTCAAACTACTCCATCAAATCTCTTTGAACACTCTGAATCATGGAGGATGAGCTACCTGTAAGGATGAGATCTACATATAGCACAAGAATCAAAAGATCACCCTCCTGACACTGAATATACACTGTGTGATCGGAATGACAGTGTGTGAAGTGAGAGGAAAGCAAGAAAGAGTCCATCTTCTCATACCAAGCCCAAGGGGCTTGTTTGAGACCATACAATGAATGCCAAAGTCTGCAAACCAGAGAAGTGTCCTGCAAAAATCCTTGAGGCTGCTCCATATAGATATCCTCATGTAGGTCTCCATGCAAGAAGGCACTCTTCACATCCATCTGAAACACTGTCCATCCCTGTGAAGCTGCAAGTGAAAGTACCAGGCATATAGAATTCATCTTGGTGATAGGAGAAAAGTTCTCAAAGTAGTCAATACCCTCTACCTAAGAAAACCCCTTTGCAACAAGACGTGCCTTATACTTATCAATAGAACCATCTGCAGCATACTTGGTATGGTACACCCACTTGCACCAAACCAACTTTCTTCCCTTAGGAAGAGGACAAAGATCCCAAGTATGATTCTTCATCAAAGAAGAATACTCCTCATCCATGGCCCTATGCCACTCAAGGTGACCTATCGCCTCTAAAAAATTTTGAGGATCATCCGAAATGGCATGACTCAAAAGACTAGAACCAGATGTCTAAGCACGAGTACGATGAGTATCTGAAGGATCACCTGCCAAAGAACCAGTTGCATCAACAGTGACATGGACCCACCTAGGCAAGGACAGAGCAACTGGTGGTGGTGGAGATGGTGGATCATCATCTACATCATCCTCAAGAGATAAGTAATCCTCAAGAGATGAAGAGGGAGGAGTAGGCAATGAGGGAGAAGCTGGTGATGGAGAATCCATATGAGGATAGCGCTCATCAAATTGGACATCCCGCTGAAACAAGACCTCTCTGGAATCAGGATCAAACAACCTGTACATCTTAACATCCTCACAGTAGCCAAAAAATATGAGTGGTTGGCTCTTCCTCTCCATGGATTTCCACTGAGCATCAGGAATAAATGCCCAAGCCTCACTACCAAAAACTCAGAATGTAGAAACATCAGGCTTGACATGGGTCCAAGCCTCCTCAGGAGTCATATGTCGCAATGCCTTATGAGGCATCTGATTCTGAATATAATTGGCACAATTGACTGCCTCAGCCTAGAATGAAGAACTCATAGCTCGAGACTGTATCATACAATTTTCCATCTCTCATAAGGTTATGTTATTTCTCTCAGTGACACCATTCTGTTGAGGGGTGTAAGGGACTGTAAACTGATGTTGTAAACCATTCTCAGTGCAAAAATCTATAAAAGCCTGATTAACATATTCCCCCCCATTATCTGTGTGTATCCTCCTGATAGAAAGTCCAGATTGCTTCTCCACAAATGTCTTAAAAATCCTGAATGAGTCAAAGACATCAGACTTGTACTTAAGAAAGTACACCCATGTACGTCTAGAGAAGTCATCAATAAAAGTGAGCACATAGCGGGCCCCTGAAAAGGAAGGAGTCAGAAAGGACATAAGATCATTGTGTACCAACTCTAGGGGTGCCCTAGCACGAGTGGCTCGACCCTTAGGAAAAGGATCTCGATGATGTTTGTCAAGAACACAACCTCAACATACACCATCAGTACAAGAAATCTATGGGATCCCAATCACAAGTGCCTGAGTACTCATCTGTTGTAGATATCTGTAATTGACATGGCCAAAACGCTCATGCCAAAGCTTGCTCACTAAATTTGCATTGCTATAAGAGAGGAACCCACAGTGTCTGAACTCTCAAAGCCATCAAATCTATATAAACGTGATGCAGAATCCACACTCCCAGTAGCCACAGCCAAGTCAGGATCATGAAGGTCTCGAATAACCACATCATGTGGTGAGAACTCAACTGTCTTACCAGATCCAGAGTGGAAAATCTGATAAACAGATAGAAGGTTTGTCGAAATGTCAGGAACCAAAAGAACATCCTATAGACAACCACCATCTAATGAAATAGTACCTGAACCCTGAACTGAAAGTTGTGCTGAGTCACCAACTGCAATATGTTTAGTGCCTGTAGGGGCAAGAGCGGTGACCAAATCCTCTATGTGTGTCATATGGTGAGAGGCACCAGAATCTAGAATCCAAGTGGATTCTAAGGACAATGCTCGTACAAAAAGAGCATGACATTTCCCTATGGGCTGTGAAGGAGGCTGAGGTGCATTGATATTATGCTGCTGCATGGCTTCCTCCAAAGCCTCTAAACGTTTCCAACACCTGGAAATTGGATGTCCTTCCTTTCCCCAAAAACTACAAGGATCTCTAGATGTCTTCTTAGTCTTGGAGGAAAACTCACCAGACTTCGAAGATTTTCCCTGTGTAGAATTCAACTGTGGTTTTGAATCAGACTTAGGTGGTGGCTTGGAGGGATTCTCACTAGCCCCTGAATCTTTCTTAGGCTTTGGTTTCTACTTCTGTTTTCCTTTGGAGGACTGGGCTACCAATGCTTGGTTTTGTGAACCTAAAAGTGAATCCAACTGCTTGAGCTTGGCTTGCTCATGAGTCAGATGATCACAAAAGACCTCAAAAGAAGGCATGACATGTCTAGCACCCAAGGCATCCATGGTGAAATAGAAGGTCAAAGAGAAGATTTGAAATGGACCCCGAAGCTTGGAGAGAATTAGGAAGATGCACTCTGTATCAGTCTTAACTTTTCCACAACCCTGCAAGATAGATCTTTGTTGTTTGAAGTTCATCAGAAAGTCCTCAATGGAGGGAAATGAATCAGGTACCAAAGAAGTTAACTCAACCTCAAGCTGTAAAGCTCTGAACTGATTGACAGTACCAAAAATTCCATCAAACTTGGTCCAAATGGCTCGAGGAATGAGACAACCATCAAGATGAAATAGGAGACTGTCAGTAATGTGTAAAGCCATCAATCCCATAGCCTGATCCATATTGTTCCTGTGCTGCATAACCTCAAAGGCATGAGTCAACTGAGGCTGAACCTCATCCAAACAAGACTATAACCCTCGATACTGGAGAAGAGTCATCATGCGACCCTTCCAAGTGTGATAATTATGTGGTGTGAGAGGTTCAATAGATCTGTCGGCCATCCTATGAACTGTGCCTCAGCTGCTCTGAATTTTTTAATTATTATTTAGTGGTCTTTCAGAACTAGACAGAAGATGCAGAAGGGGTTTGTTTGTTTTGTTTTGGTGTTTGTAGATTCTGGTTTTCTGATGGAAATGACAGAAAGCAAGAGAAAAAACCCCCCCACAATGCAAAAATCCAATCCCCAGTACAAACTGAAAGCCAGAAAGTAATAGAAAGCAGTAATTGGTTGAGACAAATCTCTGTGTACCTGAAGAATTTACTGATGAAATAGACTACAGATCTGGATAGCAATCGTCGGTAAAAAAACTTTCAAGTCAAAGTACAACACCCGCGGGGGTTTGAAGTTCTTCCTTTTTAGATCTACCAACGCAGACATCAGCTCATGCACAGCGTTCAGAGGAATAAGATGCAAGATTGGTAAATGATTCCAAGAAGGATAGCACTGTGAACAACACAAAGGACATCCAAAAAAAATGCCAGATCTGATGCATGCACTTGTAAAAAATGCAAAAAAATGTCAGATCTGATGCATGTGCTTGTAAAAAATGCTAAAAAATGTCAAATCCGGTGCATGCGCTTGTAAAAAATAATTAAAAAATGTCAAATCTGATGCATGCGCTTGTAAAAAATGCTAAAAAAATTAGCCAAACACTAAAAAAATGTCAGATCTTATGCATGCGCTTGTAAACAAAAAAAATCATTGGGCAAGGAATACCATATCTGAAAACTACACCTAGAACCTCTCAAATTAGCCAAAGAATCCCAAATTTCTTTTGTCAAACCCTTGCTCCCTTTTTTCTTCAAACATGAACAAGCTACAATAGATCCAGCTCTGATACCATGTAAGATTTGATGAAAAACAAATCTATTAAGCCCAAGAAACCTGCATGCAAAAACCTGTCACAAGGAAGAAATCTGTAGGAAACAAAAAAAGGGTTTTTCTCTGACAATATGCAAGAATGTATTATCAGACTAAAAAAAGAACATCAAGAATAGAATACAATACAAGAGATCAATCCTTATAAAAGGAGATCAAAACGGAAAGGAAAACCTAACCCTACGGAGAGTGCATTTAATAATTAACATATGTGCATAAAGTGAAGTCTTAAGAGGAGAGTAAAGTTAAATAATTACTTTACTCTAACATTTGACTACCCACATCAAGCTCATGAGACTCCAAATTAGATGAGCATTCATTGTCAACAAAATTTGACCTTCCCATGATCATGTTTACTTCAACATCATCCTCATGAGAGTGATCATAATCATCTGGCACACCTTCTTCAACTTCAACCAATTATGCAATTGCACATTGGTGAGGAGAATGTGGCAACTAAAAAACCATGCACCAAGGGGTCTCATCAATAAAAATTTTAGATTATTTTTGTGAAGGATCATATGTGACCTGATCTTGTTTACCTCTCTCATTGTTTGGGACTAGCTTTCCATTTTCCCAGTTGGTTTTGTAAGGGTAATCTTGAAGCCTTGGGGGATTTTCACTTTTTTGAAATGGCTACTTGTTGTTCTCAAGCCCCTTTTCATTCTTAGCCATAATGTATTTGATATCTTTCGGAGTATCCATCACTTGATCATTTTTTTAATCATAAGGGAGACTTGAACCAAAATCATTTTTCATGTTTATCTTTCTGATTGTTTGGATTCTTCAAAATATTTACATAATCCCTTCTTCCCAGTTTTCCTGAAACCTTCTTATTGCTTTGAATATGTAAAGTAATACTAAATGTATCCCTTATATTCTAAGGGTATTTATCTATCATGCTATAGGCCATTTTGGTATCAAATCTATTGAATTAAGTAACAAGGCATACTGAATCATTTGACCTCAAATTTCATGGCAGTCTATTCATAGCTTTCTAAAATCTAATATTGAAATCAGACACCATTTCATTATGTCCTTTGGTGATGTTAATTTAATTGAGCATAAAACTGAGGCTAGTCTTATCTCCATATTGCTCTCTAAAAAAATTCTTGAATTCTTCCCAAGAGCCAATGCTACCATCGAGCAAGCCTTTGTACCAATCTCTAGCATCCTTTGTCAGAGACTGCATGAACAACTTCATGACCACATCCTCATGTTCCACCTCATAATCATCCAGCATGTTTAGAAACACTCTCGAATGATCCTCTCTAGAAATTGCATTATTCCCAATGAACTTGCTCAACACAACCCTGATGTCATTGTCAATGGGATTTGGGCATCAAGGAATCCCATCAAAACACAACTGTCTATACCTTTCCAACTATATAGTCCACCTATGACACTGGTTATCTCTATCCTCATTTTTCTTGTTTGCTTCTCCACCTCCTCTCTTGTGATCCACATTTATGTTAGTGAATTGATTGTGAGTAGTATCATTACTACTACTTGTGTTCACATTCTTAGCATTATGAGTGGATTGATCAATATTACAAGAAGTCTTTGCATCATTTGAGGATGTGGGCTTCATTGTGGACTGAGAGGGATCTTGTGATCTATATGCCACAACACCTTCTACTCAACATGTATTCTTCAAGAAATCAAGCTTCCTTTTCATTTCAATATTTGTAGCCATGATTTCCATTTTCTCTACTTCCCTCTTGAGAGCCTAATTTTCTTTCCTTAATATGTCCATTTCAAATTTTGATTCGGGGGGAATGAGAGGATTCTCAAATGTGGATTTCTCATTTATAACCAAGTCCTTTACATGTTTTTTTCCTTTGCATTTGGTAGATTGGAGACATTTTCATTTGGATGTGGAGCAACATCACTAGTAACTTTAGATTTGGTTCGGTTGGTGGTATCAACATTTTTTACAGGGTCTTCTTTCCATTTCATGTCAAGGACCTCATATACAACAAGACCCAAGTTAATTGGTTCAGGTTTAGCCCGATTCATAAGTCTCATTTGATCTAATTTCCTTATTAGGGTTTCCCTTTCATTCATGGAATTCCTAATATGTTCTTCTCTTTCCCTCTCCTTAATTCTCCTTATCTTATCCTCAATTTGAATCTCTCTCTTGAGATCACTAACATCTCCAAAAACCTCCTCATGATCTAGGAGGGTAATCTCAAAACCTAAGTGTGCTTCTAGATCTATTAGGTTCTGGGATTCATTATTGATTTTAGTTAACAAGTTAGGTGGCAGAGGTGAATATCCACTAAATGGAAGAGGGATGATGTCAACAACAATAGAAAAATGGGTAGAGGCAACATTTTGGTGATGACTCCTACTTCTACTTCTACTTTTCCTAGGTCTAGACCTATGGATGCTTGTGACAGTCTTATTGTCACAATCATATCTTTCTTCATGGTCTAATCCTAGTAGATTTTCTTGACTTTCATTCCTACTAGAACTCAATAAATGAATTTGACTTTCAGGAACAAGGTGGGGAGTAGACTTACTTGTATGTGCATCCTTAGCTTGTAAGGATGGTGGAATCCATTGATTTTTAAGTTCATATTTTTTTACCCATTTTCCCATCTACTTGGGAGTCTTATGAAGCTCACCTTCCAATTTTTCTTCTAGATACTTCTTCATGTAACCTCTAGTCTTCTTCATCTTTCTTCTTCAACTACTCTTCTTCAATATCTTCTTAATTTCTTCAAATAATGCACACTAGTGCAAAGACTTCAAAGTCGCCACCCAAAATTGATTGGGAATTGTAAATAATAATGGTGATCTTATAGATCTTTAAGTGAATTGCACAAATTTGGAAGCATAGAGAACTTCTAAGACCATCATCAACACTCTAGGTGGAGGATTTGCATGGTCTTACACAAACTTAGCAAGATTTATACAAATTACTTGTAAATGAAAAAAGGCATCAAACTTCAAAAAACTTTAGAAAGATTAGAAAAATATTTGCAAAGCTTTATACGCCATTATGAAAATATAAGACTCTAATTGCAATGCTTTGGATAAAGCACACTAGGACATGAATACTTTCACAAAATCATCCCAAACAGAGTCACCAATTTGTTGGTTATTTTTCAAGAACCAAGCTAATCTTCAAGAAAGCCTATGGACTTTTCCATTTCCAATTATTAGCAACATGAAGGGATTGGACAACAAAGAAGTGAAAGAAGCAACACTTACCTCCTACACTATGGGCTCTATAAGACTCGAGAGGGTGATTCCACAATGTATTTAAAGACCTTTACACCTAATGACTAAATAAATTATAAATAATAGATAAATTCTCATATAATAGCTCAATAAACGAAATGTATCAAAGAAGTTGGCTACTCCTTAACAATACTCAACATTCAGAGCATGAGAATGATGAAACTTAACACAAAATAGTAACAATTGTAATCCATTTAAAAAAATTTATAAAATTTGATTTGTTGTTGAATTCACCAAGAAAATGTATCGTGAGCATTCACTTAGATCAGTGCCTCATCCAAGGAATGGAGTCAATCTCAAAACCTATGCAATTTGATAACAATTTAACACATAGCATCATTTAAGATTTGATAATATTACATTATAGGATTTCATCATTATATTCTCTGTAGACACCTAAAAATGGTCTGGAGAATTCAATTAATCGAATACGCCTTATTTGATTAATTAATCTTAAATTCCTCTACTTAGTAAATAAATATAAATATTTATTTATATTAAGTTCATTTATCAATTCTCCTATTTTTCTCTCCTAATTAAATAAACAAAATTAAAAACTTTGTTATTATCAATTTTATCACATTATTTCTCTCTTAATTAAATAAACAAAATTAAAAACTTGTTTTATTTAATTATTATCATTATTTCTTCTATCTTAAAATTGAATACACAATTTTAATAATTCGTGTTATTTAATTTCACATTTCCTCTTAATTAAATAAAGATTGTCAAAAATCTTTTATTTAATTATCACTCTCCTTTAATTTAATAAAACCAAACCCTATAGTTTGATTTATTAAATTATTTATTCCTCATTTTTGCTAAATTTAAATAAATCAAAATTATTTAAATTTATTGCATAAAGTTTGCACTATTCCCTCACCAATAAATATTTATTTCTTACCAATCAAATTAATGGCACTGCCATTCACGGGAAAGCTTCAGGGAAAATCTGCAGGAAGATCTCTCAACAACCTTCCACCCACCTTCCCTCTTATCTTGCCTGGTTTTTTCATGGGGAGAAACCATTCTCCATGATCAGCTCCTTCTTCTCATCCCATGCCTTTGGATTCTCCAGAAGAAATCACAGCCCCTCATCCCGGTTTCCTGTACCATTGTGCTGCCGTGAATGCTATAAATACAGCTCTTGGGCTGCAAGAAAAGGATCCCAATGAATGTAATCTTAGTCTGCAGGTTTCCAAAGCACTCAAGCATCCAATTCATCCAACAATCATCCAACAACCATCCAGCATCCATCCAGCTTCAGCATTTGCAGCCATGGCTGCCATTAGCATAGAGTTTGCATATTTAGATTAAAATAGAGTAGCATAATCTCATTTCTCATTCTCTAAGTGTCACTTAATAGTTTAATTAGCTTAAGAATCTGAGAGCCAAGTAAATTAGAGAAGTCTTTAGAGTTAGAGAGCAATAGGATAGCATTTTGAAGCTTTTTAGTTTAATTTAGTTTAAATTCATTGAGTTTTAGATACAATTATCTTATTTAGAAGCGTAGATGCATAGTTTAGCTTGTTTTCCCCATTCTACAGCTTACAAAATGGCGCCCACCATGGGGCAATACCCCGTATTTTGCTAATTTTTGAAAATCTTGTCGTACAGGAATCGGCGTAAAAGTTTTCGCAGGATCGAGAGTTTTTACAGCGCGCCAGGATTCTGTTTTAGCGCGCCAGGTTCTTGTTCCAGCGCGCCCGGTAACTGTTCCAACGCGCGGGTTTCTGTTCAGCGCGCCCGGTCACTGTTCTAGCGCGCCTGGTTTCTGTTCTAGCACGCCACTTCTTTTCATTTAAAGTCATTTCTTTCATCTGGATCCGACGCGTCCACGGCCAGATTTCATTTATTTCTTTCTGTTTGGTTAAAATTTACCAATCCTAGGGTAGAAACAATAAAATTTACCAATCCTAGGATAGAAATGGATAAAATTTACCAATCATAGGATAGAAATGGATTAAAAATGTACCAATCCTAGGATAGAAACATCACACTTCTTTTGAGGTTTTAAAAATTGAACATCTTGCTTGTCATGGAGCAATATCTCCATTAGAAGTAAATCATTTGTCTTTTGGGCTTAAAAAGAACAAAATCTTGCTGTGTTTGGGTGACAGGTTTATGCTCTCCCCTTAACTGGGTGCATCAAAATACCAGACTCACCATTTACTTTATGCAATTTTATGCTTTTGTTAAAACCTTTAGACAGGCCTGCCGTAGTGGGAAAAAGTACTCACCCTACGGGAACGACCTGAGTGGGGACAGCCAAAAGCCATGGTATTCCAACCCACTTTAAAATTTATGTGAATTTGGGGAAACCCTCTTTCAACGGAAGTGCGCAGGATAACCATCCCCAAAATCTTTGTTTTAAAGATTGGGAGGTCTCTCGAGGGAGTTTATCCATTTGCTGCTCCGAACGGAAACCCTATCTAAGAACTTAGAACTAGAAGCACGCTTGTCAGTTTCCGAACATTGTAATATTCGGCGGTGCAGGGGCGGGGAAGAATCTACCCTCAAGCACTCACCATATAATTGCCAAGGACTGTTTGCTCAGGGGATCTAGTATCCACTTCCGTCACTCTAAGTACGCACCTGGAAAAGACAAAAACACGGGCACCCTCTAGGGGGTGACATGGCTGTGTGAGTCGACGAAATTCCAAGCTGTGGGCCGTTCGAGTATATAACGATGACCTTTTGTCTCTAGGAGTGAGTCTGTTTGGATTGTCTTATCTTGTTATCAAACCAGTAAAAATCAAGAAGAATCATTGATTCTTGAGTACACTACTTGTTTAGATTCTAGGATTTTAAATACAACCACTCTATTCTTGATTGCTGTGTTTTCTATCATTAAACTCAGATAAGATCATCACAAAAATCCTAAAAAATCAAAACACTCGTGGATTTCTCATGATTCGAGATTGGGTATCCACCAAGTTTGTCAAGAAATCTCTTGCCAAACGAATCCGAAAACCAAAGAAGACACTTGCCTACAAACAACTCCTAAGAAAACAAAGGTTTCTATATCAAAGCAGGAAAGTTCTACTCCAACATAGAACTTTTATTCATAGGTATCATGATTTCTCTAAAGGTTATACAGACGACTACGCCGTAGCTCCCTTAGACTCACAAGCATACTTTCAAAGAAGAGCTCTTAGGCAACATCACAATCATAGTCAGAGAATTCATCCTGAATACATCCCACAACCGACCATCCAATATGATACCAGACCAAGTGAGTTTCATAGAATAAGATAGTTTTTTCTGTCTTAAACCCCTTTAGGTCATAGTTTTAGCACGCCCGGTTTCTGTTTCAGCGCGCTTGGTATCTATTTTAGCGCTCCCGGAATCTGTTTCAGCGCGCCCGGTTTCTATCTCAGCGCTTTGTATCTCTGTTTTAGCGCACCTAGATTCTGTTTTAGCGCGCCCGGTATCTGTTTTAGCGCCTCTAGCATCTGTTTTAGCATGCCTGGTCTTTGTTTTAGCGTGCCTAGTCTCTGTTTTAGCGCACCTGATTTCTGTTTCAGCGCACCTAGTCTCTGTTTTAGCGAGTCCGGTATCTATTTTAGCGCGCCATAAAACCCAAAAAACAGAGAGTTAATAGGGAATTTTTTCAGCTTGCCCATATCAAATACAAGGTTTCTATCAGTTCAAAACATTTTTTTTACAGTCCAGAACACAATAGTCATACAAAAAGAAAAGCTTTACCCCTATACCTAGATCTTGCAGCATCTTGCATAGTGTCGTTATCACCAAAATCTGAGATTTTCTGTCAAAATTTCCCTATCAAGGATTCTATCATCCTTTCATCACGAAACTAGACAAAACAAAATCAGATTTTAAATCAACAACCTTGACACTTATCCAATCAAATCCAAGATCAAAGTCTAGGGTAAACCTTTTAACGTTTGTATGCCTATCTTCACACGAGCAGCATATCAAAAACAACAAGAACAAGAAAACGAAAAAATAGCAGCCATGACTGAAGAAAACCCTTGGGGACGATATAGCAACACTGATCCTCTTATTAACTCACATGAGAAGGAAATAACTGCAGAAGAAATCGAGAAAGTGCAACAAGACCCTCATTTCCATAAATTTATGGAAAAGATGCTAGAGCAAGACATGGAAAAGTATCTTCTCTTATTAGCTGACAAAGGTGCTAAGCTTCCTAAAGACTTTGATGTCAATCAACTCAAGGAAGCAACCACACCTAACCCAACTAATATAGAGAATCCAAATCAAATAGATGCTTTGACAAGACAAATCCAACAGTTACAATTACAATTCCAGAATATCCAACAAGGGCCAACAAAGAGGTATCTATTACAAGACATTTGCCCTTATCCATTTGACTCAAGCATCAACATGATACCATTTCCAAGGTATTGTGAGTACCCAACATACAACAAATACAATGGGAGAACTGATCCGTTTGACCACGTACGAGAATTTCGAGCTATGAGCATAGAGTTCGCACACGAGGACTCTTACTTACTACGGTTATTCCCAAGAAGCCTAGGAAACACTTGCATGGAGTGGTTTTCTAAATTAGAACCTGGAATTCAATCCTTTGAGGAACTAATCAATAGGTTCATAACACACTTCTCATTCAACATCCAACATGGGGTAACCTTAAAAGAACTTTACAACACCAAACAAGCAAAGGGCGAAAAGTTTCTCTCTTTTCTCCAACGATGGAGAAGGCTATTTGCTAAATACCCTAGATCTATTCCTAAAGAGGAGAAGATAGAGATGTTCATTGATAACTTAGTAGATGACATGAACTACAGATTGGACTTACAATGTCCATCCACATTTGAACAAGTTATCGAAAAAGGGCTTAAAATCGAAGAGGCTCTAATCAAAAGAGGAACAATCAAACATTTCACTGAAGGTTCAAACAATAACCATTCCTCTAACAGCAACAACGAAAAGCCAAGATTTTGGCAAAAGAACAAGAATACTGATACCATGATCGATGCACATACATCTAAACCAGTATTCACCTTGACACCAACTACTACAAACAAACAAAACAATGGTTTTAATATCAAACAAAGTAGTGATCAAGGAAATAATCAAAACAGTGGAGAAACGAAAACCCAATCATTCCAACAACCCTCCAATAAATGAAAATTCACGCCATTAGGACAATCGTTGGAATCAGTCCTCAAAGAACTTTTAAACGAAAAACTCATTCAAGTGCAAGAAGCTAGAAATTGGGACCCTCAAGTCAAACCATCATGGTGGAATGACTTACATTACTGTCACTATCATCAAAATAAAGGTCACATGACTGAAAATTGTTGGCAATTAAAACATGTGGTACAAGACCTCATAGATCAAAAGAAAGTATTCGTAGAGGGCCCTCAAACAAACAAGGATCATACAACATTCAAAAATCCTCTACCCAATTATCAAAAGGGAGAATCTTCTTCTGCAAACACCAAAGGTAAGAACGTTGGTTATGTTTATGACGCAACAATCCTTTGTTTTTCTGCTGCCAAAGAGGATGAAGAGTTATGCAATCAAATCAACCAAGACAATGACATTACATCTACCAATTTGGTACAACATATGGACAAATCCGAAAACCAAATCAATGTAGTCACACTCAAAGGGAAACAAGAGTACCAACCGGTTAATGCCACAACAAGGGCACAATCCAAAGTTATATTGAAAGGAGCATCAATATCATCCCCATCAGTGGATCCTCCCTCCAATCAATATAATCTCATCGATCAATTACAGAAAATACCGGCACAAATATCAATCTTGGAACTTTTGAAGATTTCCCCATCACACAAAGAGGTTCTTGAACAAGCTCTCGTATCAACTACAGTACCTAACAATCTGGATGTGTGTCAATTCCAAGCTATGGTGGGACATCTATCTGCACCTCATTGCCTTTCTTTTTCTGAACATGATGATGTATCACTCACCCATCCGCATAATTCCGCCCTTCACATTGAAGTCCTTATCCATAAACATCATGTAAAACGTGTCCTGATAGATGGAGGGGCCGGTTTAAATATTTGTACCTTAAAGCTGATTCGTGCACTAGGATACTCAGATGAAGCCATTGATACCAGAAGAAAAATCACAATCAAAGCATATGATGAAGACGAAAGGTCCTCTACATGATTGATCATATTACCCATTCAAGTTGGGCCTATTGTCCAAAAAGTGGTTTGCCAAGTCTTAGATAGGGAACTGACATACAACATACTGTTGGGACACCCTTGGATCCATGATATGCAAGCAGTACCGTCTACCTATCATCAATGCCTAAAATTTCCCGTCAATGGACAGGAGGTAACAATCACAGCAGACTACAATGACACCCAGGCTTGTCATACATTGAAGACATCTCAGGATACATTCATACCTAACAATAGAGAAGTTGGCACATCAGATAGTGAGCAACAACAAAGCTTCATTTCAAAGTGGCTTCCAAAACAACAAAGATCACAAGAGATAAGGGTGGCACAATCTAACCCTTCAAATGTTGAAGAACAATTGGCTCCACTCTCACATCAATTCACCAAAGAAGTACAGATAAGTGACAAAGGAATAAGTGAATATGGTGTTGGACACTCATTCCATCTATCACAAATGTTACCCTCCTTACAAACACATGGACAGCCATCCACAAACACCCACACTTCACAACAATCTACAACAGCATTAGATGGTAGATTTGTAAAAGCTGGGAGCTTAGATGAAGAATCAGAAGATAAGGCCATACTAAATTGGCTTTATAAGGATGAGGAAGCCCCCGCTTCCGCAAGTAACATCATAGAGACAACTCAATATGGGAAAGGAAAAACTATTCTTGAGAAGATGGGATATTCAGGACAGGGACCTCTTGGGTTAAGGAAACAAGGCATAACAGAACCAATCCAGCCTCTTACGCTCCAACATAAGGATAAAACTGGACTAGGATACACAGAAAAAGCAAGAGCATAAATCACCAATAAAACTGTGGAGCGTATTCTTCAAATAAGAGATAATTCTGAAACAGATTCAAATGAGTATGAGTGGGACAACTTATCAGAAGTTTCCTATGAAGATATTCAGATTGATATTATCAAAAAGTATACCCCCAATCACGAGGAGGGTCAAAGCTCAAGTTTTAATCCTATTGTCTTTGAAACGCAAAATTTTGATGACTCAAGTGAAGATGAACGGACATCGATTGAGATAAATGATGTGGAAGAAAATACCTTTGTAGGCCTCGACATAACCATAGACAACCTAGACGACATTTCCGTCTGAGCTTTCACAATCGCTGACCTCAACCCATCTAATGATTCATTGCCTTTACTACATCCTGAACTTATCGAATGGGAAGCCCAACATCCTATTAATCTCCCTATTTTTGACAATGATTCTTCCATTATTAACTACCTTTGCTGTGAGGAATCCGATGCTTGTTCTACCAATACTTCTTTTAATGATGCTTTTAGGAAGGAGGATGCCAAACCTTCCAGTTGCAAAAATATGAAAGAAAAAAATGGATCTAATGGTGAAAACCACTCTATGGCAGTATTTGATCCTAAAATAGTAAAAATAAAGAATGCATCCAATGGCGAAAACCTCATTGAGGCACCAAAGGATGGAAGGTTTGACATTCTCCCGCAACATTACCATGAAAGATCATTAGTGTTAATATAACCCACACAGTCTATTAATATTGGCACAGCGGAAAAAGCAAGAATATTACACCTGGCCGCATCCATGACAGATACAGAAAAGCCAGATTTTATCAAATTCTTTGAAGAACGATGCATCAATTTTTCTTGGTCATACTCTGACATGCCAGGCTTGGACACAGATCTCATTATGCATCACTTATCCTTACCAGCTGGCACTAAACCAGTAAAACAGAAGCTGAGAAAAATGCATCCACATGTTGCATTATTAGTGAAAAATGACTTGAAGAAATTACTAGATGCTGGATTCATCAGATCTATTGACTATGCGGAATGGATATCCAACATTGTGCCTGTTTCAAAGCCGGATAACACCATCAGAATATGTACTGATTTCCAGGATTTAAATAAAGCATGTCCAAAGGATGATTTTCCTTTGCCAAACATAGACATGATTGTAGATCTCACAGCCGGCCATAAAATGCTATCACTCATGGATGGATTTTCAGGATACAATCAAATCAAGATAGCTCCTGAAGACCAAGAAAAGATAGCCTTTACATGTCCATGGGGCACTTTTTGCTGGAACGTCATGCCTTTTGGGTTAAAGAATGCAGGAGCTACATACCAGCGGGCTATGACAACAATCTTCCACGACATGATGCATACCTTCATGGAGGACTATGTGGACGACATCTTAGCCAAATCTTACACTAGGGAAGGACATCTAGAGATATTGGCCAAAATATTTGACAGGTTGGAAAAATTCAAAGTCAGATTGAATCCAAAGAAATGTGCCTTTGGAGTAACATCAGCAAAGCTCCTAGGATACATAGTTTCTACAAAGGGAATTGAAGTAGATCCGGCAAAAGTCCAGGCCATTATGGAAATGCCACCTCCTAAGAATATCAGCACATTAAGATCTCTACAAGGCCGACTACAGTCCATCAGAAGATTCATCTCCCAACTAGCAGATCGGTGTCATCCGTTCAACCATCTCTTGCATAAAAATGTGCCTTTCAAATGGGATGAACAGTGTGAGAGTACCTTCAATCAAATCAAGCATTATCTGATGACGCCACCAATCTTGGTACCACCCAGTGAAGACAAGCCATTATTGTTATATATTGCAACAACAGACATTTCTTTAGGAGCCTTGCTAGCACAAGAGGATAAAGAAGGAAAGGAACAGGCTATATACTATATCAGCAGGACACTCAATGGACATGAAGTAAACTACACCTTCATTGAAAAATCATGCTTAGCAGTAGTATTTGCAACACAAAAATTGTGACACTATATGCTTACTCACACTATCAAGCTTGTTGCAAAAATTGATCCTCTCAAGTATTTACTGAGCAAAGCAGCTTTAACAGGAAGGTTGGCAAAGTGGGTCATGCTCCTCAGTGAGTTTGATATTCAGTATGTGGAAAGGCGAGCTATCAAAGGACAAGCCATCGCCGATCAATTAGCATAAGCTCCATTATCTGACAGTCATCATATGACCATGGAATTTCCTGATGCAGATATCCTCAATGTCACAACACAACCATGGCAACTCTACTTCGATGGATCCTACACACAACATGGATCAGGAGCAAGAATTCTATTTGTCACACCTCTTGGGCACACAATCCTGTGATCATACAGGCTTACCTTCCATTGCACTAACAATGTGGCAGAATATGAAGCTTTGATCCTTGGAATTAAAGTGGCTATTGAATGGAAAATCACAGAACTACAAGTGTATGGAGACTCCCAGTTAATCATCTATCAAGTCAACAATGATTATCAAACTAAGGATGACACACTGATTTTGTACAAAAGGTTGGTGGATGACCTACGAAAGTACTTCATAGAAATCAAATTTGAGCAGATACCAAGATTAGAGAACAAAGCAGTAGATGCCATGGCCACAATAGCATCTCTTCTACAAATGCCTGAAACACAAGATCGTTATCGATTTATTGTAGAACAAGTATCAAACCCTGCATACGCAAATCCCAAATCCCAAACCATAAGCCTTTTGGATAGTGCCCAATCCTCCATTTACGGAGAAATTTATACTTATCTGAAAGATAATATCTTACCACCAGATCTTTCTCGCAACCAAAAGCGCAACTTCATACGCCAATCCACCAAACATACCATTATTACCGACACCCTTTACCGTCGAGGCCTAGATGGTACTCTTTTACGTTGTTTAGAACATGACAAATCTGCTTCCGCTTTACACGAGGTCCATGAAGGAATTTGTGGAACACATTCAAGTGGATTATCTTTAGCCAAGAAACTCCTTCGTTTGGGGTATTACTAGCCACACATGGAGCAAGAGTCTTATCACTTTGTCAAAAGATGTTCAAAATGCCAGATCCATGGCAATCTTATACATGCACCAGCACAAGAGCTGCATCCATTTGCAACTACATGGCCTTTCTGTCAGTGGGGATTAGACCTGGTAGGGAAAATTCACCCATCTTCATCTAATGGACACAAGTTCATTATCACAGCAACCAAATATTTTACAAAATGGGTGGAGGCAGTTCCCTTAACCACAATCACTGGAAAGCAAATATCATCTTTCATTCTTAATTATCTCATTTGTAGATATGGGATACCCCAGTCAATCATCACAGATAATGGTAGGCCTTTCAAGAACCAAGACGTCCAAGAACTATATGAAAAGTTCCACATCCAACATCGCTTTTCAACCCCATATTACCCTCAAGGTAATGGACAGGCAAAAGCTTCAAATAAAACAATCCTCAAAATTCTCAAGAAGACTGTAAATGAAGTGGGACGTGATTGGCACGTTCAGCTAAATCCTGCTCTTTGGGCTTACAGGACTAGTATCAGAACACCAACATGAGCTACACCATATGCTCTTGTCTATGGATCAGAAGCAATACTACCTATTGAGGTAGAAATTCCATCCCTTCAAGTCTCACTAAAGGGACTCATTTCTGATGAAGATTATAGGGTCTCTAGACTTCAGGAATTAGAGCTACTTGATGAACGTCGACAACAAGCTGTTAATCATTTGACAGCCTATCAACAAAGGATGTCTAGAAACTATAATCATAGGGTTAAACCTAGAGTCTTCCAGATTGGAGACTTGGTCCTACGGGAAAACCCTAGAAATCAAGCAGACAGAGAAAAGAAGGGAAAGTTTGAACCTAACTGGATAGGACCTTATGTAATCATATCAGTCTATGGATCAGGAGCATATCGACTGTCTACACCAGAGGGAGACATGTTGGAGGAGCCCATGAACAGCATTCATCTCCGGCGATTCTACACTTGAGGATATCTAGTGCACAATCAATAAAGTTGTCTCGATGAAAACCTGGCAAACAGGCGTCATGATGACAGAAAAAGAGAAATAAACAAAAAAAATAGAAAAATTTTGAAAAAAAAAAAAGAGGACACAATAAAAACAAGTGATGAAAACCTGGCAAATAGGCGTTACTTGTGATTTTCACCAAAACTCCTCTATCTATTGGGTACAGTGTTGTTACGATTGTTTCCTTTCATATCATTTCCATCTATCATTTGAGATTATCACTATCCAGATCATAGTAAGGATACCATGTTTTACCCTAGCTTCGGGGCAACATCCTAATGTTATCCGGTACAAGTAGACTTTCAGCTTGCATGGAAGGGCAGTTAAACATAACAACATCAAGTGGCACCCCATCAAAATTCAAAAACATCAGAAAATCCAAAATCCAAAAACATCAGAAAATTCAAAATCCAAAAACATCAGAAAATCCAAAATCCAAAAACATCAGAAAATTCAAAGTCCAAAAACATCAGAAAATCCAAAATCCAAAAACATCAAAAAATCAAAAACGCAAAAATAGAGTCTGCATAAGTCAAAAGTGGAGTCTGTGTCAGTCGAACTACGTGGTCTCTGCATGTATAACGTAGGCAAGACTAATCTTTGATCAGTCCCTGAGACCCCTAGGATAGGTAATTAGGTCGCATCACTTGGTCAAAACATTTGGGAAAATCATGCACACATCAGCACACACATCTCGACACTGATGATCTAATCTGAATAATGATTTGAAAATACATTAAGTAGAATTTGAATTGTTGTGCTTTTTATCATTTGATTATCATTTCTTTGGAGCAACTCAATGATGTATTGAACTAGAGATGTAAGGAAGAAGAATGATATCTTTTCTTTGTCTGTTGTTTGTGAATTAGTCATTATTGTTTTGTGAATTGTCGCGGGAAATGCTCTACCATGTATCATGGATGACATTAAAATTCACTTAAGAAAATGATTAATTCTTGTTTGTTTACGCAAGAAATGCTCAGGTCATCATTGGTCTATCTTATACTATGATGCTTATGTTCGCTTGCAATATCAAAAATCATGAAAGAAATACTCAAGTCATCATTGGTCTATCTCATATCATTGATGCTTGTATTCACTTTCAACATTTTAAAAATAAAGCTCAGTGATGATACAAAGCAAATTAAATAATTATTAAAGTGACACTTAGATTTGCATGGTTAACATAGATGGCATTCATGATAAATACATCTGCAGAGTACTGATGGCACAAGTTACAATGATTCAATCACAAATGATGTTATCTTTTCTTACTAAAGACTGAGTATACTTGACACATGCATATGGGATCATATCTTCATCTCATCATTCCACAATAAAGATCTCATTTCGTGACATCATATATACACGTTATGTTACACCATTTCATTCATCATTACATATTCATCACACATCATGGCATTCCATCTCATTACATATCATTTACATCTCACCTATCATACATCATTACATTTCATTAAATCCATACATCATTTACATTTACATCATTACATATTCATCATACATCATGGCAATCCATCTCATTACATATCATTTACATCTCACCTATCATTACATTCCATTAAATCCATACATCATTTACATTTACATCTCACCTATCATACATCATTACATTTCATTAAATCCATACATCATTTACATTTACATCATCACATATTCATCATACATCATTCAAATCCATTTACATTACATTTCATTTACATTTACTTTACATTTCATTTACAGTTACATCTCATCATTCATTAAACATCATCTACTCATCTATCATTACAATTAAATCACATTTCATCGTAAATCATTCTATTCACATCTCATTATTTATCATTTATCACATTTCATTTACATACATCATTACATTTTACACTTCATTTATTCATCATCCATTTATCACATGTCACATTTTACAATTCATTTCACATATTCACATATCACATCTTCATTTATTACATTTTCCATACATCGTCCATCACATTTTATCTATCATACATATCATAAGAAAAGAAATACATCGTCAATATCATTTCATCCATCACATCAATACATCATAAAATCACTGCATCCATCACATAAATCATGTCAAAACATATCATGAATCAATCGAACCGCTGCACATATATATCTCATCAAGTGTCAAGTATACAATGAAGTCTGAAAAGAATGAAAATAACATCATGTCAACAAATAGCTGTATCAATCTCTCAATGAGTACGCATATACATATCAGGTAGTACTCCCACCAGAAGGAGCAGGTCTTGCACCAGTATCTGTACCACCACCAGACGTCCCAAGATCTCTCAGATCTCTCGGAAGAGGTTGTGTCACACCTCTGCTCACTGTCCTAGACCGACTCCTCCCTGAGGCAACTGTGCATAGCTGACTCTCTGCTCTGTGGGGCATAGCTCATGGTAGCAGCTCTGGTAGAACTCAATCTCAGCACCGGCTTGCATGGCCTCATGCATATAATCCACTACAGAGGTCCCATCTACCACTCTCTGTAACCTCTCTGCAGTCACCTGTGCTGTCTCAGCTGTCCGTCTAATGGTATCCCACTCTACAGTCAAAGCCGTGATCTGTGCCTGGGCTGTGGACAACTGTGCTCGTAATCCTGTCACCTGAGCCTGTGCGGTCGCTGCTGCCTGTAATTCCCCATCTCTCTCACTAATCAGAGATGTGATCTGGGTCTGAGCAGTGGCTAACTTTGCCTGCGTCTGAGCCTGAGTCTGAGCTAATAAACCCTGTAACTGTGCTAGCTGACCCTGCAATGTCTGCACCTGCACCTGTAAGCCTGCCACCTCTGAGGGATCTGTCGATGAAGATGTAACAGCCTGCCTCTTACAAGGCGTACTGGAGGATGGCTCTGATAAACCTGCTACGCTCGGTCCCCTCCCATCTCCGCCATCATCGTCACTGCTATCCTCACTGCTGTCAGAACTGTCATCGCTGTCAGTCTCTGAGCTACTCTCCACATCGACATCAACATCCTCCTCTCTCCCCTGTCGCTGACTGACCTGAATACCCCCTGCTGGTGCTACTGCTGGTGCTACTGCTGGTGTTGCTGCCGGTACAGGTGCTGGCTCATCTGGAATGGTAATCTGTGGAGGCGGGTGCAGAGCCAGATACTCTCCTTACTCAGGTGTAATGGGTGCCTCGATAATGTCTCGTCGAACCTCCCACGCTGATGGCTGCAAAGCACGGTAACCCTCAACAAGTGCCCCGTAAGGCAAGCTAGGACCCCAATAAGGCACATCAATCTGTCGCCGTCCATAGTGGGCTACACCCTATGGCATGCACTGCACAATACCATACTGTCTGTACACCCGACAAAATAGGAAACGCTCCAAGACCCTGGGGCTCTTCCCGATCAAATACATGGAATCGGATAAGAACCCCAACTCAATATCATCGTCGTCCCAAGCATCACAGTCTAGGTACGGACGCCAGGTCACTGCCTCAATGTCATCAACGATCCATCTCCAATACTCAAGCTTCCCCATCATATGCTGGGTAGGCCTGCCTCTGTATCAAAAAACATACGGCCTCGTCGCTGGTCTGGCCAACACGGGTACGGGACGTGTAACAGCAATGTGCTCCCAGGCCCATACTTGGAGAAGGGTAGCCCCTGCCGATAGACTGCTGCCGCCAAGATAAACAATCCAATGCAAATCATGGTACAACTGGGCAAGCATGCACATGCCCCAAGCATATCTAGTCCTATGAATGACTAGACCCTCTAACACTCGACCCCAACCAAGAGATAGACCCTTTAACCTCTTATCAGGACAAAGGAATCCACCAATGAAACCAGCCAAAACTGAAGGAAGTGGAGCATAAGCCTCATATATGTCAATCCACGGAATCCACTCCCCTGCAATATGAGGATCCTAAAAGACCCTCCGCATGGCCTCTACCCCACCAACCTCCTCCGAGTCGTGGACCACAATCTCTCCTACAAATGGTATGCGAAAAATATGCCATACATCCTCTGGTGTCACTGTCATCTCACCAGTAGGTAAATGAAATGTGTTGTGGTCACTATGCCACCTCTCCGCCAAAGCTGTCAATAGACCCCTATTGAGTCTAATATGGGGCATGTCCAATAATGTAGCTAAACCATAGGAAGCAATATACTGTCTCTTGTCAGGAGACAGTCACGAAATCATATCAAATGGCCAGGGGAACTGCTCCCGCACCTGGATCACATCCAACTGCTCCTGTACTCATGCAAAACAAAACATTTTAATCAGAATATCAAAAGATCATCAACAAATCAAAACATTGTGCCTTTTTCCTATCACTCTATCAGATTATCAAGAAACCCTCATCTATAAATTGGGTTCAATCATTCAGAATGCATAATTATTCCTCGCCTATCATGAGGGTAATTATTATCAATCAAATAGATCTCGCTCATCATGAGATCGTTTCCCATATATTTTAGTCAAGATCAACACTAAAATAGATGGAATCAAAAACAAATCGACAAAAATCAAAACGCACAATGTTAAATCAATTTTTACCCAAAGTGCTACAAAATCAACCTAATGCGCTAAAAAGTCCGAAACGCTACAAAACTCCCCTTGCACGCTACAGAACAAACCCGGCGTGCTAAAAATTCTGTCGCGCTACAAAATTTCATGGAAGCGCTATCAAACTGACCCTGCGTGCTAAAACTTCTGGCGCGCTGCAAAACCTACATGACGCGCTACGCTATTGACTGGACGCGCTAAATCTACGACGCGCTACAACAGAGCACAGACGCACTACAACACATTCCATGTGCGCTAAAACTAAAAAACAAGTGCAAAATGCATCAAAATAAAATACGCAAATTATGAGAAAAATTTGAGGTACATACCAGAGGACCATAATCGGCCGGACGCTGGTACCGGCGCACACGCTCGAGTCGGTGGGTGTGGTATGGGATCGGCATCCTAGCTCTAATTGCTCTGGAGGGTCTCTATCTCAAAATTTGTAAAAGTCAATGCATAAATGACTTTTGAAAATGACCTTCGGAGCATTTATAGGCTATTTTTTGGGGGAATTTTATGGGATTTATTTATTTCTCATTCTGATGAATTAATTCTAATCAATCACTGGGGAATTTACAATCTTGTCGGGAGATAAATTGTTTCTTCATCAATTCATCATCAAACCATCATAAAAATTCAAAGTTTCTGAAAATTCATAAAATATTCAAAATTCATCAATTTATCTCCCGAGGGGGCATATATCACTATCTTTTCGAAATTCATCATCTGGGACAAGTCTGGGGCATGCTTTAAAACCTTTCGTCAATACTGGCAGCCGAAGCAAAAACATTCTTTGAAACACTGTGTAAACACATCACTTCAAAGAGGGGCAAAATGTAGACACCTAAAAATGGTCTGGAGAATCCAATTAATCGAATACGCCTTATTTGATTAATTAATCTTAAATTCCTCTACTTAGTAAATAAATAGAAATATTTATTTATATTAAGTTCATTTATCAATTCTCCTATTTTTCTCTCCTAATTAAATAAACAAAATTAAAAACTTTGTTTTATTTAATTTTATCATTTTATCACATTATTTCTCTCTTAATTAAATAAACAAAATTAAAAACTTTGTTTTATTTAATTATTATCATTATTTCTTCTATCTTAATAATACACAATTTAAAAATTCATTTTATTTTAATTCAATTTCCTCTTAATTAAATAAAGATTTTATTTAATTATCACTCTCCTTTAATTTAATAAAACCAAACCCTATAGTTTGATTTATTAAATTATTTATTCCTCATTTTTGCTAAATTTAAATAAATTAAAATTATTTAAATTTATTGCATAAAGTTTGCACTATTCCCTCACCAATAAATATTTATTTCTCACCAATCAAATTAATGGCACTGCCATTCACGGGAAAGCTTCAGGGAAAATCTGCAGGAAGATCTCTCAACAACCTTCCACCCACCTTCCCTCTTATCTTGCCTGGTGTTTTCAGGGAGAAACCATTATGATCAGCTCCTTCTTCTCATCCCATGCCTTTGGATTCTCCAGAAGAAATCACAGCCCCTCATCCCGGTTTCCTGTACAATTGTGCTACCGTGAATGCTATAAATACAGCTCTTGGGCTGCAAGAAAAGGATCCCAACGAATGTAATCTTACTCTGCAGGTTTCCAAAGCACTCAAGCATCCAATTCATCCAACAATCATCCAGCAACCATCCAGCATCCATCCAGCATTCAGCATTTGCAGCCATGGCTGCCATTAGCATAGAGTTTGCATATTTAGATTAAAATAGAGTAGCATAATCTCATTTCTCATTCTCTAAGTGTCACTTAATAGTTTAATTAGCTTAAGAATCTGAGAGCTAAGTAAATTAGAGAAGTCTTTAGAGTTAGAGAGCAATAGGATAGCATTTTGAAGCTTTTTAGTTTAATTTAGTTTAAATTCATTGAGTTTTAGATACAATTATCTTATTTAGAAGCGTAGATGCATAGTTTAGCTTGTTTCCCACATTCTACAGCTTACATTCTCAACCATAGCTTCTTACTAATATCCTAGTACTAAATTTAAATTAACCTATAGCTTTACTCAAGCATTTTCATTAATTATTTTAATTAAAAGAAAGAATAAAACCACACATCCACTAGAAATCAATGAAGAAAAATAAGATAATCCTTGATTATATTATTCATAATTCATAAAACAAGTACATAGGAGAGAAATGACCTTGAATGTGCATAATTTTTTATTTAATTTCTAGAATTGCTATCAAAATTACGTATGCATTGATAGACTCAAAACCTAAGACAAAACTATAAAATGCTTTATATTTCCTTTACAAAGTTCTCTATGATCAATTACAAGTAACCAATCCATACTTCTAGCCTTGAATTCCTTCTTATAGAAACAAAGGAGCAAACAAGTTTCACTCTAGAAAGTGCACATGTCCCTTTTTA
The DNA here is from genome assembly GCA_007258455.2 of Sequoia sempervirens. NCBI lineage: Eukaryota > Viridiplantae > Streptophyta > Pinopsida > Cupressales > Cupressaceae > Sequoia > Sequoia sempervirens. The sequence goes on from VDFB02000017.1 coordinate 318,164,521, forward strand.
GTTATATTGGCATTTTCAAATGGAGGGAAATGTCGCATCAGACAAAAGATATTTTCATTCATTGTTGAAGATTAGGTATTGCCTTCCAAAAGGAATCTTTAAGATGATTTGACAATATCCACATGCTCCAAAAATGTGTCCATGTACACCAAGAAAAGATGAGAGAAAGCATAAAGCATAGAAAGAAGAAGAGACAAAATAACATCCACGTCTGCAACCCTGTCATCAAATTCAAATTGGGGAGAATACAATATTTTATCCATACTTTAGAAAAATCCTAATTTTTACTAGTTCCAAGCTATGCATTATACTTTTCCCATTCTTTATTCACCATGTTTGTAGACTGAAGATCCAAAATTGTGTTCCCCAAATCCACATTACCATATTTTTTATCAATTTTCATAACACGGGCTCAATCTGTAAAATTTCCCACCCATGTGTTATATTCATCCTTAGTTGGCCATTTCATGTCCAACAAGTTCTTCACTTTTGTATATTGTTGAGTGTACCTTGCATCAATCAAATCCTTGGCCTCTTTAACAAATGTATCCATTCTAATTTCAACCCTAGTCATATTATCAATATTTGGGTTCAATATAGAGTAATCATTAACACTGAGCGTCATCTTAGAATGAGGGAGCAGATCTCCCAACTCTTGCTTCCACATAGAAAACTCATGTAACTCACCGTTATCATTTAGTATTTTGGGCATTCCATGCCCCTCCATATCTCCAAACATTCTCAATTTATTCTCGAGTTGCATTCCCAACTATCCATGGAACATTGTAATCTCATTTACTAAATCAATGGCCTTCAAAAAATAAGGGATGTTGGTAGGAGCTTCAAGATCCTCCTACATTTGAGGAATTATTTCTTTCAGTGCTCCCACCCTAGCACTCCACTTATTCCATTCATTTTGGAATACTTTTTTAACCTAAAGATATTTCATATTGGCCTCATGGATTTTCTTGTATGTATCCCACACATTATCAACTTTATTCACCAAGACATAACCTTAGTCCATCATTTATCGCTGTAATTGATTTGGATTTGATAGTGCTATCGGCGATGGGTGAAATGATCAATGGCACTAGATACTGACTAGTGGAAAGATCATATCTCTTCATTCTCAAGATTCCCATCGCTCATCATAGTAATTTTAAATAGCGATGAAACCTTTCTATGATGGCACAATAAAAGGGAGAAACAATGTTCATCATGCTTCGTTGAAGTGGAACAAAGAAACCAAAAGACTTCAGCAATAGGTGATATTAGACATATAGCAATATCACTCATCATGATAATCAATCATTAAGATCAAATTCTTCCAGTGAAACATGATGTAAAAGAGAACCAAAGACCCATCGCTCATCATGGTAATGATCTCGATGAGCGATGGACTTAAGTGATGGAAATATGCATGTGCACAAAGTTTTTTTTAAAAGAGGAACTGCCTAGGGGGAATGCAAGATACAACCTTAAGGAGGATAAAGTCATTTTTTTTCAAAGGGTGTAAAGGACAAATCATTCAAATCATTCACTTTATAAAAATTTTAAAACTCAAACCAAAGTAAAATGAGGGCAATATTTAAGCGACGGGTAAACTGGAGATTCTAACCATAAGGGGTCGGTAATACAACAAACTTAACAACATAGGTCATGACCTGAGTGACTGGGAACCGGTGATAGGATGTCAACCATGAAATATAACGTTTGCAAAGGGAAATAAGACTTAGGATTTTTGGAGGGTTTAAGGCATAGATAGACCTTAGAACCAAAGAGCTACATAAATTTGAAGCCTTGGGACATAAGGTAACCAATTTTTTCAAACTCTATCAATGGAACATAAAGTAAATTTAGGGGTTCAACCATCCCACTCACCTTGTTCCTCTACTACAACAACCTTCCCCTTGCTTTGAATTATTCTTTCTCCTTTCAATTATCATGTGTGCAAGTGAATTCTAACCTAAAGATGCAAAACAACAATGAAAATTCCAAGAAGAAGACACAAATAGAACACTCAAGATTAGCCTAGTTTAACCCAAATAAAATGAACATTAATGAAACACCAATATTACCTTGCTTGAGTTGTCTCCTTTGGCTGGCCCTTTGATTGATGATTTGTATGCTCCTTCTTTGACAAAATGGCTCAAATCCTAGTGCAAAATGAAGCTAAGATGATGGAGACTGCAATAGTGGATGTGGGTATTGGATTGGATGCAAGATGATAGTACTAAAGTGTTGCAACAATGGAGGTTTGTGAGTGCATGAAAATTTGGATAAATGTTGGCTTGAGAGTGAATGCTTAGTGATTTCTTGGTGATTCCAAAATGAGGGGCATTCCACTACTTTTAGGGGAAGTGCCTCTAAACCAATGTATGGATGAGATTCATCCAAGGTGGAGAAGATCAAGGGCTAGGGTGAGTTGAGAACTCACAAGCCATCTCATGCTAACATGTGATAGATGAGGTGGACAAGGGGGGATGAAGTGGAGGTGATGTGGAGGTACTATGATGCACCTTGGGAATGGACAAGATATCCTCATAAAGGAGGTCTTTGTCCACATGTACCTTGAGAGGACAAGTGAGGAATTAAAAATTCCCCACAAATCCTCATGGGGATGGGAGAAAGAATTAAAAATTCCTTAAAATGCATGGGGGAATAAATGTGAATTTTAAACTCACATGGGGGAGAGGATGATTTCTCCAAAAGGAGAAAACATTTAATAAGATTGATTAAGGACACATGCCATAAATGCCATGAGGATTAGATTAGCCTAATTTAGTGATTAAGGTTGTGCAAATGTGGGATTAGACAGGCTAATGAAAGATTATGGGAAAGTGGGATATTATGGAGGATGTTGACATGAGGAGAGAGAAGAAGATGAATTAAAAATTGATTTAATTCATTTACACAAAATGAATAAATTAAATAAATTAACCCTTTATTTAATTTAGAGAGGAATGAGGTAAGCTATTTGATTAATTAATTAAATACCTTAGGGGACATTAGGCTGTAATGGAATATTAATCAAATAATAAAATCCTTGAGTAATATGGCTTAAAGATGCAGGATAGAGGAATGTGAAGGTGAATTTTACCATATAGGAGTGATCAAATTCAAGTGTCTACATTTTTACCCTTTTCAAAATAATATAAGAATAATAGTGTTTCGAAGAGAAAGGAAGTGTGACACAATAGAAGAAAATAATGTTAGATGATGCCCCAGTATCACTGAAAATGGATAGGGAGGAAGAATAAAGGAATATGGTGTTGGATCTCAAAAATGCAAGTTACAAATCCTAAGAGGATGTCAGGCCCTATGATTAGACTTGCAACATTTTTGAACCAATGAATGGAGTTAACCTAATGGTTGATGACTCCCTACACTTTAGGCTCTACTAAATCTAGGTGGGTACACCTTGATAGCTAAAGCAGACTTAGAGTTGCATCACTTAATTAAATTTATGAATCTATCCACAATGGCATAAAGTGTGAAATAGATGGAGGCTTGATATTTACTTTACTTCTAATGTGATAATTGGGAATTTATAATATGAAAGTGGATAAGTAATGTATGAATGAGGTGGACCAGTGCTCTATTGGGTAGGTAGAGTCAATGAAGTTCTATAACAAGTGGCTAGTGTTGGTTATAATTCTGATTGTTTCGCACTTCAATTTTTTAATACCTTGTATAAACGTGCAAGAATGTGATTGAAAGACTCTTCTTATTGATCCAATTGATCCTATCAGGTTACTGTGATTTATTAAAAGGATTTTAATCCTTCCTTAAAGGAACCAATTAATAGAATCACACAATGACAACAAATGTGTATTGACAAATAAGTTTATCCTCAATTTGAATAACAAGATAATATCAATGTGGAGACAGTATGAAAACCTTATCAATTACCTAACTTTTCTTACTAATCCAAATGTTACTCCCAAGTTACTGTAATCAATTAAAAGGATTTTAATTCTTTCATAGAAACCAATTAACTTGACTACACAATAACAACAAATGTGTCTTGATGAAATTGAAATATCAACTTGGATACATAACTTCAAATAACAGAGAAATAGTTGTTGAGATTATAGATGCACAATCCCTGAAGCTCTGGAATCTTCAATGGAGGACCCTTGCTAGGAAAGATAATCAACACAGAAAGTGTTCAAACTTAGGCATGCACAATGGAGATTCTATATTGATGATATGCTATTGGATTGATTACAAATGTACAAGTTGCCTGATTATATAGGAAAGAATGAAAACCTGAGATGCATGAGATGTTGCCATGTGTCATGATCTAACAACATGTGACAACATGTGAACCCTATCTAGGAAATTATTAAATGTTGAGATAAGTTCTAGAAGGAATCTTATCCCTACAAACAAGGGGACATTACCCCATTATTAAATGATTTATTAAAAATGCAACCTAGGACTAAATGATATATGACCTAAGTTAACTTATACTAGTGTAATAATTCATTAATTACATTAACACCCCCCATAAGTTCAACTTAGCAAGGAAAATGCAATGATTATGCATAGATGATCAATGATGATGGGTCTCAGATACAAGGCCATGTTAGGTACCCATGTACATGAAGATGCAAAAAATTTCCCACAACTGGAGAAAAGGGGAAAACCCAGTGGGAACAAAACCCATCTCCAAAAAGGAGATGAAAAAATAGAAAAAAGAGAAAGGATGGGAAGGATGGAGGACTCCCAAATACCCCCTAAGTACACCATCTGTCACATGGATACATTACAATAGCCCCCCCATAGGGAGGAAATAGAGAGACTATATAGCCTCCCCAGAAGATGAGATCACCTGCAAAAATAGTAAGTGGCTAAAGACAAAACATGATCCAATGTCAACAAACAACTTGTCTCCCTTTCAGAAGAAACAAAACCAATTGCAAGTGTAGGGATGCTTCCCATTCCAGATAGGAATTGAAGGAAGGAAGGATGAAGTTGGATGATGATGTCTCTAAACTCTTCTCATGTGTCTCCTTGCTTGATGATGAAGATGCCATAGTACCAAAAAATGAAGAGGGTGACAAACTAGGACAATGTGGAAACTAATGTTGAGCAATATCCAAAGACAATGATGTGATGGATGCGATGGATATGATGGAGACTTGATAGCCCCCCCTGAATGAAGTGTTCTCAAAACCACTAAAAGAAATATGGAGCAAAAAATGTGTCCAAACCACAAGTCTCCTACTAGGAAGAAGCAAATCCAATGGAATATGTTGAAGAAACCTCAAATCCTAAATGGAATGATAGGGAAGAAGTCTCGTACATGAAATCTTTGAAGAGAAATCAAGTTCCTCCAAAATAGTCTTTGGATCACCACTCAAGGTCCAGACAAAGGGATGCAAAGACTCAAGAAAACTCTCCAAGGAAGAATCTGAATAGAGGAGTGATATCCCCTCAAGAATGTTTTCCAAACCTATAGAAGTAGCCAAGTCAGTGATATCAGAAACAAAGCCATCTTGTGATGTCAAGTCTGGAAAAATGCATGTGTCCTAATGGATGATGATGGTGGAAGACTCAATCAATGAATCTGGACAAGGAATCGCTAAATGTGAAGGGATACCAACTGTCTTTGATGGAGAAGAAGCATCTGAGGGAACATTTTCAACCTCTTCGGAAGATTCAAGGCAATCAACCTCCTGCACAACAATATCATTGTGGGGTACCTGATTTGAAGAATGGCATTTTGAATCATGACCATCGATGAATGGTGGAGTATCTGAATCTCCATAGATCTCCCAAAGCTTAGTCCAAAGAATGTGAGGACAATCACAATGATCAATAGCATTCAAAACATCACAATCAACTTGCACCGAAATAATCTCCAAGACAATGTATCTACTACAACTCCAAGCAAGTTCATGAATACCTTCACTTGGATGGGGAACTATACCATATAGATAAGGCAATAGATCAAGTGATTGGAGATGGTGGTTGATCCCATCCCAACATTGTTGATAGTTACCCTTATGCAACATAACTAGAGAAGGAGAATATGCAAGCCCCATAATGAAATTTCTCCACAAAAGTACAAAGACACTAACCTTCAACAACAACAAAAAATACTTCCAAGGATGATGTGCAACTGAAGTGATGCTACCTAGATCAAAAATTATTTTCCCAAGCTTCAGGATATCCAAGTTATTGAACAAATGCACCAAACTAAAAATAATCAATGCAAGAGTAATTGGAGATGAAAATGATCAAGGGGTCTAGACGGATGAAAAAAGATCTGAAAATACTTCCTAATGCCGCTAGAATCACCAAAATTTGACAATCTGATGAGAAGATATGAGCCTTCGAGTCCAAATTAGGGTTTTGACTTCATTTTACTATAGAATTTTCTACGAGAAAATTTTCATTGAATAGATTGCACCACTAGAAATTAGACAAAATTCTCTTTCCGACGGTATCTCGTTTGCAGATTTTTGATACCCTGGGTGAAAGTTATGATAAAATGAAAAAAATGCCTTGATTAGGCAAAAAAATCCCGCCCTTGGTCCTTGATGTGACCGTGGGCTAAAGTATGGCAAAAAAAATCACTCCCCTCCTGGGAGCAGCGACGGGGCTGAGATCTTGGGTGGAGCGGTGATTTTTGGGTGGAAGCACCTGAGCAATTGTTGCTCTGCTCGAATAGAGTGGACCTCTAGACACAGATAGGACCGAGGTCTTTGATTGTGAGGGCCTTGATTCCAAAAACTGTGGGAAAGCCAGCTTGTAGGAACCAGTGAAAAACTATTGGCATCTGCAATAACTCCAACAGTCAGCGGGAGGGAGAACCAACGAATGGAGGCCGGGAAGATTGATTGTCGGTGGAGGAAGCTCAAGAAAAATACCGGTGGTAGGAAAGAGTAGGTTGGTCAGTGTAGTGGGGATGGTGAAAAATAGATAGCGTACCTTCTCTACCAAATAATTAAAGTAGCCAACCGATAGCTTTTGTGTAGACTTGAAATACGAATGGCCGAAAAATAAAATTTTGAATGATGCAAAAAGTAATTCAAAATTAAATTTTGATTATATTTCAAATGCCGACCAAAAAAAAAATTATATAGTTCTGCAAAAAGTCTTGATACCGATGGTGAAAAATTATATGATGATGAAAAATAAATCCTCCATATAAAATGTCGATGAACTATAGTCCGCGGGCATGCTACCCGATTCCTGCAGTCTAAAAAAAAAAAAAAAACTATAGTCCGCGGAAAATAAAATCAAAACCCAATTTTTGCCGATAAATAGAAGCTGACTATTGATTAAAATAGCAGGTCAATCCAAATTATTTATTTTCTAACTATAGAAATTGCCCCAAAAATTATTTTTTGCCAAAAATAAATAGAAAATGCCCTGATTTTTTGAGATAGCAAAATGGCCTGCGACTAAAAAAAGTTTCCTCAGAGGACAACTAAGAGGGAGAATTTTTTTACTACAAATTTGTACGGATCGTACTAGTTGATTTTGCAAACCCAAATACCTCTAATGCTCCCGGGTTGATGTATCCGATTTTGATGAATGGGCAGGCGAACCTAGGATTTCAAGGCCTTCTGAAGACAATGGCAAGCTCAAATCTGAATCAATCTACTTCAGAAATCAGCTTGGTCCTTGGGTGGATTCAAGTAGCCTTCAATGGAAACCTTCAGCCTGCAAAGAATCTCGTACACCAACTTTCTTGATCAAGGGTTGATTTTTCACTGGACAAGCTCTGATACCATGTTGAGATTATGGATGCATAGTCCTTGAAGCTCCAAAATCTTCAATGGAGGACCCTTTCTAGGAAAGATAATCAACCACACAGAAATTTTTCAAACTTAGGCATGCACAATGGAGATTCTATATTGATGATATGATATTGGATTGATTACAAATGTACAAGTTGCCTAATTATATAGGAAAGAATGAAAATTTGAGATGCATGAGATGTTGCCATGTGTCATGATCTAACAACATGTGACAACATGTGAACCCTATCTAGGAAATTATTAAATGTTGAGATAAGTTCTAGAAGGACAGCTCATCTTCTAGAAGGAATCTTATCCCTACAAACAAGGAAGGGGACATTACCCCATTATTAAATGATATATGACCTAAGTTAACTTATGCTACTGTAATAATTAATTAATTACACTAACAATAGAAATGTGGAGATAGCTAGATAATTGCTTTAAATCAACAAATGATAGACATCAATATTGAGCCACATAAAATTTCAAGAACTTCCATTGATTTTAGCCAAAATTTCATGCATGCATCATGGTCCATACATTATAATCTATATGATAAACATTATAAAAATTATTTCTTGTATATCTCCTATTCTCTCCCTATTCACTCTTACTATCTAATCATTATATGTCCAACTTATATATCAATATTTTGAAGAAGACACACCTCTTCATAAATGTCTTTTGGAATTAACAACAATTAAACAGAAACAATTAAGCTCTAGTGAGCCATAAATGAACTCGTGTAATGTGATTTAAATAATCTTGACCCAAATGTGTATCAAAATCTTCTAAAGCATTCCTTGTAGCTATCTCCATGATCACCATTTTCTCCAAATTCTCACATGCCTCATCTAGTGTTGATTCCTTGTTCTTGGTTGCTTCCAAGGCTCCATGCAATATCAACCTGCATTCTTCCATCCATTCATTCTGGTCTTTCAACTCTCCATCATTTTTGAATAATGCAGGCAACCCTTCCTTTGCAGCATCAATGAACTCCTTTGCATCTACTTGAAGCTCCTTATAGTAATCCTTGTGTTTCCTCATAATATCCTCAACAACTGTGATGGCCCCGCTATCAAAAGTACTTCTCTTTTTTGTATTTCCTGGATCTTCTCCTGAATTCGGTCATTTATTCTCTTATTTTCTTGAATTGTAGTGTAACTCTTGGAATGGGTCACCCAGAACTTGTTCATCCAAACCATCAATTTGGTATGCCTTTTCTGGAATATTTTAGAGAATGCATCAAATTTGGCTTTAATCACTTGAACATGTACATTTGATTCTTCACTCTTCTCCTTTGATTGGGAACCTTCTCCTTGAGTTAGCAATCTAGTAGATCCCTTGAGTGTACCTTTGACCATGTCTTTCAGAAAATCACTTTCTTTGAGCATCTTTTCATTGTTCATTGTGTACATGTCTCTTTCCTCGATCAACATCTAAATTTGTGCTTTATTTAGTTTGGCTACATTAATACCAATTTTAGTCATGGGAACAGGATCAGTTTCTCCTACTTTCAAAGTCATGACATGGCCAAATTCCTTTTCAATGTCAATGATCACAAATTTGTTGTGTGGGGGATACAAGGCCCAAATCATGAGAGAGTTCTTATTAGGATTGTATCTTGATCCGGTGTATACTTTTGTAACCCCCTCCAGACTGAGCTTATGTGTAGCACCATTATTATGCAGTAAACTATAAAAAACAAGAGTAGAATTAAAATATAAACCAGGGAATATCATTACACCAGACTCCAATAATTTCCTTCCTCTCTCTAGAGTCATATCCTTCATCTCATATAACTCCACAGAGAGGAAGGAAATTGTTGGAGTCTGGTGTAATGATATTCCCTGGTTTAGATTTGAATTATGCTCTTGTTTTTAATAGTTTTTTGCATAATAATGGTGTTACACATAAGCTCAGTCTAGAAGGGGTTATAGAAGTATACACCGGATCAAGATACAATCCTGATGAGAACTCTCTCATGATTTGGGACCTCTATCCCCTACACAAGAAATCTATGATCATTGACACTAAAAAGGCATTTGGCCATGTCATGACGTTCAAAGTAGGAGAAACTAATCTTGTGGCCATGGCTGAAATTGGTATTAATGTAGCCAAACTGAATAAAGCACAAATTCAGATGTTGATCAAAGAAAGAGACATGTACTAAATGAACAATGAAAATATTCTCAAAGAAAATGATTTTTTGAAAGACATGGTCAAAGGCACACTCAAGGGATCTACTAGATTACTAACTCAAGGAGAAGGTTCTCAATCAAAGGATAAGAGTGAAGAATCTAATGCACATGTTCAAGTGATTAAAGCCAAATTTGATGCACTCTCTACAATATTCCAGAAAAGGCATACCAACTTGATGGTTTGGATGAACAAGTTCCAGGTGACCCATTCCAAGAGTTACATTACAATTCGGGAACATAAGAGAATAAATGACCAAATTCAAGAGAAGATCAAAGAAATGCAAAAGAGAAGTACTTCTGATAGTGGGGCCATCACAGCTGCTAAGAATATTATGAGGAAACAAAAGGATTACTATAAGGAGCTTCAAGCAGATGCAAAGTATTTAATCGATGCTACAAAGGAAGGGGTGTTTGCACTATTCAAAGATTATGGAGAGTTGAAAGACTAGAATGAATGGATGAAAGAATGCAAGTTGATATTGCATGGAGCCTTGGAAGTAGCCAAGAACCAAGAATCAACACTAGATGAGGCATGTGAGCATTTGGAGAAAATGGTGATCATGGAGATATCTACAAAGAATGCTTTAGAAGATGTTGATACACATTTGGGTCAAGATTATTTAAATCACATAACAAGAGTTCATTTATGGCTCACTAGAGCTTAACTATTTCTATTTAATTGTTGTTAATTCCAAAAGACATTTATGAAGAGGTGTGTCCTCTTTAAAAATATTGATATATAAGTTGGACATATAATGATTAGATAGCAAGAGTGAATAGGGAGAGAATAGGAATTATACAAGAAATAATTTTTAGAATGTTTATCATATAGATTATACTATATGGACCATGATGCATGAATGAAATTTTGGCTGAAATCAATAGAAGATCTTTAAATTTTATGTGGCTCAATATTGGTGTCTATTGTTTGTTGATTTAAAGAAATTATCTAGTTGTCTCCACATTTCTATTTCTCTATTATTTGAAGTTTTGTATCCAAGTTTATATTTCAATTTCATCAAGACACATTTGTTGTTATTATGTAGTCAAGTTGATTGGTTTCTATCAAATAACTAAAATCTTTTTAATTGATTATAGTAACTTGGGAGTAACATTTGGATCAGTAAGAAGAGTTAGGTAATTGATAAGGTTGTCATATTGTCTCCACATTGATGTTATCTTGTTATTCAAATTGAGGATAAACTTATTTTTCAATACACATTTGTTGTCATTGTGTGATTATGTTAATTGGTTCCTTCAAGGAAGGATTAAAATCCTTTTAATAAATCACAATAACTTGATAGGATCAATTGGATCAATAAGAAGATTTTTTCAATCACATTCTTTCACGTTTATACAAGGTATAAACAAACTTAAGTTCCAAAAAATCAAAATTACAACCAACACTAGCCATTTGTTATAGAACTTCATTGATTCTGCCTACCCAATAGAGCACATGTCCACCTCATTCATACATTATGTATCCACTTTAATATTATAAATTCCCAATTATCACATTAGAAGTAAAGTAAATATCAAGCCTCCATCTATTCCACACTTTATGCCACTATGGATAGATTCATAAATTCAATTAATTCATACAACTCTAAGTTTGCTTCAGCTATCAAGGTCTACCCCGCCTAGGTTTAGCAGAGCCTGAAGTGTGGGGATTCATCAACCATCTAGGTTAACTCCAATCATTGGTTCAAGAATGTTGCAAGTATGATCATAGAGCCTAGTATCCTCTTAGGATTTGTAACCTGCATTTTTGAGATCAAACAGATTGGCGACTCTACTAGGGAGAAGTCAATTTTGAATCCAGGCCTTCATCATAGAGTCAACACCTTGTACAAGACTCCACTAGGAACAAGAAATTATAGATTTTTCTCACTTTTCTTAAAAGTGAGTGGTGACTCTGTAAGAAAAAGTGCATGACTGGGAAGTACAAATACACATCAACAAAGGTAAACCCTAGAGTTCAAAGCATTAAAGCATCCTACGAGATGAATGGTAGGAGATCTTTGCACCAAGAAAGCCCAAATAAGAACAATGTTAGGTGGACAAATAAAAATGGGTCTCCCCCTTCAAATATTGATGCAAATAAGAGAATGGAAAAAGTGTCAGATCTAACTAATGAAGATAGGGAGAACTCAGCAGAATAACTCCCTACAATGAATAACAGTTTTGATCCATTGCATGAATCAAAATTTCATGGCGATAACCTGAACAGAGATCCCCGTACTCCTTTTGAACAAGAAAACACTAGTCATCCTACTTTTTCATGGAAGCAGGACCCTAAGAAAAATGAGGAATTCAAAGCATGATTTGAAGCAGAACGAATTCAAACACAAAATGAATATGATTACAAAATTTCAAACAGGGAGGAGAACAAAACCATGAGGGATCTTTTGATTACACTACCGGTGATTTTGATGGTATGACTTACCAAGAATTTCAAATACATTTGGAATGGAAAAGATAACAACTTAGAGAGAGACAAAAAATGATACAAGAAGCCCAACAGATAGACTGGCAAATGGTACAATTAAACATCTAGGCACCAAAACCACCAAAGCATGTCCCTCCACATAAATAGAGTGGTAATGTCAATCCACATGGAACATCTTAGAATACAGGTGCTCTAGGTACTTCAAAAGTACCTCAAAATGTAGGTGGTAACCAAAGACAACACACCCAACATAATGTACCACCACAAAGATCCCAGCCTCCAAATACTGGAAATGTTCCTTAGCATTATCCACCACCAGGCCAACAGTATGCCCCACCACATCAGTAGCATGTGCCACATCAAAATATATACCCTCAACAACACATCCAACAAAATGTCTACCATCAACCTCAATATGGATATCAATACCATGCCAATCCACCATCTCTAAATTTGCATCCATAGAACCCCATGAGCACATGTAGGAAATTTGATTTAACAGGACACCAATTAAATCCATACCCAATGGATAGCAATTGGAGAAATATGGTTCCCAAATTCACTGGGAACAATGTGATATTAGCTTAAGAAAATATCAGAAATTTTAATGCCTTCGTACAAGATATTGCTATGGAATACGAGGATGTAAACATGAGATTATTCATGATGTCACTAATTGAAGAAGCAAGGGATTAGTTCAATGGTTTACCTGATGCTTCAATTGATTCTATAGTAGACTTTCACAATAAATTTCTAGAGCAATATGGGAATCAATGTGCCCCTGAATTTTACCTTCATGAACTTATAAGTATTCAGAGATACCAAAATGAGTCAGTTTATGACTTCAATCAAAGGTTTTCCAAATTTTCCTATAAAATACCACATGGATCCAAACTGACTGATCCAACAACCTTAAGCATTTATTTGAAAGCCTTTGATCCAAAAATGGGGTATGAACTTAGAAACAAAGGCCCTTGAAGTTTAATGGAAGCACAAAAGATAGCATTGACAATTGAAAATAATAGAAAAGTTGCAGGGATGACTAGAAAAAGGGACAACCTTAGAGTTCCTCGAAACTTTAACAATTCCTAGAATAAGCAGGAGAATTCATACATAAATGAAAGATCAAGGTTGCATGATATGCCATACAACACAAACTAGAAGGATGGAAAACCCATAACTGACATACCTAAATATAAAGAAACACCTAATGACTTAAAGAAAAAAGGAGCATACATGGTCAATAACAGCCCTTGGTATCAAGTTTGCAATTTTCCCCATTCCCAATATCATTGTGTTGTAGCACAATCAATACAAGAAGAAGAATTTCCATATGAAAAAGAAGAAGAAGATACTACAATATATCTAACTTCACATACACTACATCCAATTGAACAAGAATCTCATCCTCACGAGATGAAGGTTATGAGTATGATGTAAACAATCAAAGATACAATATTCACATGGCAAAACAACAAGTCTTCTCTGATAAAGAGAATGAAAGCAATGATGAATCACAACCTCCTTATGCACCACCTAATCCAAGTAAATATAAATTGAGGAGGCCAACAAAGGAAGAAACCAAGGATTTAACCATTGCTACAGTAGAGCAAGCAAAAATTAATTATAGGCTAAGAAACAAAACTTCAAATTCAAATGATGGCACTCCAAGGGGATTGTTTGTGAAAGATAAGGAGACAATGCAAGAAAAACTCAAAAGGGTAGAAAACAAAGATCCTAATAAGAAGGAGAAAAATCATGTCCCTAAAGAACAAGACAGATTTTTGCAAAAGAAAACATAGACATGATGAAACAAATAAAATGCAAAAAGAAGAAAATAAAGGAGAACCACTAGAACAAAGGAGAATAGCCAAAATAGAAAATGCCTCTTCATTTGATTTCACACAAGCACTGTCGCAAGTGAAATTTTTTGTGCCAATATTGGAAATGATGAAGATAAAAGAATATAGAGATAGTGCTATTTAGCTAATATCCAGTGGAAAAAATAAAAATGCAAGCTTGGAGAACAGAGAAATCATTAAAATCAGTAATAACAAGCAAGGAGATGTAGAGGTTCCTGAAGTTTTTTTGGGTGATACACTAATGAATCCTCCACAGGTCAATCCATTTTTTACTACATTACTCATAAACAACAAGTTGGTGAGGAATTGTATGATTGATTTAGGAGATGCTATTAATATCATGCCAGTAGGGGTCATGAACCAGCTTGTCATGTGGGTGAATACTATGGGTGGTAAATGTTATGCTATGGATAGTAGGAATGTCCCATTGGTAGGAATCATGAAGGATGTAGAAGTAAAGTTGATCGCTTACCCACAATCAGCATATACAATTGACATAAATATGATAGAAACACCCCCTCACTTTGGGATGCAACTGTCAAGACAATGGACTACTTTAGTAGGAGGGAATGTGCAATTTGATTTTTCCTACGCCACAACATAAATAAATGGTGAAGATGTTAAATTATATAGAGAACCAAGGGTGAGCCAGATTATGGAGTATGTTGACCAAAATCAAATGAATTGCTTATGTGATGTGGACTTGGGAAGTTTCATAATAGAGCATTCATAGCCTGAATTGTTGAACACTGATCCAATTGATAAAGATATCTCAAAAAATGAGCATGGTGTGTGGTGAATGTATTTTCATGGAGCATGTAGCAGAGAAGGTAATGGAGTAGGAGTGGTTTACATCTCACCTAAAGGTACTGCATTCAAGTATTCATTATTATTAACATTTGAGTGTACAAATAACATAACAGAGTATGAGGCCCTATTATTGGACTAAACATGGCTGTCAAACACAAAATCAAACTACTGACTGTTCTTGGGGACTCTGAGTTGGTCATTTCACAAGTAAGATAAAAGTACACTACAATGAACAAAAGGTTAAAATAGTACAGAAATGTTGTATGGGATACCATTGATTTGTTTGATGCTTTCTCCATTGACTGGATAGATAGGTCCAAGAATTTTATGGAAGACTTCTTGGCGAATGTAGCTTCGAAAAGAGATGATGTCACTTTGGCGGGGATTTGACAACTTGAACTCAAAACAAGACCTACAATCCCTGATAACATTTATAGTTGGAAATTTTTTAATGATGATACTGATTTAATTAAGTTCCTACATTGCACTGATCAATATGAAGCCCAAGAAATTGATTTTAATGCAATTGTAGAAGAGGTAGATGGGAAAAAAACTATGTTTGGAAAGTAAGTTGTTCATCTCAAGACTAATAAGGTTCCTAAGGGACTTGTAGCATTAGAGAGAGTGTTTTATGGAAATCACCAAGCCCTTATGAAACAAACACCAGTCAAAAGGGAAGACATTGAAGAAATCAACCTTGGAACTGAACTAGCCCCTAAAAAGTTGTACATTGGGAAAAAGATAATCCCAACAATCAGAAGGATGTTAATTGCATTATTGAAGAAATACAAGCATGTCTTTGCATGGTCTTATTATTATCTCAAAGCATATAGAGAGGATTTTTTTCAACATGAGATCCCATTGAAACCAGATGCTAAACCTTCTAGACAAAAACAAAGGCCCATAAATCCTTCCTTAGAACCTAAAATGCATGAGGAACTTATGAAGCTTAGGGAGGGAGGTATCATCAAGCCTATCATGCATTCATCTTGGGTCTCTAATTTGGTACCTATCAAAAATAAAAATGGAGATATAAGGCTTTGTGTAGACTTTAGAAACTTGAATGTGTCCTCTCTTAAGGACAACTATCCACTCCCAAACATGGAGACCATGTTGCAAAGGGTTACTGGATGTGAGCTGCTATCTATGATGGAAAAAAAATTAGGCTATAACTAGGTGAAAGCCAAGGAATCAAAGCAATACAAAACAACCTTCACCACACCATGGGGGACATATGTGTATGTTAGAATTCCATTCGGACCTACAAATGTTGGTGCAACTTTCCAAAGGGCTATGAATGTTGCATTTGTTGATTTGATCAATGTAATAATGGTGGTGTACCAGGATGACTTAACTACATATTCAAAGAAAGTAGAAGACAATGTTGAGCATCTGGAGAAGATTTTCATCAAAGCCATTAGATATGGCATCTCCTTAACTCCTAAAAACTGTCATTTTTTAGTAACAAAAGGAAAGTTACTGCGGCATATAGTGTCCAAAGAAGGTGTAAGGATTGATCCAGAAAGGGTGGAAGCCATAGAAAAAAATCCCATTCCTAAAATAGTTAAATGTATCTAGTCCTTCTTTGGGAAAATCAATTTTGTGAGAAGGTTCATATCAAACTTTGTTGAAATAGTGAAACCAATATCAAAGATGTTCAGGAAAGGTGCAAGGATTGAATGGACAACTAAATCCATAGATGCATTCATATCCATCAAGAGAGAAATAAAGGAAGCCCCAGTATTGAAGTCCCCTAATTTCAGTAAGCCCTTTCAAATATTTTCATTTGCATCTTTTCACACAATTGCAGTAGTCATGTTACAGAAAAATGATGAAGGGCATGGACAACCTATTTCTTTCTATATTAAATCCCTCTAGAATTCACAAATGAAGTATGATATTGTATAGAAATAGGCATATGCATTAGTAAAAGTTGTCAAAACATTTAGATCGTATTTGGTAGGAGAAAAAGTTATAGCATATGTACCTAATGTTGTAGTGAAAGATGTATTTGTACAATCAGAAGTTTCAGGCCATAGATGCAGATGGATAAATAAAATTCAAGAATTTGACATTGAATTCCAAATTGCCAAACTTGTGAGAGGACAAGGACTATCCAAACTAATGGTTGAAACAAATATTGAAGCTGCTCAAGTGTTCAATCTGAATGATGAGGATAACATGATCACTAGCATTGAACACACATCATGGTACACTGATATTGTGTATTATCTTAAGCATAATAAATGTCCTAAAGGATTTAATGATAACAAGAAAAGGACGCCCAAACTACATGCTTCAAAATATGTATTCATGAAAGGGGACCTCTATTGGAAGAATAGTGATGGTGTTTTGTTGTTGTGCCTAGATGAAGATCAAGCAAGGCATGTTCTCAAGGAGATGCATGAAGGAGTATGTAGAGGGAATTTTTTAGCAAAGACCACTACACATAAGGTGTTTAGGGTAGGCTACTATTGGCCTAGATTTTTTAATGATGTTTATGATTATACTAGAAAATGTGAAGCATGTCAAAAGTATTCTAGGAAGCTGAAGTATCAAGGGGCATTGCCTTTGATACATCGGGAGGTTGAAGATCCATTCCACCAATGGGGAATTGATTTCATAGGTGATATTGTGGAAAAATATAGTGGAGGACATAAATGGATATTAGTATCCACAGACTACTTTACAAAATGGGTGGAATCTATACCTGCTAAACAAGCAACTAATAGGGTGGTAACAATTTTTTTATTGGAAATCATCATCACCAAATTTGGAGTGCCTACAAGAATTGTAACTGATAATGGGATGTGCTTCAGATCACATGAATTCAAGTGATTTTTCCAATCCTATGGTATAGTGATATCATACTCTTCACCATATCATCTACAAGTGAATGGGCAAGTTGAATCCAACAACAAGAGCATCTTGAAGATCATAAAGAGAATGTTGCATAATGACAAAAAGGCTTGGGATTCCAAGCTGAGACTGAATTTATGGGAAGATAGAATTACTGTAAAGAAGTCCATTGGAAAATCACCTTTTGAGCTTTTGTATGGGACTCAAGCTAGAATCCCTTTGCATAATTTGTTACCAATATGTAAATTGATCTTACAAGAAGACTTAGACATTCCTGAACCTATGGAAGAGAGGATGGAAGAATTAATGGAGCTTGATGAGGCTAGGAACCAAGCCCAACAACACAATATGAAGAAGCAATTACAAATGAAATACTTATATGATAAAAGGGTTCTCATGTGAAATTTCAGGAGTCAAGACAAAGGAAAGCATGGGAAATTTGAGGCTTTATGGTTAGGACCATTTGTCATTGTTGAAAAAGCTGGTGAAGATTCATATTACCTCCAGAACATGAAAGGGGAAGAACAGGGATTGCTAGGGCATAGACAATTCTTGAAGAATTTATTTTCTTAATATTCCATGCATAGTAGTCTAGGGGAAGGTCAAGGATTTCCAGTGCATGGAAAATTACTGAAGAACTTTCTGAAACAATTCTTTTCCATGCACAGTAGTATAGGAATTCATTTCACCTTCATTTCCCACCATTCCTGGATTCATCTCCATTTCCATCCCATATCAAAAGGACACTTGGTTTGCTTCCCCAGAGACATGGATTCTTGCTATACCCACAAGGGGTATACATCCCCAGATGGAGCCACTGTTAGAACTATAAAAATATCACATTTTGATTGGCCTTCACCCACCTACCTCCCATGTACCATAGAAATTTTCCAAACCTTAATTTCATAAACTATTGAAATTTTTGTGACAAGATCCTTTTCACAATCCATGTTTGCCAATGATCCCATTAATTTTTCCTTTGACACATAAGCATTCCTCTAGTCATCACTAAGCAAGAGCTTTAAAACAACTGATCCATATCAACAAGATCATGTGCAAGTATTTTCGATCAACAAGACATAGCCTTTCAATCTGACTATTTTTTGTATATCGGCGAGAGGTGAATCAAGTCACAATGATCAAGGACTCTGAATACTACATGTGTACAGAATCAGGAAAACAATTCATGTCATTTTATCAATGAAAGCTTATCAACAAGAGCAAGGTAGTTGGAGTGAAGTATTCAAATCATGGCAACTTTGTGAGTCATGTTGATGGATCCCCCATCGGCAAGAAACATATATTCTTTCACCGATTAAGAAAGAGAATGACTAACAAAGAGACATATACAATCGGAGTGAGTCCCTCAAATCTCTCCAACTGCATGGGTTACACCGATGAAGGGGTTTCGGGGAGAGTCTCACCAAACTATCCAAATAAATGAAGCGATAGAGGAAACATGTGGGGGAGACAGAGTTCATCGATAAATCATTCTATTCTCTTATCGATGGTTCATGTCAACCTGATGGTAACATGAAGTAAACATAATTTGTCAGAGGGACTCTGGGCAATGATCAAAAGGGTTTTTAGAGATCCAAACCACCTTGACATTGGGAAAACTCCACATTTTCTCCCTGAAGTAACAAAAGTTGAAATATAAGAAAAGGGGCAGTTGTATAGTATCAGTAAGATTATTCAGTTGTCTTCCTAACTAAGTATGAGAATCAAAGGGACATTTTATATCGAAAAGACATTCAGTTACATCTTGGCGATCTATTGTGAATGTATAAACAAAGGTGGCACCAAGTTAGATACATAGATCAACCTAAGACAAGAAAGGTTACACCGATGAATTCTTTTGTGTTGTTCTGACATTACGAAATTCAAAAAACTTGTTCCATTCATTCTCAGAAATGGACATTAATGGTTGCACGAACGAACATTATGTAAATATTCTCTAATTGAAAGGACAATGAACAAAAAGGATTTGTATAATTTGCAATGGGAAGGATGGGAGGTCAAACAAAATTCAAATAATTTAGTGTGGCCACAGATTCACAAGTAAGCTTATGAACTTCTTTATAATTGAAAAATTATAATTCAATTTTGTCAACTTAGAAGATTAAAAAAGGAAGGTTTAAGTTCTGTGAAAACAAAGATTAGGAAGCAATAGGGTGATGGTAGTCAATCCAAAAGAAAAAAACAAAATACTAAAATAGGGGTGAAATCTAAAACAATAGAATGAAATTTGAACCAAGACCTTATTAACCAATTGCCTGGATCAGGGCTGAAAGCCAAAAGGTCTACATAAATAAGGACTGATGTAGAGAATTTTGAAGATAAATGTAAACATATTGGAGATGTGTGGACTCCCGTTAGAGGATATGAGTTGTTCATGTTCCACTATTGTCAGAGAAATAGGTTTGAACCATTTTGCAATCCCTAGAATTTCAATTTCAGCAAAACTAGTTGTTCCAAATGTATTTGTGAATGTACAACTCATGAAACTTATGGCTAAGCATCACAATCCATACCTCAAAGCTATCTGCAACTTGCAACGTGAACTCTTAAAACATGTGTCCAAGACTACACTGTGTGAAGTTTTTAACCTAAGTGACACATGTGATGACCCCATTGTACATAAGGATTTGGAAAAGACGTATTGGATAATGGATACAACTTATAAAGGATGGAGACCTTGTTCCACTTGAAGACAATGATGGGCCTCTTTTTCATGTTGATTTTTTTGAACCCTACCTAAAAAATATGTATTTCTCAATGTGTCAAGTATTGGGAACTGAAGCCTCTGAATCCATGTCTATAGGGCCAATGGTAATTGCAGAAGATATACAATGCCACAATGCAAGGCCCTTTGATTATGCCTCACACATTTTCAAAGGTATTGACTCGAGGTTAATGGAAATGAAAAATGGATCTCCCACACTACACTTCAAACATTATTCTAT
Organism: Sequoia sempervirens; assembly: GCA_007258455.2. Lineage (NCBI taxonomy): Eukaryota > Viridiplantae > Streptophyta > Pinopsida > Cupressales > Cupressaceae > Sequoia > Sequoia sempervirens. The sequence continues at coordinate 318,185,428 of VDFB02000017.1, forward strand.
TCTCATGCATATGATATTCTACTATGGACAGGAGTTCAGGATATGGCCAGAAGACTTGAAAATTACACAATCTATTAAGGATGATCAACCACTACCAGTGCAATTGTGGATTGCTATTTGGCACTGAAGATTTGTCAATTCTAGTTATGTTCATTTTGAGGAATATTTTGTCAAGATATTGTATAGATTTTTCAATCACCCCTATGATTATTCATTAACTGATGAGATCAAAATATTTCTAAGGCCCAAAGATTTCAATGGACCTACAACTGTTGGTCATAATTGGGGAAATTGGTATCGTTATGTTGATGCCACCATGATTAGGGTATATGGTTTCAAGGATACACCTTTCCTTCTACCAAAAACCATGCCAAATAGGATTGCATATTTAGAAATTGTCAGACAAATGGATTATTCAAATGTTATGAACTTGAGTGCCTATGAGAAACAGGCATTCATGCCAAGTACATTATGCTTTGGAGACTTTATTATGTTGTCAAAGGAAGGGTACGACCTTTATTTTAGATAAGTTATCTCATTTTAATATGAAGAATGCTCCACCAAGAAAGGGATTTGATCTCGAGGGATATATTTATTTTTCAACAAAGAAAGCAAACCTGGGTGGATATGTTCATATACCCTATCCACATTGATCTGTAAACTCCTTACTATGAATCACTTAACAACTTGTTAGATTCACCAGGATACAGATTTAAAATTAAGATCGTAACTGACGATGCTTGTGAATTGAGAAAATAACCACATAAAACATAGGAAGGTAAAGAAGCTAACAAAAATCATGCACCAAGAAAAGAGAGACAAAGATTTGATTACGGAGTTCACCAGATTTTGGCTACGTCTTCGGATCCGCAAATTAGCGTGATCAATGCCATTGCTATGATGCAAATTATTTTACATCACCATGGTCTTTCACTGAGTTACAATCTGCTACCAAGGAAGATTCTTGCACTTCAGGCTCTTCCCGCTGAAACACTGTCTTGACAAGAACTTTCTAGCATCCACACTGCCTAGTCCTTATGTCACCTTTACAATGCTTCCAAAACAATGAAAATGCAACTCACACTCTCAAAAGAGTACATAGGCATCAAGCCTTTACAAATGACTCAAAAATTCAAACAAATCCTCAAGGACTCACTAAGTTCTTATCTCTTCTCCTAGAGACCACTTAGCCCTCAAAAGACTCCAATACCTCTCACTCCAAACCCTTTGCTAAGAGAAAATAAACTCTCCAAGAGCTTTTACAAAGAATGAGATTCCTCAAGAGTTTTCTAATAGCTTTCACCAAGAGAACACTCAAAACCCCCTTTTGAATGCATAAAACACTCTCACCATCTCCCTTATATACATAAAATTAAGCCAAGATAGGCTTAACCATCAAAACAAATTCCTAACTCCCTTATCAACTCATACAAAGTTGGTTTTGTATTTTTAAGACCCTTTTTGTTGGAGGGTTGGAGGTAATTTTGCTTGTTTTAGGCTTTAATAAGCAATTTGTTATATATTCAGGTATACAAATATGCTAAAACAAAATGGCCTCCCTATGTTAACGAAGAGAGTTCGATGGCTCAACGGTTGATAAATTTTTTGGTGGCCACGGGTTCGGTGGTTCCAACCCCGCCAGCCTCGCTTTTATCACTTAACCCGCAATTCCAAACAACAAAAGAAATGAAAATCTAATAATAGTATAGGCTCCTGCCATGGGTGCAACAGTTGAACCGTCCGCTGCTAGGGCGGAGATCACGGGTTCAAACCCGTTAAAAATTTAGTTAAAACAAACAAACGACAGCTGAAGATGAAGAGGAAACGTGTCAAGTTACTATTCACTGATGAAGCTGACGAAGCTAACCGTCTGCTAACTGTGTTGCCGACTGGGTGCCAATTGGATGACGACGTGGAAGCCGACGTGTCTGCCAACTAAGCAGATGACTGCAATGACTCGTGTACAGGTGCCCGTGTCGCCCGCTGATTGGTCCGTACCATCTGACACACCTGCCATGTGTCTCATCTGAATTCGTCCATGTGGATTCCGTACAATACAGATTGACACGTCAGCATGATGACATCATCAGTACCTTCAAGTCAACTAAACTTTGATTTGTTGTAACTCTGTCATACGAGCTCCATTTTCGACGAAATGAACGTCACCGGAATCGTCCTGACGAGCACTTCAATTTGACATCGATTTTGATGAATTTTGAGATGATCAATTTTTTTGCTTCCTATCGGCCCCTGGTACCCTATTTGACTAGACCTTTGACCAAGCATAACTTCCACTTACGATCTCCTTTTGACGCGATTCCAATTGCATCGGAATCGTGTCGACGAGCTCTTTGATCTGAGACTGCTTTCACCTAATTTGAGGATAGTCAATTTTCTAGTCAACCATCTGGCATCCTCGGCCCTTGTTGAACTTTGACCGAGCATATCTTGAGCAAACGAACTCATTTTGACATACTTCAAGTTGCGACAGGATTGTATCTCTGTGTTCTATGCATTGATGCCAGTTCTGGGAGATTCTGAAACTGCTGAGTTTTTGAGGCCTTCGAGATCCACCTGGATCACACATGATGATGTAATTAGGAACATGGAAGAAAGGGAGGTTGAATTGAACATTGACAACTATAAAAGAGAAGTTGAACAAAGGATAAAAGAAATACAAGAAGCTAAGATGTCCTCTGGTGAGGAATCTTCTGATGAAAGAGAACCCCAAGGTCAAACTGACAAAATCTCTAAACTAGGAATGGAGGAGTATCAACCTCCCAATAGAGAACAAGAAGTTGAAGAAGCAACTGATATAGATACTAGGAAGTTAGCCTATAAATATTTTGTTTCGAATGATCAATTTTTAAGGTCTCCTAAATTTAGATCATTCTTGTACAAGCAAAAGGGGAAAGCAATAAGGAAATCTATCACAGAAATCACACCTAGCAATGAAGCCCAATTGTTGAATACTTTGAAATTAGATGTGGAGAATGAGATGAAGGATATGACTCCAGAGAGAGGAAGGAAATTTCTAGAGGAGTCTGGTGTAATGATATTCCCTCGTTTAGATTAGAATTATGCTCTTGATTTTTCTAGTTTTCTACAAAATAATGGTGCTACACATAAGCTCGCTCCAAAAGGGTTACAAAACTATATACCAGATCAAGATACAATCCTAATGAGATATGTCTCATGATTTGGGCCATGTATCCCCCACAAAAGAAGTATGTGATCATTGACACTAAAAAGGAATTTGGCCATGTCATGACGTTGAAAGTAGGAGAAATTGATCTTGTGGCCATGGCTGAAATTGGTATTAATGTAGCCAAGCTGAATAAAGCACAAATTCAGATGTTGATCAAGGAAAGAGACATGTACTAAATGAACAATGAAAAGATTCTAAAAGAAAAAGATTCTCTGAAAGACATGTTGAAAGGTACAATCAAGGGATCTAATAGATTGCTAACTCAAGGAGAAGGTTCCCAATTAAAGGATAAGAGTGAAGAATCAAATGTACATGTTCAAGTGATTAAAGCCAGATTTGATGCACTCTCTGCAATATTCCAGAAAAGGAATACCAACTTGATGGTTTGGATGAACACGTTTTGGGTGACCCATTCCAAGAGTTACACTACAATTCAGGATCATAAGAGAATAAATGACCAAATTCAGGAGAAGATCTAGGAAATACAAAAGAGAAGTACTTCTAACAATGGGGCCATCACAGTTGTTGAGGATATTATCAAGCAACACAAGGATTACTATAAGGAGATTCAAGCAGATGCAAAGGAGTTCATTGATGCTGCAAAGGAAGGAGTGCATGCACTATTCAAATATGATGGAGAGTTGAAAGACTAGAATGAAATGATGAAAGAATACAGGTTGATATTGCATGGGGCCTTGGAAGAAGCCAAGAACAATGCATGAGTACTGAATGATGCATTTTAGAATTTGGAGAAAATGGTGATGATGGAGATAGCTGTAAGGAATGCTTCAGAAGATGTTGATACACATTTGGGTCAATATTATTTATATCACATGACACGAGTTCATTTATGGCTCACTAGAGTTTAATTGTTTCTGTTTAATTGTTGTTAATTCCAAAAGACATTCATGAAGAGGTGTTTCATCTAAAAAATATTGATATATAAGTTGAACATATAATGATTAGATACCAAGAGAGAATAGGGAGAGAATAGGAGATATACAAGAAATACTTTTATACTGTATGGACCATGATGCATGCATGAAATTTTGGTTAAAATCAATGGAAGATATTTAAATTTTATGTGGCTCAATATTGGTGTCTATCATTTGTTGATTTAAATAAATTATCTAGTTGTCTCCACATTACTATTTCTCTGTTATTTGAAGTTGTGTATCCAAGTTGATATTTCAATTTTATCAAGACACATTTTTCGTTATTGTGTAGTCAAGTTAATTGGTTAGAGTAACTTGGGAGTAACATTTGGATTAGTAAGAAGAGTTAGGTAATTGATAAGGTTATCATACTCTCTCCACATTGATGTTATCTTGTTATTCAAATTGAGGATAAACTTATTTTTCAATACACATTTGTTGTCATTGTGTGATTCTGTTAATTGGTTCCTTTAAGGAAGGATTAAAATCCTTTTAATGAACCACAATAACTTGATAGGATGAATTGGATCTATAAGAACAGTCTATCAATCACATTCTTGCATATTTATACAAGGTATAAACAAACTTAATTGCCAAACAATCATAATTATAACCAACACTAGCCACTTGTTATAGAACTTCATTTACTCTGCCTACCCAAATAGAGCATTGGTCCACCTCATTCATACATTACTTATCCACTTTCATATTGTAAATTCCCATTTATCACATTAGAAGTATAGTAAATATCAAGCCTCCATCTATTTCACACTTTATTCCACTATGGATAGATTCATAAATTCAATTAAGTCATATAACTCTAAGTCTTCTTTAGCTATCAAGGTCTTCTTGCCTAGGTTTAGTAGAGCCTGAAGTGTAGGGAGTCATCAAACATCTAGGTTAACTCCATTCATTGGTTCAAAAACTTTGAAATTATAATCATAGAGCCTAGCATCCTTTTAGGATTTGTAACCTGCATTTTTGAGATCCAACAGATTGGTGACTTTGTGGGGGAGAAGTCAATTTTGAATCCAGGCCTTCATCATAGAGTCAACACCTTGTACAAGACTCTGCTGGGAACAAGAAATTATAAATTTTTCTCGCTTTTCTTAAAAGTGAGTGCCGACTTTGTAAGAAAAAGTGCATGACTAGGAAGTACAAATACACATCAACAAAGGTAAACCATAGAGTTTGAAGCATTAAATCATTCTCTAAGATGAATGGTAGGAGAACTTTTCACCAAGAAATCCCAAAGAAGAACTATGGTAGGTGGATAGATAAACATGGGTCCCCCCTTCAAAGAATAATGCAAATAAGAGAAGGGATAAATTGTTAGACATAACTAATGAAGATAGGGAGAACTCGGCAGAACAACTCCTTACAATGAATAGCAATTTTGATCCATTGCACGAATCAAAATTTTATTGTGATAACCTAAATAGAGATCCTTGTACTACTTTTGAACAAGAAAACACTAGTCGTCCTACTTTTTGATGGAAGTAGGACCCTAAGAAAATAGAGGAATTCAAAGCCTTATTTGAAGTAGAACGAATTTAGACACAAAATGAATATGATTACAAAATGTCATCACAACAAGGAGAAAAAAACCATGAAGGATCTGTTGATTACACTGTCGGTGATTTTGAGGGTATTACTAACCAAGAAGTTCAAATACATTTGGAATGGAAAATACAACTTAGAGAGAGACAATAAATGATACAAGAAGCCCAAGAGATAGACCGATAAATTGCACAACTAAACATCCAAGCACCAAAACCACCAAAGTATGTCCCTCCACATAAACAAGGCAATAATGTCAATCCACATGGAACATTTTAGAATACAGGTGCTCTAGGTACTTCAAAAGCATCTCACAATGTAGGTGGTAACCCAAGGAAACACACCCAACATATTGCACCACCACAAAGAACCCAACCTCCAAATACTAGCAATTTTTCTTAGCATTATCTACCACCAAGCCAACAATATGCCCCACCACATTAGCAGCATGTGCCACATCAAAATATATACCCTTAATAACACATCCAACAAAATTTCTACCATCAGCCTCAATATGGATATCAATACCATCCCAATCCAACACCTCTAAATTTGCATCCATAGAACCCCATGATCACATGTAGGCAATTTCATTTAATAGGACACCAATTATATCCATGCCCAATGGACAAAAATTGGATAAATATGGTTCTCAAATTCACTGGGAATAATGTGATATCAACTAAAGAACATATCAAAAAAATTAATTCCTTCATACAAGATATTGCTATGGAATACGAGGATGTAAACATGAGATTATTCATGATGTCACTAATTGAAGAAGAAAGGGATTGGTTCAATGGTTTACCTAATGCTTCAATTGATTCTATAACAAACTTTCACATTCACAATCAATGTGCCCCTGAATTTTTCCTTCATAAACTAATAAGTATTCAAAAATACAAAATGAGTCAGTTTACGACTTCAACTAGAGGTTTTCCAAATTGTACAATAAAATGCCACATGGATCCAAACTGACTGATCCAACACCCTTAAGCATTTATTTGAAAGCCTTTGATCCAAAAATGCGGTATGAACTCATAAATAGAGGCCCTAGAAGTTTAACTAAATCACAAAAGAAAGCATTGACAATTGAAAATAACAAAAAGCTACAGGGATGACTGGAAAAAGGGACAACCTTAGAGTTCCCCAAAACTTTAACAATTCCTAGAATAAGTAGGAGAATTCATATAGAAATGAAATACCAAGGTTGCATGATATGCCATACAACATAAACTAGAAGGATGGAAAACCCATAACTGACAAACCTAAATATAAAGAAACTCATTATCCCTTAAAGAAAAAAGGAGCCTACATGGTCAATAACAACCCTTGGTGTCAAGTTTGCAATTTTCCCCATTCCCAAGATCATTGTTTTGTAGCACAATCAATACAAGAAGAAGAATTTCCACATGAAAATGAAGAAGAAGATACTACAATATATCTTGTATACACCTAAAAATGGTTTGGATAATCTAATTAATTAAATTTGATTTATTTGATTAATTAACCTTAAATTCTTATTTAATTCTTCTAATTCTTCTATTATTTCATCTTAATTAAATAAATAAGTTTGCATACTCTGTTTCATTTAATTATTCATTTCTTCCATTTTTAATTTAATAAATAGACTTCTATAGTTTGTTTAATTAAATTTAATATCTTATTTCTTCCTAAATTTGAATAAATCTAAATATTCAAGTATATTCATATTTCTACAGCTCATCATATTTTACCTACCAAATTAGATATAAAACATCTAATTTAATTCAACTAGCATTCACGGGAAAGCTATGGAGACAAACTAGAGACAAATTGGAAATTAATTTGTCAATCTCCTTACTTTGATTCTTCCTATCCTCTAGCAAGATGTTTTTCTAGGGAGGAACAATCCCCATGATTAGCTCAGAATTCTTCATCTCTCAACATTCAATCCTCCAGATCAAATCTAGACCTTTGTTGTGATGCCCCTTCACAGGATGCTACAAGGAAATCTATATATACAGTCTTTCTCTATAGGTAATGGATCCCAAATTTGTGCAAATTTTGTAGGAATACCAATCAAGCAATCAAGCATCTTAGCAATAGCAGTATCATTTAGCAATAGCAATCATAGCATTTTAGAATCAATATCATGGTTGCATCATAGTTTGTTGTAGCTTCTTTTATCAAGTTTCATGTCTATTTAGATTATAGTAGTTTCATCATATCATTTAGATATCATCATATAGGATTAGATTATTGCATTTAGGAGCATCTCATTCTCTAGATTGGAATTTTAACAGTCACAATGCTTACCAAATCTGAGAGCCCCGTGACTTAATAAATCTTTAGAGATAGAGAACAATATGACTCTTTCAGTAGATTTATGATTTTAAATTAATTTAATTGTTGTTAAATCTTTGATATAATGTCTTATTAAAAAGTGTTTTTAGTTATTTTACTCATTACTTATTCCACACTTACATTTTGGCACCCACCGTGGGACTTCTAACCCCATGTTTTAAACATTTTTTCTTAAAAGTTTATGTATAGGCTTCTTGTGTGTTTCTTTTAGCGAGATCGATAGTTCTTATAGTGCATCGAATGAATCTTCTAGCACATTCGAAGATTGTTCTAGTGCATACAACAAATCTTTCAGTGCATCCAAGGATTCTTTTCGCACATCGAACACTTCTTTATTCTTTTGGCACTTCTGACACTTCTTTTAGCGCATCCAAGGATGCTTTTGGTGCTTCTAACACTTCTTTTAGTGAATCCAAGGATTCTTTTGGCACATTGGAAACTTCTTTTAGCACATCCAAGGATTCTTTTGGTGCTTCTAACACTTCTTTTAGCGTATTTTTTAACTGTTTTAGCACATAGGATCTTTTTTTTAGCACTTTGATAATCAATCTTAAAATGGCCATATCTTGGTCATACGGATGTCTTTTTCAAAGATTTTTTTTTGAAATGGGGTAGAATTTCATAATCTATGCAATGGTGTAGGTATTTCTCACTTTTGTAGAGTTAAAATTTTCAATTTTACATTTAAAGTCAAATCGCATTGTAACTTGGTCTAATTTTTAAGGTTTTTATGCTTAATCATTCATCTAAGCCTTATATCTTCTTATTTCTTGATCTCATCTAACATTTTGAGCATTTATTGTAGGTTTTAAGAATAACATGGAGCATTGAAGTGAAAGAAAAAGCATTTTATATCCATTGTAATAGTGTTTTCAAACACCCATGGGAAAATAACCCATCATATGTTATTTTTCATTCATGCTTTAGGACCAACTAGCATTACTTTGGGCTTAAAATTAACCATATACACAAGCTTTGTCAAATTTGGTTAAAAAGAACATTAGAAACTCACTAGTTTTTGGATTTGGATTAAAATTGAACAAACAATTTCACACTCAAGTTTGGTGTTTTAAAAAGAACTCATTATTTAAGTTAGGCATCTAGCTTAAGTAAAAGGATTAATTTAACCCCTTGTCTACTATGGTTGAAGTGATAGTCATATGCTCTCCCCTTCACTAGGTGATCAGAATGCTAGACTCACTTTTCATGCTTTATTAAATCCTTTAGAAGGCCTATTGTAGTGGGAAAAAGTACTCACCCTACAAGAATGACCTAAGTGGGAACAACCAAAGCCAAGTTTTCCAACCCACTATAATCAAAAGTGAATTTGGGGAAACCCACAATTTAGAGGAAGTGTGCAAGATAACCATCCCCAAAATCTTTTCTCTAAAGATTGGGAGGTCTCCTGAGGGATTTTATCATTTGCCACTCTAAACAGATACCCTATCTATGAACTTTAAGTTAGTATCTCACTAAAGTTAGTTTCTAAACACTTTTTATATCACGGTGCAAGGGAAGGGAAGAATCTTCCCCCAAGACACTCACCATATAATTGTCAAGGATCATTTGCTCAAGGGATCAAGAAATATAACTTTGAGTACATGCTTGGAAAAGACAAAAACACAGGTGCCCTCTAGGGGTGACATGGTTGTGCAAGCCAACACAATTTTAAGATGTGGGTTGTGATGTTCTAAGTGACCTACTTGAGATAGAAAAGTGCTTGAACTATTGTTTTTGTGTCAAAACCTATGGAAATTAAAAGAATCAAACCAGATCAAAACACCCTATCATTCCCATGTCAAGAGCCTATCACACCTATTCAAGCTATCCATGAACCCCACACCTATAAATTAGGATCCTCCACCTTTATCCATTCTGATTTACTTCCAACACCTATCCTCTCATCCATATCATATCCTCCCCAAAATGGACTCACATCTTGTTTCACAAACAATACATATCCCATTGGTAAACGAATGTGTCAAAGTATGAATCACAAAGGAAAAGGATTAGGCCTTCATGAACAAGGTATCCTAGAACCCCTTTTTGTTCAAAGAAACCCATATCACCATGACCTTGATTATATGCCTAAGTTTCCTAGTTCATCAAACCTTCAATCTATCCTAGGTCCCCATTCTAGTTCATCAAACATTCCATCTATCCTAGGTCCTCATCCTAGTCCATCAAACCTTCCCTCTATCCTAGGTTCATATCCTATTTCTCAAGAACAACAAAGGTACACATCCTTGATTCCCTTTCAAAATTCTACCCACAATAACTCATCCATAATACTTCCATATCATTCATCTCAATCCACCCCTCCCATTGCTCTTGGAAGAAATTTGTGTGCCAAATATCAAAAGTTTCTATATCAAAATCCACATGTATCAAAGAATCAACATGTCTCCTCGAAGAGACATGCAAAAATAAAATAAAATTTGATCCAAAATCAAAAGCAAAAATCTCAAAGACCACAAAGGTCCATCAATCAAAAGAAATTTTCAAAAGGCCACAAAGGCCCATCAAAGAAAAAAGGAATTTTTCAAAGACCACAAAGGTCCATAAATCAAAAAGAAAAATGTCAAAGGACACAAAGGCCCAAAAAGAAAAAATAAAAGTCAAAAGTCATGTGGATTCCTAAAAGTATCATAGAAGCAATAAAATCTAAATTGGCATCCAAATTTGCTAATCCAGAAGCTTCCTCCAATTTTCCATCTAATAACCTATCACCTTCCAAATCCATTTTTCCTCCATCACTCCATCACCCTTCAAGGTGTGTGCCAATTTTGATCTTTCCATCCTTTCCATCCATCCATCAATAGGCCTTCCAACCTCATATCCATTATCCAACATTCATCCCCCATCATTTTCCTTTAATCCAAACCTTTGCATAAGTCCTTAGATTCTTCCATCATATCATTAATCTACCAACATTTAGGAGTCTAATTCCCATTTCCATGGTTTATTAGAGGGATATTTGGTTGTGAAACTTGATGCTTAATTCCTTCCTCCATCTCCCTATCTTCCATATTCCTCTTGCACTCTACACTTAGGGACAAGTTTCATCCATCTTATCATTCATGGTCATTATCCTTTATATGCTCATTCCTTACATTTCCACCTTTGATCTTGAAAAGGTTAAGGATCTTCTTGAACATCATATATCTTATCCCATACACTTTATCCATATCTTCCATACCATATCTTCCATCTTATCCATATTCCATCATTCTTACTAAACACATCCTTTCTTCCATTCCTTGGTCTTGATGAGGAATAGGGGAAAAATACTTGGGCCTTGTGTTTGTATCTTATCTAATTGATCTTGATCATTCCATTCATTATTTTTATCCTTGCTTTCTTCCATTCCATATCTCCTAGCTTATCAAAATCCATGTCACCATGTCCCTTTGCAACCTTGAATCTTATCATGCAAATCATATTTGAGCCTAGTCGTAAGACATTATCCAATCCTCATATCTTTTGTCAATCAATCATCAAAAATCATCAATCTTATTGTACTTAGAGGAAATTAATGATCCTAAGTACTTATCATCATCATGCCTTATGGAATCAATCATTCCTAGCATCTTAATCAATCCACCATTATCATCTTTTGACAAGAGCTATTTTGCTTGTGTGAAATTTTTTGCAGTGAATCTTTAATTTTGATCTATCATTTATCCATGGTTGCATTACCCCTATTGTGGGGAATCTTGTTCCTTTAATATTCATACCATCTCATTTCATCTTAAATATCTTGAAAAATCCAAAAAAATGAGAAAAATACAAAAAAAAGCTACAAAATCCAAAAAAATCCAAAAAAAGGTCAAAAGTCAAAAAAATACAAAAAAATCATAAAATCTGAAAAAGTGCAATAAAATCTCATGTACATATCTTGGCATCATAGTCATGTCTCACCCTGGCTTGGGGGCAATAAAACATTGAGCTAAAACAAACAGACAAACAATCAATATGACAAATGTAGCAAAACACAATGATCATAGGGAAACTCAATATTGAACAATCAATCATCAATCAACAGAATATCAAAACATCCAAATCAAACAACTTAAATCAATCAATCAAATCAAATCTAAATGGATGATATTCTTTTGAATCATGATTTTATCACTTTAGCTTGAATGTTCAAATGTTGTGTACTTTGATTTTTGATATCATATCTTTGGAGCAACTCAATTATGTATTGAACTAGAGAAGCAAGGAAGGAGTATGATTTTTCTTTTTCTGTTGTCTGTGAATTCATCATAATTATTGTGTGAATTGTCGTGAGAAGTGCTCTACAAAGTATCATGGATGATATTTCAATTCACATAGGAAAGTGGTTAATTCTTGTTTTTTTTACGCAAGAAATGCTTAGGTTATCTCAATTTAATTATACCTAGATGCTTGTGTTAACTTGCAATATCAAAAATCATGAAAGAAGTACTCGGGTCATCATGGTCTAAATTATACCATTGATGCTTGTACTCACTTTCAATATTTAAAAGGCTCAATGATGATAAAAGCACAACAAATCAACTATTAGGATGACAACATTTGCATCTTTATATTTGCATGGTTAAAGTAGATTGCATCCATATTATTTTGCATCTATATTTAAGATGTTCCAAGGCTGGAAAATCAATAACATGATAGAATAATCATGTCTCAACTGAATCAGTGTATACATCAGGTCTCGGTACATTAATCAATCATATACTGGAGAATATCAATCAAAGCCAATAAACCACATCGACTGATAATATCCCAATCGACCTGCATCAAGAGGTGGAATCATGTCCCAAGTCTTTGGAAAGTGTTCCCGAGACTGAAGAATTCTAAAATCCTCCTATGATCATAACATATTACAAATCAGCAAGCTTATCAATATCAGTCAACCTATCAATCAATCTATCATTTGATCATCACTTATCATGAGGACAATCATCAACCTATCATTGATCCTTGTCTATCATGAGGTCAATCATCAAGCTATCATTGAACCTTGCCTATCATGAGGTCAATCGTCAATCTATCATTGATCCTCACCTATCACAAGGTCAATCATCATCATCCTATCATTGATCCTCACCTATCATGAGGTCAATCATCATCTTATCATCAAATCAAACAATCGACCGAAGTGATTATCAATCATCAAACACAAGGAGGCAAAATAGGGCATCAATTTAATCAGTTTTGTAGAGTCAATCTTTCTTTTTCGGGAGATAAATCATCATTATCGAAACAGCAAAAAAATCATAAAAATATGAAAAATTCTAAAAAATCATAAAATTCATCAATTTATCTCTCGAGCGGGCATCTATCCATCATCACTTGAAAATCAACATCTGGGGCATATTGAATTTTTTTTGTCAATACTAGCAGCAGCAGCAAAATTTTCTTTGAAGCAATGCGTAAACACATCACTTCAAAGAGGGGCAAAATGTATACATCTTAAAATGGTCTGGATAATCTAATTAATTAAATATAATTTATTTGATTAATTAGCCTTAAATTCTTATTTAATTCTTCTAATTCTTCTATTATTTCATCTTAATTAAATAAACAAGTTCACATACTTTGTTTCATTTAATTATTCATTTCTTCCATTTTTAATTTAATAAATAGACTTCTATAGTTTGTTTTATTAAATTTAATATCTTATTTCTTCCTAAATTTGAATAAATCTAAATATTCAAATATATTCATATTTCTACAGCTTATCATATTTTACCTACCAAATTGGATATAAAACATCTAATTTAATTCAACTGGCATTCACGGGAAAGTTGTGGAGACAAATTCAAAATAAATTTGTCAATATCCTTCCTCTGATTCTTCCTATCCTCTGGCAAGATGCGTTTCTGGGGAGGAACAATCCCCATGATCAGCTCAAAATTCTTCATCTCTCACCATTCAATCCTCCAAATCAAATCTAGAACTTTGCTTCCCCAGAGACCTGGATTCTTGCTATACCCATAGGGGATTATACATCCTTATATGGAGCCACTGTTAGAACTATAAAAATATCACATTTTTACTGGCCTTCACTCACCTACCTCCCATGTAACACCAAAAATTTCCACGACTTAATTTCATAAACTACTAAAATTTGTGTGACAAGATCCATTTCACAATCCATGTTCGCCAATGATCCCATTAATTTGGCCTTTGACACATAAGCATTCCTCTAGTCATCACTAAGCAAGAGCTTTAAAACAACTGATCCATATCAGAAATATCATGTGCAAGTCTTTCCAATCAACAAGTCATAGCCTTTCAATCTAAACATTTTTTGTATATTGGCGAGAGGTGAATCAAGTCACAGTGATCAAAGACTCTGAAGACTACATGTGTGTAGAATTGGGAAGACAATGCCTATTGTTTTACTGATGAATGTTTATCAGAAAGAGTAAGGTAGTCAGAGTGAAGTATTCAAATCATGTTGAGCTCGTAAGTCAGATCGATGGATCCCCCATCAATAAGAAACATATATTCTTTCGTCGATGAAGAAAGAGAATGACTATCAGAGGGACATACACAATCGGAGTAAGTCCCTCTAATCTCTTTGACCGCATGGGTTACACCGATGAAATGGTTTCAGGGAGACTCTCACCAACCTATCCAAATAAATCAAGTGGTAGAAGAAACATTTCAGAGAGACCAAGTTCATTGGTAGAGAATTTTATTCTCTTAGGGATAGTTCATGTCAGCCCAATGGTAACATGAAGTAAACACAATTTTTCGGAGGGACTCTGGGTGATGATCAAAAGGGTTGTTAGTGATCCATACCACCTTGACATTGAGAATCAAAGGGATATTTTACATCAAAAATACATTCAGTTATGTCTTGGAAATCTATTGTGAATGTATAAACAAATATGGCACCAAGTTAGATACATAGATCGGCCTAAGACAAGAAAGGTTTCACCAATGCAATCTTTTGTGTCGTGTAGACATTACAAAATTCAAAACACCTGTTGCATTCATTCTCAGGAATGGACATTAATCATCGTACGAATGAACATTATGTAAATATTCTCTGATTGAAAGGATAATGAACAAAAAGGATTTCCAAAATTTGCAGTGGGAAGGATGGGAGGTCGGACATAAGTCAAATAATTTAGTGTGGCCAGAGATTCACAAGTAAGCTTACGAACTTCTTTATAATTGAAAAACTATAATTATATTTTTTCACCTGAGAGGATTAAAAATGGAAGGTTTAAGTTCTAAAAAATAAAGAGTAGGAAGCAATAGGGTAGTGGTAGTCAATCCAAAAGCAAAAAGCAAAAGATTGAAACAAGGGTGGAATATGAAACAAAAGAATAACAGTTGAACCAAGACCTTATTGACCAATTGCATGGATCAAGGCCGAAAGGTAGAAGGTCTACACAATTAAGGGATGATGTAGAGAAGTTTGAAGATAAATGTAAACATATTGGAGATGTGTGGACTCTCGTTAGAGGATATGAGTTTTTCATGTTCCACTATTGTCGGATAAATAGGTTTGAACCAGTTTACAAACCTAGGAATTTCAATTTCGAGAAACTGGTTGTTCCAAATGTATTTTTGAATGTAGAACTCATGAAACTTATGGCTAAGCATTACAATCCAGACCTCAAAGCTATCTGCAACTTGCAAGGTGAACCCTTCATACATGTGTCCAAGACTGCACTATGTGAAGTTTTTAACCTAAGTGACACATGTGATGAGCCGCTTGTACATGAGGATTTGGAAAAGGAGTATTGGAGAATGGATACAACTTATAAAGGATGGATATTTCCATTACACAGACCTAGGAAGGATGGAGACCTTGTTCCACTTGAAGATAATGATGGGCCTCCTTTCCATGTTGATTTTTTTGAACCCTACCTAAAACATACGTATTTCTCAATGTGTCAAGTATTTCGAACTGAAGCCTCTGAAGTCATGTTTATAGGGCCAATGGTAATTGTAGCAGATATACAGTGCCACAATGCAAGGCTCTTTTATTATTCCTCACACAGTTTCAAAGGGATTGACTCAGGGTTAATGGCAATCAAAAATGGATCTCCCACACTACACATCACACATTATTCCTTTCTCATTCATATTATATTCTACTATGGAAATGAGTTAGGTATTTTTCCAGATGAATTGAAAATTACACAATCTGATAAGGAAGATCAACCACTACTAGTGCAATTGTGGACTACTATTTGGGACTGAAGATTTGCCAATTCTAGTTATGTTCATTTTGAGGAATATTTTGTCAAGATATTGTATAAATTTTTCAATCACCCATGTGATTGTTCATTGACTGATGAGTTTAAAATATTTCTAAGGCCCAAATATTTCATTGGGCCTACAACTATTGATCATAATTGGGGTGATCGGTATTGTTATGTTGATGCCACCATGATTAGGGTATATGGTTTTGAGTATACAACTTTCCTTCTACCAAAAACCGTGCCAAATAGGATTATCTTTTAATGAGAGAGAACCCCAAGGTCAAACTGACAAAATATCTAAACTAAGAATGGAGGAGTATCAACCTCCCAATAGAGAACAATAAGTTGAAGAAGAATTGGATACATATACTAAGAAGTTAGCCTATAAATCTTTTGTTTCTAATGATCGGTCTTTAAGTTATCCTAAATTTAGATCATTCTTTTACAAGCAAAAGGGGAAAGCAATAAGGAAATCTATCATAGATATCACACCTAGCAATAAGCCCAATTGTTGAATACTTTGAAATTAGATGTGGAGAATGAGATGAAGGATATGACTCCAGAGAGAGGAAGGAAATTGTTAGAGGAATCTAGTGTAATGATATTCCCTGGTTTAAATTTGAATTCTGATCTTGTTTAGTTTTCTGCATAATAATGGTGTTACACATAAGCTCAGTCTGAAAGGGGTTACAGAAGTATACACTAGATCAAGATACAATCCTGATGAGAACTCTCTCATGATTTTGGCCCTATATCCCCCACACAAGAAATTTGTGACCATTGACACTAAAAAGGAATTTTGCCATGTCATGACGTTGAAAGTAGGAGAAACTGATCTTGTGGCCACGACTGAAATTGGTATTACTGTAGCCAAACTAAATAAAGCACAAATTCAGATGTTGATCAAGGAAAGAGACATGTACAAAATGAAAAATGAAAAGATGCTCAAAGAAATTGATTTTTTGAAAGACATGGTCAAAGGTACACTCAAGGGATCTACTAGATTGCTAACTCAAGGAGAAGGTTCCCAATCAAAGGATAAGAGTGAAGAATCAAATGTACATTTTCAAGTGATTAAAGCCAGATTTGATGCACTCTCTGTAATATTCCAGAAAATGCATGCCAACTTGATGGTTTGGATGAACAAGTTCTGGGTTACCCATTCTAATATTTACACTGCAATTTAGGAATATAAGAGAATAAATGATTGAATTCAGGAGAAGAACTGGGAAATACAAAAGAGAAGTACTTTTGACAGTGGGGCCATCATAGCTGCTAAGTATATTATGAGGAAACGCAAGGATTACTATAAGGAGCTTCAAGAAGATGCAGAGAAAGGGGTACCTACACTATTCAAATATGATGGAGAGTTGAAAGACTAGAACGAATGGATAAAAGAATGCAGGTTGATATTGCATAGAGCCTTGGAAACAAACAAGAACAAGGAATCAACACTGGATGAGGCATGTGAGCATTTGGAGAAAATGATGATCATGGAGATAGCTACAAGGAATGCTTCAAAAGATGTTGATACACATTTGGGTCAACATTATTTAAATCACATGACACAAGTTCATTTATGGCTCACTAGAGCTTAATTTTTTATGTTTAATTGATGTTAAATCTAAAAGACATTTATGAAGAGGTGTGTCCTCTTCAAAATATTGATATATAAGTTGGACATATAATTATTAGATAGCAAAATCGAATAGGGAGAGAATAGGAGATATACAAGAAATACTTTTTAGAATGTTTATCATATAGATTATACTATATGGACCATGATGCACACATGAAATTTTGGCTCAAATCAATGGAATTTTTTAAAATTTTATGTGGCTCAATATTGGTGTCTATCATTTGTTGATTTAAAGCAATTATCTAGTTGTCTCCACACTACTATCTCTCTGCTATTTGAAGTGGTGTATGTTGGCCTCCTAAAATGATTACATACCTAACCCTTTACATCCATGACTTAGAGATTGTACATCTAACCCGAATAGCTATTCAATCATCATGAATGTGCATTTAACTTGTCAACCCAGGGACGTGAGCTTGAAATTTGTCATCACAGTATGTTTACTAGGGGCTCAAGTAGTCATTGTACTCTACAACTAAGAAATGCAATACTGAAAGTAAATTGCTTAAAAGAAAATAAAGCAAATTTTGAATATCAACCAACAACTATGCTAAGCTGAAATATAGAGCAAGAATCAAAATCTGAGTGACAAACAGGAGACTACTTTGTTTTCTTTAGCTGCAAGAATAGTCACAAAATGGAATTCTAGTGGCTGCAGGAAATGTCGATGCTAGATTTCTAGGTACTAAACAACAAGTAATGCTAAACTAATGCTAAACTAAGAAGATGGATTACTCACCAAGTGGGCCCCCTTGGATAAGCATCCTATAAACTAACAAGAACTCAGATTCCCAAACTCATAACTTTATTTTATTCACTATAAATCATGCATACAAAGAGTAATGTATTTGTATTACTGAAACTGGAGAATGAGAGTACAATGTCAAATCATGCAACCCCTTGAAGAAGGAGCATCAAATCATTATTTATACTACAACTAAACAAGGCAGTCAACTCTACGACAGGGAGGATGCCATTTACTTAAAACAAGGAAAAGTGGAGCAATGGTGGTTATGCATGGAATCTGGTTAGACATGCAAGTCAAGTGCAAATCCAGCACAGCAGTAACACCCATTCATGCTCGATCATTAAGGTCCACAACAAGGTGGTTACATTCAGTTGCATGAAGAATCTTTGATGTCGGTTGCCTTTGACTTGGAGTGATTTCTCAGCTAGACATTATGGTGCATGCCTAGTTGGTGATGTCTTTCTCAACTTGGCATATTAAATGTGCATGTCAATGTTAGTACGCATAATAACTACACATCTATAACCACTCTAAGAAACATTCATTAATCACATGCAAAATCAATATAGATGACCCACATATTATGCCAAATATCATTAAAGCTTGAAGAGATAGGATAGTATCAAATGTCAATGGTTTAAGGGAAACATTATGCCAATACCAACTCTTAAGCATTCAAGTCCATGACATCTATGAGAAAATAGACTATAGATTCTACCCAAAACTAGACCAAAAACTAGGCTCATCACTCCACCCAACCTAACATTTTGTTGGTCCTCCAGTAGGGGAAGAGTTGTTCTTCTGCTTGGTCAAAGCTCTAAAATTTGCAACTGAGAGTTGTCCAACATTGGTGGCTACATTACATGAGTCGGGGTCCTAATAGAATCCTCCCAATCTGTCAAACCTATTCCATCTCTGCCTCTTTGTAGCAATGTCATACTAGTAGAATCTAAAATTTGGCATGGGCCACGTGAGCATGGGTGGCTGAAAAGTTAGGGGAACCCAATCTGAATATGTCTCTCAATTCTTTTTAATGTTGCAGCATAATTGTGGATGGAATGAGGCTCAACCTATTTCAACTCATCAGTTAAACTATTCCATCTCTGGGATAAACATCTCCTCACGGTTTCCTCCTTTGCTATTGTTTTTACCTCATACTCAGTGTAAACTGCCTCAATCCAGGGCATAATCCCATTGCCATAACTTGGTTTGAGTAGCATTTTATGCCATTCTCTCTAAATATCCCTTGGGTTGCTTGATTCAACTCTAACAGGTAGAGGGAAATCAGACTCCAATTGTTTATAAGCACCATGTTATTGTCCCCAACTAATCTCATTTTGCACCCAAGACATGAATGCTCTCAATTGAACATCCCCAACATACAGCAGCGAGTTCCACTCATGGTCTTTTGTGACAGCATAATTATGTAAATAAAATTCACATAGCAAATTCTTCATTTCAAGAGAGGCAATCATAGAGAGCTTTCCAGAATCTTTGGCACCAAAGCTGCCATATCATCTACCCTCTGCTTTAGCGTGGAAATTTCTACATCTTTATCCTCAATCTCTTCATCCTTCCTTTGAATTTCCTCCTTCAACTTCCATTTTTCCTTTTTCCATTCTTCCTCCCTTTTTTTTATTTCTCTCCATAAATTCAAAATTGTTGCATGTACTGTAAAACTAGGAGGATTATGAATGCCTACTAGTTTTTTTGTTGATGGCGGTTCCTCATATGGCACTATTTGCATGGACTCAGGCTATCCAATTATCTCTAGTTATAAGGATGATGTTTCTTCTTCCTTTTTCTATAGGGACTCTTGTTCTTGTTGTGGTTGCATGAACTCCTACTCCAGTTTTGGCTATTGTTGCAGGACTTCATGCAGCAAGACCTCTTGCTCATGTTGTAGGAAGACCTGATTTTCTTCCAATTCTTCTACAATGTTAGCAAGATCAGCCAATGTTATGTTTGCTACTCTCCTAAATATGTCTTCTCCTTCAACATTATCTTGCTCCATTGGAGCATCAGGGTCCTCATGTGAGGTTTCGCCAAGTTTAGGGCTTTCCTACAAAGGCGTGCCAATTGTAGGCCTAGCTGGTCTTGATTTCCTGGGACGTTTCTCACATTTTCCTTTGGCTACAGGATGAACAGTATCAGCTTTCCTCTTCTTAGAACTTGACACTTTTCTTTCTACATGTTTTGTTTTAGCCTTCCCTTTTCTCATTTCTACCTCTCTTTGTTGCGCCCTATTTTTCATGAGGGTTTCGAGTGGAACTTTATCATAAGAATTCAAGGAAGAAATTTCTTTTTCTGAGTGCTCTATTTTAAAAATAATTTCTATTGCTTCTTTTGCTGCAGGAGGATTCACACTAGAGCTAGCACCAAAGGTTGAAGCAATATGAATGGCTTCAGTCATGCTTACTCTCCTGCTAGACCTACAGGATTGAGGTATAGCCCTAGGTGGAAAATGCTCAACATTGAAAAACTCTTCCTAATGATAATTTTGATCAAATTTAACAAACTCTTCCCAGGTCATTTCAGATACATCACGTAGAGATTTTTCAACTAGAAATTTAATCAAGCAATGGTGGGAAATGGAATTATCCCTACCTTTTTGGGTCTTGGCTGCCATGATTGAGAGAATATTTTACAGCACGTTGGGCACATTCATCCTCCTTTCATGCCTCATGTGATTCAAAAGCTTGAAGTGGAAAGAATGCAAATTTGACTGGCAACCCTCACAAGTGATGTATTTAATGACATACATAGCTATCTGCTTCCTCGGCTTAGGCAGAGACATTCTCTTTGCACCCTGTTTGTCTATGCTCAATGGGGGGTCATTTAGCTCTGTGAATTCAACCCGGGCTAACTTGGCGTCTCTAGAAGTAGGGTAATTTTCACCATCAACAGGTAACCATGTAACCTCTGCAATTCTTTCCTCTGTTGCCACAACTTCTAACCCTTTTACTATGGCTTTTCCTTCTAAAAATTTTTGGGCAAATTTAAGGGAAATGCCTTCATCAAAACCATCCAACTTCAAAAAGTAATATATCCATCCACAATTTTGAAATTCGGCCAAGCATTGTGCATTCTACAGTAAAATATCATGCACCGTGGGTTCATTTCAAATTAACCCACCTCCCATTGTCTGCAATCAAACAAATACTCTACAACTTATTTTCCTGCAATTCCCCTTCTTTCCTACAATTCTTGTCTAAAAATAAAATGCACTTCCCTGCAGTGTCTGCTAAATTTCAGTATGAACCTGCTAAATTTCAAGTGCCAGTGTTGACTAAATTTCCTTTCTTTTGTTTTTCGTTTTTCCTTACAACTCAAAATTATGACAGGGTAATAATGGTAAGAAAAGGAGTGATAAAGGGAAATTATGATAGGAAAAAATGGCGGCTGCAACAATTGTTACTTCACACATGCAAGCCATCCTTCCACTCAGATTTCAAATCAGCTCATTTTTAAATTTCAGCCTAATATGATTTGACACATGGACAACAAGTTCACAAAATATTTGCATCTTTTTTTGTTCCCCTCCCCCCAACCTAAATTTTGACATGTGTCCACACATGTGAGATGGGAGTGGCAATTGATAGGTAACGATGGCATTTATGTGAATACTTATACTAACGTATAGTGATTAAATGAACACACTTAAAAGATGATTAAAGATAGAAATTAATGTGCACACACTTGAATATGTGGAAGATTTTCTACAAAGATCACAAATAAAGTAATGCTCACCTTGTTGGAAAATGAATTGAGTAATAAATGAAGATGAGGTGGAATGAGGTGAGTTGGAATGAAGTGATGGAAGAGAGAGAAAGGTGGTGATGGATGGTTGGAGGGGCGGATGATGAAGAAATGGACTTCCATGTAAGTGAAAGTATTTATTATGAAAATTATGTACCTCAATTAGGCTGAAGGAGGGACACTAGGTCCACCACCTTTAGCTGCAAGAAGCTCTGAGTGTTGGGTGAATTGTTGCAGGAACTCTTCTTTAGAAGTTGGCTTATGATATAATCTAAGGCGATGACCATTGACAAGTAATTTGAACTTGACAAGGTTAATAGTGGCAAGCTAAACAACTCCATTAGGAAAGACCTCAGCAACTTTGTATGGTCCTAGCCACCTTGTCTACAATTTTCCTACATTGTCCTGGTATTTTGAATCATAGAGCAAGGCCCAATCTCCTAGTTTGAACTTCTTGTCCTTGATAAAAAATTTATGCCACTTGATTCTCTGATTCTCTACTACCTTTGTATGTTGCAGGGTTGCTCTTCTTATCTCATCCAAAGCATTTAGCTGCATGATTCTTTCTCTCTATGCTTCAGAAAAATCCATCCCTAAATCCACTAAAGCTCACAGAGTTTTATGTTCAAATTCAATTGGCATCATAGTTGTCTTTCCATGCAGCAACTCAAATGGGGTGAAGCCTATAGTTGTTTTCCATGTTGTCTTATAGGCCCAAACAGCTTCTGGTAATCTATTTTCCCAATCTTTCCTATGGATAGCTATTGTTTTAGTCAAAATGGCTTTAATCTCTCTATTGGTCACCTCAACTTGGCCATTAGCCTGGGGGTGATAAGGAGTAGACTTTTTGTGCCTTATATTGTACTCATTCACTAGTGCTCCAACAAGGGTTGATGTGAATTATGGCCCTTGATCAGTCACTATTTCTCTTGGGACTCTATATCTTGTGAAAATATCCTCATAAAAAAACTCTGCAACCTTGTTATCTCTTGCATGCTTCATAGCCTTAACTTCTACCCATTTTATTACATAATTAGTGCATACCAATATATAAGACTTACCATTTGATGGAGGGTCAATTGGTCCCACAAAATCCAATCCCCACTTGTCAAAGGGAGTGATTACTACCTAAGGGAAAAGTGGCATCTCATCGAATCTAGTTGGTCTACCCATTCTTTGACATCTGTCACATTTTCTGGTATACCTTCCTACATCCTTGTGGAGTGTTGGTCAGTAATAACCTGCATTCAAAACCTTCATTGTTGTCCTCTTGGTTGAAAAGTGTCCTCCACATGGTTCATTATGACATGCATGCAAAATTTCATATGTCTCATCTTCTCTCACACATCTTCTCATGACATGGTCAAGTCCAATGTAAAACAAACATCCAGCAATCCAAGAGAAAGGAAAAGATTTTTCAATGAGTGCCCTTTTCTATTTTGGGGAGAAGTGAGAAGAAACTCTACCTGTAACTAAGTAATTGGCTATGTCAGCATACCAAGGTATTTTTACACTAAGAGAGAATAGATACTCATCAAGGAAAGAGTCATTTATAAGTTGATTGTCATCTGATGTAGTTAGCCTTGAAACAAAATCTGCAACAACATTAGCCTTCCCTGGCTTATCCACAATGGTTATATCAAACTCCTACATCAAAAATAACCATCTTCCCAATCTACCTATGATCAAAGGTTTATTCATGATATATCTAATGGCTGCATGATCAGTGTGCATAAAGACTTGGTAGCCCATTATGTAATGTTTGAATTTTTTCAGTGCATAGATTACTACCAGCATCTCTTTTTCTGTCATTGTATAATTGAATTCAAGTCCTTGCAAATTTTTGCTGACAAAGTAAATATCATTTTCAGTAGCTCCATATTTCTATCCTAAGACCACTCCTATGGCATAATTTGATGCATCATTGTGTAGTTGGAAAGGAAGATCCCAATTGGGTCCCTTAAGTATAGGAGCATGAGTCAAAGTTGCCTTCAAGTCAAAAAATGCCTTGTCACAAGCTTCAATCCACTAAAATTCAGCATCTTTAGTGAGAAGGCTATACAATGGTGTTTCTACCTTGCTGAAATCCTTGATGAATCACCTATAATATCCTGCATGACCCAAGATACTCCTAACATCCTTCTATTTTGGAGGTGTAGGCAGATTTGTGATTACCTCAATTTTTGCAAGATCTACTTCAATTCCCTTGTGGGAGATGTAGTGGCCAAGAACTACACCCTCTTGCATCATCATGAAACACTTTTCACTATTTAAGGACAATTTTTTATCCTCACATCTCTATATGACTCTCCTAAAATTCTCCAATGCTTGATTAAAATCAACACCATAAGTGGTGAAGTCATCCATATAAATCTCCATGTAATCATGAGAAATGTCTAAGAATATGCTAATGACTACCCTCTGGAAAGTTGTAGGTGCATTGCACAAGCCGAATGGGAGTACTGAATAGGCATAGGTCCCCCATGGACAAGTAAATGTGGTATTCTCCTAGTCTTCTGGTGAAATTTGGATTTGGTTGTAGCCATTGAATCCATCTAGAAAAGAGAAGTATTGCTTTCTTGCAAGTGTGTCCAAAACTTGATCAATGAAGGGTAAAGGAAAGTGATCCTTCTTGGTGGCAGCATTAAGTTCTCTATTATCAACACAAACTCTCCATTTCCCTCCTTTCTTGGGCACAATCACTAATGGAGATACCCACTAAGTATCTAAAATGGGGTAGATAAATCCTGCATCTAGCAATTTCTGTAGTTCTCCTTTCACAATTTCTCTTAGTGCAGAATTAATCCTTCTTTGTGGTTGTCTTACTAGAGTGAATTCATCTCTGATATAAATTTTGTGGGTACAATAGTCCCTTCATATCATGATAATCTCATGCAAATTCATGCTAATGGGCCCTTAATAGGTTTTCCAATAAAATTTGTTGCTCTTCATTCAAATTACTATTAACATTCAGATATTTTCCCTCTGACACCTGGACTTGTGTGGTTAACTCTATCATGGTTGCTTCATGAATGCATGGTACCTTTAGTTCATATGGAAGAAATGTATAGAACATATTTGTTACTGCAGGAAGTCTGTCTATAGGAACAGTGGCTACATGAAGAGTGGTTGTAGGAAGAATGTCTACAAGAAGAATGTTTGTAGGAATAGTGGTTGTAGGAAGAGCGGGCAGAAGTTTCCTAACTATAGTAGAAGATAATGCTTCCTCCACTTCATAATGGTTCTGAATGAGATTATCCAACACTTCATCCTCACCTTGGAGTTGCATGAAATAACTTCTTCCTGGCATAATAAGCTACACCACAAAATTAACTTCCTCGGCCTCTTCACCAACTTGTGGCCATAAAAAATCTCTCATCATGAGATGGCTAAGTAGGTGGATAAAGAACACAATTTTTAGTACTCCTTCTATCTAAAATGGTCATGTCACCTGACTGACATGCAATGTATACATCTACAGTTTCCAACCAAGGCCTTCTAAGAATGATGGGATACCTACCTAGTGTAGCCTTAGGAGAAAGAATCATAAAATTTGCTGGGTATTCCTAGGAGTCTAGAACTACCACAAGATCCTCCACTACACCATCAAGCTTAACACTAGAGCTATCAGCAAGCTTTAGGATAGGATTAGTTCTCATTCTTGCAATATTTAGTTGCTACAGGATGTCTTTAGTCATCACATTGATTACTACCCCTAAATCAATCAGAGCATTTTTCACTTGGATCCCATTTATGACAACTGCCACTACAGGACTGCTTGGGTCAATATACTTGGGAATAGTCACTTTTCCCAGCATGATATCAGCTAGCTAGCCCACCACATGAACTGTAGTTGGGTCTCTCTTCTTCCTTCCTAGCTTCTTAAGACAAGATTCCTTGATAGCTTTTTCGTAGATTGGAACATCCTTTATGGCCTGAAATAGGGGTATCTGAATGCATATATGCTTTAGCTAATCCAAGATGTCAAAATTGGTATCCTCCTTTTCTTCTTTCTTCTTGGAAACTTCCAATCTCTGAGGAAATGGTGGTTCTCACTCAATCTTCTTGACTTGGACAGGTTCAGGATTCTTAGGTGCATTTGGCTGAATGGGATCATTCAGAGGTTCATCCTCCTCTTCCATAGGAAGTTTAGTGATAATTTTCTTGGAAGGGGCTGGTAGAGTAGTTCTTGAATGCAAATGGATGTCACCTACACTCACATCATATGCAAGGAATTGATTTGAATCAACAGAGTATGTAGGTTGCTATTGTGATTTGTTATTAGGATTGGGTGGTAGTTGAGTTGGTTTAGGTGTATTTAAGCTTGGATTAGTAGGTGGAGGAATTATAGCAGGCTATTGTGGCTGAGAAGGTGGTTGCATGTAACTGGTTTTCTGAGTAGGCCATTGTTGTCCTCTTCTCCATTGATTTTTTTGCTTCCAATTTCCTTGAGGTGGTTTCCAGTGTCCTTGAAATTGCTGCCAATTCCCCTGAGGTTACTGCTACTAAGGTGGAGAACTTTTCTGATTAGGCCAAGAATTTGAAGGGTTAATCCAAGGTTGTGGTGGATATCCTCCATAACTGGGTGGATATGGGGGCTTCCATTGGTTACTAGATGAATAGGAGTTAAAATATGGCCCAGCATAGGATAGTGGATCTAGTGGCATACCTTGTCTTGAAGCCCAAGGCTACCTTTGTGCAACATAGTAGACTTGGTCTTCTTCAATCTGAATTGGCTTGAACTCAGGTGAAATCTACTTGCTTTCTAGGTTGGCTACCATCTTACATCTACAGTCCTTCTTCTTTTGTCTATAGTGAGGACAATACTTTCTCAACATCATCTCTACCTCCTCTTACTTCTTCTTGGCCTGAAGTGTATCTAGCTAGGTAGCTAGATTGTTGATAATATCTTTCTTGAAGTCTGCCAGCAAATGAGTGATCTCCATTCTTGAAACTCCACCGGTAGTTGAATTACCCATGGAAAATTGATAAGCTCTCCCTTTCTTTGAAGTTTCCCTAGAGTAATTTTGGCATATTTTCTTGATATCCTCCCAAGGAACTTGGGAGATATCTCCTCCTGCCATGAGGTCCAAAGCATCAATGCAGTTGTCATTGATTCCTCTCAAGAAAAACAACTTTTGTGAGTCCTCATTAAGTGCATGGTGTGGGGACTTTTGCAGGAAAAATAGGAACCTTGCAATGTAATCTTCCAGGCTCTCATCTTCCTTCTATTGCATCCTGAAAATGTCACCTCCTCTCATGTCACTACCACTGCAATATCCCTTGTACTTCTCAAGGAATTTTGTCTTCATGTCTTCCCAAGTGTCCACAATATCTCTTCCTAGGCTCATGAACCATCTTAATGCAGCCTCTTTCAAGGTGGTGGTAAATAACTTAAGCCTATGGGCATCAGTAGTGTAATCATAACTCTTGCAGAGTATGTCAAGCTCAAATAAGAAGGTATCAGGATCTTCTATCACAAGTCCATAAAACTTGGGGAGTGCTAAGGCAGGAATGTTCTTGACGTTTCAACTTCATTTTGATGGGCAATTGGGAAAGGAAAAGTTGGTTGGTTTGGTCTATTCCTATTTGCATCACTCATGTTTGCTTGATGTGGTCCTAAGACAAAGGGGTTCTCAAGCTAATTTTGATCTTTCGAGGAGACTTCAGAGCTAGTCAGATCAAGATATGCATTAGCAAAGGGGTGTGGATCTTCTTCTTCCTCTTCTTCTGGTAGGTTCTGGTACTCAACTAGCTGGAATGGACAAGGATTGTTAGGAAGAAATCTCCCATAAGCATCCCTTCTCCTTCCTCTATGCATGTGGTATCACTCACTATCAGTCAACTCACACAAATAATTGGTAAAGAATCAAGGGGAGTCATTACTTCCTAAATGAGGATATACTAAGAATAACTTTCAGAAACACTACAGCAAGAAAAACTATCAATGGCTCCAAAATACTTCCTAGCTTGACACCATCCCTGACAATGGTGCCAAAAATGTTGGCCTCCTACAATGATTTCATAACTAAGCCTTTATAGCCATGATTCAAAGACTGGACATCTAACCTAAATAGTTATTCAATCATCATGAAGGTGCATTTAACTTGTCAACAAAGGGACGTGAACTTGAAATGGGTCAGCATAGTATGTGCACTAGGGGCTCAAGTAGTCATTGCACTCTACAGCTAAGAAACACAATACTGAAAGTAAATTTCTTAAAAGAAAATAAAGTAAATGTTGAATATCAACCAACAACTATGCTAAGCTGAAATTCAGAACAAGAATGAAAAATTGAGTGACAAACAGGAGACTACTCTGTTTGCTTTGGTTGCAGGAATAGTCACATAATGGAATTCTAGTGGCTGCAGAAACAGTTAATGCCATATTTCTAACCTAGTACTAAACAAAAATTAATACTAAACTAATGCTAAACTAAGAAGATGGATTACTCACCAAGTGGTCCCCCTTAGATAAGTATCCTCTAAACTAACAAGAACTCAAATGCTCAAACTCATAACTTTATTTTATTCACTGTAAATCATGCATACAAAGAGTAATATATCTATATTATTGAAACTAGAGAATGAGAGTACAATGTCAAATCATGCAACCCCCTGAAGAAGGAGCATCAAAACATTATTTATACTATAGCTAAACAAGGCAGTCAACTCCATGACTGGGAGGACGCCATTTAGGGAAAACATGGTAAAGTGGAGCGATGGCGTTTACGTATGCAAGGAATCTGGTCAGACATACAAGTCAAGCACAGATCCAACAGAACAGTAATGTCCATGCATGCTCGATCATTAAGGTCCATCACAAGGCAGTTACATTCAAATGCATGAAGAATCTTTGTTTCTGGTTGCCTTTGACTTGGAGCGATTTCTCAGTTGGACGTTATAGTGCATGCCCAGCTGGCAGTGTCATTCTCAACTTGGCATATTAAATCTGCATGTCAAGGTTATTACGCATAATAACTGCACATCTATAACCACTCTAAGAAACATTCATTAATCACATGCAAAATTAATATAGATGACCCACATATTATGCCAAATATCATTAAAGCTTGTAGAGATAGGACAATATCAAATGTCAATGGTTTGAGGGAAACATTATGCCAATACCAACACTTAAGCATTAAATTCCATGACATCTATGAGCAAATAGACTATAGATTCTACCCAAAACTAGACCAAAAACTAGGCTCATCAGTGTATCCAAGTTGATATTTCAATTTCATCAAAACACATTTGCTATTATTGTGTAGTCAAGTTAATTGGTTTCTATCAAAGAATTAAAATCCTTTTAATTGATTATAGTAACTTGGGAGTAACATTTGGATCAATAAGAAGAGTTAATTAATTGATAATGTTGTCATACTTTCTCCACATTGATGTTATCTTATTATTAAAATTGAGGATAAACTTATTTGTCAATACACATTTGTTGTCATTGTGTGATTCTGTTAATTGGTTCCTTCAAGGAAGGATAAAAATCCTTTCAATAAATCATAGTAACCTGATAGGATCAATTGGATCAATAAGAAGAGTCTGTCAATCACATTCTTGCACATTTATACAAGGTATAAACAAACTCAAGTGTCAAATAATCATAATTATAACCAACACTAGCCACTTGTTATTGAAATTCATTGAATCTACCTACCCAATAGAACACTGGCCCCCCTCATTCATACATTACTTATCCACTTTCATATTATAAATTCCCAATTATCACATTATAAGTAAAGTAAATATCGACCCTCCATCTATTTCACACTTTATGCCACTATGGATAGATTCATAAATTCAATTAAGTCATACAATTCTAAGTCTACTTTAGCTATCAAGGTCTACCCACCTAGGTTTAGCAGAGCCTGAAGTGTAGGGATTCATCAACCATCTAGGTTAACTCCATTTATTGGTTCAAAAATGTTGCAAGTCTAATCATAGAGCCTGACATCCTCTTAGGATTTGTAACCTGCATTTCTGAGATCCAACATATGGTAGGGTATTCCCCCTCGAGAGGGAAGATGGGGAAGAAAAGGGACCCCAAGTGACTTCTTGATACGAAGAAATAGAGGGAACCATGTGATAGAGCATGAAAATCCATGAAGAATGGCTTTTGAACAGAGGAAAATGGACATACGGGGTGCAAATGGCAGCCCATGGAAGAAAAGGGGAAAATGAATTTAAAAAGTTAATTAAAGGGTAAAAATTACCCAAAAATTAAAAGGCTAAATAGAGTCAAAAATGAAAATTATGAATATTAAATTTGAAAATTCCCTATTCACCTAATTTTCATTTGCACACTTGTTATCATGCGATTGAATGAAAGAGAGAGAGTGTGTGTGATTGTGACTACTGATAGGATGAGTGACGTGGAGGGTGAAGACAAGCTAATCCACTGAGGAGAGGAGGTTTAGGCCTTCTACTACAAGTGAGTGGTACCCCACCAGGTAGGATTCATCCTAACTTTGTGATTTCATTTGAATTTTAAGTACATGTTTAATTTCTAGGTGGGTGGCTAGGTCGTACGAGGTCGCCACGGAAGGGTGGATTTTCCCTTATGACTAAGCACATTCACCCATCAAAAAAATTGGAAACAGACTGGGTGGACACATATACCACAAGGTTAGATGCGCAAGGAGAGGGGAAATTTTGAAATCACCTCTCTAAAAAAGGGTGAACCTGCATAAGCAGGGGCGATTGTGTTCAAGGGAAAGGCAACTGCAAAATCACCTCTCAGGAAAAAGGATGAACGTGATCCCACCGAAGAGGGGAATAGGTGGTTGTGAATCTTCCCAAAAGGGGAATAGGCAGATGCAAATCCACCCCTTGGGAAGAAAGGAAATTTTGAATTTACCACTTGGATGGAAAAAGCACAGGGGTGAGTGCGCACTCGCCCATGAGGGAAAAGGGGCGAACACGATTTTTCCTCTGGGGATAAGAAGGGTGAATTTGTGCTTGGAAAAGAAAGGGGTGGTTGCACTTGTAGAATAGGAGAACCCACAAAAAGAAACCACAAGTGTGAATGTGCTAGAAAAGGGAATAGGCGAACCTGCCTTACACAGAGGCAGGGATGAAAAAGACTAAAGATAGCAATGTAGCGTTAGAAATTCTGATAGAATGGCTGGCATGGATGCATAGTTTCAAGACTCTGAGGACATGGGAGAGGCACTTAGCCATTCTAGAGGTGACTCTAGAGGCAATGACCTAGGAGGACCATGCAACACTAGATCAGGATGGATTACTCCACATGTTGGGATATCACAACACCCGAGCGCACAAACTATTACTAATAGGATTGATGGAGCGATGGAGCTCTAAGACTTCAACCTTCCATCTATCAACAAGGGAGATGATAGTGGCCTTAGAGGACATGTGGCATATCCTTAGACTGTCAATCCGAGGACACCTAATCAGTGTAGTACCCTAGCAATCAATGAAGAGGAGTCTATGAGCAATATTTGAATTGGTCAACCTTCCCATCCGAGGGAAGCAGTTAGATATTGACACATGCTTTGGGATAGGGATAGCAACATTACCTCTATACCTCAATGGACCCATTAGCGAGATCCTCCTTCCTAATAGGAGTGGTTGATTTTTCAACCTCAAGATGATTAAGGTTGTTAGGAACACTGTTGAGAGGAGAGAGGATGTCTTTGCATGGGGGCATTTGTATTAGTGCAGCTATATTGCAATATGTATGTTATATGTTACAAGCGAGTCCTTAGCATCACTCATGTCACACTACTTCAGGTATGGGCCTGGGAGCATATTCGAGTGGCACGGCCATATATTATGATTGTTAGAGCCAAGGATAGACTCTTC
The DNA here is from genome assembly GCA_007258455.2 of Sequoia sempervirens. Lineage (NCBI taxonomy): Eukaryota > Viridiplantae > Streptophyta > Pinopsida > Cupressales > Cupressaceae > Sequoia > Sequoia sempervirens. The sequence goes on from VDFB02000017.1 coordinate 318,217,678, forward strand.
CAATGGCATATTTGTGGGGATTAGAGTATGGATGGAGTCTACACTACTAGGAGGTAGGGAGCTTGGAGGAGTGGCGGTAGAGGATTGATGGATTGGTAGATGGAGACATCACTTGGAACCCATATATGGGATGACATTTTTTGGGTTGGTAGGACGATGGCAGGTGATGGATGGGTTATCTATGTTCTTGATGCTATTTGATAGGTTGAGATCCATTTATTATAGAGCTACACAGGCCTGACATGGTTACCCGTTAGTATAGACAGCAACAAGACATCCCCATAGGGCCGCAGATGTTTAGAAAAATCAGCAAGGAGTCCAAGGCCATATGGGTAGAGCATATTACATTTGAGTATTCTTGTTAGATGTGGGAGGTATTCTCGATCACTATATGGCCATGGAGGGGAGGACCAGAGGATGCAGGCACTACAGTGTGATACTCAGCATGGTGGGACCAAAACAGGCCTGGGAAGATCTCCACAGTGGACCCTATCATATCGGCTATAGGATTTGGTTAGGAGGATGAGTAGGAGCAGTCAAGACCATGAAGGAGGAGGAGGGCTAGAAAACAGAGGGGAGAGGGGGATGTGGAGATGCAAGAGGTAGGGAGAGAGGAGGATGTGATGGATGTGGATGCCCCGATAGTGGACCCATTGGCCATGGTGCTATATGTGCCACCACCACTATAGGACCCAGCAGTATTATTGAAAAGAGCCATGGCAAGGCTACAGAGTGCAAAGCATAGATTGCAAGAGACAGAGGCTGACAAGGATAGACTGTAGACAAAGGTGGGGAGACTACAGGCTGAGATGTAGCAACTTCAAGATATAGCATAGGTCACACAGCAAGATGGAGACAGAGCTTTTAGGGGGCTTGCAGATGAGTCAGGGAGTCAATTATTAGAGATGTGGATTGAGAGAGATGATGTGAGGAGATAGCTAGAGGAGGCTCGGGGAGATAGGGATGAGGCTTGGGGGAGAGCAAAGTGTGCAAAGGTGGCTTTTGGAGAGGCAAGAGAATTATTGGAGAGAGTAGAGGCAGTCGAGGGCCAAGTGTGGACTCCACAGGGTGAAAGAGATGAGGTTGTGAGGAGGATGGGGTAGCTAGAGGCACAAGTGGAGTAGATGAGATTAGCACAGGAGTCCTGGGAGCAGGAGAGAAACAGGATCATGCAACAGAGAGATAGGTACCACCTAGAGAGGGAGATGAAAAGGGCACAAGTAGCAAGAGAGGTAGATTCCAAGACGGAGGCTGGATATTGGATGAATGCATATTTTAGGGAGGTGCCTAATCCAACATTGAGAGTACCACCATATATCATAGAAACTCTACAAAGGCCAGAACCCTCACATTTAGGTGCCACCCACACCCGTGGATACAATTATTATTGCAAGACTCCTCCTCACGGCTGAGGACTAGGGTCAAACTCCCCATAGAGATCAAATGCAGGGAGCAGCAGGTAGAGAGAGTGGAGACAGGGTTCCCATTTTTTATAGGTGCAAGGTGGATGTTTGATATGATAGAGACTACATATTCTTTGGCATAGATTGAGTAGATTGACTCATCCATTCATTCATTCTTTATTCTTTATTCTTTATTGATTCGGGACACCATGATGTGTCAAATGTAGTCAACTATATTTCATTAGAGCTCTGCACTTGTACTATTATTTGATGGACTTTCGTAGATGTTTATGGATCTTCATGGACTCTTATGATGGTTTTTATTTTGAACTATGATGGACTTTGATAGACATTATATTTTTTTATACATATATATATATACTATGCAAAGGACATTGATGCAATATGGATGATTCCTATGTGATGTTGTGGATGTTTATTATGCTCATGTGTATGATTATGATTATGATGTATGCATGTGATTATAATGATTTATGTTTATATCTATGTGAAAGATATGGATTATATGCATTATGTCTAACATTTTTGGATGCAGGATGTAATGTGATGTGGTTTATGATTTGGTGTATGCTATGGACATGATACTAATGGTGCATGATGCAGGTGGCCATATTAGTGTGATTTGTGATGTATGCATATGGGATATGATATGAGTATTGATTATGGTATATATGATTGCATTGTAATGATTAATTATGTATGTATGATGTGATATGAAAATATGTAATGGATGCAATATGCATATGTGATGTGTGTAATGAAAGATAAATGCAATGTATGTAAGGAAATGGACTAATATGTTTAGAATAACAACTCTAAACAACTTAAAATGATAATGAAAATGGACTTAAGATGCTTGGAATAACAAATCTATATTAATCTAAACAACTTAAGATGACAATGAAAATGATAATGCAATGAAATGAAATGAAATGGAATGAACTTAAGATGCTTAGACTAACAAATCTATATTAATCTAAACAACTTAAGATGATAATGAAAATGATAATGTAATGGAATGAAATGAACTTAAGATACTTAGACTAACAAACTAATATTACTCTAAACAACTTAAGATGATAATGAAAATTACAATGTAATGGAATGAAATGAACTTAAGATGCTTAGAATAATAAATCTATATTAATCTAAACAACTTAAGATGACAATGCAATGAAATGATAATGTAATGAAATGAAACGAACTTAAGATGCTTAGACTAACAGATCTATATTAATCTAAACAACTTAAGATGACAATGAAAATGCTAATGCAATGGAATGAAAATAAGAATGGGATGAAAAAATCAACTGAATGCTAGTAATGAAGATGTAATGAAATGATGTAAAATGCAATAATGAAATGGATCAATGTCATATTCAATGAAATGAAATGGCCCTAGATGATAGTTGATGGGAAAGGTCATTGATGTCACAACTTACATCATTTAATTAATTCTTTTATTGAACCAGGTGTGTCTCAAAGAAATATCTGATAAGGATAGTTGTCACAGATTCTTTTGGGGGGTTTTCACTGTAAACAGTGACTTTAGGTATCATTTTTCCTACTTTAGGAGATTTCAGGAGCTAAACTGTAGCGACTGATTGCTAAGATTTAAATCTACTTCAACTTCTAATTTAAAATTCTATTGACTTAATTCTGACTTTATTGACTTTAATTTAGACCAATTCATGGAGACAATTAATGATTACTTTAATCCTTAATCTAAAACATAGAATTCCAAATTAATTCTATTTTGCTTTAAAAGAAATCCATAATTTAATTATTGGAAAGTAAATACTAATTTAAGAGCAAAGAATAAATTGCAGGAAAATGACGATTATTCTAAAAAGAATAAAGACTAATCTCTATGAATAGATTATGAACAGACTTCAACTCCATCTTTCCATAAATTCCTAACATTTTTTTAATGAAGCTTAACAAACAAATATTAATTCTAACTGATTTGAATGGCATCTAAACCTAATTTATATAAGAAACTTGTTCAACAATTCTAATGGTTCAATTCAACATTTCTAATAAACAAATATAAACATTTTAACTATTCGATCTTAACCACAATAAACTGAAACTTTGAAACGTAACTGTAAATAGAAGTGATTATCCAATCTTAACATTTATTAAGATAGAAGATGATTTTAATGATTGAACAATTCAAAATCAATTTCTACTATAGATTTAATGAATCAGAAAATAATAGTACTTAATAAAAATACCATAAGATCGTTCCAAAGTTTGAGTGGGCCCTACTCTTCCTCAGGTAAGATCCTTCAACACGGTGAATTAATCAACTTCTTGCTTCCTTTCTCATTGATTAAAAGTAGAACGCAGAACAAAGTATTGCTTGTGATTATAGAAAATCTAATTGCAAATTATCTAAATCCTAACTAAGACTGAAATGTGGATATTTATAAATATCCTTATTAGCTTCTAACATGGCGTTAACTGCCAAAACTTAAGGCAACCATCTACATATTACAAAATGAAACTAAAAATAGAATTGAAGCTAACTATGGAGGACTATGCCAGAACTACGCCAGATTGGCGTTGGAAGTAAAATTTCCTCAACCGACTATGAAGAAGTCGATTCAAATTTTGAGTGACTCATCATCCAGCAGGGCCTATCTATGGCGTAGTCATTCCTTATGATTAGATAGAGAGTTTAACTGTCTCATCAATCTTTAAGATACCCTGCTAAAAACCCTTATGAAAAGGACAACAATCATGGCAATAAAGATTAATGCAGCATAATCATTTCATCCAAATTCATCATAAAGAAATGCATTTAACATAAGCTATCACTTCCAAAATATCTGCTAATTTAGTTAAACATAAAGTAAAATAAGCAAATATGTTAATCTATTGTCTACTGCCAGTTATGTCAATTAACAATAAAAAAAGTCTTTTAAAATATAAAAAGCCTTAAATGAAAGTATTTTAATCTCCCATCATTTTCTCCCCAACTTGCTTTGGACCATGTACTCATGGTTCATCATCTAGAATTATGGTGTTCTCTCTCTCTCTATTTAGTGCCTCCATCCAAATGCAGTAGTCAAAAGCACCCTCTCTGTACTGTTCCAGAAATCTAGTATTAATTGCATAGCCATAGTTTCCTCTTAAGCTCTCAAACCATATCCTCATTATTGGCACTGGTACATTTGTCATTTCCTTTAGCTTTGGTGTTGGCATTATAATAATTGGCATTCTGAATCTCATGCCTATCCAAAATTCTTTCTACTGTTGGATTAGAGTGATGACATGTTCAACTCTAACTAAACTCCATTATTTAGACTAATTGGCTCCCTTCTTTTGACTAATTCTGGAATAAGCTGGTACCTTTCTTCACAGGACCGTAGTGCTAATGGTGAGAGTGTTTCTTCCATATTCTAGAATGATGCAATGCTATCAAATAGATTTGAGACATAGAGGGGATTAACATCATTTAACTTGACAACTAATCTTACAACTTTGATATATAATTCAGCATGGGGCTTTTCAGGTCTCATTGGCAATCCATATTTTCTTTGAGCTTCTTTGTACTTATTCATTCTATTTGACCAATCCACCTAGTTTTTTCATTAAAGAAACAAATGACCTAATCTGAAGCTCACCAACATATATATTCAAAATTTTGTCATCATTATCCCCCATTAAAAACCCATGTTGGTAGAACTCACACATTAGATTCTAAATGTCAGGGTGATTGTTAAAGTAATCTTTAAGGAAATCATGATCTTCATTGTAATCCAGACTCCTTCCCAGAATTAACTGATTTATTTTCCATTCTAAAAACTTTTCTCTAAGAAATAAAGAATATGTTACAGCCGGTCTTCTCATGGAAAGCATGGTGGAACTAATTTCTTCCACCCATTCAAGTCTTCTCTCAATCTCATTCTTTTCTTTTTCTAAATTTTGTATTTGCTCTTTTAACACTTTTTTTTCCTCCATATATTTGAAAACTACCAAAGAATGGTATCAAGGCTGAACTAGAGTTGGTTGCATAGGAGGAGTTGAAGGAATATGAGGAATTGTGGAGGGTAATGCAAGCCTGCATTGAGGAGCAAAGGAAGTAGAGGCTTCTTTTGCATAGAACCGCATTGATTGCTGCTTTAATTCTTCTTCTTTCTGTTGCAACTCTTCCTTCAATTTTAAAACTTCCTCAGCACTTACTAATGCTTGCATATTGGCTTCTTGCAAAGCATCCTTTGCTTTACTTAATTGTTCTTTAATCCTTGCCTCATTTTGCTCAACTTTCCTTTCCATTGCTTGATTCTTGCAAACTAATTATTTCAATTCTTCTTCTTTTCTTCTTTCCTATCCTAATTCGGCCTCTAAGCAGGACATTTTCATATAAAGGGGATTTAATAGGGCTTCTAGAAATAGGGGTTTGAATTATAGGTGCCTCTTCAGGAGTGGACACTAAAGTTTGAGTAGGTTTAGGGTTTTCCTCTTGGACTTCTTGTCTCCTTACTTTTGACCTAGTACGGGTTACCCTAGATATCTCTGGCAATTTTCTTTTTCCCCTTTTCTTGGAAGATTCTTCTTCCTCCATTTTTGTACTTTTGGTTGAGGGTCCCCTTGTGGGTCTTGTTGATGGCGTTTTCTGCACAGCAACAACTCAGACAAAAAATAATATTCTATCTCTCTTAAAAGGTGAATTCTCAACAACAAGTGCTAAAATCACCCCAAGGTCTCTCGAGTGTCAGGTCATGACAATGCACAAACAACTCAGATAATATGTGAAATGCTAGTAATCACAATTGGACGTTACTACAAGAAAATTGTATCTTTCAAATTTATCAAATTTTGCAATATGATGATCTTAAATCCTAAATCTAACCAGATAATAAAGAAATAGCAAAAGATGAGGGTGTAAGAGATATAATGAAATCTAAACTATTTCTAAGATGAACAATGCAAATGACACATACCTGAAATGGACCAATCTCAAATAACCAATTCCTACTTAACCAACAATGCAATATCACAAGAAAGGTGCAATCTTCTAAGGCATACAGATTTTAAAATCATAGACATTCATCCACAATCGAACTAGGCACAAATAGATATATGGTCCAGGTTGACTTCACCAGCCTACTACAATCAGACAGTTACTGGGAGTATAGACCAGAGATTGCTACAAACATTCCAAGCATGAAATCATGAACATTATTCACCAAAACTAATCTAATTCTAAATCTACCATCAATCTAATTTCTTCAAGCAATTTCAAAGATGGAACAACATGAACCATGCAAGATAAATTAACACAAAAGAATTCACCAGGGAAACCACAATGCTTTCAATTTTTTTAAGTCACCAAAGTGTAGCAACAATTCCAATGTTTTGTGTTACAACACTTGCTCGAAAGAACTAACTACTACCTCCACTACATAATTCTCTAGCTCTTTTCTCAATCTAGCTTGTCTAATTTTATATTATCTGTCTCTCTTACAAATGAGGAAAGAACGCCAATTTAAAGAAAGCCCCCAAAACATGTCGGCCCAGCCAGACATTTACAAAAATAAAATGGCCAAAACAAGTCGGCCTTAGGAAATTTAAAATAAGGCACACATTAAATGCTGATACATCATCAATGTCAACCAAACACACTCCTCAATGCAACTCGGATCAATACATGCCCTATAATAATAGGGAAGCACAAATCACGAAGTAGCATGGTATTAATTACCGCCTCCCTTATCCTTGTTCTGATCCAGTGATTCATGAACTTTCAAAAACACCTTATCCAACTCAGCACCAGGTGGCAAGGGTAGGATTTTGAGCCGACATTCAATTGATTCAATCTCTTCCCTTGACTACTTAACCATTTTATCCCAATCACCCTTGTACTCCAGGTACTTATCCATCATAGCTAGATAAGAAGCTGCATCATCTAATTGGTGCCCTATCACAGAATCCTCAATATCAGTGGCATAGACATCATGCCACCATTCCCTCAATTGTTCCAAACTCAAGTACCTAGGGGCGATCTTCCTTCTGCTAGTCATTATCTCAAAGAAGGTGATGCATCCATCATAAACATTAGTTAAATTACCATCAATCTGCTTCCTTTGTTTATAGATCTTCCTGATGTTTTTCTACCGGATTTGCAAGGCTTCAAACCACTCCCAAGGCTCATTAACCCTAGATGAAGAGAGAATTCCATCAACAACCAGCTGATCCTTATTATACTCCATGATTATTTTGGTTTTCTACAATAAGAGATTAGTATCCTCCTTATCCTGAGATAAAACCTGATCTAACCAATCCTTAGCCCTCATTGCATCCTTTCCAGTTCAAAGGATCTCCTTTATTGCATCATCTCCCTTAGCCTATACTTCTTGCAACCAATTCATTGTAGCCAGGGTGGAAGCTTTCATCTTGTCTACCTCAGAGATGGTCTCCTTCAGCAAGGAACTAGCGGTAGCAGAAGAGGATGGGTGAAAAGATTGTAAGGGATTCATCAAATCTTCTAGACATTTCCTAAGCCTTTCATTCTCTTTCTTTAGTTCATGTTTAGACTGTGTCTCCTTCCTCAATCTTCCAATGATCACTACACTGGACCGCTAATACTCTTCAATATCATGCTCCATAGAAGTGGGCCCAAGATTAATGGTATGTACATCATAATCCTCCCCATTGATCTCATCTTTACTTTTACCTACAGCAGGGGTGGCAATGTGAATAACCCTGTTACTAGCTTCATCCCTTTCAATCCTGGAAACCACCTTGGATACCTTCTTTCTTTTACCCTTTCCAATCTTGGCCAATATTTCATCCCAATTGAGAGGAGTGTCCTCAACAATGACATGTTTCCTTCTGATCTGCTTGTCTAGCCAATCCAAAACAGCAGGATCCACCTGAGTTTCATCTTTCTTGACCTCTTCATGTTGATCTACCGTCTCATCCTTTTCCTTTTCAGGAGACTGATTACCTTTGTTTCCCAATTTTGGCTCCTCTTCATGCAGGGGTGATGGAGTCTTAACAGGAACATCCTCCTTCTCAAGAGATCTGTTATCTTTACTACTTGTAGGAGAATCCTCATATTGTACCAACGGAGAATGATGTATTTCCACATCTCCTACCTCAAACTCAGCAACTGCAATATAAAGTTCCCCATCCTTAAATGGTTCCACTTCCTCATTGGTCTGATGCTCTTCATGAATCATCTGCTCAGGTATACCCAATGAAGGAGAGGTATCTTTCTGTTGTTCCACAGTGGATGCCATTGTAAGGGGATCTGCCTTTTGCATAGTCTCCTTGGGAGATGGAGTTCTTGACCTTCTTGAATAAACCTAGGTTTTCTCTCCGGAGCTCTCCACATTAACCATAGGAGGGTCTGCTTTATCCTAAGAAATTTCTTGATCTTTCTTCTTAGAGGCCCTAGTTGTCCTTGTCCTTTTTGGCTCTGGAGGAGTGTCTTCCTTCTCTGCTTTCTCAAGTTCCTCCTCTTCAGTGGACTTACCTATTTTCAAAGTATGACTCCTCTTCTTTCCCCTAGGTTTTCTCTTTTTTTCAAGTTCACCCTCCTTAGGGCCTCTAATTTTAATCTTAAAAGGTGAGCCTACCTTGGTTCTACCTGTAGAATCATCCTCACCTGATTCCTATGAGGTAGAGTGAGCATTTAGATTTCCCATCAAATTGAAAGTACAAGGTACCTTTTCACTCTCCAATTCCCATACTTTATGTTTTTTCCATGACTTCGTAGATTTCACAATAGGACCCATCAGCTCCTCCAACTCAGTTATCTCCCTTTCCGACCAGTTTATCTCTCCAATGGGTTTGTCCTTGACTGATTCATATGCATGATCCTCGACTAAATTTTTGTCATCCTCCAACTGATCAGGAATCAACTTGACATTGTACATCCTGATTACATCAACTGGAAGCCTAGAATACCTTTTCTTTCTGACCTCAAATTCATCCTTGTTGTTTGCCCAGTAGTCTTCTAGATCATCTTTGTGGTGATTTTCTTTAGTATCCTTCTTCTATGCTTCGCCAGTGATGTCAAAACCTGCCCTCTTAGAATGGAAAGAGAAGCCAAAAGTACTCAACTCTTCCCCTAATGCATGACCTGAGTTGATTGAAGGACAGACTTCACCTGTACCAATTTTCAAGGGAAAATCTCCACCAAATGCTATCTTATGTTTTACATTTTTAACAACAGCATCAAAATCACATATCTGTCGGGTAACTTCCAAGAGTATGATGTGGTTAGTGGGATATCTTGGCAATCTATATAGAGCAGTGGGGCATCCATCAATTCTGATATAGGACAAGGTGGGGAATTGTATAAACCGGGCTCCATATCTTTTAATTTGTTCCTTGGCTCCATCAAAAATTCTCACATGCTCTGCATTCTGAAGCAACCTAGTAACATGCATAGTGAATGCATCATTCGTTCTTCTATAATTTGGATTCCCTAGGTGTAGCTCAGGGTACACCTCATAGATGACATCTTGCCCAAATGTTCCTCTTGGACTCAATCCCTTGTATGGATAAAATCTGGCAAGTATATATACCACATAAGATGTCATGGTGAATTTCTTTGTCTCTAGCATATCTCTCATCTTCCTGTCAATCATTGCACTGATAATCCCTACCCAGTGATAATTGATACCCTGCTCAATCTTGTTAATGACATGTACCATCCAATTCTCCAATGTCCCAGCATTCTTCAAGCCCGCCACCTTGCTCAACAGTGTGATTACATCATATATATCTTGTCGAAACTTGACCCTGTGTAGCTGTTTAGGCAACTTAGAGAAATGATATTTTGGCTTTTCCAACTAGGAATTGATCATCTGTTGGGATTTGGTAGGTTCATCCTCATAATAAGTCCTAGCCAAGTCCATGTCCAAGGCACACACACATGGTAAGTCTGGCATATCAAATGCCTGGGCAATGGAGACTGGATTAAGATTTTCCAATACTCTCCCATCAGGACTAACGATCCTCTGCGTACCAAAGTCATAGTGTCGGGCACACTCCAATATTAATTCATAGCATTGAATCGCAGGAGGAAATCCTGCCACATGAGCTAGTTTGGATTTCACCATCCCCTTTGTTAGAACCGATAGATTCGTCTGACCCATCCTTCCTTTGAACTCCTCATATTTCCAAGCTCCTACGTTTGTATCAAAGACCTCTGACCAACCTGAAACCAACCTACTATCTGGCAACTGGTTCTTTATATCCAGCTTTATCCTTTCTGCATCTATAATTGAAGATCCCTCTATATTTTCTTTGGACTTTCCTACTCCTGCCTTGCTCGATTCAGCCTGCATTCATAAAAGAGCCTCATGAAAATCCAATTATCATCCATATTTCAATCAAAAGGTTAGCCTCGAAACCACATGAAATCATTAAGATAAATCATTAAACATCAAACTTGAAAATCTGGGAAAATCTAGTTGGGGCAGAATTTTGAAGAAATCCAACCCAGACGAACTCCCACAGCCAAGACATCATTTCATCAAACAAATCATCAATACGGACAAAGAGATGCATAATTATCATAAGATTCATCCATTAAGCAACAAGAAATCATTATCCAACATTTGATTCACTAATTCAATGTCCAAAATAAAAATCAAGTGAAACCAGGCAGAAACCGGAAAAATCCTGGTGAGCTGGATTTCCACAGGCAATTTGAAATTCTGGGAATTCTTCACACTCCGGGGAAATGGAAAAATCCGGGTGTGTGGAAATTCTGCGGACACCTCAGAAACCCGACGACCGTTCTACATACAGACAATTCTTTAAGTGATCATACAAACCCCCTATCCAAATCTAATGAACATGAACTCAACCCCAATAAGCCAAATTTTTATCATACTTGAATGTACACTCCCAAGATTCTCAAATGGTTGATCCTCACGATGAAATAATGATGCCCTAATTCGACAGCCAGACTTCCGCCATGAAAGCTAGGGAAAGCTCGATATTCTCATACATTATCCCTCAAAATGATTAAACTAGGGCACACCAGGGTCTCAAGCGTTATGAACAAGGTCGAGCTAGACACAAGACGTGAGGATCACAATAACTCCACCAAACTTAACAATCCTGGGTGGACATATCGAAACCCTACCTTCACAAATTATACCAGATTACGCACAAACAAGGCAAGACCAAAAGGAATGCCCAGGAACACAGGTACACCTAAAATTCAATCGACAAATGAAGGGATATGCAATGCAGGCATTAAAAACCCGTGGAAAGGTGAATCAAACCCTAACTCGATAAATATGTAACCATGAAAAATGAGCAAGGGCTGACCCGAATAATCATCAACGAACAACTTAAAAGATTCAACCACAAAGTGCAAAACAAAGGGGAAAGTCAATGATGACTTACCATGAATCAAATCCGATTGAACCTCAAGCCCAAGGAAATCACTATGAACCAGGGTGCCCTGGCGGCGATAAATCAACACAAACGCCCAAGGAATCCACACACAATCAAAGAAAATCCAACGACCAAAACTCAAAAATGAACAATGATATCAAGAAGAGAGCCAAAAGACCTTAAATTCACTCACACTCGTGCCAGAGAAGATGTACCCCAAGCATTAATGGATGACAAGACGTATCGAGAAAATTCTGAAACCCAATGTCGAAACAGAATTTCGAGAAAATTCGAGCCATTCGGATTATTCCGGTGGGCATGAATTCCATGGATGATGCACCCCTCCAGGACTCTGATGGAATCTGGGAAAATCCACGTGATCTGGAAAATCCCGAATTCGACAAGAAACCTTGACTCTAGTAAATTCGACATAGACAAACGCTGGACTAGGACCCGGGAAAATCCGGGTGAGCCGAAAAATCCCAAACCTAGGTCAAAACCTAGACCCCATCAAAAACACAAGTTTGATCGATTCAAGCTTCAGGGTAAGACCAAGATAAGCAAGACTAACATCCTGAGACCTCAAAAGGACAAATCCAACAAAAACCAAAGGTCAAAGAGACATCAGAAATTAGAAATTAGAGGGTCCCTACCCCAAGTGGGGCATGTGTGCAAAATTGCACAACAAATGGTGACTCTATTGGTGAAATGCTCCAAAGAATTTCGATGACAAACTGGAATCAAGAACCCATAACTTATGGTTTCAACTCATCCATCTGGTCACTACCTACGGTTAAACTATAGAACCCACAAGTCATCAAGACTTTTCCTACACTAGGGTTGAAGTGTGTGCATATGCATTCATTACCCCCCTTAGCTGCAAAAGAAACCAAACTTGGTCTGAATAGGCTACATAAAGATTCATACTCTAAAAGCAACCTAGATAGAGCCTCGCTGTGAGTCAAGCGTCCATAGCCCCGATGAGGTTATCGTTGTGATTCTCCTTAACATAGCTCCACTGCCAGCCAGGCGTCCATAGCCCTGGTAGAGATATTCAGATCCCCCTGATGAGTTGAATTCAGTCTTTGGATTTTCAATATTGTCTCTTTTCTTTTCTGATATTGCTTGTCTTTTCACTTCTTTCTCCTTTTTTTTTTTTTTATACTTCAACTTATGAACAGTGAAGTTCACACTTAGGGATGAGAACCATAGTGGCACTAGAGCAGAAAAAAGATTTTTCACCTGTGCAAACTTCATAAGGACCTTTTGCAACTTCAGGAACCTTAAATATTCAAAATGTGAGACCCTAATGTATTCCTGTTCAATCTGACTAAAGGACTCTTCCCCTTAAACACAAGGATATGTGACATTGGGTAGAGAATTCATACCATGATATTCTAAAAAGATGATTAAAGTTTGAAAAGGAAATACTAAGAGCACCACGCCTACGTTGTCACCACTGTCATACAAATACAATAGGAGATCCCAGAAAGAGTAGGAACCAAGAGCAAGAGCAACACAAACCAAAGCAAAACAAGCCAAATCAAACCTACTCTAACCAAAGCAAAGCGAGAAGAACCGAAAAGAAACCTACTCTAACCAAAGAAGAAGCAGAACACAAAAGGAAATCTATTCTAACAAAGCAGATAGCAGAAAGGAAAACCAAACCTAACCAAACCAAAACAACAGAAAGAAACCTAAACTAACTATATACAAAAGCATAGAGCTGAAAATAGCTCAATATTGGAAATAATGTTTCAAATACTGCCCATTAACAGGCAGTGGAATATCTTCCCCCATGAGAGTCTTTAGACGAAAGGCATTATCTCCAAGTATTTCAGCAACCTGATATGGACCAAGCCACAGTTTATCAAACTTCCCATGGTCCCTTTTTCGATCATGAGGTTTATCCCAGTACAACACAAGGTCAGAAATCCTAAAGGCTTTGACCCTAGCCCTTTTGTCAAACCACCTCTTAACTACCCCCTGATGTTTGGCAAAGTTCTTGAGGGCATCGTCTCTTTTCTCCTCAAGGTTCAGTAGCTTCGTCAACCTAGCCTCCCTTTTATCCCCCTCATCATAAAACTCATTAATAAATTGCAAGGTTGGGATCTTGAGTTGAATAGGGAATACTAGCTTCAGACCATATACTAAGTGATAGGGAGATGTTCTAATGGATGACTTAAGCCTTGTACGATCTTCCCAAAGGGCAAACCGAAGCTGGGTGTGCCAATTTTTTGGGTTCCTCTCCAACAGCTTACGGATAACCATTAATAATTTCTTATTGGAAGATTTTTCCAGACCGTTACCCTAGGGGTAGTAATTAGATGCAAACTTTATAATAATGCCATGATCAAAAGCCCAGTTTGAAAATTTTAAAGATGCGAAAGTAGGACCATTATCACAGACAACATAAATAGGGCATCCAAATCAATTAATAATAGCATATTCTAGAAAATCAATCACTACCTCAGATGTACATTTCCTAAAAGAAAAAGCCTCAGTCCATCTTGTGAAATAATCAGTAATGGTTAGAATATACCTGTGTCCTGCAAAAGATGGTGGGTTGATAGGACCTAAGAAGTCCATACCCCACTGAGCAAAAGGACTTACGTCAACAACCGGTTGAAGTGGGAGTGTTGCATACCTTTCCCTGGTTGTTGCAGTCTGACAAGTGTAGCAGGTCCTAACATGATGATGAACGTCATTGAACAATGTGGGACAATAATACCCAACCCGCAAGATCTGATTTGCTGTGGTAATAGTAGAACCATGGCCAGTGCCATACTTCTCATGAAATTCATTCATCACCCTTTCAGCTTCTTGTTTCCCAAGACACCTCAAATAAATGCTTTCATGATTTTTCTTGTACAGAATAGCTCCCTTTAGCATGAAACTATTGCTCTTCATCCGTAGAGCTCTCCTCTAAACAGTATTAAGATGACCTGGAGATCACTGGTCCAGCAAGTAATAAACTATGTCATCATACCAGCCACCTGGGGAAACCTCTTCAAGATTATAATTCTAAACAGTCAGTTCAGGCCCCATTTCGGCCAAAGTCTGAGTGAGTCCCTACCCTCTCACCAACTTCATGGGTTGGATCTCAATGTCATATTCTTGTAGCATTGTCACCCACTTAGCTCTACGCTCACCCAACTCATTCTGCATCAACAGTAGCTTAACTGCAGGATCTGGGACAATTGCATAAACCTTATTCCTGAGGATATAATGTCTAAATTTCTTCACTTCTCTGACCAGGGCGTATGCCTACTTTTCTACACTCGAATATTTCAACTTAGCATCTTTTAATGGTGCACTCATAAAAGTAATAGGATGCTCATTTCCCTCATTAGACTTCTGAGTCAACATTCCCGCACATGAATGGTCTGAGGCAAATGAATAAATATAAAAGGGCTTATTGTAATCGGGACTTACCAATACTAGAGCATCAACAATGGCTCTTTTGATTTATGCAAATGCCTCCTTTGCTTTGGTAGTCCATTCAACTTTAGCATCCTACTTCAACATTGCATTCAGCGGTTTAACAATTTTAGCAAATCCAGTAATGAATTTATTGACAAAGTTAATCTTTCCAAAAAAAGACTTCATCTCTTTTTTGCTAGCAGGTGGTTGAATCTTTAGTATGGCCTCCACTCTTTCTGGATCAATAACAATTCCTTTTTCAGATATGACATGTCCTAGCAATTTCCCTTCTGTTACTCCAAAAATGCACTTTTTAGGGTTCAGGGATATGCCGAATTCCCTGCACCTTTGAAACACTTTGCATAAGTCAGAGATGTGATCACCTCTATTTTTGGAGAAGACAGTTAGATCATCCATATAAATAATAATGCACTTGCCTATGATATCTTTGAAGGTAATATCCATGGCCCTTTGAAATGTAGCCCTACATTAATGAGACCAAAAAGAATCCTCTTGTAAGCAAAGGTACCCCATTTAGTTGTGAAAGCAGTCTTGTGTATGTCCTCATACTGAACCATTACCTGGTTGTACCATGAATATCTATCCAGAAAGGACATCATCTGAGAACCATTAACCACTTGAAGTACTTTATCCAGTGAAGGGACTGGATAATTGTCTTTTTCTGACGATCTGTTTAGATTTCTGAAATCAACACAAAGCCTAATTTTCTCATTCTTTTTCCTTACTAGGACTAGGTTCACCACCCATGTTGAATGCCTGACAGGAAATATAATTCTGGCAGACAGTAATTTCTGAGCTTCTTTCTGTATAACCGGTTCCAGTAATGCATTAATTAGTCTCTGTCTCTGCCTGAAAGGCTTGGCACCTGGCTTCAGAGGTATAGTATGAGTTATGATTGATGTATCATAAGTTTTCAGGTCTTCATAACTCTAGGCTACTATATCTGGAAAGCTATGCAATGCTTCAATTATTCCTTGTCGTTCCTCTGGAGTGTATACCTGGCATATAAAAATGTTCTTGGTATTATCTTTAGTTCCCATATTGTAAGTATCACACTGTCCACTGATAGATTTCTTCTTAGACTCTTACTCCTAATCTCTGATCTTGTCCAAATCAAAAATCTGCTCCAACTGTACCATTCCCCTTGGAATAGTATTAGACTTCAAATTTATCACTCCCTCCAAGTCCAGTTCTGGTTCCTGGAGTTCTGTTTCATCAATGATTTGGGAGGCAAAAACATCTGTGTTTGTGATGAAGTCTAGGATATGCTTGTCATCCTCAAATACCTAAAAGTTAGTAACATTGTCCGGAACTGATGGCACGGGAGTCAATTCTACAGTAAACTTTTTCAAACCTGACAAAGATAGGGGTTGCAAAGTGTTTGCTGCCTGGGCCAGAGAATCTGCAGTTTGATTCTTCTGTCGTGGTATCAGCTGAATATTGAAGGCATCAAATCCCTCAATGAGGTCCCATACTATATGCCTATAATTAGTCATTCTCCTATAATGGCATGAATATTGTTTCCTTGTTTAATTACCAGCTCAGAATCATCGAAAACTTGCAGAACCTTAACCTTTTTCTTAAGTTCCATAAGAAGTTCGTGAACCAATTCCTCATATTCTGCTACGTTATTAGTATAGTGGAATTGAGGTCTATGGGCTGCAAAGAAGGTTTTACCTTTTGGGCTAATCAATTCGAACCCTGCTCCAGCTCCATGCTTGGATTTAGATCCATCAAATCTGAGAGTCCAGCATTCAGCAGTTGCAGTCCTCTTCATCATATCCTTCAGGTTATTACTGCTGGAGGGTTCCTCAGACATCACTTTCTTTCCTTTATAATCTTCCTGAGGGCTTTGCATGTCTATCTTGACTGCTAGGGTTGGATTTATGTATTTTTGTACTCGTTCTACTGTTGTTTGGCATAAACAGCATTCCAGCTCTGAATGGGAAGCATTGTGAACTCTACACCAGTTAGGTAAGAGTAACTCTTCAAAGTTTGTCCTCCTGCCCAGGTGAACCTGGTTTTCAATACACTGTCTAATGAATTCCTAGAAGCTGTCGAGTAAGCTAATCTGATTATCCTCGAATTCATCCTTTTCCTCAATTGATTCTGTCAGAACAGTAGCATTGTTGGATTCTGTCTCTGTATCAATAGACATCATATATAGCATCAACACCTCCTCTGAATCTGATTCCGCATAAAGAGTCAATAGTATATAATTTCCCATGCCTACTTCTGATATCAGAACTTCATTTGAAATATTTTGATACTTCGTAATCATGTATTTCATTCTTGGTACTCTCTCAATTCTAATCTGATTTGGCACCCCTTTCCAGGGAAGCCACATGTGGGAGTGATCAGTAGATACATATCCATTTAAGGCCTTATTAAAGTCTCTTCCTAGAATCAGGCCATACACATCAGAGATATCAGCTACTTAAATATTGATAACCTGTTGGATTCTTGGGTAAGAAGCTACTTGCATTTGAATCATGTTTAATTCTCCCACCATGTTTACTTTAGTTCTATCCAAATGAGTTACCTTCTTCTGGGAGTCAGCAGGTGTAATCCCTAAAGCTCTACATACTCCAAATGGCATCACATTAGTAGAAGCACCAGAATCCAGTAAGCAGTTATGTAAATTCTTACCGAATATGCATACAGAAATCAAGAATGGTGGGGTCTCCATCTTCCCCTGAAATAGGGTTGGCTGAGTATCTACCTGAGCCACTTGAGTCTTGTCCTTTTCCTTTCCTTTATCTCTAGGGGGCAAGTTAGTCTGACCGTAGGCCTGGTTTTGTGTCTTTACAAGCTGAGAACTAGAAGCCTTGTTGACACTCTCACTAGAAGATTTATCCAAAGACACTGGATGTGCACCATAGGTACCTAGAACTGCATTCCTAATTGCTGGGAACCTCAGTAACTCAGATGCTGAAAGATTTAACTTTAATTTATTGAACTCCTCAGTGACATACAAAGCCAATTTCTCCTCACTTAGATTAGTAGGGATCTCTCTGGAAAATTCCTCCACCTTATCTTTACTTGCTTGAACAGTTTTTTTCTTTTTGTGGGTCAGTTTGAGCTTGTCTTTCCTTTGAAAAGTACTACCTAGAAACATGTGGAAGGGGTGGATTATTACTAGCATTAGGTTCGGGAGGGATATTAAAATTATTAGGAGGAATGGAGGTGGTGAAAGGACCCCCAGCTTGTGGGCGTCTATGGGGCATATCCCTTAAATCATATCCTTTACCTTGCCTCTGGAACATATGCACTTCTTCAACATAAGCCTCTTCCCTATCCAGGGGGTCATTATCATTTGTTGCCTCCTCATTGAATAACTGAGCAACCTCATCTCCATTGAAGATTTGGTTTGCCTTCTCCTCCTGGGAATCAGATTCCTCTTCTGGAGCATTTTCTTCACCTGCTGGAAAAGGGGCATGATTTAGTACTAGTACAGGAGAGTCATAGGGGATGGAGGGAACCATCTCTTGACCATTTGCATTATTCTCCACTTCATACTAGAAAATAGAGGCTGCAGTTTGGAATTCTGGACATTCTAACTCAGAATGTTGGCTTGTCTTATGGAGCCTACACCATCCTGACAGGGCAGCCTCAGCCAAATATACACCACTAGGAGGCTTGTCTTGACTGATTGGCTGGTTAACAGGTTGATTGACTGGTTGATCCAATGGAGTGGGAACTCCTCCATTATTAGGTCCTATATTCCATGTCTTGTTCTGTCCATGTGACTACCTCCTATCAAATCCTGAACCACTACCTTTTCCTCTATCGAAATTTTGTCTTCTATCGCTATTGTACCCTCTATCATTATTGAATCCTCTCTCATTGTTGTAACCTTTATCCTAATTATATCCTCTGTCATTTTTGTACCCCCTTTCATTACGCTGTCCTCTATCAAAATTATGCCTCTATGGATGTTCTCTATTCTGATTGGATTGTATATTTCTTTGAGAAGCTTGTAATTGGCTATTTTGATTCCTTAGGTAAGTCACCTCTAGGTTTAACTTATTTATCTACTCAGCCATTTCATCAATCCTATCTTTATTTGGATCTCCATAAGGGGCCTGGCTTGGATTATTCTAAGGAGGAATAGACATTGTAGCAGATCCCACGGACTTATGCAACACTTCAGAATTTTGCAAGTAGGTAGGGAAACTAGTTGGCTGCTACTAATATAGGGGCTGGTTAACTTGGTGTTGTGGGAAGTTCATCATAGGAGAGACCTGGCTCATGGGGGGACCAGGGTGTGGCACCAAAGGAAATTGAGGTATTGGATTCATGATTGGAGTATGATTGGCGAGTGCCTGATTTACTGCTTGAACCTAGTTTGGATGTGCAACTGGTCCTAAAGAAGACAATGGTTGAGCCAAATGTTGCCTTAAATCTGTGCTAACCTTGATAGCTTCTGTATAAGCATCAATTAGGCAAGCTGGAGGGTTGGGTTTCCATTTCAGAAAGGTTGTTGTAAGGTTGTCCAATGCTTCATAATAAACTCCTAGGGTTGTAGCATTGTCCAATACATAAGGGTCTTGAAGTTTGGTATACGCATGGTGGAACCTATTATTGAAACTGGATATGGGTTCATTAACCTCTCTCTTGACTCTAGTGAATTGAAGATACAATTCATTGGCACTAATGGGCATTCTGAACTTCTGGAAAAAGGCAGTTTCAAGATCATTCTAGTTACGAATTGAACCTGATGGGAGGTGATTGTACCAGTAAAAATCCTCCTCTCCCAATGAATAAGGAAATAACCTACAGGAAACATCCTCATGAGCAATTCCTCTATCTTTGAGATAGGTTTCGAAGATCCTAATATGCTCTTTTGCAGTCCTGTTTGGGTCATTAACATGAAATTTCGAACAGAAATGCTCAGGGTTCTTGGGCATAACATTGTAGGTATTAAAAAGAAAGGGAGATGGATTATTACAAAGGAAAGCCATTGGTAAGAGTGGTGGTGGTGGTTGTGGTTGATTAATGATAGGCTAGGGTTGTTGAACAGGAACCGTCTCAGGGATAGGTATGGCTTCAACTTCTGGAAGTGAAGATGCAGATGATACTCGTGAAGGGATGGGTGATGATGATTCTCCCCTTTCTTGAGTCCTCCTTGACCTAGTGCAGAACTTTAATTCCTGTAAATATTCTTCTCCTGGGGTAGATCTAGTCCTTATTCTATATCTCTCAGGAGAGATAGAATTTAAGAAACGATCCAGTGAGCTCATTCAAGCCCTCCTTCTAGCGCCAATCTGTTGATGGTGTTTTTTTCACAACAACAACTCAGAAAAAAATAATATTCTATCTCTCTTAAAAGGTGAATTCTCAACAAGTGCTAAAATCACCCCAAGGTCTCTCAGGTGTCAGGTCATGACAATGCACAAACAACTCAGATAATATGTGAAATGCTGGTAATCACAATCAAACCTTACTACAAGCAAACTGTATCTTTCCAATTTATCAAATTTTGCAATATGATGATCTTAGATCCTAAATCTAACCAGATAATAAAGAAACAGAAAAAGATGAGGGTGTAAGAGATATAATGAAATCTAAACTATTTCTAAGATGAACAATGCAAATGACACATACCTAAAATAGACCAATCTCAAATAACTAATTCCTGCTTAACCCACAATGCAATATCACAAGAAAGGTGCAATCTTCTAAGGCATACATATTTTCAAATCATAGACATTCATCCACAATTGAACTAGGCACAAATAGATATATGGTCCAGGTTGACTTCACCAGCCTACTACAATCAGACAGTTACTGGGAGTATAGACCAGAGATTGCTACAAACATTCCAAGCATGAAATCATGAACATTATTCACCAAAACTAATCTAATTATAAATCTAACATCAATCTAATTTCTTCAAGCAATTTCAAAGATGGAACAACAGGAACCATGCAAGATAAATTAACACAAAAGAATTCACCAGGGAAACCACAATGCTTTCAATTTTTTTAAGTCACCAAAGTGTAGCAACAATTCCACTGTTCCGTGTTACAACACTTGCTAGAAAGAACTAACTACTACCTCCACTACAGAATGCTCTAGCTCTTTTCTCAATCTAGCTTGTCTAATTTTATATTATCTCTCTCTCTTACAAATGAGGTAGGAACGCCAATTTAAAGAAAGCCCCCAAAACATGTCGACCCAGCCAAACATTTACAAAAATAAAATAGCCAAAACAAGTCGGCCTCAAGAAATTCAAAATAAGGCACACATTAAATGTCGATACATCATCAAGGTCAGCCGAACACACTCCTCAATGCAACTCGAATCAATACATGCCCTATAATAATAGGGAAGCACAAATCAAGAAGTAGCATGGTATTAATTACCGCCTCCCTTATCCTTGTTCTAATCCAGTGATTCATGAACTTTCAAAAACACCTTATCCAACTCAGCAACAAGTCACAAGGGTAGGATTTTGAGCCGACATTCAATTGATTCAATCTCTTCCCTTGACTGCTTAACCATTTTATCCCAATCACCCTTGTACTCCAGGTACTTATCCATCATAGCCAGATAAGAAGCTACATCATCTAATTGGTGCCCTGTCATAGAATCCTCAATATCAATGGCACAGACATCATGCCACCATTCCCTCAATTGTTCCAAACTCAAGTACCTAGGGGTGATCTTCCTTCTGCCAGTCATTATCTCAAAGAAGGTGATGCATCCATCATAAACATTAGTTAAATTACCATCAATCTACTTCCTTTGTTTATAGATCTTCCTAATGTTTTTCTGTCAGATTTGCAAGGCTTCAAAGCACTCCCAAGGCTCATTAACCCTAGATGAAGAGAGAATTCCATCAACAACTAGTTGATCCTTATTATACTCCATGATTGTTTTTGTTTTCTGCAATAAGAGATCAGTATCCTCCTTATCCTGAGATAAAACCTGATCTAACCAATCCTTAGCCCTCATTGCATCCTTTCCAGTTCAAAGGATCTCCTTTATTGCGTCATCTCCCTTAGCCTATACTTCTTGCAACCAATTCATTGTAGCCAGGGTGGAAGCTTTCATCTTGTCTACCTCAGAGATGGTCTCCTTCAGCAAGGAACTAGCGGTAGCAGAAGAGGATGGGTGAAAAGATTGTAAGGGATTCATCAAATCTTCTAGACATTTCCTAAGCCTTTCATTCTCTTTCTTTAGTTCATGTTTAGACTGTGTCTCCTTCCTCAATCTCCCAATGATCACTTCACTGGACCCCTCATACTCTTCAATATCTTGCTCCATAGAAGTGGGCCCAAGATTAATGGTCTGCACATCATAATCCTCCCCAGTGATCTCATCTTTACTTTTACCTACAGCAGGGGTGGCAACGTGAATAACCCTATTACTAGCTTCATCCCTTTCAATCCTAGAAACCACCTTGGCTACCTTCTTTCTTTTACCCTTTCCAATCTTGGCCAATATTTCATCCCAGTTGAGAGGAGTGTCCTCAACAATGACCTATTTCCTTCTTATCTCCTTGTCTAGCCAATCCAAAACAGCAGGATCCACCCGGGTTTCATCTTTCTTGACCTCCTCATGCTGATCTATCATCTCATCCTTTTCCTTTTCAGGAGACTGATTACCTTTGTTTCCCAATTCTGGCTCCTCTTCATGCAGGGGTAATGGAGTCTTAAAAGGAACATCCTACTTCTCAGGAGATCTGTTATCTTTACTACTTGTAGGAGAATCCTCATATTGTACCAACGGAGAATGATGTATTTCCACATCTCCTACCTCAAACTCAGCAGCTACACTACAAAGTTCCCCATCCTTAAATGGTCCCACTTCCTCACTGGTCTCATGCTCTTCATGAATCATCTACTCAAGTATACCCAATGAAGGAGAGGTATCTTTCTGTTGTTCCACAGTGGATGCCATTGGAAGGGGATCCGCCTTTTGCATAGTCTCCTTGGGAGATGGAGTTCTTGAACTTCTTGAATAAACCTGGGTTTTCTCTCCCTAGCTCTCCACATTAACCACAGGAGGGTCTGCTTTATCCTTATAAATTTCTTGATCTTTCTTCTAAGAGGCCCTGGTTGTCCTTGTCCTTTTTGGCTCTAGAGGAGTGTCTTCCTTCTCTGCTTTCTCAAGTTCTTCCTCTTCGGTGGACTTACCTATTTTCAAAGTATGACTCCTCTTCTTTCCCCTAGGTTTTCTCTTTTTTTCAAATTCACCCTCCTTAAGGCCTCTGATTTTAATCTTAAAAGGTGAGCCTACCTTGGTTTTACCTGTAGAATCATCCTCACCTAATTCCTCTAAGGTAGAGTGAGCATTCAGATTTCCCATCAAATTGAAAGTACAAGGTACCTTTTCACTCTCCAATTCCAATACTTTATGTTTTAGCCATGACTTGGTGGATTTCACAATAGGACCCATCAACTCCTCCAACTCAGCTATCTCCCTTTCTGACCAGTTTATCTCTCTAATGGGTATGTCCTTGACTGATTCGTATGCATGATCCTAGACTAAATTTTTGTCATCCTCCGACTGATTAGGAATCAACTTGACATTGTACATCCTGATTACATCAACTGGAAGCCTAGAATACTTTTTCTTTCTGACCTCAAATTCATCCTTGTTGTTCATCTAGTAGTCTTCTAGATCATCTTTGTGGTGATATTCTTTAGTAGCCCTCTTCTGTACTTTTCTAGTGATGTCAAAACCTGCCCTCTTAGAATGGAAGGGGAAGCCAAAAGTACTCAACTCTTCCCCTGATGCATGAGCCGAGTTGATTGAAGGGCAGACTTCACTTGTACCAATTTTCAAGCGAAAATCTCCACCAAACCCCATCTTATGTTTCAGATTTTTAACAACAGCATCAAAATCACATATTTGTTGGGTAACTTCCAAGAGTACGATGTGGTCAGTGGGATATCTTGTCAATCTATATGGAGCAGTGGGGCATCCATCAATTCTGATATAGGAGAAGGTGGGGAATTGTATAAACCCAGCTCCATATCTTTTAATTAGTTCATTGGCTCCATCAAAAATTATCACATGCTCTGCATTCTGAAACAACCTAGTAACATGCATAGTGAATGCATCATTCGTTCTTCTATAATTCGGATTCCCTAGGTGTAGCTCAGGGTACACCTCATAGATGACATCTTGCCCAAATGTTCCTCTTGGACTCAATCCCCTGTATGGATAAAATCTGGCAAGTATATATACCACATAAGATGTCATGGTGATTTTATTTTTCTCCAGCACATCTCTCATTTGCATGTCAATCATTGCACTGATAATCCCTACCCAGTGGTAATTGATACCCTGCTCAATCTTGTTAATGACATCTACCATCCAATTCTCCAATGTCCCAGCATTCTTCAAGCCTACCACCCTGCTCAACAGTGTGATTACATCATATATATCTTGTCGAAACTTGACCCTATGTAGTTGTTTAGGCAGTGTAGAGAAATGATATTTTGGATTTTCTAGCCAGGAATTGATCATCTGTTGGGCTTTGGTAGGTTCATCCTCATAATAAGTCCTAGCCAAGTCCATGTCCAAGGCACACCCACATGGTAAGTCTGGCATATCAAATGCCTAGGCAATGGAGACCGGATTAAGATTTGCAAATACTCTCCCATCAAGACTAATGATCCTCTGCATACCAAAGTCATAGTGTCAGGAACACTCCAATATTAATTCATAGCATTGAACTGCAGGAGGAAATCCTGCCACATGAGCTAGCCCAGATATCACCATCCCCTTTGTCAGAACCGATAGATCCGTCTGAGCCATCCTTCCTTTGAACTCCTCATATTTCAAAGCTCCTATGTTTGTATCAGAGACCTCTGACCAAACTGAAACCAACCTACTATCTGGAAACTAGTTCTTCATATCCAGATTTGTCCTTTCCGCATCTGTAACTGAAGATCCCTCTGTATCTCCTTTGGACTTTCCTACTGCTGCCTTGCTTGATTCAGCCTGCATTCATATAAGAGCCTCATGAAAATCCAATTATCATCCATATTTCAATCAAAAGGTTAGCCTCGAAACCACATGAAATCATTAAGATAAATCATTAAACATCAAACTTGAAAATCTGGGAAAATGGGGTAATTTAGGAAAATCCAGTCAGGGCAGAATTTTAGAGAAATCTGACCCAGATGGACTCCTGCAGCCAAGACATCATTTCATCAAACAAATCATCAGTATGGACAAAGAGATGCATAATTATCATAAGATTCATCCATTAAGCAACAAGAAATCATCATCCAACATTTGAATCATTAATTCAATGTCCAAAATCAAAATCAAGTGAAACCAAGCAGAAACCGGAAAAATCCTGGTGAGCTAGATTTCCGCAGGCAGTTTGAAATTCTGGCAATTCTTCACACTCCGGGGAAATGGAAAAATCTGGGAAAATCCGGGTGCGTGGAAATTCTGCGGACACCTTGGAAACCTGATGACCGTTCTACGCGCAAACAATTCATGAAGTGATCATACAAACCCCCTATCTGAATCTAATGAACATCAACTCAACCCCAATAAGACAAATTTTGATCATACTTGAATGTACACTCCCAAGCTTCTCAAATGGTTGATCCCCGCGATGAAATAATGATGCCCTAATTCGATAGCCAGACTTCCACCATGAAAGCTAGGGCAAGCTCAAAATTCTCAGAAATTATCCCTCAAAATGATTAAACTAGGGCACACCAGGGTCTCAAGCATTATGAACAAGGTCAAGCTAGACATAGGACGTGAGGATCACAATAACTCCACCAAACTTAACAATCCTGGGCGGACATATCGAAACCCTACCTTCACAAATTATACCAGATTATGCACAAACAAGGCAAGACCAAAAGGAACACCCAGGCACACAGGTACAACCAAAATTCAATCAACAAACAAAGGGATGTGCAATGCAGGCATTGAAAACCCATGGAAAGGTGAATCAAACCCTAACTCGATAAATATGTAACCATGGAAAATGAGCAAGGGTCGACCCGAATAATCATCAACGAACAACTTAAAAGATTCAACCACAAAGTGAAAAACAAAGGGGAAAGTCAATGATGACTTACCATGAATCAAATCTTATTGAACCTCGAGCCCAAGGAAATCACTGTGAACCAAGGTTCCCTGGTGGTGATAAATCAACACGAATGCCCAAGGAATCCACATGCGAGCAGACCAAATCCAACGACCAAAGCTCAAAAATGAGCAAACTCAAGTGCAAGAGCAAATAGAAAATGAACAATTAAATCAAGAAGAGTGCCAAAAGACCTTAAATTCGCCCACACTCATGCCAGAGAAGACGTACCCCAAGCATTAATGGCTAACAAGACATATCGAGAAAATCTGGAAACCCGACGTTGAAACGAAACTTTGGGAAAATCTGAGCCATTCGGATTATTTCGGTGGGCATGAATTCCACAAACGACGCACCCCTCCAGGACTCCGTCAGAATTCAAGAAAATCCATGTGATCTGAAAAATCCTGGATTTGACCAGAAACCTGGACTCTGGCAAATCCGACATAGACAAACACTAGACCAAGACCCAGGAAAATTTGGGTGAGCCAGAAAATCCCAGACCCAAGGTCAAAACCTGGACCCCATCAAAAACACAAGTTTGATCGATTCAACCTTCAAGGTGAGACCAAGATAAGCAAGACTAACATCCTGAGACCTCGAAAGGACAAATCCAACAAAAACCAAAGGTCAAATAGACATCAAAAATCAGAAATCATAGGGTCCCTACCCCAAGTGGGGCGTGTGTGCAAAATTGCACAACAGGTCTCCCTTTTTGCTGTCCTACAGGCACAGACAAAAATTCTAGCCATGCCTACTTCCTAGTTTCTTTCTTTAAGAAATGGTATTTAATTATCAAATGTATCAACCCCCTGTATTTCATAGAAGATTCCCCCCTAGCTTTTACTCTCAAAATCATGGAAGAAATTTGTTGAAATAAGAATGTTAGCAAATTTATCCTAGCTGAAGGTTTTGTCTTACCATACCTTAAATGTATTAAAAGTTGCATTCTTGGACCTAGTATTGTACCATACTTCCCATCGTAGGTGAATAACTTCATAAGCCAAGTCGCAGCAGTCCTCCATGGCTTGTCCAAACTATTATGAGTTATGCCACACTGGTCTCCTTTGTGCATTTGTATCTTTGGCTTTCTTTCTGGCTCTTGGTGAAATGCAGCCTCTAATTTCTCAAACTTAACTCGGCCTTTGTTAACCGGTTTTCCTTCATTCTGAATTCCAAAAATTTCACTTATAATTTCTGGTGTGACTTCTATTACTTCTCCCCTTACCCTGGTGACATTTACGTTGAAATTTTTCATAAATTCCCTAACCATTTTTGGTTGGAAGCCTTCATACTGCATCACAAAATTTAGCCACCCAGCTTCTTCAAACAATCTTCTAGTCTCTGAATCAAGATTGAAGTTCTCTGGTTCATAATTTCTCTTATTCCCCACCTTTCTCTATCAAAAATGGTGAACTTCATTGGCAGACTTCAACTGGCAGTCTAAATCACTTACCAAAAAGGTGTGGAATAATTTTTTTCTTGATTTGGAAGCAGCCAATTTTGAAAATGACATAACATGCCATTAATAGCTTGCATTTAATTCTTTACTACTCCAGACAATCCGCACGCCACAACTTGAAACTTGCAATTCAATTTGCAAGGTTGGCGGCATTCATTACACATGTCATCATGTACTTGGGAGGAATTTTGAAAAGACAACCGAATCATGAAGAGATATATTGTCCTCGACTGACATCATCCATGTCACATCATTCCTTATTCTGACAATCTGCCACTTTTTGAAATGATTAAAAGTGAAATTATTATTATCATTTAATTAACATTTTGGTGATGTCTAGATTCATAAATATTTACCTATTTTAAATTATTCTAACTACTTTAGAAAATAATTTTGAAAACAATATTCACATTAAATGCACACCTTAATTTATTTTGAGTCTTTGAGTTCTTCAAGAGCCTTCAGGAGTTCTTTAGGAGCTCTCAGGAGCTTAGAATTTCAAGAGTCTTTAGGAGCTTTCAAGCAAAGACGGAGTCTTCAGAGTCTTCATTCTTCAATATCTTCAGGAGCCTTCAAGATCTTGTAGAAGTTAACTTAGATAGACTACCATTTCTGGTTTTTAGTCATCAATTTTTTTTTCTTTTTTCTTTTTTTCTCTTGAAAGTAAACCACCATTTGTTGGTTTTCAATTTACTTCCATTTTCTCAAGGTAAACCTCCAATTGTTGGTTTTCAATTTACCTTGTTTCTTTCTGCCTTCTTCAAAGGTTCAAATATCTTCTCTCATGGAAGAGATATCTTCCATGAGAAAATGTTCAATTCTGTGTTGCACTTCATCCAAAAATTCCTCCTTTGTTGTTGGCTTATGGTAAGTTTTCAGTCGATGACCATTAACTAACATGACTCTTTTCTCTCCATCAATCAAAACTAACTGGACAACTCCATTCTCAAACACTTGTTGTATCTCATAAGGTCCCAGCCATCTGGTATGGAATTTTCCTTTAAACTCTTCAAATCTGGAGTCAAATAATAGTGCCCAATCTCCCTCTCTAAACTATCTGGACACAATATGTTTATCGTGTCATTCCTTCCTTTTCTTTTGAATCACTTATGTATGTTGAAGTGCCTCCATTCTCATTTCATCAAGTTTATTAAGTTGCAAAATTCTGCTTTTCTCTACTTCTAGCAGGTCAATTCCAACTTCTATTGTTGTCTTCAATGTTTTCAACTCAAATTCCATTGGCATGACTGGTTTCTTTCCATACACAAGTTCATATGGAGAGAACCCAGTCGTTGTTTTCCACATGGTGTTATAGGCCCAGACTACTTCATCTAGCCTATCTAACCAATCTATTTTCTTCAAAGAAACTATTTTTGTTAGAATATTCTCTAATTATCTATTTGTGACCTCTACTTGTCCATTCACCTGTGGGTGATAAGGTGAAGATTTTTTGTGAGTTATTTGGTACCTCTGTAAAAATGCTTCCATCATTGTTGACACAAATTGTGGTCCTTGATCTAAAACAATTTCTCTGGGTGCACCAAACCATTGGAGAATTTTCTTGTACAGAAAGTCTGCAACATTATCTTCTTTTGTTTCTGGTAGTGCCTTCACCTCAACCCATTTTTTTGCATAATCGGTACAAACAAGGATATATCTCTGACCCCTAGAAGGTGGATATATTGGTCCCACAAAGTTGATGCCCCACTTTTCAAATGGTTCAAGGGCTATTTTTGGCTGCATCGACATCTCCACGGTTGTTGTAGGCTTCCCCATTCTTTGGCACTCATCACAGTGTCTAACAAAGAATGTTGCATCTTTTTTCATTGTTGGCCAAAATTAGTCAGCCCCCAATATTTTGTGAACTATTCTTACAACTAAAAAGTGTCCTCCTTTAGGTTCATGATGGCAAGCATGCACTACATCATAAACTTCCAATTTTGTTACACATCAGCGTAAAACATGGTCAGGACATCATTTAAATAGAAGACCATTAATCCATTCAAATCTGGAACTTTCACGGATTAACCTCTTTTTTTGCTTCTTACTAAATTGACTTGGACATTTTCTTGTAACAAGGTAATTATCCAAATCAGCAAACCATGGTGGATGAACTGATATAGCAAATAAGTATTCATCTGGAAATGCATCATCCATTGGTTCTTGATTATCCTATAAAACAATTCTGGAAAGAAAGTCAGCAACAACATTGTCCTCTCTAGGCTTATCAACGATAGTCACATCAAATTCTTGCAATAAAAGTAACCATCTGATAATGCATCCACCTACCACTACTTTATTTATTAGATATCTGATTGCAGCATGGTTTGTATGTATGTATATTTTATAGCTTGTAATATAATGTCTAAAATTATTTATTGCATATACCACAGCTAAAAATTCCTTTCTATTGTTGTGTAGTTTCTTTCAGAGGGATTTAAGTTTTTGCTAACATAGTAAATCGCATGCATGGCATCATTTTCATCTTTTTGTCCTAAAACTGCACCAATGGCCAAATTAGATGCATCTACATGTATGTGAAAAGGCTCTCCCCAAACTGGTCCTTTGATAATGGGTGAAGTTGTTAGAGCTATCTTAATTGTTTCAAAGGATTTATGACAATCCTCTGTCCATA
Source organism: Sequoia sempervirens (assembly GCA_007258455.2). Lineage (NCBI taxonomy): Eukaryota > Viridiplantae > Streptophyta > Pinopsida > Cupressales > Cupressaceae > Sequoia > Sequoia sempervirens. Next base: position 318,248,091 of record VDFB02000017.1, read on the forward strand.
CAAATTCTTCTTCTTTTTTGAGCTATCTTTACTAAATCCTTCTATAAATCTTCTGTAATACCCTGCATGCCCAAGAAAACTTCTTACTCTAGTTTGGTTCTTTGGGATTTCAACGTTCTGTATGATCTCAACTTTCTTGGGATAACCTTTATCCCCTCTTTTGAGATATGGTGTCCCAGAACAATTCCCTCTGTCATCATAATGGAACTTTTCTCATGATTGAGTGATAACCTATGATCTTTGCAATGTTGTAAAACCTTTTCTAGGTTTTCTAATGCTTCATCATATGTTTTAGCATGGATTGTAAATTCATCCATATAGATTTCTACACATGAAGTGGTGAAATCTACAAATATTGCAAGTACCGCTCTTTGAAATGTCACAGGTGCATTGCATAGTCCAAATGGTAAGACTGTATATGCATACATACCCCAAGGGCAGGTAAAGGTAGTTTTGTCTTGATCTTCAGGTGCTACTTGGATTTGGTTATATCCACTAAAGCCATCAAGAAATGAGAAGTAGTTGTTGCCTGCTAGATTGTCTAGTACCTGGTCAATAAATGGCAATGGGAAGTGGTCTTTTTTAGTAGCCTTGTTCAATTCTCTATAGTCTATGCAGACTCACCATTTACCATTTTTCTTTGTAAATATAACCAATGGAGAGACCCACTAACTATCAAATATTGGGTATATGAATCCCATGTTAAGCAGCTTCTCAATTTCTTTTTTCACAATCTCACGAAGAACAGGATTAATTCGCCTTTTTCCTTGTCTTATTGGTCTGACATCTTCTATGTAGATGTGATGACTATAGATTGAAGGATGGATACCTCTCATATCAGTATATTCCCAAGAAAATGTTGCGGTGTGTTTTTCTATATTTTCTTTCAATTTTTCCTCTTGTGTTGGGGATAAGGTTGAATTGATATTAAGGGGTTTATCTCCTGCTACTGTAATATCCTTTATGTCCATTTTAGAATTTACTGATTCTTCAACAAGAGTATTCAGAGGACAACAATTTTGTTCATGTAATGTTGTTTGATAATTATCTTGCTCACTTTCTGAAGTTATCTCTTGTTCTTCACATTCTTGGATATGTTCGCTTATGGTTACCATTGCTAATTCCACAATCCCATCACCTTCTAACTCTAAATCCTCATCCACCCAGAGTAGAGTGTTTTTTTGAAGTGATGGTTGTGCAGGTGGATAAAGTGAAAATTCTTTTTTTTTGTCCATTAGTGATTATCATGCTTCCTGATCTATAGTCTATTAAGGCTACAATTGTAGCAAACCATAGTCTGCCTAATATGATTGGGTATCCAAAATCTTTCCTTCTAGCTTTGAGAACCAAAAATTCGATTGGGTAATCCCATGTATCAATTGTGACCATGATTTCTCCTATAATACCTTTTGGTTTTGTAGTTGATTGATCAGCCAACTACAAAATAGTTGTCGTTGGCTGAATTGTTGTCATTCCTAGCTTTTCGACTGTATCAGATGTGATGACATTTATGGAAGCTCCTAATTCAATTAGGACATTTGAATTTCAATTCCATTTATACTCAGTGTTATGACAGGGCTACCAGGATCATTATATTTTTGTGGAAGCATTCTTCCTTATAACACATTAGTAAGTTTAGTCCCTACTTGAATTGTTGAAGTCATTTTCTTTTTCCTTCCTGGTGTCTTCATGCAAAGTGATTTTACTAACTGATTGGTCTCTGGTATATCCTTGATTTCCTGTAATAGAGGTATCTCTATGTTAATCTTTTTCAACTCTCTAAGAAGTTGTGAATCAATTACATTCATGTAGGGAGGGGAAGAGGTTTGAGGAATAGTTTTCTCTTTGTGCAATCTCTCGAGATAGGGAGCTTGTTCGACAGTTTTTTCTTCTTCCAACATTTGTTCTTTGTTTTCTTCCTCTCTTTATGGAATTGTCTTGGTTGGTGCATTTTGCACATTTTGACTTCGTAGTTGAATGTCATTAACATCTACCACATTTAAATTTGGGTTGTTTGTATCAGTTCAAGCATTTTTTGGATTGGAAACCAGTTGAGCTGGCATTTGGGGTTGATTCATTTGATCATTGGAAGCATTAGGGGCATTAAGGGTTGGAGGTGTTTGTACCCATGGTCATTTTTGTCCCTGATTCTACCATGGTTGGAATTGGTTTTGATTATGCTACCATGAGGATTGATTTTCTTTCCATTGTGGTTTCTAGTTAGACTACCACTGGGATTGGTTCCTTTAGGGATTCATCCACTCTGGTTGCCTCCAATATGTAGGTTGGGGTTGTGACTGATATTGTGGGGTCCACTGATTTTGGTTCTGCCATGGATTTTGATTCTAGTTTGATTGTGAACCATATTGTCTTGGATTTGTGTTATACCCTTGGTTCTGAGGTCTTTGGAAAATGCAATTGAGCTCTTCCTCGATTACTGGTGGTTTCTTGATATTGTTCTTTATTCCTACCAAAAGATTGCAAGAACTGGTCGAGTGTGGTTTTTCACAAATTTCAACCTGATTTAATGGGAATTCCCTCAAAAGGTGTTTTCCCCTACATTTGGAACAATAAATTGACAAAGGTTCAATGTTCCTCTTTTCTCCTTGCATGTTAAGATGTAGTAGCAGATCAGTCTTCATGTTTTCCAATTCTTCCATTACTTCGGATACATCAATGGTGTGAGTCTTGTTCCTCCTAGAGTTTCAAGTCCCCACTCTAGTTCTAGAGTAGTTTCTACAGATCTCCATAATGTCATCCAAGGAAAGCTTGTTAATGTCTCCCTTTCCCACCAGGTTCAAGGATTCTCTAGACTCATCTTCAATCCCTCTCAGGAAAAAAAAAATTCTGATTTCGTCATCCAGCCCATTAGTGCACCTTTGATGTATAAATTGAAATCTATCAGCATAGTCTTCTACACTTTTGTCTTCTAATTGATTTATGTGAAATAGTTCTTTCTTTCTATCTCTCACTCGACAGTAATCCTAGTATTTTTCCAAGAATTCAGTCTCCATCTACTACCAAGTGCTAATCGTTCCTGACCCTAAACCCATAAACCATCTTAAAGTCGATTATTTCAAAGTTGAAGGAAACAACTTCAACTTCTAATTATAAGCTGAATAATCATAGGTTTGGCATAAAATTTTGAATTCAAATAGGAATTGATCAAGGTCTTCTGCAATTTTTCCCCTAAATTTTGGAAGAACTAAGGGAAAAATGTTTTTCATAGGGGATTCATCAAGCTAGCTTTCAAGATTGATAGGATTTGAAAAGTTTCTATTTGTTGGTGGACGTACCTATTGATCTCTCATTTCTTCTCTTGGAATTGAATTTTTGTTCTCTTCTTGATTTTCAATGGGGTTTTCCTTATTAATTTCTTGATTTTCAATATGGTATTGCTAGATATCCTCTTGATTAAAATAAAGATTTCTTCTAATGTCAATTTTTCATGGAAGAAACCTTCCTAGTTGGTCTCTGCTTTGTCTCATCCACAATTTTAGATATCTCTTCCCTATCAACACAAAGGCTTCACACCAAATAGCCAAATCTTTTAAGTATCCTCGGCAATGGTGCCAAAATTGATGGGAAAGGTCATTGATGTCACAACTTGCATCATTTAAATAATTCTTTTATCGAACCATGTGTGTCTCAAAGCAATATGCAATAAGGATAGTTGTCACAGATTCTTTTGGGGGGTTTGCACTGTAAACAATGACTTCAGGTATCATTTTACCTACTTTAGGAGCTTTCAGGAGCTCTTGGGGGCTCTTCAGGAGCTTTCAGGAGCTAAACTATAGCGACTGATTCCTAAGATTTAAATCTACTTTAACTTCTAATTTAAAATTCTACTGACTTAATTCTGACTTTATTGACTTCGATTTAGACCAATTCATGGAGACAATTAATGATTACTTTAATCCTTAATCTAAAACAAAAAAATTTAAATTAATTCTATTTTCCTTTAAAATAAATTCATAATTTAATTGTTGGAAATTAAATGCTAATTTAAGAGCAAGAATAAATTGCAGGAAAATGACGATTATTCTAAAAAGCATAAAGACTAATCTCCATGAACAAATTCTGAACAGACTTCAACTCCATCTTTCCATAAATTCCTTACATTGTTTTAATGAAGCTTAACAAAAAAATATTAATTCTAACTGATTTGAACGACATCTAAACCTAATTTATATAAGAAACTTGTTCAACAATTCTAATGGTTCAATTCAACATTTCTAATAAACAAATATAAACATTTTAACTATTTGATCTTAACCACAATAAACTGAAACTTTGAAACGTAACTGTAAATAGAAGTGATTATCTGATCTTAACATTTATTAAGATATAAGATGATTTTAATGATTGAGCAATTCAAAATCAGTTTCTACTACAGATTTAATGAATCAAAAAATAACAGCACTTAACAAAAATACAATAAGATCATTCCAAAAGTTGAGCAGGCCCTACTCTTCCTCAGGTAAGATCCTTCAACACGGTGAATTAATCAACTTCTTGCTTCCTTTCTCATTGATCAAAAGTAGAACGCAGAACAAAGTATTGCTTGTGATTACCAAAAATCTAATTGAAAATTATCTAACTCCTAACTAAGACCAAAATGTGGATATTTATAAAATATCCTTATTAGCTTCTAACATGGCGTTAACTACCAAAACTTAAGGCGACCATCTACAGATTACAAAATGAAACTAAAAATAGAACTGAAGTTGACTATGGAGGACCATGCCAGAACTACGCCAAATTTCTACTGGAAGTAAAAATTCCTAAACCAACTATGAAGAAGTCGATTCAGATTTTGAGTGACTCATCATCCAGCAGGGCCTATCTATGGTGTAGTCATTCCTTATGATTAGATAGAGAGTTTAACCGCCTCATCAATCTTTAAGATACCTTGTTAAAAACCCTTATGAAAGGACAACAATCATGGCAATAAAGATTAATGCAGCGTAATCATCTCATCCAAAGTCATCATAAAGCAACGCATTTAACATAAGCTATCACTTCCAAAATATCTGCTAATTTAGTTAAACATAAAGTAAAATAAGAAAATATGTTAATCTATTTTCTACTGCCAGTTATGTCAATTAACAATAAAAACAAGTCTTTTTAAACATAAAAATTCCTTAAATGAAAGTATTTTAATCTCCCATCAATAGTGAACATGCATAGTGAGATGAATAATGATGAGTGTGATAGTGTAGTTGTCAAAACCATAGGAATCCTGATAGGAAGAATAGGTGGGGGGAAAACATTTGCACAACCAAAAATCATTAACCATAGGCTAGGGGAAGAATAGGTGATTATGAATTCAATGCAATGGGAAGATAAATGAAATACAAATCTAATGCCATTTTTCCATATTAGGAACATTAATTTTTACTATGGAATAGGACACAATACACCAGAGTATGAAGAACCAAGGTTGGTTAGTGTCAAATGCATCAAACAAACATAACAAACAAGAAGGCTATCCCAACACCTCAAATCCAAAATGGCTTTGGTTAGGCCTGATGTTAAGATAACCACAAGCACAAACGATGCCCCAACATAACACAAGACCACAAGGATCTTGGTGGGTACTACGCAGGACAATCGAGAAGACAAGAACACATCAAAATTCAATATATGCCCCTATGTTTACCTATCAATGTGTACCATGATATGATGGATCGTGGCAACCCTGAAAAAGTATAATAGGAAGATCAAATGGTAAAAAAAAATGAAAAAGTACCAAAAGATCACAATAAATTTCATATGTCCTTTTCCATAGGATCAATAGATGGGTGGGATTGATGCGGTCTAATTTAAGGATACAAAATGTTAAGACCAAGGATGGAGGATAGAGTGGGTGATAGACATGACTCTAGATACTTGAAGCGAATTGAACCTCATGATACTAATGGATTTTTTTGTTAGACACTAGCTGGATAGGGACACACTTGATGACATGACATAGAACCAAGACATGACCTAATGACCTAGGGGCTTGAGGTTGATCAAAGATTAGCCTTGCCTACGTGAAATTTCAGATCCCTCGTAGTTTGACAAAACAAATGAAAGACCCTAGATGAGAACATGAGACCAACAAATGACACCAATATATAGGCAATGAAAAGCTCATATTCAGGATAAAAGCTCAGGATTTAGGATAGCCAATATAAATCATCCAATTCTCAACCAAAAAATACCAGGCGACAGATAATAGGATGTCAGTGTGAGGATGGGTATGATAGGATGTGAGGATAGGATATGTGGATAGGGCCGATGGAAGCATAAACGCAAATAGGACACAAGGTAGATAATGATTAATCCCTCTACAAATGGCATATGTTTCTAGGTTTTCACCAAATGTACATATCCAAGGCACCACCAAAGGTGGTTTTCACCATAGGATGAATTATTTATCTTTACTTTTTTGGGATTTTTTTGACTTTTTTTTTTTGTATTTTTTCTAATTTTTTACTTTTTTTGGTATTTTTCAGGTAGGATAACCCAACTGGCCTAGGTGTACAATTGTTTTAGGTGCATGATGTTGATGGGTTCTTCCATTGGTTCCCCCTCAAGTGTTGCAAGCCGATATGCCCCAAAACCATATTTTGTAGTGAAAACATATGGACCCAACCAATTTTCTTTAAACTTTCCCTTCTTTTCTTGATCTTGTTCGGTACACTAATTTTGTTTCAGGACTAGAAAACCAACATTGAATTGGCAGGGACAAACCTTCTTGTTGTAGCTTCTCCTAAGATGGTGTTGAAATGCTTGGAGATGATTATAGGCCTTGATGTGTTTCTCATCTAGGAGTTCAAACTAACTTAACTGTGCGACTTGAGCATCTTCATCACTGATTAAATTATTCAAAGATATGAAGTGATGGGATCTCAACTTCAATCAGAAAGATATCATAAGTTCCATAAACAAGGGAATACGGGGTAGCACCAGTGGGGGTGTGGATGGATGTATGATATACCCAAAGGGAAAGATTAAGATGGAGGTGCCAATCTTGACCAGTGTTGTTTACAACTTTTTGAGGATTTTGATAAGGGTCTTGTTGGTTGCCTCAGCTTGGCCATTACCTTGTGGGTAATAGGGGGTTGACCAATGCTTTTGGATATGATATGTTTCACAAAGGTGTTTCATATACTATTTTTTGAAGTTTTTTCCATTGTCTGTAATGATAATGGATGGGATACCATATTTGTAGAGAATATGGTAGAGGATGAATTTGGAGATCTGAATACCAGTTATTTGGGAGAGTGGGATTGCTTCCACCCACTTAGTGAAGTATTCAATGGCGGTGATGATGGTGTGATCATCAGATGAGGGAGGGTTAATCTTTCTAATTAAGTCAAAACCCCATTGTGAAAAAGGCCACGGTGTAATGATGTGCTACAAATCTTGTGCAGGACCATGGATTAGATATGTGTTTTGTTGACATGGTATACATTTATTAATGAACTCATAAGTGTCATGCTCCATAGTGGGCTAGTAATATCCTGCTCTAAAAATTTTCTTTGCTAAGGCCATTCCATTAGAATGAGACCCGCAGACACCACTATGCACCTCACTTAATGCAACATGGGATTCTGATTCTTTTAGACACCGAAGGAGAGTGCCATCATACCCTCTATAATAAAGTGTATCTCTCATGATTGTGTATCAAGAAGTGTGTTAGATGAATGATTGGAATTGGTTATGGGTAAGGTCGGGTGGTAGGATATTGTCGTGTAGATAGGTATAAATATGATGATACCAAGGTGATTGGGGACCTACGACATTGCACACCATTTCATTTTTAGGAATATCATATGCTAGGATTAATAGTCATTCAATGAGTAACTCACAATCCATTTAGTCTTTAGGCATGTCAATAAGAGATCCAATTGTAGCCATAGCATCAGTTGCCTTGTTCTGCACTCTAGGAATTTGCTCAAACTAGATATGGGTGAAATATTTCTTGAAGTCATCCACCATGTGTTTGTACGGAAGTAGCTTATCATCCTTGGTCTGAAACTCACCATTGACCTATTTGATTATTAGTTGAGAATTTCCAAAGAAATAGAGATGAGTGATATTCCATTGGACTATGATTCTTAGACCAATGATTAGAGCTTCATATTCAGCAATTTTGTTTGTGCATGGAAATGCTAGCATGAATGACTTTGGAATGTAACCACCTTGAGGGGTGATGAAGAGGATACCCACACCAGCTCCATTGTGCATGTATGACCCATAAAACTCTAATTTCCATGAATCTAATTTTGAAACTATAAGGACCCCTTCATCAAGAAACTCGGCTACTAATGGATATGCATCTACCAAAGGAGCGTCAACCAATTGATCTGCTATCACTTTCCCTTTGATTTCTTTATAGCCCACAAATTCTATGTCAAACTTGCTAAGTAGCATAACCCACTTGGCCATGCAGCTAGTTAATGACATTCTTGGTAACACATATTTGAGTGGGTCAACTTTTGATATGAGCTTGATAGGATGACTAAGCATATAGTGATGCAGCTTCTGTGAACTAAAAAATAACTACTAAGAAATACTTTTCCATGGGGGAATAATTAAGCTCATAGCCTACAATTTTATGGCTAATATAGTAGATGGCATGTTCTTTGGAGAATTCATCATGTTATGCCAGCAATGCCCCCAATGCAATGGATGTAACTGAGATATATAGTAGTAGTGGCTTACCTAGAATGGGGGGCATTAAAAGGGGAGGATTAGCTAGATACTCCTTTATCTTGTTGAAACCTCACTGACACTCTAGATCCCATCTAAATATTATGTCTTTTTGCAAGAGGTGTGTAAATGACTAGCATTTATCAACAAGTTGGGCTATGAATCGCCTAATAGACTATAATTTTCCTTGTAGACTTCTTAGTTGTTTGAGATTGCAAGGTGGGGGAATTTCCATTATAGCCTTGAATTTTGTTGGATCCACTTCGATTCCTCTTCTAGATACAACGAATCCTAATAATTTTCTAGATGTAATGCCAAAAACACACATTTTTGGATTCAAGTGTAGCTTATATTATTCTAATTGCTCAAAGATTTGCCTCAAGATCCTGGTATGATCTTCTCTTGTTTTTATTTTCCCTAGTAGATCGTCAACATAATCTTCCATTATAATATGAATGATGTCATGGAAGATGATGGTCATTGTATGTTTGTAAGTTTCCCCCGCATTCTTGAGGCTAAAGGGCATGACATTATAGCAGAAAATGGACCAAGGGGTGGTGAAAGTAGTCTTGTGTTCATCTTTAGGTGCAATTCTAATCTGATTATAGCCAAAAAAATCCATCCATGAGGGATAGCATGGCATGTCCTACTGTGAGATCTACCAACATGTCAATGTTAGGAAGTGAGAAATCATGTTTCGGGCAGGCTTTATTAAGATCCAAGAAGCTTATACAAATTCTAATGTTCCCATTAGGTTTAGCCGTAGGTACTATATTAGATATCCAATCAGAATAGTCAATAGGTCTGATGAATCCAACCTCCAACAATTTTTCTAGTTCTTTCTTGACAAGTAGGGCCACTTGGGGGTGCATTTTCTTGAGCTTTTGTTTAACTAATTTTGCATTTGGATGAACGTCAAGGAAGTGTACAACCAATGTGGGATCCAATCCTAGAGTGACTAAATAGGACCATGCAAATTTGATGATCCCTTCCTTTAGCAAATTGACGATGATGAGATACTCTTCCTCTAACACTTACTTGCCCACATAGGTGATCTTAGGCTCTTCTTCTATTCCTAGTTTAACTTCTTGTGTTTCCTCAATCAAAATTGAAGGTTGTTAGGATAAATGATATCCAACAAGGGGAAGATGAACATCTCCATCCTCTAGTGCTTCATCAAGGTTTTCACTATCGAATACACCCTTTGTTTTTACTTTTGACAAGTCAAGAAGTGCCTCAGGGAGGTTTTCACTAGATGACTCTTTTTTGTTTTGTTTCTTTTTTCTTTTGTGGTTAGGATGTTCATCCTCCCCCAATCCCATAAGATGTACATAAGCATCCTCGAAAGGAAAATTTTCTAAGAGTGCGCTCCCTCATAGGTCCCAATCAATAAAGTCAGGGTGATGGAGGGAAAGGCTAACCAAAAGGACTGATGTGGAATCAAAGAGGAAAGGGAGAACCCACATTCTTAGAGCTGATAGTTTTTATCTTCACTTCTTCCTTTGGTGCAGACTAAGAAGGTTGGTCGTAGGTGCAAGGAGATGGAGGCATGGTTGCCATGTTTAGATTTGTACACATCTCATATTCTCCATAGCCTTCATTGATGATTTGGACCTTGGTAATGGTAGAGTTAGATGTCATGGATGGAGTGGATGATGTGGTAGATGATGAGTTGGAGGAGGGATTGGAAGATAAAGCCTGAGGGGTGCCCACTTTGACTCTTGGACAATAGAAGGAATGTGGGAATGAAGCCTCTAGAGCACGACAATACTCAAAAGGTTGAGGGTCTACACGGATAGTTACTTTGACCCCATTGTATGGGAAATTCATGCATTGGTGATAAGTGGATGGAACGGCCTGCATGGCGTGTATCCATGGTCGGCTGAGGAGAAGGTTGTATAGAAAATCTAGATTAAGGACATGGAAGGTAGTGTATTGCACCACAAGGCCAACCTATATAGGAAGACAAATAATACCCTTTGAGTCCCTTTTTGCATTATTGTAGGCCTTAATTGTAATTCTCTAGTTATCCAGGTCAACATGAGTATATCCTACCTATTTTATGAACTTTCATGTACATAGGTTGAGGGCAGAGCCATTATCTACCAAGAGCCATTTTATCTTATGATGGGTGACCAGGACCTCAATGTGTAAAGTGCAATTATGGGATGGATCGATCGGTGGCATATCATTCTGGTTTAATCCCAATGGATAGGTGGCTGACAAATGTCCTACTAAAGCTTGGAACTAGGTAGGATCAACGTAGTTGGGTACCTGTGTATCCTGAAGAGATTTTGTAAGGATTTTTTGGTGGATTGGGGAATACCTAAGCAAATCTAGAATGGATATTTGGGTTGGGGTCTTACCAAGATGGTCAAGGATATTGTACTATGAGTGTACAGGAGTTGGATGGGATGAAGTGGAAGGCCTGAGAACTGATATGTAGGTATGATGGGTGGTAAAAACACATTGAGGGTCTTTTCCTTTGACACGAATCATAGATACATGTGGCTCCCCTTGAGTGATATAGGTAATAATGTTCTCATATTTGTATGGCACATTTTTATAGCTAATAGTATTAGTGTTGTTGTTCTAGTTGTTATCGTTAGGCTTGGGGTTTGCATTTGAGGTACTAAAACCCTGATTGTGTTTAGGGAAGATATTTTGATATATCTATAATTGAGCATTGGATGATGTAGCCTAATTTACATCCACTATGATATCACCTTGATATATAAGATCTTGGATATAACCTTTAAGTTAGTGGAGTCACCTTTGATCTTGTGGTAATCACAATACTCATTCTCTCTATACCAGGTGGGTTTGGGATTTGACTCATCAAAAGGCTCTATCATAGGGTAAGTAACCGCATATTTCACTTGAAGTATCCTTTTGATAACAACATCTAAAGGTTCTCCCAAAGGAGTGAATGTATACTTATTATTCCCTTGATTGTATTGATTGGACTATGGTGGAGGACAAGGTGCACTATGTGGTATAGATATGACATTGGAAACTAGTTGTGGCTTAGGGACATACTATGATATTTGCAAAGTGTTGGCTGCTTGGATGTGCTTGGTGTTGGTGAAACCATCATTGAAAACATTTTTGTTCTTGTTTCAGTAGTGGGATTTGTCTCCAGATGATTTCCTTTTATCTTGGTTAAATATTTTTATTTGTCCTTTAGCAATAAGGGTCCTCTCGATGGTAGTTCCCTTCTCAATGACCTCTGAAAATGTGGTAATTCAATGGAGGGATAGGTTATGGGCCAGTTTAGGATGATTGTTTGCAACAAATATAATTACCAAGTCCTTCTCATTAAGATTGGATTTAAGTTGACTAGCTAGGGCTTACCACCTTTGCAGGTAGCTTGCAAATGTTTCTCCCTCACATTGCTTGTCTTTCAATAGATCTAAGGTTTCTATGTCTTTCTCTAGATTGAAGGAGAAGTGTGCAACAAAATTTTCTGAAAAATCCACAAAGGAATAAATTGATCCCTTCGGAAGACCCATGAACTAGTCTAGAGCTTGCTTCGTTAGGCTCCTAGAGAACAATCGCAAGAGATAATTGTCATTATGTAGAACTTCTTGGCAATGCATTTAAAATTATTGCAAATGATTTATTGGATCACCCCTTCATCTATACTTATCAAAGGGGATGAGTGAGATGGAGGGATCAAATGGATAAGGACAAATCTCCTCAAATTTAAAGGTCTTCTTGGATGTCCCCACTTGCAAGTCTTTCAGGGAACCTTTCATATCTTCCCACTCCTTATTAATTAGTACTAAGGAGGAAGGACCTACTGGGTTGGATTAATCATAGGGGATATATTAGTGATGTGATAGAGGTGGAGGCAGAGTGAACTAATCATATGATGGCAGAGGTGGATATGAAGGGGTTTGTTGGTATTGATTAGGGTATGTAAATTGAGGATTGGTATAAGATTTTTGGTATGATGGTGGGGCTTGATAATATGATGAAGAGGCACCCTGTCGATATGACAGTGGTTGTTGGGAGTAAAATGAATTGGATTGGTAGTTGTATGCAACTTGTCGTTGGGAAGCATATGGAGGATATTGTGGATTGGATTGTTGGTAGTAGGTTTTTTCTTGTGATTGTTGGGGATTAGTGTATGATGGTGGTTATTTGGATTGTGATGGATTATAGTAATAATAATTAGTAATGGGGTTGGATGTAGTGGCTTGCAGATATTAGGTGATTTGGGGATGGTATAAGTATTGGGAAGCAAGGTTACCTAGAATTTTTTGAGAGGACTGTTACGATTATGACAGGATTTGAGTATGAGGTAGAAGTTATGAAGGGATATGGGAATGATGAGAAGGTTGTGATGGGATTTTTTACTACTGAGGTAGTGGTTGTGATGGGATTTGAGATTGCTGAGGTGGTGGTTGTGATGGGATTTTAGATTGCTGAGGTGGTGGCCAATAAGATAATTTTTGTTGAGGGGGGACTTGTTATTGACGAGGAGGTTGCGATGGATTACTCTGAGAAACATGTTTTGGTTGGCTAGATTGGGATGGTATTTGAATTTGAGGTGGATTTTTTTGATGTGGTGGTTGTGGCGGTGTTTCCTGCAGACTACCTTGAGGTTGATGCGAGGGTGGTTGTGATAGCCCTTGTTGCGATGGCAGATTTCCTTGGGGTGAATGTTGAGATGTGAATGGATGAGGAGGCAAGTTTGACATGTGCATTAAGTTAGGAGGTATGTGAGGAGGTGGAGTAGCGAAGGGATTTCCCCCAATATTCCCTAGTGACTAGTTTGATTCATGTTGTATAAGTGGTGGTGTAGATGGTATAGGGATGGGACCTTGCAGAATGTTCATACCTTGTGAGTTAACAGGACTAGGCCCTTGAGGGTTGTTTGGATCTTGGTAAAGGGTTGTGGACTATTAAGACCAGGACTTTGCAGATTTTTGGGATCAAGTGTTGCACCGATGACTAAAATTTAAACCGAAGGGCATTGAATCCTATAACATACATCATTTCCAAATCTAGGTTAGTACCAAGTGTCATGTGGAAAAATTAAGGGGATTTGTGGGACCGATGAGTTGGGATTAACGTGATAATTTTGTGGATCTTGTGATTGAGGGGATGTGGTGTTAACATACTGGGACATATCAAATATTGGTAGTGGCTTAATACCCCTCATGAGTAATGAGGCTAGGATTTTGTCACCACACTCATCAAGAAGATGATCCATTATTTGCACATTAGTGGGGTTGCTAAGATATTCATAAATGATGAGCTCCTGTTTATTTACCATGCTTTCTTCAGGGGTGGATTTTATGTGAACCTCCATCTTGTATTGTGAAAATCCACCGTTAGTGGTTGGATTTGGAGGATACTAGGGCTGACTACCTTGATACTATTGTTGTTCCATGAGTTTCTTTGACTACGATCGAGAAAAGGGAATGAAAGTGTGGATGACCAAGAGACTAAAGTGACACTACCCTAAGATGCACTGAAGGGTTAATGATCTAGATCATGACTAAAAGGATTGATAAGATGATAGTTCAATTGATTGGAGGATTGCTAGGATACTGATAGATTGATGATTGGATTTGATTGGCTTGGAATGATTGATTGGATAGGATCGATAAAATTGACTATGAACAAAGTTTAGGAATATGAGTAGATGATGTAAGATTATAATGATTGGATCGAATGATGGGGATGATGATTACGGTACAAAATCTACCTTGAGATGGAAATAGATTGATTAGGCTGCAAAGGATTACTAACTCAGGACAGATGAAAATCCTAAGCAAGCGTGAATGATGAAGATTGATATTAGTTGCCTAACCCAATTGCATTAATGAGCCCCAAAATGATGTCTGAGGGACTCGAATTGATAAATTGATGATGGATATGCAACCTAAGGATGTCCTAAGATGCACCTATATGATTTTATTAAGGATTTGATGACATTTGAAAAATGCAAACAAACTAAAATGAAAATTATGGGTAGATGGATGGTGATAAAAAAAATTATCATGGGGATAGAGTCGAGAAACAATAGGCTTTTAGCAGTCCAAAGGATTAACTCTCAATATTTTTGTATGGGGCATGTATACAGCTCTATAGTTGATAGATTCACCCTTCCAGGTAACGGGATCACCTATCTAAAGAGGTACAGATTTTCCTCTGTGTGTAGCAAGATCGCCTCTCTATTTCACTAAATCACCTATATCTTGGAATGTATAGACAAGACTTGACAAGATCGCCAAAAATGGTATTAGAATCACCTAAACCTTGGTATGTATGGAGAGGATGTAGAAACACCTATGGGGGCGATGGGATGCCTATTTATTTGGACATACAGATGAAGGTGGTATAGACTAGAGGCAAGATCGCCCCTGCGGAAAAAAAGGTTCACCTATTCTAGGGGATGTACAGACAGAGATAGTATGGACTATACCCAGGATCACCCCTATAGACAACAAGTTCACCTATTCTAAAGGATGTACGAATAGGGATAGTACAGACCTAAAACAAGATCACCTTTGCAGATAATAGGTTCACCCATTCCATGGGATGTATGGATAGGATGCAGGAGACTTGGACATAGGATCACCTATTCCTGGAACAGGTGGACTTAGGGTCACCTATCTAAGAGACCCACAAGAAAATTCACCCCTAACAAGAGTGAATTCACCTAAAGGATGACCTAACTAGACTAAGGCATGAAACCACCCCTTTAAGGGCAAGATCATCTATCCACAATGCAAGTTTTCCCCTATGAGAAGCAAAATTTCCACTGAGGGCAGGGGCAGAATATAGAAAAGGATTGAAAAATATGACAAATAAGAAGCAATGGGTTGGACTAACTCAGATTGACGACAAGCACTGGTATATCACAAGAAGATACTCCAAGCAATACAAGCCTAAAATTAGTAGTAAATATTTTCTAACTCGATGTAGGCCCACCACCTTGAGGGGACACCCCAAGGTTAATACTCCATGATACTGGGGTGGTTCTCTGGATCACCCTTTCTCGTGAAGGCAGATAGCTAGAGATCCAATGGCACAAGGTCATCAATAGATGACACGGGCTCACCTTCTCTCTCTCCTTAGGAACTATTGTAGTTCACCACAAAAATTTATACCTCAACCTAAGGGAGTACGTGATGAGTAACTTTGAGGTATGGTGTGGAACTCCTGCACTACACAAGGTCATAGCTAAAACACAGGTGTCTATCTAGACTAAACAGGCTCTCTCATGAGTCCTTGAAACACCAAGAGGGTGCATGAGGCACAAACATGAACACCAGCCCATCACAAGCATGGATCAGGAGCCTTAGTAAGGAACTGGAAAATCATACCAACCCTACATGTCTTATCTAGGTATCACCCTAGCTTTGATGCTTTGCTAGACATGACGTGACTAGATTGGGGTACAGCTTTGGCTCTCCCCCCTTTATATACCCTATCAATAACACATGGTTGAGATAATCCCCTGGGTGATGAAATCCCAAGCAACTCTCCTATAGGGGAGGAAGCACTAGATGTTTCTACTAGTCCCCAGGATTACACATAGTGCAAGGGGAGAGCGTACATGCACTAGTACTCCTTAGGTGGACTTGACTGGACTGGAATGAGTTGCAATTTCTACTCACCTAGGATCACCGTATGGTGCAAGGGGAGTGCATACATCCACAACCCGCTCCCAAACATAGTAAAAAATTTAATTGACCCTTTAATTAAGTCCACGTGTGCCTAGATTAGTATGAAAAAGATAACAAATAGAGCTAACTAAGGGCTTATACCACTCATCCTGTAACACACGTGTTACTAGTTTTAACCTTTGTTCTAGGGCATACGATTTTTTGCACAAATGTCAGCAAAATCTCACAAACACTAACAAAAAAGTTAGTTGATTAGTACCCAAATCTAAAATCAGATGAAAGTGAAAATTAAAAAAAATTACGTTTTGGATTACCTCAAGTTTTCCTCTATGTGAAGTGAATTCGCCTTTCTCTCATATTCAATTTTACCTATTCAAGAAATAGGTGATATCATAATCATCTGTTGAGTGGAGGGGTGGGAGCATATTCACCTATGTGATCAAGGTAGGATCACTAGTTCCTCTAGCATGTTCACCTGTTCAGTCTGCCACAGCGTATTTGCCTCTACAATTTCTGCTCTAGATTAGTAGTAGAAAGTTCTCCTTTCTGAAGGAAATGTGTGTGTTCATTTTCCTTTTTTAGTGTAGTTCTACCCCTATGTCGGGTGGATTCACCCATCGAGGGTGGATTCTCCCCTATGTGTGAAACCCGAACTTGCAAAACTTCAAACAAAAAAGAGCATAAAAGTAGACCCTAATGTGGGTCCCACTAGGCATGCCAAAAATGTGTGCAAGTGAATTCTAACCTATATACAAAACAACAATGGAAATTTCAGGAAGAAGACACAAAAATACACTCAAGATAAGCATAGTTTAACCCAAACAAAATGAACAATGAAACACCAATATTACCTTGCTTGAGTTGTCTCCTTTGGTTGGCCCTTTGATTAATGATTTGTATGCTCCTTCTTTGACAAAATAGCTCAAATCCTAGTGCACAATGAAGCTAAGATGATGGAGATTGTGATGGTGGACATGGGTATTGGATTGGATGAAAGATGATAGTACTAAAGTGCTTCAACAATGGAGGTTTGTGAGTGCATGAAAATTTGGCTAAGTGTTGGCTTGAGAGTGAATGCTTAGTAATTGCTTGGTGATTCCAAAATGAGGGGCACTCCACTACTTTTAGGGGAAGTGCCTCTAAACCAATGGAAGGATGAGATGCATCCAAGGTGGAAAAGATCAAGGGCTAGGGTGAGTTGAGAACTCACAATCCATCTCATGTTGACATGTATCAATTGAGGTGGGCAAGGGGGGATGAAGTGGAGGTACTATGATGTACCTTGGGAATGGACAAGATCTCATAAAGGAGGTCTTTGTCCACATGTACCTTGAGAGGACAAGTGAAGAATTAAAAATTCCTCACAAATCCTCATGGCGATGGGAGAAGGAATTAAAAATTCCTTAAAATGCATGGGGGGAATAAATGTGAATTTTAAATTCACATGGGAAGAGGGTGCCTTCTCCAAAAGAAAAAATCATTTAATAAGGTTGACTAAGGACACATGTCATAAATGGAATGAGGATTAGATTAGCCTAATTTAGTGATTAAGGTTGTGCAAATGCAATATTAGACAGGCTAATGAAAGATTAGGAGTAGGTGGGAAATTATGGAGGATGTTGACATGAGGAAAGAGATGAATTAAAAATTGATTTAATTCATTTAGATAAAATGAATAAAATAAATAAATTAACCCTTTATTTAATTTAGAGAGGAATGAGGTAGGGTATTTGATTAATTATTTAAATACCTTAGGGGGCATTAGACTGAAATGGAATATTAATCAAATAATAAATTATTTAATTAATATGGCTTAAGGATGTAGGATAGAGGAACGCAAAGGTGAATTTGACCACATGGGAGTGATCAAAGTCAAGTGTCTACATATCCAACTACTTGTTCAAAATTCTGAAAAACATATTCAATTCTTTGCATTTCATCCTTAATGTTTGCAAGAGCCAAGAATTGTGGGTCCTTAGATTGCATCTCCCTTTCTAATTTATTAAAATCAATCCATTTCATCTTTCTATGATCTTATTTTTGGAAGTAAAAAATGTTCCTTATTACATCTTCTAGAAAGGAGAAGTTGTGAACAAACTTGGAGATTTTGATTTTGGCCTTTAGACATGCCATGAATCCCTCAAGATCATGGTTTCTTTCTCTTACCCTCTTCATCCCAAAAGGTTTTAGTACATCAATGAGCTTTCTCCATCCTCCTTTCCTCATGAAAAAATCAAAAAAACAAGTGTATGTAGGGAAAAAGGTTCCCTTACCCTAATCCTTCAGATAGTTATCTTCCACATCCCCAACTACCACATTACTTCTAAGAAACCAACTCTCAATGGCACATCTCTTGACAATTATTGAGGTGCAACCCTTGTGTCATACACCCTCAAAATTGTGTAACTAGGATAGGGAATAACATCTCCCCAATTTTGATCAATATTCAAATCTGTCCTCCTATCCTTAGGCCTCAAAAATTCATGTAAAGCTACAGGGATTCTTGGCATATTCAAAATCAAAACTCTCCTCAACTTGGATGCAAAAATATTCTCAAACACCACAAAACTAGACTTTTTCTCATTATTATCAAGGATTGTGGTCCAATATTGGATAGGTAGATCCATATCACCTTCCTTTTTTTCCAATGTCATATCCTTCCCAAAGTATGTAGCTCCCTTGAATAGAAACATATGCATGAACAAAGAGTATCAATAGAATATCACTCCATATTCACCTTTCTTTAGTGCAACTAGGCCCTCATGAATCTTTTCACCTAGGTATGTCCCAAAGTCATAAAGTGTGCAGCATGTAGGATGATAGATATGTGCAGCCATATATATCTCAGCCATGGGCATACCTGTAGTTGGGTCATAACCTATGATTTTGCATAAAGAATAGAAATTCCTCTAGAAATATGTAACAAAATTATTGATGGGGAATGGCTCTATATTTTTTCTGCCTAGAATAATTTTTCCTTGTCCTTTGACAGATGTCAGAAAATGTTGTAATATTGAT
Organism: Sequoia sempervirens; assembly: GCA_007258455.2. Taxonomy (NCBI): domain Eukaryota; kingdom Viridiplantae; phylum Streptophyta; class Pinopsida; order Cupressales; family Cupressaceae; genus Sequoia; species Sequoia sempervirens. The sequence goes on from VDFB02000017.1 coordinate 318,267,461, forward strand.
ATTTTGAATGTATGTCTCACCTTCTAATATCCGGCTCTGAGAAACTTCTCATCAATTTTCACCATATCTTCACTCCAATCAGTCAAATTGAAAACCTCTACAACCTCAACCTTGGTGACCTTAACCATTTCAATTCCATCATATGTCCTCAAAATTCTAGAGATTGGGTCATAGTTTGTTGTTACTACCTTTAGTAGGTCAACATCCATATAGACATTGGCACTACCACTTTCCCCATGTCCAATCTCCAAGGTTTTCCAATAGGGATGCCATAGTTTTGGTTTCCAAACCAATAGTTAAATTGTGCCTACCTACTGAGGTATCTTTAATACTGAATTGTTTATCAATAATCCCATCTATAATTTGTATACCTCAGAACAATAGATGACCCTCGGGCTTCTCACATGTGGAGGGTTTCAATTGGTTAGTCAAATCTTGAACCAGAGGTCTAACTGGGGGGTTAGAACCAAAGGGTTGGTCTTTTGATGTGGACATTTTGACCTTAGGTGTCATAGTTATAGGTTTTGTGCAAACTATGGTTTACTTCTTAGCAAATGATAAGCTCACAACTAGGGTATGGGTTCGACGCAGGGTAATAACAAGACTAGAAAAGCTAAAAATTCTAACTGAACATCAAACCTTAAAAGAAATGAAAGAAGACCGAAAACCTTACTAATAGAATGATAGAGCAAGCAAAATTTAGAAAATTTTAAGACAATCGCAAAGTAGAGTATTGATTTTAGTTACTAGTTTACAGTTGCTTTAAAAACACTAATTTTGGTTGTCGAACGAGCTTGAAATTTGTAGCAAAAACTCCTTAGATGTGTTGAATTCTTTAACAATTTGTAACTATGCTTTAAAAAAAGTTTTTATAGATTTATGGCAGATCAATTTGGTAGTTCGACATCATATCCCCCATTACTATTCACTCACGTGAACTAGAATTGCTTGCTTGACCTTAATCTCAACTTTAAATTTTAGTTGTTAATTATGCAGTGAGATGGCTTGAAGAATAGACTAGATTTAGTAAAACAAGTTTGAAAAATCCCACTATAGACTCCCATTTCCATCAACCAACTAGAACATGCCATGTGGATTTTCCCACAAGTCACCCCATGGGCTTCACCATCTCTATAAGCCATGAAAGGCTATGTGTCAACCTCCCTGCTTCCCCGTTGGGTTTAACTTGTGTGCATCTTTCAGCAATGGGGAGGTGGGGAGCGGTCCAGATTAAATATGGTGCCTTCAACCTACATGCTCCTTACATCTCAAACCTTTGCCTTAGTGCATAACCCTTGGATCTAATGGATGGCCATGACCATAACATCTTGTCCACTTTTAAATCATGAGCTTTAAAAACATTTTAGTAGCATGGGTATTAATGCCTCTTGACCTTATGCCAAAATATTTCCTTCATAAAAATAGTTTTTTTGATGGTTCAAATCATGCCAAGTGGCACCTTCCCACTTCCCCGTTGAGGGATGGGAGATGAAGGTGGGTCCCCCGCAGGCTAGCAAGGAATAGTTAGGATCAACCCAGACTATTTTATCTCAATTTTTGATCAATTAAAAGGTTAATGTTCACTACCTTTGAAGGAGGATGAGCCCCACTGACTTCATGGGACACATGGCACTAGCCCGCCAACCCATCTAAATATTTTAATCAAAATTAAAAGCAAACGAGGGAGTAGGGAGCGTTTAGGATTAAATCAACTGATTGGACCACTACAAATAAAATCCTTAGTCTACATGTGCATAAATTTAGTGTTGTTCCTATTGCACACATGTCCCATTCAGACTAGGGACCCCCTCTCCTTTTCACCTTTTCCAGGTCATTTTCACTTTTTCCTCATTTTGTGTGCCCCCAGTGGTGAGCTCAAATTGGTCACATGCCTTAAAATCACCAGTCCCTTATTGACCAAAATTCACTACCCCAAATTTTCTTAAGTCTTTGGCTCTTGCGGGAATGCCCCTATAGGTTTCCTTTGTCCTATTGCCCCAGCGTCTTCAAAGCCCTGTGGACCCACATATGCAAGTTTCCCTTTGCGGGTCACTGTTGTCCCTTCACTGTTTTCTTTTTGCCACTAGATTAGCGGCTAGCCTCAAACATCCACCTGCATGGAAATCCCCACATCTCTTCCTGTTGTCTAATGGCTACACCACATTGATTCCCCGCAACTCCAACTACTTCATCTACCATCATACCCAGCATTAATTGTAGGCCATAAATGCACTTTTGACTATAAATAGGCACCCAGAATTGTCATTTTCACTAATGTATTTCAAAATTTCAAAGAAGAGAAAAGGAAAAAGAGGTGTTCGCACCCACATTACTTCTTGGTGGATCAAAATCAAGGTCATTGTTGGATTTTTGTGCTATTCTCAAGTTCACTAACCTTTGAAATTTTGAAATGTGTGTTCTTTTGTAACTAGGGTTTGCAAATTAATGGTAAAATTATTTGAAGAGAACCTCAAAATATTCCAACTACCTTCAAATCCAACAGTCCAATGTGCATTTTTTCTCCCTAATGATCAAAACCCTTTAACAGTTGCTTAAACTTTTCCCTCACAATCATGCAAAAATCTATCTAGTCTTTGTTATTCTTCACATGGTGAAGGAGCCTTTGCAGCTAGAAATGTTGCCACTGTCACCTTAGTCAAACACTAAAACCCTAAATGAAAAAACTTAAGTTCTTGACCCGATGTGGGTCCACTTGCATGGGTCATCGCTTGTGGGTGGCCATCTCCCTGCCGCTGTTGGTTAACGGCTTAGCCTTGACTGCCTTCCACATTGCGGGTCGCAATTCAACTATTGTCATCAATTTCTCAAAGTTTCTAAGTCTTAGGAAGTTTCTAGGCTACTATGTGTGGCTCACCATTGTTCGAATGTCATTGGCTAGCGGCAAGGCCCTCCTATCCGTCTGCAGTGCAAAGCCCATGTCCTTATGTCACCATTCTCTGTTTTCCATAGAAATGACTAAGTTAAAAATGTTATGTGAACTAGTACATGTAGGTGGCCACATGTGAGTGGTTGCTTCCCTACCACCATTTCAAAATTCCCTTGCACCTACACCCTTTAGCATGGCGAGTTCCACAATGGACTCTTCCCTTACCAAAATTTAAAATTTGCTAAGGCATGTAATGGGTCCATGAACTCGCTATGGGTCCACCTACAGACTATCATCCATCCAACATCATCCTTAATGGAAAACATATAATGGAAGCCCACTAGCTCCCTTCCACATCTCCTAAATTGGTCAAACCCTTGCACATAATCCTAAACAACCAAGTTCCCTGTGGGCCCCACAATGCGTACTTTCGCTTGCTGGCAGCCATTTCTTGAAGACTATTAATGGCGGAGGCTCCAAATGTCCTCCAACCCTCCTACACTTGCATTCCTCAAACCCACAAATGCATTAAATCCCAACCAAGCAACTTCAAGTTCCTTACAATCAATTTCCACACATGCCAAATCACCTCATAAGAACTTTGACAGCCAAGATCATAATACAGAGCTTTTGCTCTAGGTGGCAGCTTGCGGGTCTCCATGGCCTTGGTGCCATCCTATTTCTAGTCCTTTATGATAGCTACCAGCCCAAGGAAATAGTTATGAATTTTATGATCTTTTGATGATAAATTACTAGATCTAACCCTCATTTTGCAAGATTTGAATAATGCTTGCCCTGATTTCTAAATGAATGCACTTACTACATCTTTGCATGCAGGATTTATGGAACCTATTATGGGACCATTGAAAAAGTCTACTGAGAAAATTGATAAATGAAGGAAACATGTGCACATGCCGAAAGGAAAAGAAGAAAAAGACTAGATGAAATATCAATTTCATGAACTGGAGTGTACCTCCAAGATCACCTATACCAAAGACTCAGTATTAGATACAAATATTGGACACATAGACATTCATCAGTTCCAAAAAAGGGTAATGGTCAACCCCACAATAGAGAATACATGAAAGATTAGAGCGAGTGATTTGGCTAAGGTAGTCGGCTTCCCTCCTATGCTTGTTGCCCCAGAGCTAGTTATGGTTTGCTAGAGTGCTACCACAACAATAGAAAGATTATTGATTATCATGGAAGGGTATTAGTAGACTTATCTGCCAAATCTATCATTCGAACGTTCCCCATCCCCATGATCATTGTAATGGAGGAAACAAAAAAGGGATATGCTAAAAATATGTGGAAACAGGACCTGTTGGGGTGCAAAAGATTAATTAACCAACATTGGTTGAAAGAAAAGAGGGGTAGCATTGCCAAAGTACCTAAAGACTTGTTTATAAATGACTCCTACAAAAAATACCATGATTTGGTTACCCTATTAAGTAGGGTAATGGGCGACCAACTATTGTATTCTTTGAGGAATGGATGTTTTACTTTATTAAGTAGATCATCTGGGGCAAGACCAAGTTCCATTGGCCCAAGATGATCAGTGACAAGATGTAAAACCAGCTCATGGTTGTAAAGAAGACCACTCAATTTTATATGACTTCATATCTAGTGTACCTCTTGGCAGAAAAATTGTTGTACAAAGGACTCTTTATTGCAGGCAACCTAGGAAAAAAGAAAGGAGACCTCAAGGTATATGATTGCTACCCTTAGTTATAGTACCAAAACTTTAAAAGAGAATATAAGAGGGTGAATGATGCCTTCATTGTGCACATAATTAGGTTCCTAGGAGGATACTTTGAGAGAAGGGTATCGCACAGCTCCAGAGGCTTCATCCTATAGTTCGAGTACATGTTCATATAGTTCCCAAAGTTTATGTATATCAGAACAAAGAGGTTCTCGAATGGGCCCTATCAATTTCCGCGCTACTCCAATGACCGCATGATCTTGTTAGAAGTCTCTCAGAAATTGTAGAATTCCCATACACTATTAAGTGACAAGCATAGAGTTAGGATTCCATATCCCCTAACTTTTGGGCAAGGAATGTATGCTTATCCCATTGCTCGATGCATGGAGTATTCAGAAAAAGAATTAGTAGAGTACAACTTGGACCTCCACACGAGCCGAGGAAGGTTGGACCCTTGTGGAAAACTAAAGAAATTGGTGAGAAGATAATATTCCCATAGACCTCAAGTCAAGTACTTTTAGGACAACTATGCAGATGACAAAGAAGTGCAAATGAGGCACTACATGATGATGATGGACTAGTTTGTGAGGTCAGTGAACCTATTCCCTATGCCCAACCAAATAGTGGAGGAAGATAACAATATTGTTGATGATAGATACAATGTTGTGTCCAACCTAGCTTTTCCTATGATATATTGGAATGAAGAAGAGGTAACTAACCTTCATATATTAACATGAACCATTGAGAATAGAACAATGTAGTTGATAGGTGCCCAGATTTTCCAGCTCAAATTATAGGGAACTTAGTTGACATATGGTGCGCTCAAGGATGAGCTTGAAAGTGAAAAAAATAGTGGAGTAGTTTCTGCCCCAATAGAAGAGGTTCCCAAGTCCCCACTGATGACAAGGTCAAATGGAAGGATGTGCCTGAGCATAATCCTAAACACAAGGTATATTCAAGAAAGTCTACCAAGGGAAAGTCATCCAAGAATGAAAGAAAATCAAGGGAATTTGTACTTGAGATTCCCACCGTCCAAGAGGAGGATCCCCAACAAGAAGAAGATGTTGAGTAGCTACACTCATCACCTGTTGCTTCCATTCCCACTGTCACTGCCACCATTGCCACTCCTCCACCTTTCACCTCTTAGGCACTGCTCGTCTCATCTCCGCCCATCGTGGATATCTCTGTCCACCTTGTCTCCACCTCACCAACAGCTCTGATAATGGTACTAGACTCCTCCTCCTCCACTAACTCCCCACATTCATCTTCTTCACTCCCTCCTCCACTTCCCACTCTCTCTACTCCACCACTTGTAATGACCACTATCACCGTGTGACCTCTTACCCTACCACATTCTTTTGTGGCATATATGAAAAACATACCCACTAAAATTTTTTAGGTAATCCTTTACCCCACAATTCAAGCTCTGATGACCTAAATTGCTACTACCTTGCCTCTTCCTTCACCACCTACAGAGCTGCAAAAGATGGAAGCTATGATGCAGATCTCAGAAGAGATGGAGAAGCATCACATAGATTGACAAATAGAGGTTGCGAAAGATGTAGTTGAGGATCTTGAGGATTCAAATCGAGATGATTACTTTGAACATCCAGAGGGTGGGCTAAGCATAAATTTGGACAAAGTGGCATCCGACGAGGAAAGATCGCATTCTTCAGAGGAAGATATTGAGGCTTTAAATGAGCGGTATATAATAGAAACATCGAACCAAGATTTGGATGAATAATTGCCACAGTAGCCCAAGAATATGGATGAAAAGGTTGATTCTAAAGGGCACATCTCTGAAGAAAAAGCTAACATAGATGTAAATGTGGAGATACTCAAAGAGCCTCCACTAATTGGCCAAGACAAGGGCCTAGTCTAGGAAGAAGAAACACCTCCTAAAAAGGAGGAAGAGAAAGATAAAGAAGAAGAAGATGCGCTAAGAAAGAGCCCCAAGCTTAAACACCATGCTGAGCTCAAGCATAAAGAAGGGAAGGCACCCAAAGGAGAGGAAATCACTGGGCAAAATATAACTTCCATCGAGGCACATAGAGAGAAGACTATGCAAAAAGAGGACTCAGACGAAGAAGAAAAGATTGACCAAGAAGCCGTTGACATTAAAGAGGAGCAACCTCAAAACGAAAAAAGAGAGGAAGGTGATCATGAATCACCCAAGGAGAAAACTAAGGTGCCTAACTGGCTAGAGAAAAAATTGCAAAAGAAAGCTCTTGTTGGTGTTCATCCAAAGGCCAGACTTGAGGCAATACTAGCTAGGGCATAAACAAAGACAAGAAAAGAAAAGATGCCTATATTTTGCTCCCACATCACGATGGACGCCTCCAAATCTAGAACAATACAAATTTCTACCCCCGTGGTGGATAAGGATATAGGAACACGTTATAGCATATCAACCATCAACCTAGGCCAAGCAACTCGAGAGAAAAAAATAGATGAATTCCAAGGGTTTGTAGCCACAATCATGTAACAGATGAATAAAGATTAGTCCACCAAGGAGAGATAAGGGCACAAGTGGAAAATCTCATTGCCTATATCCAATAGTGGACATTCATAGAAGAATAGGCCCTGATGATATCATCCATGCCCGCTCTCCTCTCCCAAGAAGAGACAAATAGAACGTAAAATATGAGGAATTGGACCAAGTCCATGGCAGATTGGTTCAACTGAGTGAAATATAATGGAAATGTGGCCATCTTCCATGCTACTAGGGCATTCAACAAGTTTTGAGGGTTGCATAAGCAAATAGATGAAATGATAAATACATGCCACAAGTTCATAGAGCTGTATAGGATCACATATCCTAAGCTTGAAAGCATCCTCAAGCTTCCCTGGAAAATATGGGAAAAGGAACTAGAGCTCATAAAGGATGATCACTCATTACTGGAAACATGGAAAATGACCCTAGACCACCAAAAGGATGTTCTAGAGAAGTCTTTGCATTAGCTAGAACTCGACTTTGAATGGGTTGCAAAAATCTAAGATGATAGTGAAGATTACCTGAAAATGATGACAGACTATGAGATGCCTACTCTAGAGATAGATCCAAAGAAGATAAAATTGTTCTTCCACAAGAAGATGGAGCAGAGAGCCATAGATGCATTATCACTAGACTTTATGGACTTTGTTTCTAGGGATTTTGCAGAGTTTGAACAATTCATCAAAGCAACCCCGAAGTGAACCAAGAGCTGGGAGAAGATTACGGAGAGACTCAAGAAGATATTCTTCCAAATCCTTCAATCCGACATCATGGTATGGGACAAACTCTAGGCTTTGGTCAGGAAATTAGTGGAGTATGCTACTCTCCAAAAAAATGCAAAAAAACCATTCATAGATGATAAATATTTGACAGTATAATTACATGGATGGTAGCCACTACAGGACAAAACTACTACAGTGCCAGGGTCACTAGATGACAAAATAGGGGGAAAAAAAAAGATGTATTTTATATTGTCATATATTTGGGGGTAAGTGAAACCCTAATGTAAAATAAATCTAAGCCACATAATGAAAGTAAATTTGGACTATTCATAGTACTTTTATAAAACTCTAAATAGGGGTCTCCTCTCATTTTAAAAGAGAGATTTGAGTTGTTGTGTAAAGGCATGCTACAGAAATTTAATAAGAATTACATTCTTTTGATGGATTCTTATATTTCTTCACATGTGTGCATGATTCATCTCCTCAATATTAGATTTTAGCTTTGTTGTTTTAGTTTTAAGTTACTTCAATTGTTAGTTTATGCTACACTGGTGAAGAATGTTATGGTGTTGATCCTTTCCTCGCTCATACTTTTTGTTGTCTATTGATGATAAACAGTTGTGTAAAGTTATTCTAATTATTCTTATTGTTGCACTTAAGTTCATCTATTACTCATGCTCAATGGTGAATGAATGGTTGAAAATCTGCAGACCTTAGAAGATTTGCACTAGTTTCATGAGATCGTAGGCTGCCTTGGTTAAGTGGAACTCAGTTTTAGGAAGGTTGTCCACTGTAGCATCCTCTATTGTTACTATTCAACATTAGTTACAGGTCTAGGAAACTCTCTATCTCTTTTCCCTTTTGGCCTTTTTTTTAAAATTAAATTTGAAGTAAAGTTCTAGCATCATTGTAAAGCCAAATTTGATCCCAAACATGAAGTTTTAAACTGTTGTCTTGAACTTGTAGCAGTTGTACCACATTTCTAGAATTCATATAACTCCTTTTCTAGATCCAATTCCCTCCATGCTTAGCCAACCATAAATTCCCCTTTGTGATTACCATCAAATCACATTAACCAATTTAACTATTCCAAGCATTGTCATGACCTAACACTCAAGAGACCTTGGGGTGATTTCTAAAACTCGGTTGCAAAAATTACCTTTCAAGAGAGGTAGCATAATTGTGTGTTTCCTGTGTTGAGAAGGTGAAAAAACACCCATCAATAGAACTAGTGCTAGAAGGAGGGCCCTTTTGCTAAGTTGGATCAAATTGGTTCTTTCTCCCCTCAAAGGTTTCACAAGGTGATTCGATCTACACCAAAAAAATGGGAGTTTCAAGAGCTCAATACCCCTACCAAGGCTAAGAGAGCCAAGAAAGGGGAAGCATCTGCTTCAGCCCCTTCCATCTTCCATTCATCTCACCTCTCCCTTTCATCTCCAACAGTGCCTCCTTCTTCCTATCCGCTCCAAACTATAGTTTCAGCCCTTTCCTCCCTCAACCAAGGCATTGTCTCAATCCCAACACTCCATTTCTCTGGTGTTACCCTAGTTGTTGCTCCCTTGTAGCCTCAAGTTACTATAGCACAGAAAATGCAACCTCCCCTTTCCACAATGGCTTGGCTTGGTAACAACCCATCCCCATTATCCTTCAATGATTATCATGACATGCTAAAGAATTTAAAAGGATTTTGTACTAAGTTCCACCCACGTGATCTGTAAAGGACAATGGAAGAGCACATCAAGATCTTCCAAACAGCCTTGAAGGATATGCAAATAAAACATGAAGATGTGGCTTGTAGGATCTTTCCCTACTCATTAGGGGAAGAGGCCTTTTATTGGTACATCCATTTGTTAATTGGATCCATCACCCCTTGGGATCAAATGAAGGACACATTCCTGTAGAAGTTCAAATTTCCTGTTAGTCCCTCTGAGTTATACCAGTAGTTCATGTCCATACGAAGGGAAGTTAATGAGCCCATTATCTCCTTCAATGATTGATTCCATAGAGCCTACATGAAGTTGCATCTACCTTATGTGGTCAATGATGCCTCAGCTAGGGTGGTCTATTATGCGGCCTTAGATAATCTTACATCTACATTGGTGAAAAGAATGTGCTCATTACCTTCCAGGTTGGCGGATGCATATGCAGAGGAAGTCACAGCCAGCATGGACTTGAGGCAACACATTGTGGGTCCATTTCCCTCATTAGTACCAGCTACTCATCTGACTCAAATCCAAGGAATTACCCATGCATTGGAAAATCAAACACCTATGCTAAACCAAGTCCCCCAACTGCCAATAGTTCTACATCTAGGGCAACCCTTGAACCAAGTGCCTTTTGTGCCTCATTACTTGCATTCATCACAACCACAAGCATACAGTCAACAGCCTAAAGTTCCCTCATACCTACAAGGCTCCAAGTTCTCATCTGCACAATAGAACCAACCAGCGACGCAACCTATCTTGTTTTAGAACTCAGTACCATAGCAAAATAATGTAGAGAAGGATCAGATCAATGAACTAACCGAGATGGTAAATTTTTCCACTGAGATGATGCACTTGAAGAACCAAAAAAACCAATTACAAGCTTCTCAGAGGAGCATTCAAGCTAATCTCAACTAAGATAACTATGATTCGGGTGCTTCTTCTGAATAGAATTATGAAAGAGGAAAGAATTTAGGCTAGAACTTTGAATGAAGGCCTTCACAAAGGAAAAATTCAATGTGGAACACAAGGATAGATAATGGAGGTGTCCCCACACCTCTTGATCAACTAGGAAATGTTGACACAAACCTACAAGCATATTTTACTTGGTAGAGGCAGCTTTATCTAGGTGGTGCAGGATCCATAGGATGAATAGGAATTTTGAATTGGATTGTTTGAAGTTTCAAACTATAGCAAAAAATTTCCAAGTAGAAGTCTAGAATGCACTTGATGGTTCAAGTTGTTGAGATTTGGTCCCTTTCAAGCCATATAAATATTCAGTGTTGGTGGTCAACTAAGCTCCTTTCCCAAAAGGAAAAAGTAATTCACCCGAGGAGGCTTCCCCCAAAGATGAAGAAGCAAAAGAGGTAAGTAACAAGGATACGTTACTCAACTCTTTGGTTCAGAAGATAATGGTCTAGTAGATGAGAAGGAACCTCATGAAGATGAATTCCATATGTTTCACCAAATGGTTACCCCATATAACCTGAGAAACAGACAAGTTGGAGGACCTTTCATGACTTCTACTCCTCCCAACAACTTTAATACTCCACTTGATCCTAATGCCAACAATAATCCTACCTATCCCCATGTGCCTACCCAATACTTCAATAGGAATAGGTAGCCAAATCAAAATCATGATCATCTCACTACTTCCTCCCAAGGAAATTCTTTCAAGGTAGAGGTTCAACAAATGGGCGAATACGTAGCCAAAGAATTCAAGAAGGTTAAATTGAACCTCTCAACTTTTGAACTACTATGGGTTCGGGCTATCAAAAATGTCTTCTTTAGTATGATCAATGGGACTACTCCATTTAAATCAGCCCAAGAGGTGCCCCCCAAGAGGGTTTCTTTTGACACTCTTGGTAGTGAGCCCGTAATTAGAGAAATCATGGGAAAGAAACCCGATCAAACCCCAAATCAATAGGCTAGTAAAACTCAGCCAACAGATAAAGCTCTTGCCAAGGATTCAAATCAAGTTCCAACCAAGGATAAATGTAGTGATAAAGACAAGGCTCAAGTGGCTCAAGTCGATGTCTTAGTAGGGTTGTTCCATGGAAAGTTGGAGACCCCTCCCTTCTTGATGACTATTCAAATATTCGGCAAGAATCTACATAACTTCCTATTAGATTTGGGAGCTTCAACTAATGTCATACCCTTCGTAGTGTGTCAAGAATTGGAGATAACTCCAATGCCCTCCCGATGAAAAGTGACTAAATTGGATAAGACAAAAGTAAACATAGTTGGTGAAGTGAATGGAATACCAATGCAAATTGTCGTTGATCCAAGGGTGTAGTAGATGATTTACATCCAATTTTTAGATATCCCGGATACATATGGCATTATACTAGGATAGTATTTCACCTGTGCTTTGAATGGTTATGCTACAATAGACTATTCTCATCTTTGGTTGCCTTGGAAAGGGCTGCCAAACTAGATTTGCATTGAGAGAGAACCTCAAATGAAGTTTATGATCACAAAATATAACAACACAAATGAGGTGTTGTTCACTGAAATGGAGTTGGGGAATTATTGTCCCATGGCTTATTAGGATGAACAAGAATTCTAAGAAAAGGAAGTAGCTAAGGAGGTCCTTCTTGTATTATGTAGTGCTCCCACCAACTTAACCCACATCCCTGATAGTATAGAGGTGCTAGTCAAATCTGAAGATGAAGAATCCCATGAAGATGGTAATCTTGGATTGTTGGATGGATTCCAAGATTTTATGCAGAAATGTGTACAGTATCGGCTTAGTCTAGGAGCAAGAATTTACTTCCAAGAGCTACTACTACCCAACTGGTGCAAGGTCCACAATGTCGCTCACTCTGAATTTGAATGTTGCTTATTCCAAACAGCAGGGGAGCACATAGTAGGGCAAGTTATTCCAAAAGGGAACCCTTAGGAAGAATAGCAAAGACAAGACTAGTGCAAACCTACACAGCCACATAATGATACAAAAGGGGATATTTAGCCAAGAAAGGAAGCAAGCTCAATCAGCCCCCCAATCAAAGGTTCTTCCAAGTTTTGGAGGCTACACTTCGATGGGTCCAAGTCCAAGCAAGGAGGAGGAGCTGGTTTCAAGCTCATTAGTCCTATGGGTAAGAAATATTTTTTTACCCATAGACTTCAATTTTATTGCACAAATTATGTAGCAAAATATGAAGCATTAGTTCATGAACTTTTGATGGCATTAAGAAAGAAAGTAAAAATGTGCCAAGTGTTTGGTGATTTTGAATTAGTAGTGAAACAAGTAAGGAAGTTATACTCTTGCCATGATAGAAGGTTGGAAAACTATAGACATAGTGTGTGGGATATTATAGAGGACTTAAATTCCCTCAATATCCATAATCCTTTGAGGTAAAAAACAAACCGTCAATGTGTTAGCTCAAGCAACTAGCACCCTTCAACCCCTATCCTTAACTATCTTGAATAATTTGACTGTAGAACTCACCTCTACCCCATCAATGCCTGATAATGTCATCAACTTTCAAGTCTTTAATGATGATAAGCACATCCTGGATTTCATAACAAGCTTCGATGTATTTGCAACTCAAATTATTGATGAGATAGAGCCTGAAGAGGCTGAATTGGATATAGAAGGGGTCATCAACCTCAAAACCAACACAATACCATGAGGTATGATCTAGCTTGAAATAATATTCAACTTGGATCAAATCAAGGATCAGGACAAGCAGACCAAGATGGACTCAATAGACAATCAATGTGATGCTCATAATATGGGTACGGCTGAAGAGGTTAAGAACGTGTTCATTGGCAAAGTGTGCACATCATAAGAGAAGAAAGGAATTGTAGATGCTTTCTATACCTATTATGATGTGATTTCTTGGAGATATGAGGACTTGAAAACATATGATACTTCAATTATCACTCATACCATCCCTCTCAAACCAAATGTGAGGCCTTTTCGACAGCGCCAACGCCCAATCAATGCACTGTTGGAACCAATTATCTACAAAGAAGTTCAGAAGCTGCTATCAACCAAAATTATCTTCCTAGTTAGGCACTCCACATGGGTGGAAAATTTGGTTCCAATTAGAAAAAAGAATGGTGAAATTACATTATGCGTAGATTTCTGGAATTTAAATAGAGCCTAAGAAAAAAGATAATTATCCAATGTCATCACTGGATGAGGTACTGCAAATAGTCAAAGGATCCCAAATGATGTCATTTTTAGATGGCTACTCAGGATATAACTAGGTTATGGTGCAGTATGAAGAGAGGCATAAAACAACATTTACTACAAAGCGGGGGACGTTTGCATACAAAAGGATGTCGTTTGGATTCATTAATGTCAATGCTAGATTTCAATGCGCCATGGATATTTCCTTTAAAGAACTCATTGGAAAGTGCATCATATACATGGATGACCTCACCATGTTCTCCAAGAAAATGGGGGACCACATCTCTAATTTGCGCAAGGTCTTCCAAAAATTTAGAGAGTTCGGCATCTTGTTGAACCCGAAGAAATGCATTTTCGAAGTAACAGAAGGCAAATTCTTGGGACACATGATCTCAGAAAAGGGAATCTCAATTGACCCTAAATGTATCCAAGCCATATTAAAAATCCCACTCCTTGGAAACAAGAAAGAAATGGAATCCTAATGCAATTCTAGAGGAAGAAACCACTCTCACAATCTCAACTTAACAAAACTCAAACAAATTTTTCATGTCCTTTCAACTAGGACCCAAACCTTCTTCACAAAATCTTGCTTCCAAGGAACCAAACTGAGATAAAGGCACAAAATAATTTTAATTTTCCTCAAATCACCTTAGGCAGCATTAAAACTACCAACTTAATCTCTATCGCCAACACAAATAACTCTAACATATGAACTTACATAACAAATTGTTCCAAAATCAGCAATTAGGCCTTTTTTGGCTAGTTCAAATGGGGGTTTATTGGTTCTAGTACTCCCAGGCTTCACATCTCTTCTCTAACTCTTCACACACATCCTTTGTGACCTTCTCAAGCTATTCAAACTATCTCCCATCCATTTCCAAGATTATTTTATCAAACCCACAACCCTATGGGCCTCAAATGGCTTAAAACCATGCAAAAACAGCCTAGGGCATCATGAAAACCTATGGAAACCTTCTCCAAAGTTCTTTCATCCTTGGGAAATATTTAAACACTTAAAAATATACCTTCTCACAAATTTTTAAGGTTTTTCAAGAGTGGAAACTCAAGATATGAATTTTTCTTTAAATTAGAACCTTGATTTCTAAACAGGGCTACTAGGAAGATTCAACCATTAGACAACCTAAACGAACTTTTCAAAATTTCTGGTAAGAAGAAAAAATTTCTTAAATTAAATTATATTTCTAACCTAGTGAGTTTCAAATCTGTACCATCCCGTATATGGTTGTACAACACAAATTATAGTCCAATTTTGCAAGAAAACAATGAGTTTATTGGTTCCAAATTGCATCCAAAATGGCCACCAACCCTTTGGTCGACCATAAAATAATTTTAAAACCTTTTAAATATTTATTTGATAAGTTACAAACCACCAACCAACTCCTGATACCCCTTGACTCTTCAACTTCCATTCTTGCATTTTCGCACTTAGACAACATGACAACTTTTTACAAAAAAATTGTAACTTTTGTAAGTTTGACTCAAATGAATCCCAACCATTCCAAATACATTTAAATGGTCTAAATAGAACTTATTGAATTGATAAATGACCCTAGACACCTAAAATATAGCATTTGACCATGCTCACAAAAAATGACCTTTTTGACAAAATTGAACCTACAAGGTGCTCCTACACCAAATCTTTCTTTGGAAAAATCAATTTCATTAGGAAATTCATCATGCGTTTCATTGAAATCATCAAGCTATTGAACGCCATGCTCAAGTAGGATGCTAAGGTGGAATGGAAACTGATAGCCAAGCAATATTTTGAAGAAATCAAGAGAGCTATTGCTAATGCACCAGTACTAGTCAATCCAGATTATCTGAAGTCATTTTACATCTATTCATTTCCTTCAAATCATTTGTGCGCCAGTATGTTGACCCAGAAAGATGACAAAGGGAATGAATACCCTATAGTGTTTATGATTTCCCCACTAAAATATGTTGAATTACATTATCACAATGTTGAAAAGCAATCATATTCCTTGGTCAAAGGAGTTAAGAATTTTCGGCATTATATCTTGAGGAACAAGGTATTTGCAATTGTTCCAAACCTAGCAATCAAAACCTTGCTAATGCAAAATGATTTAGGAGAAAAAATAGCAAAATGGGTCACTTTGCTACAAGAATATGACATGGAGATCTAGCCCATGAAGCTAGTTCGAGAACAGGCCCTCACCTACACCATTGCAAAAGCTAGACCCGAACTCACAGTGTAGCAGTACCATCTAGAGGATGTTTCCCCAGGCGAATGGTACAATGACATTGTTTATTACTTGATAAACAACAAGTGCCCATCATGGCTACAAGGTGTACAAAATCATGCTTTAAGACTGAAGAGAAACAGCTATATGTTGTAGGGATCCATAATGTACAAGATAAATCATGAAGGAATTTATCTTAGATGCCTTGGAAAAGAACAAGCACTAAACTGCTAAAGAAATTCCATGAAAAGTTTGGTACTGGTCATGGATCTAGCCCTTCAATTTCTCATTAGATTCTACGAGCTGCATAGTACTATCCGACATTGCTCAAATATGTACACAATCTCGCCAGGTCTTGTCACATCTATTAGATTGTCGCCACCCGGGAAAGGAACGTTGTTGTCACATTGCAACCAATCGCCGAGGTAAGGCCTTTTTCTCAGTGGGGATCGACTTCATTGGTCTAGTAAGACCATCCTCTATAGTAAATGTACCATTGAAGTAGTCACTAATTTCTTAGAAATTTTTATTTTAAATCACTTTGGTTGCTCGTTTGCCCTTGTGTGTGACAATGGTCCCACCTGTTCATCCCTTAAGTTCACTAGTTGAGCCTTTGATTATGGAATCAAACTTAAATTCTCCTCCAATTACTACCCTCAAGTAAATAGCCTAGTTGAATCCACACAAAAAAATATGTTGGTTGTGATCCAAAAACTACTTAACCAAAACCCAAAAGACTAGCACACCCAACTACATTTTTCCTTATGAGGAGATCGCACTCATCACAAGGTTGCCTTAGGAAACTCCCCATTTTCCTTAGTCTATGGCTTGGAGCCCATTTTCCCAGTCCACCTCAAAATCCCCACCCTTCAATTCGTTAACACATATTATGAGGAGGGAGAATACCAAGAAGCCCGTCTGGCTGAATTGTTATAGTTAGAGGAATTTTGTGATCAAGCAATAGAAAATTTTGCCAAACACCAGGGCATAGTCAAAAGATGGTTCGATCACCAAGCCAAAGTAAAGGCCTTTAGGACTACTAATATATTCCTTTGTTGGGACAAGGCCCATGAGAAGAAGGGGGGACATGAAAAAATTGACAAGCTTTGGCTTGGCCCCTTCCAGATTTCAAAAAATTTAGGGGATAATGTCTTTTGTCTTAAAAAACTCACTAGAGAGGATGTCCCATTTCCTGTCAATGGACAGTACCTCAAGCATTATTTCCTTGTTTGAGCCATTTTAGCTCACCCTTTTTATATAGTTGTATGTAATTAAGGTAGGTTCTTTCCTTTTGGCTTTGCAGCTTTGCTTTCACCTTGCTTTTGCTCACTTTCCTAGCTTTTTTTTGCTAAGGGAGTCCCCTGGTCTTGGTGTGGTGGCCATGCTTGGATTTTTAGAGGGCCTACTTTTTTGTCTGCTCCCATTTTTTCTTTGGATAAGTCTTCACCCATTAATATTAATTTTTGACCACTCTTGTGAAGCGAGTTTCCCTATCTAAACTCTAACTTGATCTAGGGTAGAACCCTTATTTGAATCCCCTCACACTTATCTCATATTACACATGAAAATAAATCTTAAGTATTCTTGATGAGCTATACGATAATCATTATGAGGTTTCTTTAGGTGAAAAATATTAAGTCTACTCAAGTGACCACTGTGACTTCCAAACCCACTATAAGCTTCAATGCTTATGCAGTTGAGCAAACAAAGAGTATCAAAAGAAAATATCAAAAAGAAAAGAGAGAAGAAAATGTTGAAACAAGCAACTGTGTGGGTGTGTGGACAACTCTATCAAGTCTATGGATGCCTGGTTGGAAATAGAGTAATGTTCATGGGGTGACAGCGACAACTTCGTCAAGGCAATGGACCCCTGACTAGCAGCGGAGCAATTTCCAAGTTACTTTTGGGGTCCAAAAATTTACGTAGCTTGCCTCTATTGATTGACTATTTTTCATTATGGTCTCTGAGAGAAGGAAATTGTTGAAAGGTACAGGACAACTGAGAGGGTGGGTGAATCAGTTGTCACAAGATTCAAACTTAAAACTTCAACACTTATCAATTCCAAAACCACACTATTCTATTATTAAGTATGAACATGAAATGTAGATAACAAAAAGTAAAATCAACATAATGAACACCATATTTTTACTTGGAAAACCCAATGAGGGAAAAACCATGGTGAGGATTAACTCACAATATAAAGAGATAGAAAAAATTGATTACAAAGGCTCACTACTAAGGGCTCACTACCCAGAAGAGGACTCATTGTCCAAATACAAAGGCTCATTTCCTATAGAAAGGACTCACTATCCAATAGGGAGGCTCACTACCTACTGATATAAAAGAGAACAAAAGATCCACCACAACAATTTACACACATCTACAGCCTTGATTAAAAGATTGAAGAAACCTTCAACTCACTACCTTCAGGAATCTAACACAATGAAGTACTACTACCTCAACTCACTTTCACACACTTTTGCTCTTTTGATTTGTGACTTACTTCATTACTTTGCATCATCATTCAATTCTTCGCAATTCAACTTGCATTTATATCATCTTCAACCTTAGAAACTTTCTCCAAGGTCAATCACATACACTTCATTTCATAAATTCAAATTAGGTCAGCAACTCAACAATCCCGCAGTGGAAAAGAATGAGAGTGGACCCATAAAACATTTATCTACGACCAAAAATAAATGTCTTGAATCAACCACACATTTCCTTAATTAAATTTAATTATTCAAATGAAGTGTAAACACTAGGTCAGCCAAACCTAATGAAAACACAAATGATCATTAATGTACACGCTTCCCAAAAAGAAGATAACATGTGGAAAAAATAAAAAGATTCATTATGCATGAAAACACATCTCAGATTCATTCAAATACATCTGTAGCAAGTGCAAAAATCTTTGAACACTAAACTCCTTCCATCAATCCATCCAGACTGAGCAAACACATACAATGATTATGAAACTTGGCTTCCAGATCACCAAACCACACACATCTTTGCCAGAACTAAGATAAAACCATTATAAGACACATTCTAGATCCACAAGATCTGAATAGAACAGTGGAGGATTGCAAAGTAGAAACATTTCTCCCAGTCCATAGAAGACCAACTCTGCCAGAACAGTTCACACACCGGTGAATGTAACTTTTACATCCTATCAAACCAGAAGCTTTAACTTAGGAGATATCACCACTAGATCACCATTAGAAAACCTTAAAATCCACACAAGCATAGAATCAACACAAGAGAAATGTGAAGCACATACCGGAGCACATTCTGAACACATTCATAACTCTGACTTCTCACTTTATTAATTTTCTCAAAAGCACTTGGAAACTCATCATTTCAACACATCTGCAACATCATAAAGATAGCTCCATGTACTCACAACACCTCAATAGCATCTCAACTATACACGTAAAATCTACAACATATTGAACTATGTTGACATCAATGACAACATTAATGGAAAAACCACCAAACTTTCTCATACTTGCAACAATCTCCCCCTTTGTCATTGATGGCAACACATGATGTGAAAAACCATCAAAGACAACATCCTACACAATATTCTGGGAGAACACCTTCTCTTCCTCTGCTACTATTTTTCACATGACTTTCTCTCCCCCTTTGACATCAATGGAAAAGATCAAAAACTTTGATCACTCCCCCTTAGGAGTGCACCCATTCAACTCATACTACAACAATGAAAACCTTTTCTACTCCCCCTGCGGAGTAGACCAAATTTATCAGTCCAGATAAATGAAGAATCTGTGAATTCACTAGACCGATGCACCTTCATGTGCACCTTAGTTCGGAGGGCCAATGACCCCCAAACTCTCCCTAAGATACTCAAAGGTATCCTTCAGAAGAGCCTTAGTAAATATATCTATAATTTTTTCCTTTGTTGTCACATACTCCAACTTGACTTCATTCTTCAACACGTTTTCTCTCAAGAAATTATATTTGATAGATATATGTTTTGTTCTTGAATGCATAACTGGATTCTTTGAAATTTTTATGGTACTTGTTTTGTCATAGAAAATAGGAATAGGCTCATCACTTATCACTCCAATGTCTTTCATAGTTTTATTCATCCACAAAACCTGTGTGTAGTAGGATGTTGCAGCAATATATTCTACCTCTGCAGTGGCTAAAGAAACCAAGTCTTGTTTCTTACTCGACCAAAAAACCAATCTTCCACCAAGTAAGAAAGCATGACCACTAGTAGTTTTCCGTTCATCCACACAACCAGCCCAATCTACATCGGTATAAGCACTCAAGGTGAAATCAGCACCCTTAGGATACCATAATCCATAATCTAGTGAACATTTAAGATATCTAAATATCCTCTTTATAGTTGTAACATGTGCCTCGTTAGGATTTTCTTGAAATCTAGCAACTAGACATATTGCATGCATAATATCTAGTCTAGTAGCAATAAGATATAGCAGTTTAACAATCATAGATTTATATTTTCTCTAATCAATTTTAGTAGATCCATCGTCTTTACTCAACTTACATCTGGTTACCATAGGAGTACTAATTGGTTTGGAATCATCCATTCCAAACTTCTTCAACAGCTCTTTCACATACTTAGATTATGAAATGAATATCCCCTTATCAAATTGATTTACTTAAAGACCAAGAAATAAATTCAACTCACCAATCATGGACATTTCAAATTCCTTTTGCATTTCTTTAGAAAATATTTAACACATTCCTTCATTTCCACCAAAAATGATATCATCAACATATAACACTACTATCAACATTTTGTTACCTTGCATTTTGAAACAAATATTTTTGTCAACAGATCCTTTGTTGAATCCTTGCTTTGTCAAGTATCTATCCAATCTTGCATACCAAGCTCTGGGAGCTTGCTTATGTGCATACAATGCCTTCTTCAACTTACAAACCATATATGGTTTTTCAAGTAACTAAAATCCTTCAAGTTGTTCCATGTATACTTCTTCCTCCAATTCACCATTCAAAAATGTTGACTTGATATCCATCTGATATACTTTGAAATCCTTGTGGGAAAAAAATGCTAAAAACATTCTAATAGCTTCCATTCTAGCCACAGGCGAAAACATTTCTTCAAAGTCTATGCCTTCAACCTGTAAGTATCCCTTGCATACTAGTCTTGCTTTATTTCTTATAACTTCACCATTTTTATTTAGCTTATTCCAGAACACCCATTTTGAATCAATTACATTCTTATTCACGGGTCTAGGAACTAATTCCCATGTTTGATTCTTTTCTATTTAATGCAACTCTTCTTTCATAGTTTTCATCCAACTCTCATCTTCACATGCTTCACTCACAGACTTAGGTTCAATTTTAGAGAGTAAACATAGATTTACCTCAGCTGCTACATTACTTCTTGTCTTCACACCTTCACTCTTATCTCCAATTATCTGTTCCTCCAAATGATTCTTCTGCACATACTTAGGAGTCTTAACAGTAGGTTTTGGGATTTCTTTTTCTTCTTCTTCAATTTTTTCTTCTTCTACTTCCTTCTCCTTATTCTCTTCAAGTACTTTTCCACAAATATGGTCATCAAGTTCAACTTCACTTATACCAATAGTTCTGTGAATTTCTTCATCAACTTTCACATTAGCACTTTCAACAATCTTCCTTAATCTTTTATTCAAGCATCTATATGCTTTGCTAGTAGTAGAGTATCCAAGAAAAATTCCTTCATCACATCTAGCATCAAACTTCCCAAGATTTTCATCATCTCTTTGAATTTAACATCTACTTCCAAATACCTTAAAGTACTTCACAGTAGGAGTCTTACCAGTCCAAACTCAAAAGGATTCTTTGTGTTGTTGTCTCTAATCTAAACTCTATTAAGAACATAAATAGTAGTGTGTATTGCCTCTCTCCAGTACACATCTGGTACATTTGATTCTTTCATCATGGTTCTTGTAGCTTCCTGTACCATCTGGTTTTTCCTCTCAACTACCCCATTCAGCTGAGGGGTTCTCGAAACAAAAAATTGTCTTTTCATGCCATGTTCACAAAATGTATCAAACTCACTAGAAGTGAATTCTCCACCTCTATCAGATCTCAAACATTTGATTCTCAAATTTACTTCATTTTCCACTCTTACTTTGAACACTTTAAACCTATCCAGAGACTGAGTCTTTTCTCTAAGAAAAGAAACCCATGTCATTCAAGAATAATCATCAATAAGGAGCATGAAATACCTATCACCATTCAAGCTTCCTATTCTAGTCAGACCACAAAGGTCAGTATGGATTAATTCCAGCATTCTGGTAGTAGTTTTCTATTTTCCCTTAAAACTACATCTTGTTTGTTTCCCTAACTGACAACTTCTGCAAATAGTATTAGCAAGCTTTGTGATTCTAGGCAGACCTCAAAAAAAATCTCTTGAACTAATTCTGACCAGATTATCAAAGTTTACATGTCCCATCCTCTCATGCCATAACCAACTTTCACAGACTTGAGATACAAGGAATTGACCATCAACTCCCTTAAGCTGAGAGATGTTTCCATGAGTTCTTCTTCCAGTAGCAACCATATCTCTGGATCCTTTTCTAATTTCACAGGTATTATTCTAAAACACAAGTTTAAAACCATTGCTACACATGTGTCCAACACTCAAAAGGTTATACCTCAAACCCTTTACATAATATACATAATCAGTGTTGTGTACTCCATCAAAACTAATTGTACCTTTCCCACAAATATTAGCTCCTAAATCATCACCAAACATGACCAAACCACCATCATACTTTTCAAGTTTAGTGAGGTTACTCTTATCTCCAGTTATGTGATTGGAACATCCACTGTCAATCACCCAGTAGTCTTCATCCTGTCTTGCATGAAAGGCGGTGACCAAAGTACCTTCCATCTTATTCTTTTTGTTCTCCAGAGCATTCTTCCTTGCACATTTTCTAGGGTTAGTAGATACAATTTTTTTTCCAAAGCTAAAAACAAGCATTCACTATCATCACCCTCATTTTCAAATTCATCATCAGAAATTTTGGCTTCTTCTTTAACATAATACAGCTTCTTGTATTTCTTATCCTTTCTATCCTTATCTTTATAGTCCTTGTTCTTCTTATGTACAACTCTATTCAAACATCTTGAAGCATAATGACCAATATTACCACAACTGAAAAATTTAAAGGGAAACATACCTTTATACTTTCTAGTACCTTTCTTCAACTTTCTGGTGAAATTCACTTCTAACTCATCAGAACCATCACTATCTAGATTATCTTCAATCTTCATTGCCTTAAATGTTGTTTGTCTTTTCTTATTTCCTAAACTTTCTCATCTCAAATGTTGTCAAGGTGCCAAATAATTGTTCTTTAGTATAATTCTTAGGATCATACATCTCTTCAATAACTGAGGTCTTATCACTGTAGCAATCTGGTAGGGTGATCAGGATCTTCTCAATTATATCTTCATCGTTCAACTTTCCCCCTTGACTCTTAACTTCATTTGTTTTCATCTCAACCCTCTAGAAATAGCTTATGAACTCTTAACCTTCTTCCATTTTTAGATTCTCATATCTGCGCTTTGCCGCCAGCTTCTTTGTCAACTTTACTCTTTCATTTCCTTCATACAATTCCTCCAACTTCTTCCAAACTTCATAGCAGTGTCTAAAGAAAGAACCTTAGTTCGCTCAGTTTTAGATAAAGAACTGTAAATGGCATACCTCGCTTTCTGATTCTCCTCATAAGCAGAAACCACATCTGCAGTAGTAGGACCACTCACTGGAGCAACATACTTTTCCTCAATAGCCTTCTAGGTCTTTTAACCAAGAGAAACAATATATCCTCTCATCTACACTTTCCAATCACTATAATTAGATCCATCGAACATAGTGATCACCAACTTATGCACCATCGGATCTTCCTTAAGTGGTTAAGCTCTATAAATCTTAGATTACACATGAAAAAAATTATTAAGTATTCTCGATGAGCTATACGATAATCATTATGAGGTTTCTATAGGTGAAAAATCTTAAGTCTTCTCCAGTAACCACTATGACTTCCAAACCCACTATAAACTTTAGTGCATATGCAATTGAGCAAAGATAGAGTATCAAAAGAAAATATCAGAAAGAAAAGAGAGAAGAAAATTTTGAAACAAGTAACTATGTGGGTGTGCAAACAACTTTATCAGGGTTATGGATGCTCGGTTGGCAATCGAGCAATGTTCGTGGGGTGATAGCAACAACTCCATTGAGGCTATGGATGCCTAACTAGAAGAAGAGAAATGTCCATGTTACTTTTGGGGTCAGAAAATTTACGTAGCTTGCCTAAACTAATTGACGATTGTTTGTTATGGTCTCTAAGAGAAGGAAATAAACACACTACACACACACTTCTGAGATATTTTGTGATCGGATTCAACTAAGGATCTCGTCCTTCTTAAAGTTTCTACTTCCCTTATGGAAATAGGCTCGTGGTCTACGAAACTATAGATTGATGGTTTTGGATGAATCCTTACCCTTAGAACACTCAGGAGAGTTCTCCCAGCAGAGTCACCATTTGTTGTCTCTGTTGCACACATGCCTCGTTCAGACCAGGGACCCCCTCTCCTTTTCGCCTTTTCCAAGTCATTTTCACTTTTTCCTCATTTTGCATGCCCCTAGTGGTGAGCTCAAATTGGTTGCATGCCTTAAAATCACCAATCCCTTATTGACCAAAATTCACCACCCCAAACTTTCTTAAGTCTTTAGCTCTTGCGAAATGCCCCTATGGGTTTCCTTTGGCATGTTTCCCCAGCATATTCCAAACCCTGCAGACTCGCATATGCAGGTTTCCCTTTATGGGTCATCGTCCCTTCACCATTTTCTTTTCATCGCTAGGTTAGTGGCCAACCTCGGACGTCCACCCGCATGGTCGGCCCCACATCTCTTCCTATCGTCTGATGATCATGCCACATCCGGTCCCTGCAACTCCAACTACTTCATCTATTACCGTACCCAGCATTAATTGCAAGCCATAAATGCACTTTTGTGTATAAATAGGCACTCATACCTGTCATTTTCACCGATGCATTTCAAAATTTCAAAGAAGAGAAATGTAAAAAGAGGAGCTCACACCTACATCACTTCTTGGTGGATCAAAATTGAGGTCATTGTTGGAGTTTTGCATTGTTCTCAGGTGCACTATCCTTTAAAATTTTGAAATGTGTGTTCTTCCATAACTAGAGTTTTCAAATTAATGGTAAAAATCTTTGAAGAGAACCTCAAAATATTTTGGCTACCTTCACAAAAAGTGGTCCCACATGCATTGTTTTCTCCCTAACAATCAAAACCCTTAAGTAGTTGCTTAAACTTCATCCTTGCAATTATGTGAAAATCTATCCCACCTTCATTTTTCTTCACACGGCGAAGGAGCCTTTGTAGCTCACAATGTTGCCACTGCCACCCCGGTCAAACACTAAAACCTTGAATGAAAATACTAAAGTTCTTGACCTGCTGCGGGTTTTCTTACACGTGTCATCGCTTGTGGGAGGTTGTCTCCATGTTGTCGTTGGTTAATGGCCTAGTCTTGACCACCTTCCACATTACAGGTCCCAGTTTAGTTGTTGTCATCAATTTCTCAAAGCTGCTAAGTCTTAGGAAGCTTGTAGACTGCTATGTGTGTCTTTTCGTTGTCTAAATGTTGTTGGCTAGTGGTGAGGCTTTCCCGTTCATTTGCAGTGCAGAGCCCACATCCTTCCATCATTGTTCCCATTTTTTCACAGAAATGACTTAGTTAAAAATTTTATGCGGACTAGTTTGTGTGGGTGGCTGCATGTGGGTGGCTGCTTCCCTACCACCATTTCCAAATTCCCTTACACCTATGCCCTTCTGCATGGTGGGTTCCGCAATGGACTCTTCCCTTACCAAAATTTGAAAATTTCTAAGGCATGCATGGGGTCCATGAACTCACTACAAGTTTTGTTGTGTGGACTGCCACCTGCAAATTTCCATCCCTCTGATGTCGTCCTTAACGGAAAACATATAACGGTGGCCCGCTAGCTCCCTTCCGCATCTCCTAAATTGGTCAAACCCTCGCACATGATCCTAAACAACCAAGTTCCCCACGGGCCCTGCAATGCAGACTTTCACCTACAAGTCACCAATCCTTAAATACCATTACTTAATGGTGGAGGTTCCAAAAATCCTACAACCCTCCTACACCTACATGCATTGAACTTACAAATGCATTAAATCCACATCCCTGGGCCTGCATTTTTGTATATGATCCAAACGAGCTTTAAATGATGGATAGTTATGAATTTTATAATCTTCTAATGATGAATTACTGGATCTAACCCTCATTTTGTAGGATTTGAATAATGCTTGCCTTGATTTCTATATGAATTCACTTACTACATCTTTGCATGCAGTATTTATGGAACCTATTGTGGGTCCGTTGGGGAATTCCATTGAGAAATTTGATAAAGGAAGAAAACTTGCACGCATGCCAAGAGGAAAAGAAGAAAAAGACCAAATGAAATATCAATTTCACATAGTAGAGTGTACCTTCAAGATCACCTCTACCTAGGACTCAGTATTAGACACAAATCCTGGACACATAGACATTGATGAATTTCAGCAAAGGGTAATGGTCAACCCCACAATAGAGAATGCACAAATGATCAGATCAAGTGGTCTCACTAAGGAATTCGGCTTCCCTCCTATGTTCATCACCCTAGAGCTAGTCATGGTTTTCCAGGAGTGCTACCACAACAGAAAGATTACTAATCATGATGGAAGGGTATTAGCAGACTTATCTTCCAAATCTATCAGTCGAATGTTCCACATGCCCACGTTCGATGTAATGGAGGAAACAGAAAAAGGATATGCTAAAAATATGTGGAAACAGGACCTATTGGGGTGAAAAATATTAATTAACCAACATTGGTTGAAAGAAAAGAGGGGAAATGCTACCAAAGTACCTCAAGAATTTTTTAGAAGTGACTTCTACAAAAAACACCATGATTTGGTTACCCTATTAAGCAGGGTAATGGGTCGACCGACTGTTGCATTCTTCAAGGAATGGATGTTTTACTTTATTGAGGAGATCATTCGAGGAAAGACCAAGTTCCATTGGGCAAAGATTATTAGTGATAACATGCACAACCAGCTCATGGCCATAAAGAAGATCTCTCAATTTTATATGACTTCATATCTGGTGTAACTCTTGGTAGAAAATTTCTTGTACAAAGGACTCTTTATTGCAAGTAACCTAGGAACAAAGAAAGGAGACCTCAAGGTATATGATTGCTACCCTTAGTTACAGTACTAAAACATTAAAAAGAATACAAGAGGGTGAAGGATGCCCTCATTACGTACATAGTCAAGCTCCTAGGAGGAGACTTTGAGAGAAGGGTATCACATAGCGCCAAAGCTTTCATCCTATGGTTTGGGTACATGTTCATATAGTTCCCAAAGTTTATGTATATCAAAATAGAGAGGTTCTCAAATAGGCCCTATCGGTTGCCACACTACCCCAACGACCACATGATATTGCTGGAAGTTTATTTTCAATTTTAGAATGCCCGTACACTATTAAGTGACAAGCATAGAGTCGGGATTCCATATCCCAAAATTTTGGGCAAGGAATGTATGTTTGTCTTGCTGTCCAATGCATGGAGTATTTAGAAAAAGAATTGGTAGAGTATAACTTGGACTTCCACATGAGCTGAGGAAGGTTGGATCCTTATGGAAAATTGAAGAAATGGGTCAGAAGACAATATGCCCATAGACCTCAAGTCAAGGACTTCTAGGCCAATTATGCAGATGACAAAGAAGTGAGAATGAGGTACTACATGAGAATGACGGCCTAGTTTGTGAGGTCAATGAACATATTCCCCATGCCTGACCAAACAGTGGAGGAAGACAACAATATTGTTGATGATAGATACAATGTTACGGCCAACCTACCTTTTCTTGTGATAGACTAGAATGAAGAAGATGTCATCAACCCTTATATATTAACACAGTCCATTGAGAATAGAACAAGGTAGTGGATAGATGCCTAGATTGCCCAGCTCAAAATATAAGGCGTTGAGTTGACATATGGTGAGCTCAAGGATGAGCTTGAAAGTGAAATGGATAGTGGAGTAGCTGTTAGCCCATCAGAAGAGGCACCCAAGTCCCCACCAACAACAAGGCCAAAGAAAAGGAAGGATGTGCCTGAGTGTAATCCTAAACACAAGGTATATTCAAGAAAGTCTACCAAGGGAGATTCATCCAAGAAAGAAAGAAAATTAGGGGCATTTGTACTTGAGATTCCCACCGTTTGAGAGGAAGATCCCCAACAAGAAGAAGACACCGAGCAGCCGCACTCATAACCTGCTACTTCCATTCCCGCTATTGCTGCCACTATTGGCACTCCTCCACCTTCCACCTCTTAGGCACTGCCTGTCTCATCTCTACCCACCGTGGATATCTCAGTCCACCTCATCTCCACCTCACCAATGGATTTAGTAATAGTACTATACTCCTCCTCCTCCACTATACCCATGATTTTGTAGGATTTGAGAAATACAAATCCACAGAACCCAAATAACCTACATGCAAAAAAACCTGTCACAGAGAAAGAGAGAGAACAAAGACGAGGGTTTTGGCTCTGACAAAGTGAAAAATCTATTATCAGAGGAAAAAATGAATCAAGAATTAATTACAATACAAGAGATCAATCCTTAAAAAGGAGATCAACACCGAAAAAGAAAACCTAACCCTAAGGAGAGAGCATTTAATAATTAAATATTAATTATTAAATGACTAATATATGCATAAAGTGAAATCTTAAGAGGAGAGTAAAATTAATTAATTATTTTACTCTAACACCCCCCCTTAAGATGAGCTACAATGCAGCTACAAACAATGCAGAAGAAAGCAAAGGAACTACAATGCAACAGAGGGTCCTGGCAACATGGCCTGATCAGGTACCCGAATACAAGGAAATCTCTATAAAGCGGAGTAAAGGAGAAAACCCAGTGGGAAAAAACTCCTCTCCAAAAAGAGATGAACAAGAGTGAAAGAAGAAGAGAGATAGAAGGAGGAGTCAACATGACCCCCCAAGAACTGCTTCTATCATGCAAGTACAAAATATGTTCCCCCATAGGAGAGAGAAGAGGCTCCAAAACCCCCCTAGAATGAGAGAACCCCTGTGCCAATGATCAAAACAATGTGTCTCCTCGGAGGAAGAAACAGATCCAACGGTCAAGGAAGAGGAAATCCCTGAATGTGAGGTAAAAATGGAAATCCTGGATGATGCTCACTAAAGAATGGAACTGCAGTATGAGTGTCTGAATAACAAGATGGTGAATCAAACAACTCAAGATGATCCTGAAATGGAATCTCCAATGAAGATGGGATAACAGGTGTTCTGAAACTGTCATCTATGAGGAAAGGAATTTCCTCTGATATGGCCTCAACAACTGCACTTGATGGCTCAATGAGAGGAGCAACAATGTTAGTCATAGCTGAAGAGGAATCCTGTTGAATAGATGTGATCTCAACAGGAGGTAGAGGTGTAGAAGTCTCAACACTAGTCTCATGAATAGATGGAAGAACACATAAGTTCAAGTGACCAAACTTCACCTCAGATACTGCATGCTCTCTTGTAGAAAGAGAGGAAAACTCAGACAATGGAGATGGTGGACCAAAGTGTGTGAATGCATACAATCGGGAAGAGTGATCAACTGTCCCTGTTGCAACAATGTTGCCAGTCTGAATGTCTCTGATGTGCACTGAATCAGGTGTAAACTCAACTGTCTTCCCTGTCCCACTGTGAGCAATCTGATAGATGGAGAGAAGGTTAGTGGACAAAGATGGAACACATAGTACATCATTGAATGTACCATCATCAATGTTGATAGAACCTTTCCCACATACACTCATATAAGTGTTATTACCCATCAATATGTGTGGTGAGGATGTAGCCTCGAAGGATGAGAACATGTCCTGAGAAGATGCCATATGGTGTGAAGCACCTGAATCCAATAGCCATCTAGATGAATGTGAACTAGTGGTTGCACATAATGCATGACCCTTATGTGGGGCCTGTCCATCTAACTGGAATGAAGATGAAGAAGAAGACTCGCCTGATGTAGATGAAGAAGAGTGATGAATATTGTTCCTCTCAAGAAGAGCTGTCAAATCTGAAACCTGTTTGGCATATCCATCTATCTTCTTCTCATAACACTTGGACTCAAAATGTCCCGGCTTATTACAATAAGCACACTTAGGTCTATCTTTCTTCGATGATTCCCCCTTAGGAGAAGGTGAATCAAAGATGTGCTGTGAACTGGAATCCTTCCAATGCTCTGTGGTCTTTGGTTTATGATTTTGTTTTCCTGTGGAGGACTGGGCTACCAACGCTTGGTTCTGTGAACCTGAAAGTGAATCCAACTACTTAAGCTTAGCTTGCTCACGAGTCAAACGATCACAAAAGACCTCAAAGGAAGGCATGACATGTCGAGCACCCAAGGCATCCATGGTGGAATAGAAGGTCGAAGAGAAAATCTGAAATGGACCCCGAAGCTTGGAGAGGATTAGGAAAATGCACTCTGTATCAGTCTTAGTCTTACCACAACCCTGTAAGATAGATCTTTGTTGTTTGAACTTCATCAGAAAGTCCTCAATAGTGAATCAGGTACCAAGGAAGTTAACTCTGCCTCAAGCTGCAAAGCTCTGAACTCGTTGACAGTACCAAAAAGCCCATCAAACTTGGTCCAAATGGCTCGAGGAGTGAGACAACCCTCAAGATGAAACAGGAGACTGTCAGAAATGTGTAAAGCCATCAATCCCATAGCCTGATTCATATTGTTCCTGTGCTGCATAACCTCAAAGGCACGTGTCAACTGAGGCTGAACCTCATCCAAACAGGACCATAACCCACGAGACTGAAGAAGAGTCATCATGCGACCCTTCCAAGTGTGGTAGTTATGCGGTGTAAGAGGTTCAATAGGTCTATCGGCCATCCTGTGAACTGTGCCTCAACTGCTCTGAATTTTTTTTATTATTATTAAGTGGTCTTTCAGAACTAGACAGAAGATGTAGAAGGGGTTTGTTTGTTTTTGTTTTGGTGTTTGTAGATTCTATTTTTCTGATGTAAATAATAGAAAGCAAGAAAAAAACACCCCCCCATAATGCAAAAATCCAATCCCCAATACAAATTGAAAGCCAGAAAATGATAGAAAGTAGTAACTGGTTGAGACAAATTTTTGAGTAGCTGAGAAGTTTATTGATGAAATAGACTATATATCTGGAAAGATCACAGAACCACCTTTCCGACGACTATTCGCTTTCGAAAAATGGAGCAAAAACGAGCAAGTTATGCCCCTCGGAGTGCAAAAAGGCTCATTGGACTTTGACTGCGAAAAAAAGCAATCAAACTGAAAATATTTGGAAAAATTCCTACACCATTAGAATGGGCTCGGAGCCAGCTTTCCAACGCCTATTTTTTTTCGAAAAACGGAGATCGGACGCCTGATTTATGTCCGATTTATCGGAGGAGGTAAAAAAAATTAAAAAATAGGGCCTAATGGCGCGCTGGACTCTGCTGGCGGCGCTGTCAGCTGAGGCCCGGTGGCGGGTGCTGGCGTTAACTTAACTAAAACGCATTTTTAATAATTTTTTTTTTCCTCGATCCTCATGCCCTGGTCGTACGGCCTTGGGGCAAAAAATTTTTGCCTTCTGGAGCAACTGTGTCCGAATCAGACGTATTTTATATGAAAATAGGGGTTTTTGGGCGCTGCGAGCTCAACGGTGAGGTCCGTTTGGGCTCAAAGTGCACCAAAAAAAAGTACCCCCTATTCCAAAATAAAACACAGAAGACAAACGCAGATCTGAAGCTTCCAAAACCTGGATCTCAAACTTTCAAAAGACTGAATAGGCTGCAGCAGATCTGGCTCTGATACCATGTAGGATTTGAGAAATACAAATCCACAGAACCCAAATAACCTGCATGCAAAAAAACCTGTCACAGAGAAAGAGAGAGAACGAAGACGAGGGTTTTGGCTCTGACAAAGTGAAAAATCTATTATCAGAGGAAAAAATGAATCAAGAATTAATTACAATACAAGAGATCAATCCTTAAAAAGGAGATCAACACCGAAAAAGAAAACCTAACCCTAAGGAGAGAGCATTTAATAATTAAATATTAATTATTAAATGACTAATATATGCATAAAGTGAAATCTTAAGAGGAGAGTAAAATTAATTAATTATTTTACTCTAACAGATTTTGTCTTCTTCACTCCCTCCTCCACTGCCCACTCTCTCTACTCCATTGCCTGCAATGACCATTGTCACTATGCCACCTCTTACCTTGCCACATGCTTTCGTAGCATATATGAAAAATAATCCCACTAAAATTTTGGGGTAATCCTTGACCCCATGGTTCAAGCTCTGATGGCCCAAATTACTACTACCTTACCTCTTCCTCTGCCACCTATAAAGCTTCCAAAGATGGAAGCTACGATGCAGATCTTGGAAGAGATGGAGAAGTGTCACGTAGAATGACAAAGAGAGGCTGCAAAAGTTGTATTTGAGGAGCCTAAGGATTTAGATTGAGATGATTACTTTGAACATCCGGAGGGTGGGCTAAGCATAAATTTGGATAAAGTGACATCTAACGAGGAAAGATCACATTCTTTAGAGGAAGATACTGAGGCTCTAAATGAGTGGTATATAATAGAAACATTAGACCAAGATTTGGATTAAGAATTGCCATAGCAGCCCAAGAATATGGATGAAAAGGTTGATCCTGAAGGGCACCTTTCTGAAGAAAAGGCTGACACAAATGTAAATTTGGAGATACTCGAAGAGTCTCCACTAATTGGCCAAGGCAAGGGCCTAGTCTAGGAAGAAGAAACACCTCCTAAAAAGGAGGAAAAGAAAGATAAATAAGAATAATATGCGTTAAGAAAGAGCCTTGAGCTTGAACACCATGTTGAACTTCAACGTGAAGAAGGGAAGGCACCCCAAGGAGAAGGCATCACTAGGGAAAATATAACTTATGTTGAGATAGACAGAGGGAAGACTATGCAAATAGAGGACTTAGACAAAGAAGAAAATATTGACCAAGAAGCCCCTAAAAATGAAGAGGAGCAGCCTCAGAATGAACAGATGGTGATCATGAATCACCCAAGGAGCAAACTAAGGTGCCTGACTGTCTAGAGTGGCAATTGAAAAAGAAATCTCTTATGGCTATTGATCCAAAGGTTGAACTTGAGGCAATAATAGCTAGGGCACAAACAAACACAATAAAAGAAAAGAAGCCTAGAGTTCACTCCCACATCATGGTAGATTCCTCTAGATCCAAAACAATACAAATTGCTACCCCCATGGTATATAAGGATATAGGCGCAGGTTACATCATATTAACCATCAACATAGGCCCAACAACCCGAGAGTAGAAAATAGATGAATTCCAAGGTTTTGTAGCCATAATCATGCAACAAATGAATAAAGATCAGTCCACCAAGGAGGAGCTAAACAAACAAGTGGCGGATCTCACTGCCTATATCTAAAAATGGACATCCATAGAAGAAGTGGCCCCGACAACATCATCCATGTCTGCTCTCCTCTCCCAAGAAGAGATAAATAGAATGGAAAATATGAGGAATTGGACCAAGTCCATGGTAGATTGGTTCAACCAAGTGAAATATAACAGTCACATGGGCATCTATCATGTTGTTAGGGCATTCAAAAACTTCCAAGGGTTGCATAAGAAAATAGATGAAATGATAAAGACATGCCACAGGTTCACCGAGCTATATAGGATCACATATCCTAAGCTCAAAAGAATCCTCAAGCTTCCCCAGACAATATGGGAAAAGGAACTAGAGCTCATAAAGGATGATCACTCATTAATAGAAACATGGAAAATGAGACTAGACCACCAGAAGGATATTCTAGAGAAGTCTTTGCATGAGCTAGAACTCGACTTTGAATGGGTTATGGAACTCTGAGGTGACAGTGAAGATTACCTTAAAATGATGATAGAATATGAGATGCCTACTCTAGAGAAGATCAAACCATTCTTCTAAAAGAAGATGGAGCACAGGGCCGTAGATGCATTTTCACTGGACTTTATGGACTTTGCTACTAGGGATTTTGCATAGTTTGAACCATTCATCAAAGCAACCCCAAAGTGCACCAAGAGCTGGGAGCATATTATGAAGAGACTCAAGAAGATATCCTTCAATACAATATCATGGTATGGTACAAACTCTAGGCTCTGATCGAGAAATTCATGGAGTATGCTACTCTCTAGAAAAACATAGGAAAACTAGTCATAGATGATGATTATTTGATAGTATAGTTACAGGGATGGTAGCCACTACAAGAAAAAATTGCTACAG
The DNA here is from genome assembly GCA_007258455.2 of Sequoia sempervirens. Lineage (NCBI taxonomy): Eukaryota > Viridiplantae > Streptophyta > Pinopsida > Cupressales > Cupressaceae > Sequoia > Sequoia sempervirens. The sequence goes on from VDFB02000017.1 coordinate 318,301,707, forward strand.
TGTCAGGGTCACTAGATGACAAAATACAGAAAAGACAAAAGATGTATTTTATATTGTCATGTATTTGGGGGTAGGTGAAACCATAATGTAAAATGAATCTGAGCCACATAATGAAAGTAAATCTGGACCATTCATTTTACTTTTGGAAAACTATAAATAGGGGTCTCCTCTTATTTTAAAACAGAGAGTTGAGTTATTGTGTAAAGGCATGCTGCAGAAATTTAATGAGAATTGCATTCTTTTGATGGATTCTTGTGTTTCTTCACATGTGTGCATGATTCATCTCCTCAATATTAGATTTTAGTTTTTCTGTTTTATTTTTAAGTTACTTCAATTGTTAGTTTATGCTGCACTTTAATGGAAAAGAATGTTATGGTGTTGATCATTTCCTTGCTCATATTTTTTGCTATCTATTGATGATAAACAGCTTTGTAAAGTTAGTCTAAGCATTGTTTTATTGCTGCACTTAATTTCATCTATTGTTCACGCTCAATGGTGAATGAATGGTTGAAAATCTACAGACCTTAGAAGATTGCACTAGTTTCATGAGACTGTAGGCTGCCTTGGTTAAGTGGAACTTAGTTTTAGGAAGGTTGTCAACTGTAGCATAATCCATTGTTACTATTCAACATTAGTTGTAGGTCTAGGAAACTCTCTATCCCTTTTCCCTTTTGTCCTTTCTTTGAAAATTAAAGTTGAAGTAAAGTTTTAGCATCATTGTAAAGCCAAATTTGATGCCTAACATGGAGTTTTAAACTACTATCTTGAACTTGTAGTAGCTATACCACATTTTCAGAATTCATAAAACTCATTTTATAGATCCAATTCCCTCCATGCTTAGCCAACCATAAATTCCCCTTTGTGATTACTAGTAAATCACATTAACCAATTGAACTATTCCAAACATTGTCATGACCTGACACCCAAGAGACCTTGGGGTGATTTCTAAAAATTACTTGCAGAAATTACCTTTCAAGAGAGGTATCATACTTGTGTGTTTCTTGTGTTAAGAAGGTGCAAAAACACCCATCAATAGTTAGTACTTAAAAAGGGACCCGACTAGGCTGACGAGAGATGGGGACATAAATTTAAGACCAAGACTTTAGACCAATGTCAAAATATTAAACCAAGACAAAGGGATTTTAGCAAATATTAAAAGGCTCATGACCCATATAATATAAAATAATATTTAAAGTGATTTGACAGGTAACAACCAGGAACATTAGGCTCAAGGGGTCAGTGAGTAAATGGATTCAATGGCATAAGAATGACTTAAGAGACAAGGAACAGGTAAACACTGGTCAACAACTAATTAAAATGCTTGTAAAGGGATTGACACTTAGGGTTTTTAAATGGTTTAAGGAATACACATAAGCCTTAGAACATGAGATGACTGAAACCCTAAGCCATAAGACACATTCCAAACTAGGACAACAGTCAAATTTTGTAACAATTGTTAGTGGAACATAAAAATTTTGAGGGGTTCCACCACAAGGTTGAGGAAGAAGAAATCCTAATTATGGTAGTGTATGTTGATGACATTATTTTCAAAGGGAATGAAGGTATGTGCAAGAGGTTTTAAAATGAGATACAAAAAGAGTTTGAAATATCAATGTGTGGGGAAATGAATTTCTTCCCTGGGCTACAAACCAATCAATCAAAAATAGGTATTTTCATTTCTTAGTCAATATATGTCAAGAAAATGTTGAATAAGTTTGGAATGGAGGATTCTAAAACAATGTACCCCTATGGTTACTGGTTGTAAGTTGATAAAAAATGATGAATCTCCTAAGGTTGATTAGAGCGAGTACAAATCAATGATTCGAGGACTACTATATCTAATTGCTACTAGAACGGATATCATGCATGTAGTTTGTCTTATGGTAAGATTTCAAAAAGATCCTAGAGAATCATGTATTGCAGCAATTAAAAGGATATTTCGATACTTGAAGGGCACTATGGATTTTGGTTTATGGTATCCTAAGGATACCGATATCTCCTTGATTGCATATATAGATTTAGATTGGGAAAGATGTACATATGACAAAAAAAGTACAAGTGGAGGTTCTTTCTTTCTTGGAAGAAGATTAGTTTCTTGATTGAGTAAGAAGTAGGATTTAGTTCCATTATCTATTGTAGAAGTAGAATATATTGCAATAGCATCATGTTGTACACAGGTGTTATGGATGAGGTAGAAATTGAAGGATATCAGAGTATCATATGATGAACCTATTTCTATCTTGTGTGATAATACAAGTGCTATCAATATTTAAAAGAACCTAGTAATCCATTCAAGAAAAAACATATCTCTATTCAATATCACTTTCTAAGAGAGAAGGTTGCAGAGAATGAGGTGAAGCTAGAGTACGTGCCTACAAAGGATCAAGTTGTAGATATTTTTACAAAGTCTCTTCCTAAAGATACTTTTGAGTATCTTCGGTAGAAGTTAGGGGTTGCTACCCCTCCTTTCGACTAGATGCATAAATTGGTGCATCTATCTAGGAAGCATTTAAAGATACTTTCTTGGTCCTTGACTGATGTTGAAGGATACCTCTCAGGGGTAGTAGGTAGTGGTTTTTTTTTTTAGTCAAGTGGAACATATCTTGTGTCCATAAGGGGAGTGTGTAGAAAATAGCAAGCAGTAGAGGGAGCAATGAAGAATGAGTAGTGTAGAATGTACGGTAGTGAGAGTTGTATGGAGAAGAGTAGTAGAGAGAGAGTACTTGCTTGTTGGTGTTGCCTAAAGATAAGTATGCAAGTGGTGTCGAAGTAATGTATGTAGATATCAAAGGGGGGGTAGAAAATAAAAATTATATGTAGGTGATATGTCAAAGGGAAAGATGTTGCCCTTTTCCATTAATGTCAAAGGGGGGAGAAATAAAGTTGGAAAACATGAGTATGGTCTAAATAACATAGGGTGAGAGTAATGGTTGACAAACTCCTGAGATAGGGGGAGAGAAAGTGATGATTGTAGAAAAAAAAGTGTTTAAAGAACAAAGGTAAAGGGAGAGAGTGAAGTGTACACCAATAAGGGGGGGTTTTGCTTAATGCAGGAGTTACTTTTGTTATGATATTTTCTTAGAGATGGTGTTACCATCAATGACAAATCAGGAGATTGTTGCAAGTATGTTGCTAGTGTTTTCATTGATGTCAATAGTATGAATAATTTTGGAGATTTCTAGTGTTTTAGTTGTTGGTGGTATTTTCATTAGTGTTTTCAGTACTTGTGCTAAGTGTGGATATGTTGACATGGTCTGATGTCACATTGATTTCAACCCCAAGTGTGGATAATGTTGGTATTACAAATGGTGTATTCATGATGAGGTGTTGTAATATTGTGTGGATGTTGTTGATGTACCTAGTTCACTTGGTTTCCAAGTGCTTTTGAGAAAATTTGAATAAAAGAGTGTGTACCATGATAGAGGTGTGTTTAGTGTTGTGTTGTACATTTCTTCATGGTTGAAAATATGCTTGTGCAGTTTGGATGTGTTCATTAGAGGTGTTCAAAGGTTCTATATCCAGAGTTCCAAGTTCTAGATCATGCAGCAATAGAAGATGTGTTGACAAAGTGTTTGTCCATATAGAAGGTTGTCTAGGAGAAATGAGATTGCTTTGCATTTCTCTACATTGTTGTTTTTTATCTTATGGATTTGGGGACATGCTTATATTGTATTTTTCTACTTTCCCTTGAATTTTTTGGTGTTGAGTTGCTTTGCAAGTTTAGTTCCTATGTTGGAGTTTAGTGGTAGTGCATCATGATGCATAGGATGAAAGTATTATTTGTTTCAAGTGGTTGTGGTAGTGTTGTATAATATTTTAATGATGCCAAAATATTTTTGGATGTTGTGTGGATGCTATGAAGTGTTGCTTTGTGTTCCACATGTTGTTTCTAAACTTGGAGAAGTATGTATGTGGTTGTTTGTTAGTGTTAGTGTAGGTTTGTCTGACTTGGGTGATAGCACTAATTGTGAAGGTTGTTTGTTGTTTTTGGAAGTGTGGTTATATGTGTTGATGTAGATTTGGGTCCTAGTTAACTGTTGGTGTGGTCTTCCTTCACTTCTTTCCACTGTGGAAGTGTTTGGTGTTGCATGCTTAAGGTGCATATGTTATATCAAGGCTGACCTAATTGATATTTTTTAGGTCGTGGATGGTATAAATGCAAGGTGAAAAATATGTGAATGTGATCAAGTGTGGTGATCTGAGTGTGAACTTAAATGCCTATGACTTTAAATGCAGTGAGCATAAGGTATTTATATTTTCAGTGTGCTTGAAGTTTATGGAGGAAATGAGCCAAAGGTTACAGATGGCATAGATTTGTAGTGGTGTATTTTCTTATTGCTATGGGATGAATCTCTTTGTAATATTTTCTTCTATTCTTCTTTATTCTTGGTAGTGAGCCACTCGGTAGTGAGTATTTCTTCTTTTTTGGGAAATGAGCCCTTGGTAGTGACGTTAATTATATTTGGTGTCGTTATTCATGAATATGTGAGATAATCCTCATTGTGATTTTTCCCCACTTAAGGTTTTCATGAAAATATGGTGTTCTCTTATGTATTGTTTTTTTATTATTGTTTCACATGTTTACATTTTGCTAATGCTTAATGAGAGTTTAATGTTTAATAAGGGTTTGAAATTTAATGAGGGATTGAATGTTTTAATGTATAACTAATTCACCCCCCTCTTAATTTTCCTATGCATGTAATAGATTGATAATGACAACTCCACAATGAAGGAGGCAACATTCAAAGAATATAAGAAGTAAGGTGATCTAGATTTAGATGATGGATCATATCCAAAGGAAGAAAAAAATTTCAAGAAATTGTAGAGGGGTTCTAAAAAGTATAAAGGTAAGTTTCCTTTCAAATGTTTTTATTATGGTGATTTAGGAATTTTATGGCTAAGTTTCCATACAAAGGTTCTAATAATGTTGAGAAAAAACATGGAAAGAAGTCATTATTAAAATGGAATAAATTTTATAGGAAATAGAAGAGTTTATTTATTAATGAGGAATTTTGTTCAATTGATGATGAGGATCAAGACATATCTGGAGATGAAAGAGAGAATATTGTATCCATGGCTATGGAAACTACTAAAAATGGTGCAAAATTGAATTTCAAAAATGATGATAATGAGGTAGATCTTGTGAAATAATTTCTCTACACTAGGAAAGATATTAAGAGATTGAATGAAATAATTGTTGAGGAAGTGGAGGCTAAAGAAAATTTATCTTAGAACCTTGAGAAGGTAGAGAGATGGTCATTGATCTAAAGATTTGAGCAAAAGAAGCAAAGAGGATTGAAGAAGTCTTGATTAAAAGGTTATTGTCAAGAGACATTTTTATTAAAATATTGAAAAATAAATTGTGTCACTAAGGAAAGATCTTGATAAAGTAAATCATTAGCTAAAAAATAAATTTTGGAAAGAGAACTGGTATCTTTTATCAAATAATAGATCCAAAGATCACCACATATCAAAATTGGTCTTGGTTTTACTGATGTGCAGAAGAATAAGGTGATTGAGCAACCTGTGAAGTTTTCTAATGAGAATATGAAAGAGATGGGTTATGGAAGTTCAAATTCTGAACAAAGTACAACAATAAATGATAGTAAAGTGTAGAATGGTGGTTTCATCCAACTGTAGAGACAAAAAATAAGGTCTAGAAGACAAGCTTCAAGAGGACAAGCATACAATTCTAGGTTCAATCATTCTTTTTATGGTTACCATTTTAGTTGCAATCATTTTGGTCATAAGGTTGTGAATTGTAGAAGGGATCCAATGAGAATAAATAACTTTGTTAGCAGCAATGCATTTGTACCTTTATACAATTTCAATATTATTTGCCACATATGCAAAAAAAATTGACATATTGCTAGAAATTGTAGAAGCAATTTTGTGAGTCCTCCATCTAAAATAAAAAGAAAAAGTGCAAAATGTTAGAATAATGAATTAGATAGTTTGGAAGAAGAAACTAAAGGAGAAAATATTATAAATCCATGGTGACTCAAACTACCTTACATGCTCAAAAGAATAATTTTTGGATCATCAATAGCAGATGTTCAAGTCACATGACCACAGACAAAAGTAGGTTCATGCACTTCAAGAAGTTTGAGGGAGGTTCTATAACTCTTGGAAATAATTCAATTGCTAAGATTATTGATAAGGGTATTTTGAGTCTTGATGGTGGTAAGACAAAAACTCATGATGTTCTATATGTTGAAGGATTAAAACATAATCTTCTAAGTGCAATTCTAATGTGTGATAAAGGTTACAAGCTTTCATTTTGTGATAAAGGTTGTGAAATCAAAAAGAGTGGTATCAAAGAGTTGATTGTGGAAGGAAGAAGTACTAAAAATGATGTATACCACCTTAGTGAATTAAATGGACAAAATTGTGTTGCTATACAAAGAGAAGAGAGTTGGCTCTAGCACAAAAGGCTAGGACACATCAATTTTGATGATATTTTGAAGATTAGTTCAAAGGGAATGGTTAGAGACATGCCAAAGATCAAGAATCCTCAATCTACTAGTTGCAAACCATGTCATGAAGGAAAATAGACAAAGACTATATTTCCAACTGAGAAATATTCTACAAAAAGGCCATTAGATTTGATTCATATAGATCTATGTAGACCAATGAGGACAAAGAGTCTACAAGGTAATAGGAATTTTATGATGCTTATTGATGATTATTCTATAATGACTTGGATTACTTTTTTAAAAGAAAAATTGAAAGCTTTACAAAGTTTAAAACATTCAATCCAATGGTTGAGAATGAAAGCAAAAGGACAATCAAGTGTCTAAAATTAGATAGAGGTAGAGAATTCACTTTTGATGGGTACATTGAATTTTGTGAGTTACATGGGATCTAGCGATAGTTTTTTTATCCTAGGACTCTACAACAAAATGGAGGGGCTGAGAGGAAGAACCAGACTAAATAGGAGATGGCTAGAATAATGTTAAGTCAAGCAAGTTTACCAAATATATATTGGAGAGAAGTAGTTCAAATAGTAGTGTATATTTTAAATAGAGCTCAAATTAGACCAAGGAATAATAAAACACCATATAAATTATGGAGAGGAAGACTAGCTTCAATTAGACATCTCAAGATATTTGGAAGCAAGTGTTATATCAAAAAGGATAAAGAACACTTGGGTAATTTTGATTCTAGATTTGATGAACAATGTGTGAATATATTCTTTTTTGATTGATTGTTTGTTGATAGTTGTGTTGATTCATTTTTCATGATTGGATATACATGTTGAATTAAAGATTTTTAAATAGATTTGATCTACTAATTCACCACCCCCCCTCTCAGATGATTGTGTGCCCTTCACTTTTAACCTTCCTTAGGTTTCAAGCAACTAGCTAGGTACAATACCAGCATGATTTTCTAAAATTATTAAAATGATCTTCTACCCTTCCTTATATTTCAAGACTCTAGCCAAGTTTAAGACAAATCCACTACAAGATTCTTCTAAGTATCATAGAATACCATATTATTTAAAATCATTAATTATTTTTTAATCAATTTCTACTCTTAGTTTTAATTTTTAGGATGTAAATACTTAATACCTCATAATTTCCTATGTATCTGAGTACTAGAACTATTCTTCATTTTCCAAATTACTTACATACTTTATATCCTTGGGGTCAAGATACTAGAGAACCACAATAAAAAGTATGCAATTCTAATTGAAAGTATGTCTATGTATGTACATGAGTGGGTAGAACCCTTTCTAGGTTCTTGTTTCCTTGTATAGTTATTAGTCAATTGCCACCCACTTGCGTGAATGATGCAGCCACGGTCAGAGGGTCCTCAAATTGAACAATCTGGACCATGCAACAAGAGTAACACAATGGAAGAAACACATAAAATGGAGGCAAATACAAATTCAAATATTCTTATTATCAGAAAATTCAATTGCATACAGTCAGCAATATCTGAGTTTATAGATTCGGCTCACAAGCCTAATTACAACATGCTCAAGATACCATCTTCCTACATGCTCCTCAATGGGAGTGAAAATCCTACAGATAAAATTTTATCTTTCTCTAATTTTCCTTCCTAATGATCTATTACAATGTTTTATATCACATTCGCAAATCTAGGATCATCTGCGTCGGCCAAAGATTATTAAAATCTCCTATTAAAGAAAATGTAACGTGTGCATGAACAAGTTGGCCTCAAATTTGAGTTCTCCTGAGTGGATGCATTGGATGAAGTGCGGACCTATAATCAAGGTCAGGGACACTCCATGGAACATTTTGAATCACACCGTCAAGATCTGCAAGATACGGGAATGATCCACAAGCGATCAAACTAGTCGTTAAGTTTAGACAGTTATTATGGTGCCAGTTCAAGAAACTACCACTTAATCCGAAAGTGATAACTTGCCAGAAAAATAAAAAATCATGCTCAAATCTTGGAATAAGGAAAATGAACATGTCCATGATGTAAACATAGATCCGCAAGGTTCAGTGAGCAAACATGAAGAAATATTGAATCTTCCAACTTGAATTGAACAAGAACTGAAACAAAGACAAACTAGAATGAAAATATTTTTGGTTGATGCAAGATTGCCACAACCCATAGATGCTCCTGCATCAGAAACCCCTAGTGAGAAAAGATGTTCCATGAGAGGAACTCATGAACATCTGATAGGTTTTGGGATATAGATCCCATGCTCGTTCTTGATCCAAATGTCTTCTTTGTTTGTACTTTTCTTCCTCCTAGCCTTCATTCTTTCCTCTATCAGTTTCTTCCACTTCTTCATCTCTGCACCTACTTTTCCCTACCTCATATCTTCACATGAGAGTAAGGGACATTTATCACCACTCACTTTCTTTTGCTCAACAAATATATCTCTTCTACAGAACTCCATCTTATCCACAATTTTATCTGTCACCACAGTCTTCTGCTACCTAATTCTACCCTTACACCCTTCTGATACCATGTCACTCTTAAATTTAGCCACATGGTTCCTCTTCAATTCCATTCCTTCCTTCAGTACAACCTCTGCATCTCGCTTCTCAGCACTGCAACTCTTCACAAGACTCAAGTTCCTCACTTCCTCCTACTTATTCTCCAAGGAAGCCAAAGTAAACTTCTACCCATCCTTCTCTACAATGATCAAATTCCTTCTGCAATCATATATAGCTCCTCTATCAAACTTCCAAGGTCTACTCAATAGAACATGACAAGCACTCATAGATAAAACATCACACAAAACTTCATCTCTGAAGGGGCCAATATTAAAGTTCACCCAGCACTGCTCTTTCACCTCCTTTACATGATCATCTTATAACCAACTTATCTTATAAGGACAAGGATGTGGTAACCTATTCAAACCAAGTTTCTCCACCATCTCCTCAAATACCAGGTTATCAGTACTTCCACTATCCATAATAACCTTATAGCACTTACCTCTTGATTTACACACAGTCCAAAAAAGGTTCTTCCTTCGTGAAGTCTCGGTCTCTTCCCTACTCTGCCTCATCAAGATTTTCCTAAGCATAAGAGATTATCCCTGATCTGGTTCTATCCCATCTACTGCTTCAGTTACCTACTCTTCATGTGCCATGAAATTCTTTTTGCCAGTTATTTTATTTGATCCCTTGAGACACTCAAAATATTGATGTCCAGTTTCTCCACACTTGAAATATTTACCCAAGAATTCCTTGTTGTCGTTTCCTCTCCTCTATGCCCTCTGATTCAATTCTTTAATCCACTTAGATCTTGATTCTTCTTCACTTTTCTACTTTTCCTTGCTACTCATCTGCTTCTCTTTCCCTCTAGGATTATTCTATTGTCTTCTCTTTACTTTGTCTTCTTCCTTAAGAGCATACTGGTAGGCATCCTCAACTATGGAAATCCTCTACATACTCATCTCATCTTGAATGTTAAATCTATGGCCATTTATACACCTTGCCACTTTTTCCCTATTCATCTCTCGATGCCGAGATCTGATTGACATCTTGTAAAATTCCTTAGTATACTCTTTCACACTCATGTCCTTCTGCTTCAAGTTCTACAACTTCTTGAACAATTCCAACTCATAGTTTTCTGGAATGAACTTAGCCTTCAGCCTTGCAACCATCTGCCTCCACCAAGTGATTCTTTTTTTACCATTTTCCACTTTGTCCCTCTACAACTCTTTCCACCATAAAGAAACATGTCTTTTTAACTTAGTTTGTGCCAACCTAACCCTTAATGGGTCTCTAATGTCCTCAAGCTCAAAATATTCTTCCAACTCTCCTTTCCAGTCTATCAAGTCTTCCAAATTCAATATACCCAAGAAGTTAGAAACATCCACCCTATGACTTTTACTTACTTTTTCCACAGCTCTCAACAATCTCTCTTCTCTTCCATCTATCGATTCTTCAGCCTCTTTAGCCTCAAGTTCTTCTGCAGCCTCTTCATATTCATCCTCTGGTTCAGGGTTCCTCCTCAAACCCACCAAGACATTCTGGATATCATTCCTCATCTCAATTCTAAAGTCCTCCATCATCTTCTCTATTCTTCTAGGGTTCATCCTTCTCAGTGGCATCTCTCCCCTTGTCTGGTACAACTTCCTTAGCTTTGTGATCTGACTACAAGGTTTCAATTGCCTCTTTCTTAGAAATCTATTGAACACACTTACAGCCTATCTCAAATCAGCAATTTTTCACCCAAGGAATGCCACAAGGACTACAACCCACTCAAGGTTCACAACCAGCTCTCATCTCAAGATTCACAAGTTTTCAACCTACTCTGATACCATTCGATGCAGCCACAGTTGGAGGGTCCTCAAAGAGAACAATTTGGACCATGTAGCAAGAGTCACACAACAGAAGCAACACAAAAAATGGAGGCAAATACAAATTCAAATATTCTTATTATCAGAAAATTCAATTACATACAGCTGACAATATCCAGGTTTACAGATTCAGCTCATAGGCATGATTACAACATGCTCAAGATACCATCTTCCTACATGCTCCTCAATGTGAGAAAAAATCCTACAGATCAAATCTTATCTTTCTCTAATCTTCCTTCCTAATGATCTATTACAATGTTTTATATCACATTCACAAATATAGGATCATCTACATTGGCCAAAGATTATGACAATCTCTGATTAAAGAAACTGTAACATGTGCATGATGAGGTCAGCCTCAAATTTGAATTACTCCTCGATGAAAGCATTGGATGAAGTGTGGACCTATAATCAAGGTTGGGGACACTCCAAAAAACATTTCGAATCACACCATCAAGATCTGCAAGATACGGGAACGATCCACAAGCAATCAAACTAGTCGTTAAGTTTAGACAATTATTCCCGTGTTGGTTCAAGAAACTACTACTTAATCTGGAAGCGATAACTTTTTGGAAAAAAAACTAATCGTGCTCAAATCTCAGAATAAGGAAAATTAACATTTCCATGATGTAAACATATATCTGCAAGGTCCAGTGAGCAAACATGAAGAAATATTGAATATGCCAACTTGAATTAAACAAGAACTAAAACAAAGACAAACTAGAATAAAAATATTTTTGGTTGATGCAAGATTTCCATGACCCAAGGATGCTCCTGCATCAGTGAATATTTGTTGTTGGAAAAATAAGGACAAACAACTAAGAGGGGGGGTGAATCAGTTGTCACAAAATAATAAACTTTTCAAACTTTACTTAACTTAATCTCATATCTGATGAGTAAGCAATTAACACATCAGAGAGATAGAGAACACCAATATTTTTTACTTGGAAACCCTGTTAGGGGAAAAACCATGGTGGATGTTAGTCCACAAGATTATACCATGTTAAAACTATAATGAGAAATAATAAGGGGAATACACATGAATTCAGGCACACTACCTAGAGCTCACTGCCCAACAATATAGAATAGGATTAAAATACAAAGAGTATTAACTGAAAGAATAGCTTCTCCACAAGCCTGATTACAGTTCCAATTAAGCACAGAAAACTCCTTCACAAACTACTTCACACTTCCCTCGACCCTCTTCACACTCTACTATGTAATTGAATGATATTCACACATACACACATAAGAGCACACTCAGCACTTTTCCAACACACAACACTGATGAAAAAATCAATCTTATATATCCACTACATGAGATTTCATCAATAACTTAGTTGGCCAAGAAAATAAAACATATTTTCAATGTTTGCCCAAATTTACAAATAAAATTTCAATGTGAATCCACCAAGGTTGGCCACAGCATAGTGGAGACCCAAATTTAAAACTCCAACACAAAAAGACTTCAATTAATTTCACCTTGATGATCCATAACATGCTACCACCAACATGTTGACCAAGAACAAGAAAAATGAACATACGCAAGAAAAAATTTTGACCACGAGCACACCAATCAATGTGGACGTACCACAAAGATAGAGCATGATCTAGAAACATCCAAGAACAAAAAAAACAACAAAGACACATTTTCAGCAATTGATATTTCCAGAAACACATAAAATTCATTCAAGAACACTAACAGAGACCATAGAAACACTGTCAAACCACAACATGATCAAATCTATAAGCGGACCCCTAAAAATTTTGGTAGATGATCTAGATACACTCATTAGAAAACCATTTAGTCCACAGTAGCTAAACTTCAACGTAAATAACAAAATGCCTTCATGACCTACACAGTTCCATAAGGAACTTGGAACACTCTCTTTTATAATTTTCTCAATATCCTCGACATATATAGCCTCTAGTACACCAAATTCTAATAGTGTTGACATCAATGACAACCACATATCAACAACACATCCACAACATCCAACAATCTCCCCCTTTGGTATTGATGGCAACACACAATGTGAAAAATACCATCAACCCAACACACTTGCTTTCCCTTTGGTTTTGACTCTTCTCCTCAACTTCTCTTCGATTCTTAAAGGGATTCTTCACATTTCACTTCTCCCCCTTTGACATCAATGGAAAAGGTAACCATGAACTTTCCATATACACAATCTGAACCACATATCTACACATCTAACTACTCCCCCTAATTAGCATCCATAAAAACATCAATCTGGATCAAAATATAGCAATGTAGCTCATGGATTGATGCAAGTAAATGCATCTTCTTAGTTCTCATCAGGAGGGGTAACTACCCCTAGCATTCCTCAAACATACTCAAAAGTATCATTTGGAAATGGTTTAGTAAAGATGTCTACAATCTATTCTTTTCTAGGCACATACTACAATCTAACTTCTTTCTCATTCACTTTCTCTCTCAAGAAATGAAACTTGATTGATATATTCTTGGTCTTAGAGTATAGTATCAGATTCTTTGAAATATTTATTGTACTTGAATTATCACAGTATAGGGAAATAGGCTCTTCATATATCACCCTGATATCTTTCAACATTTGTTTCATCCATATTACTTGAGTACAATTGTTTGCAACAGCAATATATTATGCTTCAATAGTAGATAGAGAAATGGAATTCTGCATTTTGCTCAACCAGGACACCAACTTCTTCCCTAGGAAGAAATCACCACCACTAGTACTTTTTATGTCACCTATATCACTAGCCCAATATGCATCAGTACATGCACTCAAAGTGATATCATCATCCTTAGGATACCAAAGTCCAAACTCAACTGTTCCTTTCAGATATCTGAAGATCCTTTTAATAGCAATTACATGAGATTCTTTTGGATCAGCTTGAAATCTAAAAACCATACATACATCATTCATAATATCTAGTCTAGTCTGAGTTAAATAAACTAATCCATCGATCATTGACCTGTATCTAGTTTTATTTCCTTTAGGAGAATCATCATTATATGTTAGCTTGCATTTGGTCACCATGGGAGTACCTACAGGCTTTGAATCTTCCATCCCAAATTTCTTCAGTAGCTCTCTCACATATTTGGACTAAGATATGAATATCCCCTTGTTTAACTGGGTCACTTGTGATCCTAGAAAGAATACATCTCTCTAATCATACTCATCTCAAATTCATCCTTCATCTCATCAGCAAACTTCATCACAAACCATCATCTCTTCCAAATGATGTCATCAACAAAGACATCTATAATTAATTCTTTATCATGATCCAATTTGAAATATAAGTTGCTATCAGTAGTACCTTTAGTGAATCAAAGCTTCAGTAAGTATTTTTCCAATCTAGCATACGAGGCTCGGGTATTACTTAGAGCTTTCTTCAAGCGGAAAATGATATCTTCCTTGTCAATTAGCTAAAATTCATCCGGTTGTTCAATATATACTTCTTCTAGTTCTCCATTCAAAAATGTTGACTTCACATCCATCTGATAGACTTTGTAGTCCTTGTATGCAACATAAGCAAGAAATAATCTAGCAGCTTCAATTCTAGCAACAGGGGCAAAATTTTCTTCAAAATCAATACCTTCCATCTGAGAATACCCTTTACATACCAATCTTGCTTTCTTTCGGACCACTTCACCTTGTTCAATCAGCTTGTTCTGAAACACCCATTTAGTACCAATCAAATTTTTTTCTTTAGGTCTGGGAACCAGTACCCATGTGTCATTCTTTTGAATTTGTGTCAGCTCTTCCTTCATAGCTTCCATCCAGTGTTCATCTTGACAGGCTTCAATGAAATTTTTAGGTTCAATCTTTGAAATCAAGTAGTATTCTTCTGCAATCTTCCTTCTAGTTTGCACTCCTTTATTTTTATCTCCTATAATTTGGCTTTCAGAATGGTTTAACTTTACATACCTTGGAGTTTTGGAATTTTCTTGAACTTATGATTCCTCTAATCTTCCATTAGTACTTGCACTTGTCTCTCCTTCCTGACTACCTTGACTTACCGAAATGAATTGAGGTTGCTTTACCAGAACAATTGGAACATATGGAACATATGGCACAATTTGAAGTTGATTCTATGTCTGAACATTCTTCCCTTTGTTTGTATTGTCTTCATCATAATCATATCCACAATATCTTGATGATTTGAAAGAATCCTCATCAACTTTGGCATTTGCATTCTCAACCATCTTTCTCACTCTTCTTTTATAGCATTGGTAGGCCTTTCTCTTAGTAGAATAACCTAAAAATATTCCTTCATCACTTCGTGCATCAAAATTTCCTATATCATCATCTCTCTTGATATAACACTTGCTTCCAAAGATCTTGAAATACTTAATAGTAGGCTCGTAACCAAACCATAGCTCAAAAGTGGTCATACCAAAATTGCCATTAACATTTACCCAGTTTAAAGTATACATAGCAGTGCTTACAACTTCACTCCAGTAGCTCTGAGGCACATTTCCTTCTAACATCATTTTTCTAGCAGCATCCAAAATTGTTCTATTCTTTCTTTTTGCAACTCCATTATGTTGAGGAGTTCGGGGAGCAGATAATTGTCTTCTAATTCCATGTTCCTCACAAAAAGTGTTGAATTCCCTGGAGGTGAACTAACCACCTCTATCAGATATCATACACTTGATTTTCAAGCCTTTCTCATTTTCTACCATATCCTTGAAACTTTTGAACTTTTCCAGTGCTTCACATTTTTCTCTTAAAAAGGAAACCCGTATCATTCTAGAATAATCATCAATAATCAACATAAATTACCTTTCTCCATGAATACTTTTGATTCTTGAGGGACCACAGAGGTTAGTATGTAGCAGCTCTAGCAAATCATTTGAATGAAACTATTTTCTCTGGAAGCAGACTCTAGTTTGTTTACCCATCTGACATTCCTTAAAAATTGTGGTAGCAGGCTTCACTAACTTAGGTAGATCTCTTATTGCTTGAGTGGAACTTACCCTTAAAATGTTATCAAAATTTACATGACACAGCCTTCTATGCCACAACCAGCTTTCATCTACTTGATCAATTAAACAACTCCCACTAGTAGTATTCAAGTGAAAGCTATTACCTTTTGTATGTTTACCATTAGCAATCATATTGCCAGAACTTCCACATATATTGCATCTTCCATTTTTTAATTGTATATCATAGCCTTTCCCACCATTTGTCCAACACTCAAAATATTGTGCTTCAATCCTTCAACATAAAGATCATCATCAGTGTTATCCTTACCACCAAGATAAATAGAACCTCTGCCATGAATCACACTAGCATTGTTGTCTCCAAATCTTACAACACCACCATCATATTTCTCTAGACTAACAAATTTGTTTTTATCACAAGTCATATGATGTGAGCATCCACTTTCAATAACCCACTCATCCTTTTCTTCAACTTAGGTACAAGAGCTTTCTCATCTTCAGTAGCCACAGGACTATTTTCAACGATAGTAATGAAAACCCATTCATCTTCATTTCCAATATCTTTATCGGACTCATTATCAGTCACTCCTTCTTCAGCAAAGTAACATTTCTTTTGGAATCTAGACTTGTTAGGCTTAGTTCTAGGGACCCTTTCAGGACATCTTGATGCAAAATGACCTATTTTACTACATGAAAAACATTTAATAGGTAACACTCCTTCATAATTACCTTTCCCTCTGCCTTCTTTCTTTATAATCAGTGCTTCCAATTCTTCTACCTTTCTTTCTTTGTCTTCAAGTTGCTTCAGTTCTTCATCATACTTGGATATCTTTCTAAAACTCTCTCCCAGACTATATCTTTTCTTGTTACTTCTAGATACAATAGCCTTGAATGGACATTCAGTCTTCGGAACAGATTCACCAAATTCACTTAATTCAAAAGAAGCAAGATTACCAACCAGCGTGTCTCTTGATATCTTTGTTACTGATCTGAGCTCTTCAATAGCATGATCCTTCACTTTGTAGGAGGGAGGAAAGGATCTAAGTATTTTAGCAAAAATTTCATCCTCATCCAGAGAATCATCGACACATGTAATACCCATCACTATTTCATTTACTTTTTACATAAAAGAGATGATATTTTCATCTTCACCCATCTTCAAGTTTTCATACTTTCCTTTTAGACTCTGTAGCTTAGCCATCCTCACCTATGCATCTCCTTCATACAAAGTTTCTAGCTTCATCCAAATCTCATGAGCTATCTGTAGTCCTACCACATTATCCATCTTTGAATCTATCAGAGCACTCACCAAAGCTTCTATAGCCTTGATATTATTTTTAGCATCTTTGATCTCATCAACAGTGGAGGGACCATTCTGAGGAATAACATATGGATCTTTTGTAATCTTCCAGTAGGCTTCACCAATACACCTTAGGTGACATTACATCCTAAATTTCCACAGTAAGTAGTTAGTTCCATCAAATCTTGGACTGTCCTTCTTAAATGTTGCCATCTCGGATCATCTCAAGATTTTAGACTTCTTCAGAGGAACCTGCTCTGATACCAATTGTTGGAAAAATAAGGATAGACAACTAAGAGGGGGGTGAATAATTTTTCACAAAATAATACACTTTTCAAACTTAACTTAATCTCAAATCTGATGAATAAGAAATTAGCACATCAGAGAGACAGAGAACACCAATATTTTTTTACATGGAAACCTTGTTAGGGGAAAAACCACGGTGAATGTTAGTCCACAAGATTATACCCTATTAAAAGTATAATGAGAAATAATAAGTGGAATGCAAATGCATTCAGGGACACTGCCTCAAGCTCATTGCTCAAACAAAAAATGGGCTCACTTCCCAACAATACATAATAGGATTAAAATCCGAAGAGTATGAACTAAAAGAATAGCTTCTCCACAAGCCTAATTACAGTTCCAATTAAGCACAGAAAACTCCTTCACAAACTACTTCACACTTCGCTCGACCTTCTTCACACTCTACTCTATAATTGAATGATATTCGCACATACACACATAAGAGCACACTCAGCACTTTTCCAACGCACAACACCAATGAAAAAATTGCTCTTATATATCCACTACATGAGATTTCATCAATAACTTAGTCGGCCAGGAAAATAAAACATATTTGCAATGTCGGCCCAAATTTACAAATAAAATTTGAATGAAAATCCACCAAGGTCAGCCACAGCATAGTGGAGACCCAAATTTAAAACTCCAACATAGAAAGACTTCAATTAATTTCACCTTGATGATCCACAACACTCTTCCACCAACATATTGGCCAACAACAAGAAAAACAAACAAAGGCAAGAAAAATTTCTGACCACGAGCACACTAATCAATGTGGGTGTACCACAAAGATAGAGCATGATCTAGAAACATCCAAGAACCCCAAGAAACAATAGAGACACATCTGCAACAAATGAGATTTCCAAAAAAAAAAAACTTCATTCAAGAACACTGACAAAGACCACAGAAACATTGTCAGACCACAACATGATCAAATCTATACACGGACCTCTGAAACTTTTGGTAAATGATCTAGATACACTCATCAAAAAACCACTTAGTCCACGGTAGCTAAAATTCAACGTAAATAACAAGACACCTTCATGACCTACACAGTTCCACAAGGAACCTGGAGCACTTTCTTTTACTATTTTCTCAATATCCTCAACATATACAGCCTCGAGTACACCAAATGCTAATAGTGTTGACATCAATGACAACCACATATCAGAAACATATCCACAGCATCCAACAATCTCCCCCTTTGGCAATGATGGCAACACACGATGTGAAAAATACCATCAACCCAACACACTTGCTTTCCCTTTGGTTCTGACTCTTCTCCTCAACTTCTCTTTGATTCTTAAAGGGATTTTTTACATTTCACTTCTCCCCCTTTGACATCAATGGCAAAGGTAACCATGACCTTTCCATAGACATGCTTTGAACCACATATTTGCACATCTGACTACTCCCCCTAAGTAGCAGCCACAAAAACATCAATCCAAATCAGAATATAGCAATGTAGCTCACGAATTGATGTGAGTAAATGCATCTTCTTAGTTCTCATCAGGAGGGGTAACTACCCCTAGCATTCCTCTAAGATACCTAAAAGTATCCTTTGGCAACGGTTTAGTAAAGATGTCTACAATCTATTCTTTTCTAGGCACATACTCCAATCTAACTTCTTTCTCATTCACTTTCTCTCTCAAGAAATGAAACTTGATTGATATATGCTTAGTCTTAGAGTGTAGTACCAGATTCTTTGAAATATTTATTGCACTTGAATTGTCATAGTATATGGCAATAGGCTCTTCATATATCACCCTGATATCTTTGAACATTTGTTTCATCCATATTACTTGAGTACAATTGCTTGTACCAACAATATATTATGCTTCAGTAGTAGATAGAGAAATGGAATTCTGCATTTTTCTCAACCAAGACACCTACTTCTTCCCTAGGAAGAAATCACCACCACTAGTACTTTTTTTGTCATCTGCATCACCATCCCAATCTACATCAGTATAAGCACTTAGAGTGAGATCATCATCCTTTGGATACCAAAGTCCAAACTCAACTATTCCTTTCAGATATCTGAAGATCCTTTTAACAACAGCTACATTAGATTCTCTTGGATAAACCTGAAATATGAAAACCATACATACATCATTCATAATAGTTGGTCTAGTCTAAGTTAAATAAAGTAATAAACCAATCATTCACCTATATCTAGTTTTATTTTCTTTATGAGAATCATCATTCTATGTTAGCTTGCATCTGGTCACCATTGGAGTACCTACAGGCTTTGAATCTTCCATCCCAAATTTCTTCAATAGCTCTCTCACATATTTGGACTGAGATATGAATATCCCCTTGTCTAAATGGGTCACTTGTAATCCTAGAAATAATTACATATCTCCAATCATACTCATCTAAAATTCATCCTTCATCTCATTAGCAAACTTCATGCACAAACCATCATCTCCTCCAAAAATGATGTCATCAACAAAGACTTCTATAATCAATTATTTATCACGATCCAATTTGAAATATATGTTGCTATCAGCAGTACCTTTAGTGAATCCAAGCTTCAGTAAGTATTTGTCCAATCTAGAATACCAGGCTCTGGGGGCTTGCTTGAGTCCATATAGAGCTTTCTTGGAGTGGCAGACCATATCTTCTTTGTCAGTTAGTTGAAATCCATCTGGTTGTTCAATATGTACTTCTAGTTCTCCATTCAAAAATATTGACTTCACATCCATCTGATAGAATTTGTAGTCCTTGTATGTGGCATAAGAAAGAAAAAATCTAAGAGCTTCAATTCTAACAACAGGGGAAAAAATTTCTTCAAAATAAATACCTTCCATCTAAGAATACCCTTTACATACTAGTCTTTCTTTTTTTCTGGGCCACTTTACCTTGTTCATTTAGCTTGTTCCAAAACACTCATTTAGTACCAATCACTTTTTTGTCTTTAGGTCTGGGAACCTGTATCCATGTGTCATTCTTTTGAATTTGTGTTAGCTCTTCCTTCATACCTTCCATACAATGTTCATCTTGACATGCTTCAGTGACATTTTTAGATTCAATCTTTGAAATCAAGCATTATTCTTTTGCAATCTTCCTTCTAGTTTTCCTCCTTTATTCTTATCTCCTATAATTTTTCTTTCAGAATGGTTTAGCTTTACATACCTTGGAGTTTTGGAATTTTCATAAACTTTTGATTCTTCTGGTCTTCCTTTAGTACTTGTACTTGTCTCTCCTTCCTAACTACCTTGACTTACTGGAAAGAATTCAAGTTGCTTTACCAGAATAATTGGAACATATGGAACATATGGTACAATTTGAAGTTGATTCTATGTTTAAACATTCTTCCCTTTGTATTGTCTTCATCAAAATCAAATCCACAATATCTTGATGATTTGACAGAATCCTCATCAACTTTGACATTTGCACTCTCAACCATCTTTCTCAATCTTCTGTTATAGCATTGGTAGGCCTTGCTCTTAGTAGAATAATCTAAAAATATTCCTTCATCACCTCGTGCATCAAACTTTCCTATATCATCATCTCTCTTGATATAACACTTGCTTCCAAAGATTTTGAAATACTTAATAGTAGGATTGTAACCAAACCATAGCTCAAAAGGGGTCTTACCATAATTTCCATTAACATTTACCCAGTTTAAAGTATACATAGCAGTGCTTACAACTTCACTCCAATAGCTTTGGGGCACATTTCTTTCTTACATCATTTTTCTAGCAGCATCCAAAATTGTTCTATTCTTTCTTTCTACAAATCCATTATGTTGAGGAGTTCATGGAGCAGATAACTGTCTTCTAATTCCATGTTCTTCACAAGAAGAGTTGAACTCCCTGGAGGTGAACTCACCACCTCTGTCAAATCTCAGACACTTGATTTTTAGGCCTTTCTCATTTTTTTCCTTAGCCTTGAACCTTTTGAACTTTTCCAATGCTTCACATTTTTCTCTTAAAAAGGAAACCCATATCATTCTAGAATAATCATCAATAATCAACATAAAGTACCTTTCTCCATGAATACTTCTAATTCTGCAGGGACCATAGATGTTAGTATGTAGCAGATCTAGCAAATCATTTGAATGAAACTTTTTGCTCTGGAAGGAGACTCTATTCTATTTACCCATCTGACATTCCTTACAAATTGTGGTAGCAGGCTTCACTAACTTACATAGATATCTTACTGCCAAAGTGGAACTTACCTTGAAAATGTTATCAAAATTTACATGACATAGCCTTCCATGCCACAACCATCTTTCATCTACTGGAATAATTAAACAACTCCCACTAGCAGTATTCAGGTGAAAGATATTACCTTTTGTATGTTTACCAATAGAAATCATATTGCCAGAACTTCCACGTATCTTGCATCTTCCATTTTTGAATTGTAGATCATAGCCTTTTCCCACCATTTTTCCAACACTCAAAATATTGTGCTTCAAGCCTTCAACATAAAGAACATCATCAATGTTATCCTTACCACCAAGACAAATAGAACCTCTACCATGAATCACACCAGCATTGTTGTCTCCAAATCTTACAACACCACCATCATATTTCTCTAGACTTACAAAAAAAATTTGATCACCAATCATATGATGAGAGCATCCAATTTCAAAAACCCACTCTATTAGATTTGAGAAATACAAATCCACATAACCCAATGAACACCTGCATGCAAGAAACTTGTCACAGAGAAAGAGAGAACAAAACAAGGGTTTTGGCTCTGACAATGTGCAAAATGTATTATCAAAAAAATGAATGAATCAAGAAGTGAATACAAGAGATCAATCCTTATAAAAGGATATCTAAACCTAAAGGAAACCCTAACCCTAAAGGTGAGTGCATTTAATAATTAATATTAATTATTAAATGACTAATATATGTGCATAAAGTGAAGTCTTAAGAGGAGAGTAAAGTTAATTAATTACTTTACTCTAACACCCCCCCTTAAGATGAGATACAATGTAGCTACAAACAATGCAGAAGAAATCAAAGGAACTACAATGCATGAAAGTAAACTTGGGTCCCGGAAACTAGGCCTGATTAGGTACCCAAATACAACCAAATCTCTGTAAAGCAGAGAAAAGGAGAAAACCCAGTGGGAAAAAACTCCTCTCCAAAAAGAGATGAACAAGAGTGAAAGAAGAAGAGAGATAGAAGGAGGACTCAACATGACCCCCCAAGAACTACTTTTATCACACAAGTACAAAATATGGTCCCCCCATAGGAGAGAGAAGAGACTCCAAAGCCCGCCCAGAATGAGAGAACACATGTGCCAATGATCAAAACAATGTGCCTCCTCAAAGGAAGAAATAGATCCAATGGTCGAGGAAGAGGAAATCCCTAGATGTGAGGTTAAAATAGAAGTCCTGGATGATGCTCACTGAAGAATGGAACTATAGTAGGAGTGTTTGAATAACAATATGGTGAATCAAACAACTCAAGATGATCCTGAAATGGAATATCCAATGAAGATGGGATAATAGGTGTGCTAAAACTGCCATCTGTGAGGAAAGGAATATCCTCTGATATGGCCTCAACAACTACACGTGATGGATCGATGAGTGGAGCAACAATGTCAGTCATAGCTGAAGAGGAATCCTGCTGAACAAATGTGATCTCAACAGGAGGTAGAGGTGTAGAAGTCTCAACACTAGTCTCATGAACAGATGGAAGAACACATAAGTTCAAGTGACCAAACTTCACCTCAGATACTACATGCTCTCTTGTAGAAAGAGAGGAAAACTCAGACAGTGGAGATGGTGGACCAAAGTGTGTGAATGCATACAAACGGGAAGAATGATCAACTATCCCTGTTGCAACAATGTTTCCAGTCTGAATGTCTCTGATGTGCACTGAATCAGGTGTGAACTCAACTGTTTTCCCTGTCCCACTATGAGCAATCTGATAGATGGAGAGAAGTTTAGTGGACAAAGATGGAACACATAGTACATCATTGAATGTACCATCATCAATGTCAATAGAACCTTTCACACATACACTCATATAAATGTTATTACCCATCAATATGTGTGGTGAGGATGTAGCCTCGAAAGATGAGAACATGTTCTGAGAAGATGTGATATGGTGTGAAGTACCTAAATCCAGTAGCCATCTAGATGAATGTGAACTGGTGGTTGCACATAATGCATGACCCTTATGTGGGGCATGTTCATATGTTTGGAATGAAGATGAAGAAGAAGAAGACCTACCTGATGTAGATGAAGAAGAGTGATGAATATTGTTCCTCTCAAGAAGAGCTGTCAAATCTAAAATGTATTTTGCATATGCATCTATCTTCTTCTCATAACACTTAAACTCATCATGTCCTGGCTTAGTACAATAAGCACACTTAGGTCTATCTTTCTTTGATGATTCTCCCTTAGGAGAAGGTGAATCAAAGCTGTGTTGTGAACTGGAATCTGTCTAATGCTCTGTGGTCTTTGGTTTTTGTTTCTACTTTTGCTTCCCCTGAGATGAATGTGCTACCAATGCTTGGTGTTGTGATCCTGTCAGAGCATCCAACTATGATATCTTGGCTTGCTCTCGTGTCAACCGATCACAAAACACCTCAAATGTAGGCATGGTAAAGCGGTTTCCCAATGCATCCATGGTGGAATAGAATGTTGAAGAGAAGATCTGAAATGGGCCCCAAAGCTTGGAGAGGATCAGGAAGATGCACTATGTATCAGTCTTAATCTTGCCACAACCCTGCAAGATAGATCTCTATTGTTTGAACTTCATCAGAAAGTCCTCAATGAAAGGAAACAAATTAGGTTCCAAGGAAGTCAACTCGGCCTCAAGCTGCAATGCTCTGAACTCGTTGACAGTACCAAAAATTCCATCAAACTTGGTCCAAATGGCTCGAGGAGTGAGGCACCCATCAAGATGAAATAGGAGACTGTTTGAAATGTGCAAAGCCATCAATCCCATAGCCTGATCCATATTGTTCATGTGCTGCATAACCTCAAAGGGGCGAGTCAACTGAGGCTAAACCTCATCCAAAAGAGACCATAACCCTTGAGACTGGAGAAGATTCATCATGCAACCCTTCCAAGTGTGATAATTATGTGGTGTGAGAGATTCAATAGATCTATCTACCATTCTGTGAACTGTGCCTCAACTGCTCTAAATTTTTTTATTATTATTTAGTGGTCTTTCAGAACTAGACAGAAGATGCAGAAGGGTTTTTTTGGTGTTTATAGATTCTGGTTTTCTGATTTAAATGATAGAAAGCAAAAAAAAATACCCCCCCACAATGCAAAAATCCAATCCCCAGTACAAATTGAAAGCCAGAAAATAATAGAAAGTAGTATATGATAGAGACAAATCTCTATGTACCTGAATAATTTTCTGATGAAATAGACTACAAATCTGGAAAGAGCATAGAACCACCTTTCCGACACCTATTTTCTTTCGAAAAACGGAGCAAAATTGAGCAAGTTATACCCCTCGGAGTGCAAAAATATCATCTGACTTTGACTACGAAAAAATGCAACCAAACTGGAAAATTTTGAAAAAATTTCTACATCATTAGGATGGGCTCGGAGCCATCTTTCCAACGCCTATTTTTGTTCAAAAAACGGAGAAATATTGAGCATTTTATACCCGATTGAGTGAAACAGCTCCGAAAAACACAATAATGGCCTCCAAAGCCCTCAGGGGCTAAAAAAATAGACCAATGGTCCGCTGGGCGACCAAGGGTTGGGTGTAGGTGGCACAGCGGTGGAGCATGGGTGGTGGGCGGAGCTCTAGCGGGGAGTGGGTGGCGCGGTGGTGGCCCATCGGCGGAGCTTGGCGAGCGGTCGCTGGGCGGAGTGTCGCTGGCTAAGAGGTGGTTCCGCTGGCCTAAGCGGCTAGCTGGCAGCCGCCTAGTGGCTACTTGGTGGCCGATGGGTGGCAGCCCAAAATAACACTGGCTACACAAAAATTAAATCAAAAAACTTTATTTTTTTTATTTTTATTTTATTTTTTTGAAATTTTTGACCTCATAGATCGTGCCCTGAGGCCGTACAGCCTTGGGGCCAAAAAAATTTTGCTTCCCTGATCAAATGGTCGAATCGGATGTATTTTATATGAAAATAGGGGTTTATGGATGCTGCGAGCTCAACGGTGAGGTCCATTTGAGCTCAAAGTGCACCAAAAAAAAGAACCCCATATTCCAAACAAAAACTAGAAAACAAACACAGATCTAATGCAACCAAAACCTAGATCTCTAATTCTTTCAAAAAACTAAACAAGCTATAGCAGATCAGCTCTGATACCATGTTAGATTTGAGAAATACAAATCCACAGAACCCAATGAGCACCTTCATGCAAGAAACTTGTCACAGAGAAAGAGAGAGAACAAAACAAGGGTTTTGGCTCTAACAATGTGCAAAATGTATTATCAGAAAAATGAATGAATCAAGAAGTGAATAGAAGAGATCAATCCTTATAAAAGGAGATCTAAACCTAAAGGAAACTGTAACCCTAAAGGTGAGTGCATTTAATAATTAATATTAATTATTAAATGACTAATATATGTGCATAAAGTGAAGTCTTAAGAGGAGAGTAAAGTTAATTGATTACTTTACTCTAATACACTCATCATTTTCTTCCACTTAGCCTGCAAGAGCTTTCTCATCTTCAGTAGCCATAAGACTATTTTCAACGGTAGCAATGAAAACCCATTCATCTTCATTTCCAGTATCTTTATCAGACTCATCATCAGTCACTCCTTCAGCAAAGTAACATTTCTTTTGGAATCTATACTTGTTAGGCTTAGTTCTCGGGACCCTTTCAGGACATCTTAATGAAAAATGACCTATTTTACTGCATGAAAAACATTTAATAGGTACCACTCCTTCATACTTACCTTTCCCTTTTTCTTCTTTCTTTACAATCTGTGCTTCCAATTCTTCTACCTTTCTTTCTTTGTCTTCAAGTTGCTTCAGTTCTTCATCATACTTGGATATCTTTCTGAAACTCTCTCCCAGACTATATATTTGCTTGTTACTTCCAGATACAATAGCCTTGCATGCAGATTCAGTCTTTAGAATAGATTCACCAAATTCACTTAATTCAAAGGCTGCAAGCTTACTAACCAGCGTGTCTCTTGACATCTTTGTTACTAATTTGAGCTCTTCAATATCATGATCCTTCACTTTGTAGGAGGGAGGCAAGGATCTGAGTATTTTAGCCACAATTTCATCCTCAGCCAGAGAACCACTGGCACATGTAATACCCATCACTATTTCATTTACTCATTACATAAAAGAGGTGATATTTTCATCTTCACCCATCTTCAAATTTTTGCACGTTCCTTGTAGAATCTGTAGCTTAGCCATCTTCACCTATGCATCTCCTTTATACAAAGTTTCCAGCTTCATCCAAATCTCATGAGCTATCTGCAGTCCTACCACATTAGCCATCTCTGAATCTGTTAAAGCACTCACCAAAGCTTCTATAGCCCTGATATTATTTTCAGCAACTTTGATCTCATCAGTGGTGGAGGGACCATTCTGAGGAATAACATATGGATCTTTTTTAATCTTCCAGTAGGCTTCACCAATACACCTTAGGTGACATTGCATCTTGAATTTCCACATTGAGTAGTTAGTTCCATCGAATCCTTGGCTATCCTTCTTGAATGTTGCCATCTCGGATCACCTATATCTTTTAGACTTCTTCAGAGGAACCTACTATGATACCAATAGTTGGAAAAATAAGGAAAAACAACTGAGAGGGGGGTGAATCAGTTGTCACAAAATAATAAACTTTCCAAACTTTACTTAACTTAATCTCAAATGTGATGAATAAGAAATTAACACATCAGAGAGACAGAGAACACCAAGATTTTTTTACGTGGAAACCCTATTAGGGGAAAAACCACGGTGGATGTTAGTCCACAATATTATACCCTTTTAAAATTATAATGAGAAATAATAAGGGGAAAGCACATGCATTCAGGCACATTGCCTAGAGCTCACTACTCAAATACAAAAGGGGCTCATTGCCCAACAATGTAGAATAGGATTAAAATCTAGAGAGTATGAACTAGAAGAATAGCTTCTCCACAAGCTTGATTATAGTTCCAATTAAGCACAGAAAAATCCTTCACAAACTACTTCACACTTCGCTCGACCTTCTTCACACTCTGATTTGTAATCGAATGATATTCGCACATACACACATAAGAGCACACTCAGCACTTTTCCAACACACAACACCAATGAAACAATCACTCTTGTATATTCACTACATGAGATTTCATCGATAACTTAGTCGGCTAAGAAACTAAAACATATTTGCAATGTCTGCCCAAATTTACAAATAAAATTTTAATGCGAATCCACCAAGGTTGGCCACAACATAGTGGAGACCCAAATTTAAGACTCCAACACAAAAATACTTCAATTGATTTCACCTTGATGATCCACAACATGCTACCACCAACATGTTGGCTAAGAACAAGAAAAACGAACATAGGCAGGAAAAATTTCTGACCACGAGCACACTAATCAATGTGTATTTACCACAAAGATAGAGCATGATCTAGAAACATCCAAGAACACCAAGAAACAATAGAGACACATCTATAGCAACTGATATTTCCAAAAACACATAAAATTCATTCAGGAACACTGACAGAGACTACAGAAACACTATCAAACCACAACATGATCACATCTATACGCGGACCTTTGAAACTTCTGATAGATGATCTAGATACACTCATCAAAAAACCATTTATTCCACAGTAGCAGAACTTCAACGTAAATAACAAGACGCCTTCATGACCTGCACAGTTCCACAGGGAACCTAGAACACTTTCTTTTACAATTTTCTCAATATCCTTGACATATACAGCCTCTAGTACACTAAATGCTAATAGGTATGACATCAATGACAACCATAGAATCCAACATTTGTATCATTTAATTCTATTCTACTTCTTAAAGTTAAGTCATTAATACTTTCAAAACTCAAAATAATAATTCTATATGTCAAAACATTTCATCTATCAATCCTTCCATTGTAAATTCAACCATACTACTTATAATTATTCCTAATTCTTAACTTTGAATATAAACATTTAAGAGAATAAAAACATCTATACATATGATTACCAAAATTACTTTCTAACTTTATCCAAAATAAAACTCTATATGGTTGGACAATGTATCTAAGGTTAACAAAATAACAATGATAATAATTTTTAATTTTAAGTATATTTTTTTTATGAAATAACTTGCACAATAGAAGAATATGATATGAAATATGGTACAAATACTTGATAATAACTGATAATAACAAGCCACTGTGAGGGGGTAAACCTCCAAATATCTCTAATGAGAACACACTTCACAATATAATGATAAAATAAGACTCACAACCTCCTATATATACCTATTTATTCCTAGGATATCACCTAGGCCGACGTAGACACCCCTATATAAGACCTAGGCTATCCTAACCAACTAAATAATAATATAATAATGAAAATATGACTTAATTAGGAGTTAAAATAGCCACAATTTGACTAGTCATAACCCGATGTATACCAATATTAAGGGCGTAGCATGCCCCCCTTCTTCAAAGAAGCATTGTCCTTAATTCTAATCAAGTTTGAATTCTTTTGAATGAACTCCTCGTCCTCCCATGTGGCATTTTCAACTGGTAAATTCTTCCATTGGATGAGATACTTAGTGATATTTCTATTCCTTGGCTTCTCCATGCATGTTTCATGAATGCATTTTGGTTCCAAAATGATTCTTCCTTCTTCATCAAGCTCTAGTAGTGTTGTTTGAGTTGGAATATTATGCCCAATTACCTTCTTCAAACAAGAAGCATGAAAAACTAGATGTATCTTTGTTGTTGATGGTAACTCGAGCTTGTAGGAAACACTATTGATCTTTTGCATGATTTGGTATGGCCCATAATACCTTGGAGACAACTTATTATTCTTTTTTTGTTGCTTCAGTGAGATTTTCTTATAAGGCTGCAATCTCAAGAAGACCCAATCCCCAACTTCAAAACTTCTTTCACTACGATGTTGGTCTACCTGTTGTTTCATTCAATTTTGTGTCATGGCTAAATTCTCGTTGAGTCCTGAAAGTACCTATTGTTGATGAAGCAAGTGGTCCTCTACTGCCTGAACTCTTGGTGACACCTTTAATGGTGATGTGATGGAAGGAGGATGATATCCATAAAGTGCCAAAAATGGAGACATTTTTGATGAGCTATGAAAAGAAGTGTTATACCACCATTCTACAAGTGGTAGCCAATCTACCCATTGAGACTGTTTCTCTGAAGTGAAACAACATAGATATCCTTCCAAACACTTATTAACAACCTCAGTTTTCCCATCTAATTGAGGATGGTATGAAGAGCTATGAGCCAATTGAGTACCCAAACATGAGAATAAATCTTTCCAAAAGTGACTAGTGAAGATAGGATCACGATCACTAACAATAACGTTAGGTGTACCATGTAGCTTTTGGATATTCTCTGAAAAAAATTGCCACTGTACTTGCTATAAAAGGATGTGATAATGCAATGAAATGTGCATATTTAGTGGGGTGATCAACTACTACCATGATGACATTATGACCTTTAGATTTTGAAAGCCCTATGATGAATTCCATGGATACCTCTTCCCAATGCTAGCTAGGAATAGATGAGGGCTACAAGAGACCTAGTGTCTTAATTTTCTCCCCTTTATTCCTTTGACAAACCAAACATTTAGCCACAAATTTTTGAACATCACCTTTTAGCCCTTCCCAAAAAAAATCTTGCTTGACTCGATGATATGTCTTCAAAAATCTTGAATGACCACCAACTGGAGACTCATGCAACTCTATGAGAATCTTGTGTTTAAGAGTGGAATTCTTGTAGAGATACAAATTCTCTTTATACCAAAGAGTATCTCCCTTCCAACCAAACTTATCTGAACTACTATGATCAATTTTTAATTGTTGGATGAGATTACTCATCGCAACATCATTTTTCCACTTTGCTTTGGCTTCCTCTACCCAATTTTCTTGTAATATTGAAAGGGCACACAATAAGGCTTCATCTTTCTCATCCTTCCTTGAAAATTCACTTGCTACAATATTTTCCTTCCCTTTCTTATATATAATCTCAAAGTCATATCCTAACATCTTAGTGACCCATTTTTGTTGCTCTTCAGAAGATAGTCTTTGTTCCAAAAAATATTTTAGGATATCATGATCTATCTTAACCTTAAAGTATCTACCCATTAGATAAGGCCTCCATTGTTTAACTACATGAGGGATTGCTAGCATTTCCTTCTCATAAATAGGTTTTAGCTAATTCTTACCCTTTAATTCACAACTCTCTAAAGCAATTGATCAACCTTCTTGCATGAGAACTACTCCTATCCCATTTCCAAAAGAATCACATTCCACAATGAATTCATTGGTGAAGTTAGGAGTGGCAAGCACTAGATTTGTACACATAGCCTCCTTCAATCTCTCAAATGTTGTATTAGCATACTCGTTCCAATGAAAAGAATCGTTCTTCAATAGAGTGGTGAGAGGTGTTGCTATATGACCATAATTCTTCACAAATCTCCTGTAGTACCCTATCAATCCCAAGAAACCCCTCAGTTTCTTAATGGTTTTTAGAATAGGCCATTCCATGATAGCCTTAATTTTGTTAGGGTCCACCTTTACTCCTTCATGTGAAACTGTGTCCCAAATACTCCACCTCCTCAAGACCAAAAGCACACTTGGATGGCTTGGCATAAAGTTGATGATCTTCAAGTATTTGTAATGCTTGATCCACATGTTGCAAATGTACTTCCCAAGTCTTTCTATAAATCAATATACCAACAAAGAATACTAACACAAATTTTCTCAAGAACTTCTTAAAAATGGAATTCATCAAACTTTGGAATGTAGATGGTGTATTGGTAAGTCCGAATGGCATCACTGAAAATTGATAATGACCCTCATGAGTCTGAAATGTTGTCTTATAAATATCCTCCTCATTAATATGAATTTGGTGATAACCAGATCTAAGATCTGTTGTGCCCTCACCACACACGCCCTATTAAGAATGGGGACCCTCTCTCTCTTTCGCCTTGTCGGGTCATTTTATTGCCACCTCATTTTGTGTGCCCCCATTTTGGTGCCATAGATGGTCAGTGTGCCTCCAAAGTCTCACCTCAAGTTGACCATGTTTGATCCCCTCCAAATTAACTAAGTCTTGGGTCCTCACGGAGGTCCTTTGGCAGTTTTCCTTTTCCAACGTCTTTGGCACCTTCTGAGTTCATCATGGCAGGTTTCCCTTGCCAAGTTTTCGGGCTACATTTGCTCTTCCAAAATTACCAAAAGGTTTCACCTTTTTGTGCCCTAGGACCTGGCTCCTTTCCCACCATCCTCATAACTTATATTGCAACCAACCATCTTTCGATCGCATTGAACCTGCTCCACCGGATCTCCCTGCCCAACACTCTATTATGAATTTTCTCTTCCAAGACTATCATCCCTCACCGAAGTTCCACCCATTAGACCCCAGGCCCCCTTTTACTGGTACTTTTCTGCTTGACATTGAAAATGGCTGTCAACTTGCATCTTTCTAACCCCTGGGTTCTGAATCCCTCACCGTTGTCTCAAAATTTAAATTCACCAACTTCTCACCCATCGTACGAGCATTTATGGGGTGCATTAAATGCACTTAGGGGTATAAGTAGACTAATTCAACCTATCATTTTCACATGTCAGGATCAGCCAGAGAAGTTCAAAGCAGTTATAGAGACCAAGAGCCTTCGTTGCCCACCACCTTCACGCCCACTGCCTTCATTTGTCGATTCCTCATGGATTTAACAACTCACTTCATCAGATTCTTGTGGTAAGTTCATCATCCTTACTCCTGCTTTGTTTTTCAGTGATTTCATGTTAAAATAATTGATAAGTGGGGATAAAAAAATGCTTCCATTCGGTAGAGGAAGATGAAGACTAAAAAACCCATGTGATGAAATTTCAAGTCAACCATCAGATCACTCCCCAAATTAAATCTGGAACTTCACCACCCCGGTGCCATTCTTCACATAGAGCGCTCACACCCTCTGGACCCGAGCCTTCCCATCACTGCTTAATAAAACTTCAAACTTAAATAACTTTGAAACAGGGGGATGTCTCCCTAGGTCCGCGACCTCAGATCTCCTTTGACAGTTCATTGTTGAAATCTAACAAAATCGAGCTCCCTACCTCCGGGAGTGTTTGACGGGTCTCCTCCTGCAAGATTCCATCCTCGGGATGTTGTATAACTTTCATCATTTTGAACAACATAACAACCCCATCCACCCGAGCCTTGGGATTCGCCTTTCCATTCACCACTGGAGTTACAAAACAAACTGCCACATCCTTGGTATCCTTTGGGTCCTGGTTCTCAGAGTTTCATCTATGCACCTCCGTTACAACTTCATCATTTCTCATAGGTATTAGATAACCTCCTTCCACCCTCTGAGTCCCAAGCGTACCTATGTCACATGAACAACAAACGATGAAACTTAAGTGCCTTTTCCTCCACCGGACATGCTCCGCCGAACTTTCGTTGTCGGGACTTTGTCTCGTCTTGATTGTCGCATAAGGAAAAGAGAGCACGTCCTTCTACCCTCTAAATCCTGGTACCCCGAACACCTATGAACTCAACGAAGAAAACCTAAAAGCCAAACACAATCTCGGGTCCAGTCCACCAGGTTGCTCCCACCAAAATTTCGCTCGCTACTCACTGTTCCAAATAGTAATTCTCACTCAGCTTCCCGACCCTTTTGATCCACACACTTAAGCACTTGAGGCATTATTCTAGCCATCTTTTAGCATCGCAAGTCCTAGATCCCAGAACACCCTGCCCAAAACTTCATTTCATCAGAGCCATTCCAAACGGTAAACCTCAAATGACTTTCCCTCCTCATAACTCTGAGTGCCCTAATGATGATCCAAATGACCTCCAATCTGGAAACCAGTCTCATCCCACGTGCTCAAACTGAACCCTCTCCTGCATGGACCTTTCAAATCATCTAAATATGAAGGTGGGAGAAAACATGCGGATTTCCCTGTTCTATTTTCCATTCAAAACAACAATCCTGCAAGGGAAGTCTAGCCCCTGGGGCCCGAATCGACCAAATTCCTCCCATGAAATTACTAATGACATTCTGGAGTAAATGTTTGATTACTCAGATGATATATTATCTAATATAACTCCATCCATAGGTATTTTAGCTAACATTTGTGTCTTCATGCTTGATTATGCTCATCATGCCTTTATTTGTAGGATATATGGAATCAGGTGTAGGACCCTTGGGGGCAGCTGTAGAGAAAGAAAAAGGAAAGAAAACAGGCAGAGCTCCTCATGGAAAAGAGGACAAGGATCAAATGAAGTACCAATTCCAAGGGGAGTCATTGCATTCAAAGGTCATCATGGATTGGAACGAGATTACAGATGCCAACATTGGGCACATCGATATTGATGAATTTAAACAAAGAGTCAGAATCAATCCTAAGACAGAAAATGCCAGATTGACCAGAGGCAACAGAATTGCTAAAGTTGTAGGCTTTCCTCCATCTCTTGTCACCCCTGAGCTATTAATGGCTTGCAGGGTAGGATACTAGTCGAAAACCAAAACTATTGTAGACAGAGATGGGAACATTCTAGCTGACATGTCGGGCGAAGCAATAATGAAGACCTTCCACATCCCTACCTTTGGGGAGATGGAACTGCCAACCATAAAGGAATGTAAGGCAATGTGGGATCAAGAGCCAATTGGATGTAAGAAACTTATAAATTAATATTGGCTCAAAGAGAGGTGGGGCAGCGCTGCTAAGGTTCCCTAAGAGCTCTTTTGCAATGATTTCCATGAAGATTATCACAACCTGGTGACCCTGTTGAGCAGAGTGATGGGCCTTCCCACCACTGCGTACTTCCAAGAATGGATGGTCTACTTTGTTGAGCAAATTCTTCATGAAAATGAGGATGATAACATGCATACCACATTCTACTAGGGGGGGATAATAAGTGATTGCTTCCATGAGTAGTTCATGAATGTTAAAAAGGCCTCCAAATTTTATATGACATCTTACTTAGTTTACTCATTGGCTGAACGGAGGCAGTATAGTGCTTTGTTCAGGGCTCCAGATGAAAAATCTGGTAGGGAACTAAAATTCTATGATAGATACCCTCAGTTATAGTTCAAAAACTTCAAGATGGATTATTGCAGAGTGAATGGCACTTTCATAGGTCATATTATTAGGCTACTTGGAGGCAATTTCGAAAGGTGAGTCTCCCAGAGTGCTCACGCTTTCCTAAAACAATATATCTTCTTATTCATCCAATATCCCAAGTTCACGTACATTCGTGCTCAGGGCTTCATAGAAATTCCAAACCAACTACCCCAGTACCCTAACGACCAGATTATATTGTTAGAACTCTATCGGCAGTTGCAGCATGTACACACCCTTCTTAGTAGCAAGCATTTGGCATGGATCCCTTATCCCCTTTCTTTTTTCCAAGGGATGTATAAGTTGCATACCTCTCAATATGCAAGGAATTTAGAAAAGGAGCTAGCCAAATATCATTTCTGGCTGCATACCACTCGTCCATGAATGGACCCTTACGGGCATATAAGAAAGGCACTTGGACCCGACTACGCCCATATGCACCATGTTGAAGATTTTTGGGAAAATTTCCAAGATGATAAAGAGGTGTGCATGAGGCATTATATTTGAATGATAGCCTACTTTGTGAAAAGAGTGAACCTGTTTCATGTGCCTGATCAAGTTGAAGAAGATGAGAGCACAATTATGGATCTTAGGTACAATGCAGTCACTAACTTGCCGCTATCGTTGATAGACTAGGACGAGCAAGAGGTTGATGACCTCAACATCATAACTAAGCCAATCAAAGCTCGTACAAGAGAATGGTTCAATCGGTAGGTGGCCCGATTGAAGCAACAAGGGGTTGTCCTGATCTATGAGGGGCTCAAAAGTGAGCCTAGTGCAACAGATGATGGAGATACTATAGCCACAATAGGAGAAACATCCAAATCCCCTCATCTCACAAGGTCAAGGAAAGGGAAAGAGACTAAGGAGTAGCAGCCTAACCTGAAGGTGTATGCAAGAAAGACTTTAGAGGGTGAACCTTCCAAGAAACATAAAATGTGAGGTAGTACTACTACAATGCCTGTTATTCAGGAGGACCCACTCCATGAGGGAGAAGAAATGGAAACAGATCAGCCAAAGTCTCCACCAGCTACTTCCATCGTTGATGCCTCTCCCCCTATGTCTCAGGCTATGGTGGCTACCTCCCCTCCTGCAGTGGACATCTCAGTCCACCTCACCTCTTCTTCACCCGCCGGACCAGTCATGGTGATTGATACTTCTTTCATTGCCACCTCTCCTCTTTCTTCTACCTCCATGTCTCCAACTATGTCCCTCTCATTGGCAATAGCATCCGTGTCTATGTTGATGCTCTCCCTTCCAGAGGCATTCTCGCAGCATATACAAAGTGTCCCCTCTAAAATTTTTGAAGTGCTATTGAATTCTACTATCTAGGTTTCCCTAGCATAGGTTCTCGCCACTATTCTTGTCTCAAATCCCCCAACTGAGCCTCCTAAAATGAGAGCTACAATGGAAATATCTAAGGAATTGGAGAGATGGGAAAGGGAGGCCACAAAGGCATTGGAGGAGGAAGCGGATGAATACCATGAACATCTAGAATATCAACACTTGCAAATTGACAAAGTAGTCCATGCAGGAGAAGAGACAAGATCCTATGAAAGTGGGGAGGAAGAAGAAGATGCCAGTGCCAAATTTGTTGTGCAAACTTTCAATCTTGACTTTGAGGAAGAGTTGGCTCAGCAACTAAAGGATGTCAGAGAAGAAATAGAAAGACCACCTTCTGGAGAAAGAAGGTAATATGATGATAAGATGGAAGAAAGTATGGAACTTCTGACAAGTGAACAGCAAGAAGAAGGCCCCAAACATGATGAGGAGATTCCTCTCTCTAAAGGGAAAGGAGAGAAAAAAAGAAAGATCATGAAGATGTGCCACCTCCACATGGGGAAGAGGAGAATATAGAAGAAAATAAATTGGAAGAAGAGGTTCAAACTGACAAGAGCCTTGAGATAGAGCAGTCGGAGGAACACGGGCATGATGAAGAGAGGGAAGGAGAGGAAGAAGGGGATGTTGAAAAGGAAAGTCCTAAAGAACGCTTGCCCACTAAATCCTCCATCAAGTGCATGGTGTTCATCCAGGACTTCGATGAAGAAAAGGAAGATACAAGGGAAAAGAAAGAAACCACTAAAGATAAAGAGATTGAAATCAGAAGGAATCAAGAAGAGGGTGGACATGAGTCACCCAAAGGAAAATCTTAGATGTCAGAATGGCTGGAAAAGCAACTCAAAAAGAGAGCTCTTGCTTCAAGTGATCCAAGAGCAAGATTGGAGGCTATCTTAGCTAGAGCACAAATCAGTACCAAGAAAGGGAAGAAGCCCAAAGTTAGATCCAAGGTGACAATGGATGCTTCGGGATCTAGAACTGTGCAAGTAGCTATATCAATGGTGGGAAAAGAGGGGGTAAGCTAGAATATCTCCACTATTGATTTAGGAATAGCTACCAGAGAGTAGAAAGTGGAGCACCTTTAGGAGTCTTTCGCCATGGTAGTGCATTTAATTCAGCAAGATAAGATTTCGAAGGAAGAGCTCAAGGCACAAGTGGCTGATCTGACAGCCTACATCCAGCAATGGTCATCAACAGAGGAAATGCCTACCACATCTTTGGCCCCACCACAATTGTTGTCCAAAGAACAAATAGAAAAACTTGAAAAGAGAAAGAACTTGGATAAGACCACGGAGAGCTAGTTTTGGCAAGTCTTGTACGTAGGAAACATGGGCATCAATTGTGTTGTGAGGATAGAAAACAAGTTCTTAGATCTACAAAAGTTTCTTGAGGGTACAAGGAAACTCTGCACCGACTTCCTAAGGAGGTATGAGTCCAATTACCCAGATATTGAAGCTATTCTCAAAATTCCAAGCGTGACTTGGGAAAAAGAGCTTGCATTCAAGAAGGGTGATCATTGGCTAGTGGATGTATGGAAGTGAGATTTTGTGAACCACAGGGAAAGGATGGAGTAGGTACTCGAAAAAGTGGATCCATACATTGAATGGTCTAAGGAAGTCAAAGTAGATTGCACTCGATACTTGAAGCTAATGACGGGATATGATATGCCTATTGTACAAATTGATCCAGAGAAGATAAAGCCCCACTTCCAGAAGAAGATTGAGGACGGGATGTCGGATGAAATCACCAATGATTTCATGATTTTTCTAGCCTAAGCCTTCACCCAGTCAGAACTGTTCAAAGACCACACTGCTAAATATGATGAAGACTGGGAAAAGCTCACCGACCAATCCAAAGAATGGAGTTATCAAGTGTTGTGATCTAAAATTTTGGAATTTCATAAGCTCCAACCACTAATTCTAAAGTTCATGGAGTATGTTGCTTTGAAGAAGCAAGAAGGAAACCCTATTATTGGTGAATATTTCCTAACAGAATAGTTGTAGCAAAAGGGAAATTAGAAAAAAAAAAAATGCTACAGTGTTGCCACTAGAAGATAAAATAGGGATGAGGACAAAATGTATTTTAAAATGTAATATATTGTGGGATAGGTGGAACCCTAATTTTCAATGAATCTTGGCCACACAATGCAGTTTAATCTTGGCCATTCATTCTACTTTTGGACACTATAAATAGGGGGTCTCCTCTCAATTTCAAGGGAGAGTTGAGTTGTTGTAATGACATGCTACAGAAATTTTAATAGAAATACATTAACTTTGGTGGATTTCTGAGTTTCCCTACATGTTTCATGATTCATCTCCATTAGTTAAATGTTTTAGTTAGATTTTCTTTGTTGTTTTAGTTAGTTTTATATTGCTTTGATAGATTTGGTAATGTTGCTATGTGGTTATGAAAATTTATGTTGTGTAGATGCCCTCCTAGTCCATACTTTTTGTTGTTTGTTGTTGGTAGATGGTTGTGTAAAGTTATTTTGGACTTAAATTCAAAGCTGCTCCACACTTTTATATTTGTTCATGCATGCATATGGTGGATGAATGATGAAATATCTATAGACCTTAGAATATAGCACAGATTTCATGAGACTGTGAATTTTCTGATTAAGTGAAATTATGTTTGAAGGAAGCTATCCATAGCAGAACCTCCATGATCATTGTTCATAGTTAGTTGTTGATCCAGGAACCTCTCTTCTTCCCAGCCCTTTTTCTTTTTTTTTAGAAATGACCTAAGCTAAGGTTCATTGCACTTTTTAAATCCAAAACTTAAGAAAAACGTTGAAGTTTCAAACTATTGTTCAAACCTACAGCAAAGTACACATCAACTTCCCATCCTTGGAACTTCAATTCTCAAGATCCATTTCGTTCAATCTAGTTTCGTAATTCTACCCTATGATTACCAGCAAGATCACATCAAATACCAACTAAGTTATTCCCTGCAAGTCATGACCTGACACCTGAGAGACCTTTGGGAAATTTTCAGCAACTTGCTATTGGAAATATCCTTTCAAGAGAGGTAGTGTATCTATGTACTACGTGTGTTTAGAAAGTGTGCAAAACACCATATCAAAAAGATCTAACTTGGTAAAATACATAGCTCCATTCAATTCATCTAGAAAATCATCAATGACTGGAATAGGAAACTTATCTTTAATGGTGTACATGTTGAGCACTCTATAATCTAGACACATGTGCTAAGTGTCATCCTTCTTACGTACCATCACCACAGGTGAGGAGTAAGCACTTTGGCTATACCTGATAATTCCTGCCTCTAGCATTTCCTCAACATTTTTTTCTATCTCTCTTTTGTATGTGTGGATACCTATAACGCCTAATTTTTGGTGGTTGGATCCCTGGAACTAACTATATGGCATGATCATGATCCCTCTTAGGAGGAAGTCCTTTAGGCATATCTCCAAGAACAACTAAGTGACGATCAATTATAGTTTGTAAATTTGGATGAGTAGGAGCATCAGATTGAGAGAATTCTAATGAACATAGTTGGGCCACAAATCCATCCACTCCTTTCTTAAGAAAATTTTGCATTTGATGAGAGCTTACCATCTGTGGGGACTTTTCCTTCAACCCCCTTAGCTCTACTACCCTTCCTTCTTATTGAAATCTCATGAATAGTTCTTGGAAGTTCATCTCAATTGTTCCCAATGTAGTAAGCCATTGTACTCCCAAAACAATATTTGTTGCACCCATGGATATCACATACATTGGGGTATCAAGTTGATAGTCTCCCATGAATAATTTAATGCCATGACACTTCCCTAAACAACTAACTA
>VDFB02000017.1:318341501-318429439 GCA_007258455.2 Sequoia sempervirens
AGAACTAGCCCTCTTTTCCAAAAAAGTATCCTTAGATCCTCTTGTTTCTACAAAAACTCTTTGGACAAAGTTGCGTTATGATGCAAAACCACCAATTCACTGTTCAAAACTCAGACAACTAACCTCTAGACTATAAGTTCACCAAACCCTCCTTTTACATGTAAAAGCCTAGGGTTTTTAGCATTTCACCCTCACAAGGCCTTCCAAGCCCAACCATAATATCAAACTACTTTTTTAGGGTCTGCACAAGCATTTCACACCATTCCCAAGTTGTTTCCATCAATGACTCACAAAAACCACCCTTGAACCCACCATTTTTCATATGAAATCACTGTTACCAGCCCTTAGAACACTACTCCATGACAAAACCATGACTCCACAGCCTACCCAACCATTTGAACACACAAAAAAAAAAAAAAAATTCATCCCACTCAAACGCAGAGTTTTATAGTAGGTGGGATGACTGGTTTTTCATTTTCTTCCTCAAACTGTGCTTTCACTGCCCCAACAGACAATTTTTAAAAAAAAGAGATTTCTTTCCCAAACTCAATGGAAAACACTCAAATTTGTTCCAAATGAGACTTAACACATGCTTCTTTACAAATACAAGAATTCTAATTCATCAACTTAACTGTACGGGGTGTACAGAAGAGAATAAGTTCTAGAAATTAGGAAAAACTGTGATGTACCAGCAAAATGCACATTGTTTCTCTTATGAAATCCTTCAAAAATCATTGAATAACATTTGGTTCATGCCTTTTATGGCTTTAAATACATTTTTTCATCAACATCCAACTATCTTTTAAAATCCTAACTCCTAATTACCCCTAAAACTATGTTTTGACAAATTAATTGTGCACTTAATAGGATTATTGTGTAACCATTGACATTTAGGCCTTTATGACTCCCAATCACCTTGAATTCAATCCCATGACACCAAAAAGACCTCACTCTTGCCCACCTACCTAGAAATTCTATTTTTTTTCCTCCAAGGCTTATAATTTCAAATTTGATACATAAGTGCACTTGTGCACATTTGACCATCAAAACACCAAAACCCCTAAATACATGAAAGAGTGGTCTTTTTAGACCTTATTTTCAATACCTACTAAGATAAAACACTTGAAACTTCAAGATTCACCTAAAGTCCCTTAGGATAGACTGTTACCAAAATGAACTTTGTAACATGGTTGTAGGTGCCCTTGCACCATATAACCCCCCTAAAAGAAACTCAGGCCTCATGAGTTGGCCTTGATTCCACTGTCTCCATGCTTCATGAAGGTTCCATTGATTCATCAACCCA
Organism: Sequoia sempervirens; assembly: GCA_007258455.2. Lineage (NCBI taxonomy): Eukaryota > Viridiplantae > Streptophyta > Pinopsida > Cupressales > Cupressaceae > Sequoia > Sequoia sempervirens. The sequence goes on from VDFB02000017.1 coordinate 318,342,805, forward strand.
CTCCACTAGTTCATGTACATAGGACCTGCAAAAAATCCTAAACCTCCATTATTTTGCAATATGTGCATATAAGCATTTGACCTTGCTTCTAATCTTAGACCAGTAGTTAGCTTTTCACCATTTCTCTACTCAACATTGGACTATCTATGATACCCTGTACCTACATACAAACAAGTGTTAGCAATTCCTTGATTTTTCTTTTGTTCTTTGTCACCTTCATGCTTGTAACTCTCCTTTCTACCATGTCTTTCCTATAATTTACTCACTGCTCCTCTACCTTGCTTCACCACTATCAAATTAAGTTGTTTGTTCACTGTACCTGCAAAATTTGTTTGTTTCTCACCCCTTCTCTCAACTACAGGGCATTCAATACTACCTATCATCACACTTTCCTTCATGTTCTTTTCCAATACCTTCTTTACCCCTACATTTTCCTTTAGATCTGTTGCTCCTACATTGTTAGTCTTCAAAACAACACTAGGATCTACCATGTTTTATTTCACAACCTTTATAGGCTCTTTCATCCCACACATGATGACTTTTTCCTTACCTTTCTCATCCCCTATCCAAGGAGTCAAAACAAACTTTTTTCCATCTTTCATGATTGTGTATTTGTTTTCTTTCCCATCATAGATGGAACTCCTATCATACTAGCATGGCCTTCCAAGAAGTATGTGACAACAGTCCATTGGAAAAATATCACAAAGAACATTGTCCTTATACTCACCTATTTGAAAATCTACCATAGCTTGCTTATTCACTATCAATGATTGACCATTGCTTAACCAAGAGACCTTGTAGGGAAAATCATGAGGGATTCTTTTCAAATTGATTTTATTCACCATTTCACAAGAAATCATGTTTTTTAGTTGAACCTGAGTCCACTACCATCCTACATACCTTACCTTGTACTTTGAAATTGATTCTGAAGAGTGCTTTCCTTTGTAGGTGTTCTTCAAGAATTGACACCTTGACCAATGTTCTTCTAATCATCAAACTCTCTCCAACTTCTGATGTGAGATTAATGACAGGTGAAGTCATACTCTCTTCATCTTCATGCACTAGTTGATTCCTCCTTTCTCCTCCATGAGAGCTTGAACCTTTCTTTTCAGGACACTTGAAGGATGGATGTCTAGGTTGGTTGCAAGTATAGCATCTTCCTGAAAAATGTATTGTTGGAATTCCTTCCTCCTCCAAATCTGCCTCTTGTGCCTCTCCATCCACCTCTAAAATCATATTGCTCCTAGTCCTTCTTGTCATCCCCTTGACTCTCTTTTTTTTCCTTTGAATTAGGATTGAATCCTCTTCCTCTAGAAGTTTTTCCTATTCCTCTTGTTGCCTTCTCTTGTCTCCTCTTTAAAAAATTTCTACCCTCATATCCATTTGAAATCATTGTTCAACTGATTTAAGTGCCAAAATGCTAATCTCATCCTAGATGTTGTACCTCAAGCAATTCAAGTACCTAGCAACCATTTCATCTTCATCTTCTTCATGCTTATTTCTTATGCTTAACTTATAAAATTCTTTAGTATATGATTGCACATCCAAATCTTTTTGTCTAAGATTTTGTAACTTTTTAAGCAATTGAACATTGTAATCACAAGGGAGAAATTTACCTTTCATTTTAGCCTTCATCCTTTCCCATGAAGTGATCTTTCTCTTTCCTTGTATCTCCCTTTCCTCTTGCACAAAATTCTACCATACCAAAGCATGTCCCTTCAGTCTTGTTTTAGCCCTCTTCACCTTAAGTCCTTAATCAACATCTTCACTATCAAAGTAGTTTTCCATAGCCCCAATCCAATCTAGGAGCTCTTCACTATCAAGTTTTCCTCCATGCATAGGAACATCTATTTTTCCATGTCCCTCCTTCTTCACATCCTTCAAAAGTTTCATTATTCTTTCATCATCAGGATCCATCTCCTCTTCTTCACTAGAAGTCTCTTCTTCAGAATCACTTTTATCTTCTTCTCCTTTGTGCTTTGCTTCCCATGTAGCCATCTTCTTCTGCAAGGCCTCTAATTGTTTAGCATGTTCATCCATTCTTCTTGCAACAACACTCCCCTTAGGAGGCGTCCTCTCAATCCTATCTCTTCACTCACCTACAAAATCAATCAATCAATAACACAAGATCTACCACCTTGCTCTGATACCACTATGATGCAGAGGTGGTGGAGACCCAGGAAAAAAATTGACACAACTTCTCTCAAATATGCCACTTTGACATCAATCCCCAAACACACAATAGGGCAACTCAACTATCCAACACAATCTAATTACACAAAGACCTATCTCAACATCTTTTAGGCATCTACTCAGACCCAATACAATATTCCAATCAGATTCTTCAAGGCTCATTAGGCCAACACCTAGTTTCACTAGACTACCCTGCTCAAAAGGCTACAAGAACTAGCCCTCTTTTCCAAACAAAGTATCCTCAGATCCTCTTGTTTCTACAAAAAATCTTTGGATAGATTTTTGTTATGATGAAAAACCACCAATTCACTCTTCAAAACTCAGACAACTGACCTCTAGACTATAAGTTCACCAAACCCTCCTTTTACATGTAAAAGCCTAGGGTTTTTAGCATTTCACCCTCACAAGGCCTTCCAATCCCAACCAAAATATCAAACTACTTTTTTAGGGTCTTCACAAACATTTCACACCATTCCCAAGTCATTTCTATCAATGACTCACAAAAACCACCCTTGAACCCACCATTTTTCATATAAAATCATGTTTACCAGCCCTTAGAACACTACTCCGTGACAAAACCATGACTCCACAGCTTGCCCAACCATTTGAACACACAAAAAAACATTAAATATGTCATACCACTGAAACACAGAGTTTTACAGTAGGTGGGATGACTAGTTTTTCATTTTCTTCCTCAAACTGTGCTTTCACTGCCCCAACAGACAGTTTTTAGAAAAAATGAGATTTATTTCCCAAAACCTGATGGAAAACACTCAAATTTGTTCCAAATGAGACTTAACACGTGCTTCTTTACAAATACAAGAATTTTAATTCAGTACCTTGACTTTACGAGCCGTACAGAAAAGAAGTTGTGGAAATTAGGAAAAACTATGATGTAGCAGCAAAATGCACATTGTTTCTCTTATGAAATCCTTCAAAAATCATTGAACAACCTTTGGTTTTACCCTTTTATGGCTTTAAATACATTTTTTCATCAACATCCAACTATATTTTAAAATCCTAACTCCTAATTACCCATAAAACTATGTTTTGACAACTTAATTGTGCACTTAATAGCATTATTGTGCAACCATTGACATTTAGGCCTTTATGACTCCCAATCACCTTGAATTCAATCCCATGACACCGAAAAGATCTCACTCTTTCCCACCTACCTACAAATAGAATTTATGGTGCAACTACATTTCTAGTGACTAGATTAATTCTCTCTCTCCTCCGATGTTTTATTAATGGCTACAGTGATACATGTACTCCTTTATGTGGTGCAGGTGCCAAATTCATTTGTCAGGACATGCTCACCCAAATTTTGTTGTAGATTTCCTAGGAACTCCAAGTATGTATTGATGAGGATCATGGAGTGTTTTTTGGTGTTATCAAAGCCATTATGGCTTGGATTTCTACTCATATTTTGGGGGAAATTTGAATGTTTTGAAAATTCAAATCATATTTCATCCTTATTGTCACTCTAGTTGAGTTAGTGTTAGGGTTTAAAATCAATTCTCAGTTATGCCTACATTTTAAAGGAAATTTTTTAAATATTTCAAACAGTTGGTTTTGGTTCTTATTTTTTGTAAGTCTTTGTATAGATTCAAGTCAAATAGGTAAGCCCTTAGAAACTCATAAAACAAGTGTTTTAAAGTTTTTCTCTATAATAACAAAAGACGACTGGAATACTCATTGTATTTGTCTAAAATTCAAATATTATTTTTTTATGCTCTCCATTGGTGTACTCTTTATCTTTTGAATCAATATAATCAAGGGTTATGTCTTGTTCTCATACCACATATATTTTTATGGGTGTTTGAATTGTTAGTTTCTATTTAAGGAGTGGAATTAATATTTCTTTCAATTCATTCATCAGAGATTGTGGTGTTGCAGTGTGGATTTGAAAGTAGTGAGATGAAAATTTTCTTTTGTCAGTTTCTTACTATAAGGAAGTAAGGGTATTAGAATCCATAGTTTGGTCTATTGTAGGAGTTTTACATAATTTCTAGACTCTGTGTGGATAAGGCACTAGTCAAGGAGATTGAAAAAGTTTGGAGCTAAGGTAGAATCAAACATTAAATTAAATCATAACCATTTACTTTTTTGTATTTTACTTTTCATGTCCATTACCACACTACAAAGAACAATAGAAAATATAGAAGGTTGCAAGGATGATTTAGCCCATCAAGTTACCTTCTCCAATATTAGTGTGAAGAATCTATTATTAAAGGCACCTTTGCATGTTATTTTTTTTTAATGGTGTTATAGGGGAACCCACCTTGGTTTTGTAGAGCCTAAAGTGTAGAGGAGAACTTGTACATATGTCTCCTATTCATTGGCCATTATCCTAGGGTTTTTTATCATAAGTAGCTAACCTAGAAAATCAGTTGGAAACACCAAAAATATTGATCATCAAGTCTTGCAGTATTTGAACAGTCAGGGTAAGTTGAACCACAAACATATGAGATGGTTTGAGTTATACATTTGTGTTGAAGCATAGGAGTGGTAAGTCAAATAATGTTTCAGATGCATTGAGAAAAGAAGGAATTTGTTGATAGAAATGAAGATAGAAGTATTGGGTTTTGAAGAATTGAAACATATTTATGAGGATGATTGAAATTTTGTTGAATCCTTCCATGCATGTAAGGAACCATCAGTAACAGATAAGAGTTAATGGTTGTATTATTTCATTCAACAAATATGTTGTTCAAAGGAAATCAATTGTGTATTCCAAGGAGTTCAATGAGGGAGACTTTTAGTAAGGAAAAGCATAGTGGAGGACTAGCAGGACATTTTGGGGTAGATAAGATAGTACATCTAGTGAGTGAACACTATTTTTGGCTACAAATATATAAGGATGTTAGGAATTATATTCAAAGTTTTAAAAAAATTTAAGTAGAAAAAGGGAATAGTCAGATATGGGATTGTATAAAACTTTGGCAATAACAAAGAGACCTTAGGAAGATATAAGCATGGGTATCATATTGGGATTACAAAGAACACAAATATTATATGATTCTATAATGGTAGTAGTGGATGAATTTTCTAAGATGGCACATTTCATTCCTTACAAAAAGACTAATAATGGTGTTCATGTTTTTGACCTATTTTTCAAGGATATTGTGAGATTGCATGGATTACCAAAGAGTATAGTTTTAGATAGGGACACCAAGTTCATTGGATAATTTTGGAGGACATTGTGGAAGAAGATGAAGATAGACCTAAAGCTCAGTTCAACATATCACCCACAAATAGATAGACAAAGAGAGGTTGTAAAATAGAGTTTGAGTAACTTTTTAAGATGTTTGGTTGGAGATAAGACAGGAAATTGGGATATAGTTCTACTACAAGAAGAGTTTGCATATAATAATTTAGTAAACCAAAGAATAGAGAAGACACCATTTGAAATTGTGACAGGAGTACAACCCAGAGGAGTTATTGAGCTCAAAGAAATCAATATAGAGAATAAGAGGAGTGTAGAAGTAGAAGAATTTTTATGATTCATGGAAACATTGTATATTTAGGTCTAGAAACACTTGGAGGACATGAACAACAAGTACAAGGAGAAGGTGGATGACAAGAGGATGTCTAAGGAATTTTATATTAGGGATGAAGTTTGGGTATATCTTAGGAAGGAAAGGTTTATAGTAGGAACAATACAATAAGCTAAAGATGAGAAAGATTGGACCATGTAAGATTATTAGGAATTTTGATTTAGGAAATATATACAAAGTGGAGTTACCAGAGGCACTTGGAACATCACCTATTTTTAATATTGCAAACATCTATGAGTACCATGAAGGATAGTCAAGTGGGGGTAACAAGGAAGTAAAATTGGAGGAGCAGTTACTACATCAACCATCGAATTGGATTGAGCAAATCTTGGACACCAAAATTTGAAGGAGCGCGAGGAAAAAGCAATATAAGGAGAACTTGGTAAAGTGGAAAGGAAAACCAATGGAGGATTCATCATGGATTTCACAGGTTGAGGTGGACCACTCTGGTTTTCATATAGCCCCTGCAAAGTGAGGGACTCACTTTTCTTCTAGCCTCGAGTGTCTAATGCAGGAGCATCCCTGGTTGTAAAGCAATCTTGTATCAACCAATTTTTTTTTTCTTATAGTTCAGTTTGTAGTTGTCCTATTAGTTTCTTTCGCATTTTTCCACATTATCATTTCCCAAATTTCAAAGTACGATATAGATTCTAGATGAAGCCATCTACAACATATCCAAATTTCAAAATGATTTGTATTTGTTTGCAGAAAGTTATCACTCTCATAATTTCAATGTCAATTCTCAAATAGAGCATTCAGGGCCTACCTAGCTCAAACATGTTGTGTAGACCATTTTTAGAACACATGAAGCTTAATGAAACATCATTCAAGGAAGTTTAGGTGTAGGGTAACTTTCTTGGAGATCTACAATACATTTCATTTCCCAAAGGTTTATCTTTTCATGTTCTTTGGTTGACATACATGTTTGATCTTGCATTGAGGTTGTAAGCCCTTGAGGTGAATGTGGATCATAATTGAAGCTAGTAATTCATATTTAAGATCATTTTTAATCCATTGAAATAAGTTAATCAATTAGTTAGGTAGTTCATAGATAGAATAATAATTCAAGTTGTCCTGATTGTGGATTGTAATAAGGTTGTGTGCTAATTGTAATATCTTGTAATGCCTTTATAGTAGGCCTATGATCCCTAAAATTTTCCATATAAGACATATGATGCATGTATGACTGTAAGTTGTTGAATCAATGATAATTCATATTTTTTTAGCATTTCTTGTGTTATTTCCATTGTGTTGAACTCTAGGCTACATGGTTGGATAGTCCTTTCTATACCCTCCATTTGTGACTACACTAATTGATGAAATTGATAACACACAAGAAAAAATGAAATTCAATGCATCTCCAAAATACATAAGAGGAGGGGTCCTTTTTGAAGAATAAAATGAAATCTCAAATCCATCTTTTTGTAATGATTCTGATAAAATTATAAAATATTTGAGAACCCCAAAGTGTTTAGTTGAAAGTGATGAGAGAATAATAGAAATTCTTGAAGGAAGGATGTTATCATGAAAAATTCAGTTTTGGGATTTAAAAAATTTCAATGAATATTTTTCCTCTAAGAAAGTAACTAACCAATGTCAATTTTTTGTACAATTACTAAAGAAATACAAAAGGATACCTTTACTAAAGAAATTGAAGATTTATGCAAATAATATTTTTGATCAAAATAATATTATTGTTAAAAATATTTTTAATGCACTCAATTCTATTGGAAAGAATAGTAAGGAAAAGGATAAAATATTTTCTTGTAGAGTAATAAAAATCTTATTAGTAATAAATCAATTAAAAATTTCTCAATTACTAAGGAAAAATTGTGTTAAATTGAGCCTAAATTGTAAAAAATTGTCGAAAGCACTAGCAATAAGATCAATACTAGATAGTCATCTTGAAAATGATACTTGGGATTTTAGTGGTAGGATTCCATGAGTTGATAAGAAGATAACTAATGGAAAAAAGGATGAAATTCAATAATTTAGGCACTATAACTGTAGAGTACCACCCAATATAAGAGATGTTTTAAAATTAAGAATTGGTGATAAGGACCACACACTACATCCTAAACATTGCTTGGAATGTATCTAAACAAAATTGTACAAATAATTCTTTGAAACACAACCAAGTTTGAAAATATCACAAAGGACATTTGAATCTAGTAATCCCTTTCAGTTTTCCCCTCTTAAAATTCATAATACATTTTGTTGCAAATACCATACAATTTTTTCTATGTATCATGAACTATTATGCAATGTTCATTATAATTTTCATACTAATGAAATGCTACAAGAGGGACTTATTAGATTCATTTTTATGTGTTATATATGATGGTTGCATTTAAAAATTTGTTTTAATAAAGAGTATTTATAATGTAGTGGGTTATCAAATTTTATATCATGTATTCATGGGGGCAATTAGCATGATTTTGGAAAGTAAATGGTTGAAAAAAATAGATGAGTCAATGAATAACAATTTGAAGAGTGGAGGTGAAGGTTCCAGATGTGATTTGGTTACAAGAGAAGTGTTTTTTATTTTATTTCTAATTTTAAGAAATACTTTTACAAGTATGCAAGACATAGTAATAGGTCTTGATAGTAAGATCAACAATTCTGTATGTGTAAGAATTTTTCCCCAATTGGAACTATTATCTGTGTAGTCAATTTTACACAAAACCACAAATTGCAATAAAAAATGAAGTCCAATCTCTATATTACAATCATATTCATACAATATAGAATAAAACATGAAGATAGTCTAGTAGAATTTTTACATGAGTGATAATTTACCTCATTCATCAAAATGTGTAATATTATTTTCAACAATTTTTTGAGTTCTCAAAAGAAAAATATATTAGAATGGTTCAACATATCATTTGTTTATATAATTACACTAATCAATTCAACAATGATTGTATGTTTTATTGGTTGAGAAAAAAACATGAAGAGAGGGGTATACCTCATATTTTGTATTTTTTTGAAGCTAGGCATGGAAAAGGGGAGAATGATGCAGTAGATGTATGTGTGAAGAGAGCTATAGTTAAGGAACAACTAAATATTAGAGGTGGTCGTACATTTACTAATGCAATTTTTATTTTTTATTGGTGTAACTATGCATTGTCACAAGGAGGGGCACTTGATGAAGAAGTGTGCATATTCTTCTAGTTTGTTCATGATGGGATAGTGGGAGAGAAATTGGATTATCAAGGAATCAAGGAATCATTTAAGATATATTCATTTTGAATCTCATATGAAAGTACATGGACTATTTGGACATGAGAATTAGCTTGTCTTTATTGTTGCCAAATTTTCACCTACAGCTCGATTTGGCAAAGCTGAAGTAGTTTATCTTCATTTTAAGGTGAAAAGATTCTAACATATTTCTGCTATGCTTAATCATTTCATATTAAAGTTTAAAAGGAAGATTACAATTTTTATTGTGCAATGTGTTACAACAGAAAAGAAAGAATTTAGTTTTTCATTCAATGCTTTGCAACATAAAGGAGACTACATGAATTATAAGATAATTTCCTATTGAATACCCAAGATACTGGGAGGGGGGTGAATAGGTATCTTCTAAAACTTATTAAACATACACCATCCAAATACTCCAATGCATATAACAGTAAGAATGAGAAAGATCATTAGTAGAACATAAAAGCACACAACACATGAACACCAGGATTTTTATGTGGAAAACCCAAAATGAGAAAAACCATGGTGAGGATTAGGTCACATTATAATATAACTGATTATAAGATATTACAAAGGGTGGCTCACTTCTAGGACTCACTATCCAAAATTGGAGGTTCACTGCCTACAAAGATACAATAGAGAAATGGCTTATAGCCAAAACATGAACTAATGAAGTTACACTTAACAAGTGTTGATTCATTTCCTTTAATGCTCATTAAACTGACTTTGTACACTTCTTCTAATAAACTCACATATTAGCAGATATTTATCCACCTTGATTCATCTTCACATTCTTTTATGTCTTCACACCATCAATCTCAAAACTATCCAATATATATAACTGACTCATTCAGAAGCATCAATTAGGTCGGCCTAATTAGATGCAACCCTTATTCACCAAAAATATTAACTATTGGCTTCAAGTTTGTACAAAACTTTTCCAAAAAAAATTAGAGTGTGTAGTACACTACAATATGTTAGCATTGACCTAAGATAGGTCACAAATACATCTACAACACAAAATTAATTCATTATAACATCAAATATTGATTAGGTCGGCTAGGGATAGACTTAATAACAAAGTACAACAACTGAGTGATGCAAACTCACCATATGAGCACTTGTGCACATGAAATTATAAATATAAATACTTCTAACCTCCAAAGAGAATTTCCCAAAACTACAAGTTATGATATTCATCAGTGGAGGATTACAAACCAAAATACTAAAGGATAATAACTATTTCTGCATATCAGTTCTGAATACCAAATCAAGCTTGAACTTATATAAGGTGATGCAATTATAACTCATATAACATGGTGAAATCAATGACAACACAAAAGCTACATAATGAGATGTTCTTCATTCTTCCAAAAATATCCCCCTTTGTCATTGATGGAAACATGTGCCAAGAGAATTTATAAACCTCCTATGTGCAACACACTCTCCCCTTTTCTCTTCATGACATTCTCTCCCCCTTTGACATCAAGGATGAAGGGAGGTCCAAAAAATATGAATATATACATATATAAGGGTGGTCCATAATAGAAAAAGCATTACGTAGAGGAAGGTGAGCCTTGAAGCTCCTTGAGAATACCTTGCCATGTTGACTTTCTATTCTCCCAACTCTTCTTAGTAGATACCAACATTCTATTAAGAGATTCTAATTCCATCAGGCTTTCTTCTACATCATCCGGATTACATGGAGTCAGGTTGATATTTTCTAGTTTTTCTACATTTTCCAAAGCATTGGCCACCAGAGTGTATTCCATTCTCACAAGGTTACCTAGTTGACCAAATCTTCTGATGATGTCTTCCTTCTACTTTTGTAGAATAAAAAATTTCTCTCTATGATCAAGGATAACATTCCAAGCCGACATGTCTTTGTCTTTAGATGCACTGTATGTACTGGAAACAACTATCAACTAGGACTCAATGAATTCCATGAGATATTTGATATTTTGTGTGGCATCTAGCTACTTTATGCAGTAAGAAAATATAGTATTTGCTTCAGAATCACAAGCTTGCACAACTTCCAGACTCTTTTCCACATTGGTGTGTGCTAGAGCACACTTATCATGAAGTTCTGAAAGCATTTTCTCTATCATTTTCTCCTTAATTTCTTGCCTAGTCTTCTCACCTAGTATGGATGCATACTCCTTAAAGGAGTCCAATAGAATTTTAAGATTTTCTACCAGAGTGAAAGATGTATCTATTGATGTACCAGGGGTGGCCTCCTGCAATTTTTTGAGGGAATCATCAATAAGCTCTATCCCCTTTAGGTGTGTTTCCAAAATTTCTTTTCTTCTGGATGCATGCAATGCATCCCCTAACACCAATTTTTGAATGGGAGATATCTTGTCCAAATCCACACTACCTTGAACCATGGGAAGTTGTAGAAGTTTTGGAGGAATTACTGGCTCAAACCTTATTTGCTTGGATAACAAGCCTTTTAATACATCATCACCCGAGGAGGATTCTCTGGAAGACCTTTGAGATTCCACAAGTTTCCTTTGTTCTTCTTCATTCTTGCTAGAATTTTCCCCATCTCTTTCTTCTTCTTCTTCTTTTTCATCTTTGTCTCTTTCTTCTTCATTCCTTTCACCTTCATCTTTATCTTTTTCTCCTCCAACTTTTCCTGGAGGACAACATCAAGCTTCTCTTCTTTAGCTTCTTCCTCATTCTATTTCTCTATCTCTGGAGGATCATTTGTAACACTTATTTCATGAAGGATATCTTCCTTTACCTCTACAGAATCCTCTTCTCCTAATTTTGGTACAAAACTAGATGGGAGTGCACCAAACATACCATATTTCTCAGCCATACTGCTAATGGCTTCTGTAGTTTCTTTCTTCATTTTGTTCATTTTCCTTTCATCTTTTTTCATTAGATTATTTACCATTTTCTTCATCTAAAACATCTTTGAGCATGCCTTCTTCAAGGTTTCCATATCATTTGTGGTCAAAGAAGATCCAATTTTCTAAAATGCCTCATTTCTTATCTTTTCTCCAACTCAATAGCCTCTAATCTTCTTTCATCAGAGCATCCCACAATTTCTCAAGTACATTGGACTTAACATAGTCCCAACTAACTTCCAAAGAAATAACATATTGGATAATAGCTAAAATCAATGTTTTCCTATCCTCTCTTCCCACTTGAGTATAATGTTTTGCTATATGTTGTAGCATATCTTCAAAATGAACTAAGTTATTAACCAATGCCTCTAATCTGAGAGGGGAACTAGGTCTTACTAGTGAGGAATTTTGTTCTTCCTAGTCTGAAGATGCCTCTTCTAACATATTTTCCTTCTTCAAGTCTAGTTTGGTGTGCGCATGAAAAAAAAAATCATGTTCTTCATCTTCTTTAGAGGATGACACATAATGATATCTTTTAGTGCCAACACTTACTTCTTGTGAAGCACCTTCACCTAAAGGCATGATCCCTTTCTTCTTCCTTATCAATTTGGCTACAAGGTCTTCCTCCTCTTCTTCTTTCTTTTCGGTGATATTGAGGTTCTTTTCCCTTGTCGCCTTTTCCTTCTTACCTCTCTTGAATGGTGCCACTAGAGGAGTCTCTTTCCTTTTTCCTGATCTTGTAGAGGGTCTAGAAGGAGCCGGGCCTTTGCCTTTACTAGGAGCACTGAGCTCTACCTTCACTGATTCAGGTATTGCGGTTGGTTTTGAAGGAGTAGTCCTATTGGATCTCCTCAATCCTGATGATTCTCCAATCATCTACTCTCCCTTGGCACTTCCCTATGCAATCTGTTCATCAACATAACTAGCATTTCTAAGAATTTTATCTACATTCTTTCTAATCACAGGAATCCTATGCTTCATGTGAACTTCCATATATTTTTCTTCATATGTGCCTACTCTTGGTTCAATGAAATCTTTTGGGATTTTCAATAAAACTTGTACATATCCTTTTGTTTCATCCTTTGTAACTTCATAACCCTGAATGGTAGGATCCAAATAGTCTGGTGTTCAACTGCTTCAATCATGCACTCATCTGAGGAGACATGAAATATGATATCATCCTTGTACTTTTCAACAATTTTCCTTGGGATCCTTTATCATTCATTTAGGTTACTTTTGAATACAACAAAGAATGTTATCAGAGCATTGTCCTAATTTTTTAGATCACCCATGTTGTGCATATAATCAAAAATTTGATGTGCATCAGGTCTTGATGTATCACATATTACCACATCATCTCTTCCAAGAAGCTGTCTAAGAAAGTAGATCAATAGACAAACGATCAAGGAACCAAACTTAAATGCATATTTCTTTTCCTTTTTCATCTTCATATTTTCAAATAATTGTTGTTGGAGAAGTTCACATAGATCATATTTTTCACCATTTTTTGCCATGTCATATCTGATGTATATATCTATAGTAGACACAAAATTTTCTGTATTTGTGAAGTAGATCTTGTGACCAATCATTATAGCTGCATAATTCACAACATGACTAATAATAGGTTTTGTTGCAAGAGCTCTTCTATCAAATGTTGCTCTGGTGCGTTCCATCACCACTTCATTTTTCACAAACTTCAGCATTGATACTGATATGATATCACAGAGTCTGGTAACTTTCTTAATCACTTCTTTGGTTATTAGGTGAGGTCTTCCAGTCCACAAAAAATTATCATGAATTCTGCTAAGAATGGGTTTAGCATACTTGTCATCAAGAGTGGAACTAAAGTTTGGAAATTGATTCCACCAATCCAACTTCTTCACAACAATATTTTCATATTCTAGTTTTATCAAGAAATCATCCCCGATGAGCTCATTGTGCCACATATCTATCAATTTTCTATGATTATACTCCTTTTCCTTAACACAAATGTACATTCTAGTGTCTTTAGTGGGAATGACACCATGAGGAATCAATGAGAAGGTTCCTAGAGGGTTGTCTTTGAATACCTTCATGGAATACTTCATGTAGGAAGGTCTAGGTCTTTTTGTCACATTTACAACTATAGGGGTTGTCATCTTTTCACATATTGAACTCTAATGATTTCATAAAGAAGATTCACACAAACCCACAATAGCACAGAAGAGTAAAATACCTTTTATTTCATGAGAACCAAAACTAGGGTTTGCTCAATCCACTCTTCAAGTCACCTCAAGATTGATTCAAATCTCTCTCCACTTTCTTCAAATGCACAAGTGATCAAAACATCTTAAAACTCCACTTTATAGATCAATGAGCTACCCTAATTCACATTAAATGTGGTAGAATTCAAAAAGCTGATAAAAACCTTCTTCATTGCACTGCAAAACCCTAATTTTCTCTACAAATGATCATGCCCACAATTTTTCTTCTATTTCCTTTTGCATAAGCTTTTTTTATTCATTCTTTACAACATATATTCATGCCAACATCTGACACACCAGATATCTAGGGGGTTGAATAATTTTCTATTAATGCTACCCCTAAGACTATGCTGGGTCTAATTGCCAGGGGGATTTTCTGCACTAGATGAGGGCACAGACTCACTTGATGTTACTAGCTTTTCTTTCTTCTTCTATATATTTTTAATTTCTTGCTTAACCTCATTCTTTTTAATTGTTCACTGGTTCATTCTTCTTTACCAAATCAGATTGCTTTCCTCCTTTACTTATGCATACTCTTGAAATGTTTCCAAGCTTATTGCAATTGTAGCAAATAATTTTATTTTTAGTTTTTTGGCCTCCATTAACCCTTGATCTACACTGATTATCTTTGTGTCCAAACTTATTACATTCATAGCAGTAGCCAACAAAATATTGATTTGTTCTACCTCCTTTAAACCAATTCATCATCTAAGTTCTACATTCACTGGCTCTATGTCCAACTTTCTTGCATGCAAAGCATTATCTAGAGAATGATCTAGTCGGTTTATTCTAATTCTACACTCTATTTCCTTGTGACCAAATTTATTTCATGAAAAACAAACAACATTGAAAGATGGGTACCTTTGAGCGTTTGGATATCTGCTAGGTGGTCTTCTAGCAAATCTTCTTGGATTTTTTGTTTGTTTTCCTTTATCTTGAGTCTTTTGACCGTCCACTGTGTTTGGGGTCTACATGGCCTTTGATCTTTCACCTACTTCCATTCCAAAAAAACCTTTCTCTTTAGTTGGTTTGTGTCCTCCAATCAACTCATCAAGCTTGGTGGACCTTGTTTTGAACTTATCTTTTGGTGCAGGAGCACCCAATATACACATTTTCAAAATTCAACATCAATAGGAAGGCATTAGGAAACTAGGGGGTATTTGAGTCATTTCATGATTGAATAAGGCCTTTGAGCCCATTAATGATGTAATTAGGGGTATTTTATGTTAGTTAGTTCAAAAAATACAAAAGGTTGCATAATAATGTACTTATTGTCAACAAATTGTTAAAAGTGAAAAATTGGGCAATTAGGGGTCTAATTGGTAAAAAGTTGGTTTCCAACATCCACATAATTAAAATGTTAGTTGGAGGATGTTGGGAATGATTTTTATATGTTAAATAAGCCTCTCATGGTTGAGGAATGGTTTTTGAATCATTTTCTTTGAAGTTCTAATGAAAAAAGTGGTTGTTTTCTAGAAATTTCTATGTAAATTGCTTCTAAAACACGTGGTATGACCTTTGTACGATCTATACAAGATAAAATCTATTATGGTTGGAAAGAGGAGAGTGTAAAATTTCATTTGAAAGTGGTTTGGTGAAATTTCATCAAGTATAAGTGGAGATATCTTCGTTTTAGCAGCAACAGGTCAAAAAACCCTCAAAACTAGGGCTTGGCCAAAAAATGCTTCTATCTTCCATTCCCACAGTGTATAGTTGCTAATTTCTTGTGGGATGGAAGCTATTTATGTATATTTTCATCTTTAAAAGTTTTTAGAGAATGGATAAATATGTGGGGATAGTTACAAACTGATCTAGGCTTGGCATCTTCATGTGACAGGCCTAGCTTGTGAAGCAAAAAAATCATAGTTTTGCTTGTTTTGGGAGATTTTTGTTCAAGGTGGCACTTAGGAATGATTGAAATGGTTGTAAGTATCCTCAAGGAGGTTTTAACAAGGCTTTGGGGAGAAGGGGTGATCCTAGGTAACCAAAAACCAGTCAAGTGCACTCAATTAGGCCTCTTGAGGACATCAATAGGTTGGTCCATGGTTGTTTTTCCAACCACTGCCAAGAAGTAAGATTTTGTGGCCTTGTAGAGGCATAAGATATTTGCCTAAAAATATTAGTTTACATCAGATATAGGTTTGTGGGTATGAATTAATTGGACTGTCCTACCAAGCAGTGCTACAAGCAATTGGGGGTAAAGAGGCCTACTAGTTGAGGAATGAATTCATGGGGTTTCCTAAGTGCTAATCATGGCTATGGTGTTATTATTGTGGTCTGTTAGAGCATGTTTCAAGTGATTATAAGTCCTTTCAAAGTATTATATTCAAAAACCCTTGGTGTGTTGAGTTTTCCTTATAGAAGGACACTGATTTTATGGTGTGTTGATAAGAGTATTTGAGAGAAGCACTCATAAAGAACGTATGCCATCTGAGATTGGTGTACTTCCCTACTCACTCTGCATCATCTTCACAAATTCTTACCTTTTCTAGATCTTCTCTCAGGTTTACCACTTCTTGTTCAAGCCTCGAACATTCATCAATCTTGCTTTGCACCACTGTATTTAGACAATCTTCAATTCTCTTCTTTTCCTCAACTTGCACCTCCAATCTGATGATCTCTCCATTTGATTGTTTTAATTGCTCACTTAATTCTCTATGTATTTCTTTGAATTTTTCCAATTACTCTTTCAATTTTATGATGCATTCATTTTCCTCATCAAGATTTTCTTTCAGATCTCTTTTTTCATTTTCATCTTTGTCAAGATCTTCAAGAGCTACTCGGAGTTCTTCTTCATCATCCATTTGTCCCATCTTCAATATCTTCCTCAAGCTATTAGGCTTCTTTGAAGGAACCAGGCTCTGATACCATTTTTTGAATACCCAAGATACTAAGAGGGGGGGTGAATCAATATCTTCTTAAACTTATTGAAAATACACCATCCAAATACTCCAATGCATATAATAGTAAGAATTAGCAAGAGTATTAGTAGAACATAAAATCAAACAACACATGAACACCAAGATTTTTACATGGAAAACCCAAAATGGGAAAAACCACAGTGAGGATTATCTCACAATATAATATAACCGGTTATAAGATATTACAAAGGGTGGCTCATTGCCAGGACTCACTGTCCAAAATGGGAGGCTCACTACCTACAAAGATATAATAGAGAAATGGCTTACAACCAGAACATGAACTGATGAAGTTATGCTTAACAAGTGTTGATTTAGTTCCTTTGATGCTTAGTAAACTGACTTTACACACTTCTTCTGATAAAGTTGCATACCAGCAGAAATGTATTCACCTTGATTCATCTTCTCATCCTTTTATGTCTTCACACCATCAATCTCAAAACTGTCCAATATATATATATCTGACTCATTTGCAAGCATCAATTAGGTCACCCTAATTAGATGCAACCCTTATTCACCAAAATTTTTAACTATCGACTTCAATTTTGTACATTTTTTTTCCAAAAACAATTCAAGCATGTAGTACGCTACAATATGTCGACATGGACCTAAGATAGGTCAAAAATACATCCATAACACAAAATTAATTCATTATAACATCAACTATTGATTAGATCAGCTAGGGATAGACCTAATAATAAAGGACAACAATTGAGTTATGCTAACTTGCCATATGAGCACTTGTGCACATGAAATTATAAATATATAAACTTCTAACATCCAAAGACCATTTCCCAAAACTGCAAGTTATGATATTCATCAGCGAAGGATTGAGAACCAAAATACCAGAGGATAATAACTATTTATGCATACTGGTTCTAAATACCAGATCGAGCTTGAACTTATGGTGATGCAATTATAACTCATATAACATGGTGACATCAATGACAACACAAAATATGCATAATGAGATGTTCTTTTTCATTCTTCCAACATTGTCTTCATTCATTTTGCAATGTTTCGTTCATTTCATAATGTTTTATTTATTTTGCAAATAAAATATACACAAGATTGTATACGTGTGTTTTTCTATTCATTGGAAGGAAAGGAGCAATAAAATGTCCCACACAAGCCTTGGGAGTAGCTAAACCAATGTAACATGGAAGATATGCTATACATCTAAAGATTAAATAATAGAAAGAAATATGAAAGGAAACATATCCAGCATTACCTGTGGGGGTTTTGTGTTGGTCTTCACTGTTTCCTGTTCCTCCTTGCTCCTTGTCTTCAAGTGAACCTATAGATGATTGAGAAAATTTTTTAGAGCTCTGGATATGAGTCTCATCATATTCCCTATCAATTGAAATATAACACATGTTTATGATGCATTAGATCAATAAACATTAGATGTATGCAAGAGATCCTGAAAAAATAAAACATCACAAGAGCATTGAGCTTCATTGTTTTTTAATCTAATGTGTTTATTCACTGTGTAGGTATAGGTGAAATCATGTTGTTGACTCATTTATGAAGACATCTTAGCATGTGGTGAAAAAATGGGATCCCACAAGGGTTGAGCCTAGCATGTTGCCCCTAATTTTTAAGAGGGGAATGAGATAGGAATGCATATTCATATTGCTCAAATCAAAGCATTTACAGTTGAAGGAGTATTTCATAAAGTGAATGCAAGAGTAATAGATTCATTGTTGAATCATGAAAATTAGTTTGAAATTGTAATGAAGGGAAAATCATAAATGAACAATGGCTTATTTGAATGCTTAAATAATATGCAGAATTTTTTTTAAATGCATCATTTCTTCAATGAAGGAATTCTATTTGCATACAAAGTTCTTATGTTGTCATGGTTTTGCCTTGTTGAATGATGATTTTCATCATATTTTGTGTTTTATTGCTGCTATATATCATGTTTTCTATTTTCCATGTTGATTGAAGCATATACAGTGGAGGTACAACCATCAAGAAATAAGAGGTAGTGGAAAATGGTGCTCACATATAGGGGGCAACAAAGAAAGTATTGTTCATGAAGTGCTAATTTGAACAGTCATTAGGTGCATTGATGTCAAGATACCTCACATAGGCCATCATCAATGATAAGACAACAACTATGATCTTTTCAGAGAACAAAGACAATTACTCATCTTCAACTATTTGTGCAATGTATGGAAAGCATCATAAGTCTGTATGCAAAATTTGAAGGAAAGCATGACTTTTACAATGTATGGACAACATCATTATTAAGGTAAAATAAAGGCATCGTATTCAGATCACTGCTACAACATCTTGACATGTTTCATTTTTTTATAAAAAGAGGGTTTGCAACTATGTGTTTGATGCTTCTGAAGAAATAAGGTGGCAAGAAGAAGTATTGTTTCTTGCACATTTTCAGAATGTGTTGTAAACTACAACCTACATTGTGGAGTCCTTATAACACCTATAGTTGCATTTTCTTTCCAAATGCAAACATGCTGTAATAAATATCCAATTTAGTAAATGGAAGAAATTGACAAAATCCCTTCATTTATTTCTTTATAGAATGGAAATGCAAAATACAGTGGCAGCCATGAGGATCTTTCAATGAAAAAATGCAAGTGGAGAAATACCTAGAATTTGCAGAGAATGTGCTCTAAAATGCAAACCCAAAATATAACAAGAGATGCTTTTCATTCAATTTAGAAAAGTAAAAAATATTATCCCCTTCCTATCATGTTCAGAAGCAAGAAAATGCATTTCTCAAAAAGAGCATTATCGAACTATGGTTTCAAGAAGAACGGTCTGAGTTGCTTTTTGTGAGGCCGAACTCATGAGGGTTTGTATGGAGAAGTCTCGAATATAGAAAATGAAGACGCTCAAGCTTGTACAAAGTTTTGAGAGACACCAAGAAAAATGGAGGCTCATAGCCGTGGCCTGGGTTAGTGTTTTTCTTTTACATCAAATTCTAAAAATGGAAGATAAGTGTTTTAAAATTTGTGGCCTGTAGTAGTTTGCACAAGTAAGAGCATGAAAACAAGAAAACATGGGTTTAGAAACCTTATCTCACATTCCAAGGATGAAAATATAGAGGGTCAAAAGTTGAAATTTCCCATAGTGAAGCCATGGCCATGAAGGTATAAGAAGGAAACGAATATTAAAGAAATAACAACACCTAGAATGCATGGAAAATGAACAACCATATTCATGATTTTGAAGCTTAACTAAGCATTTTATTGACTGGAGGAAAAAGATAATGCAAGGGTAAATAGTTGGAGAGCTTACCCTATTTTCTATTGAGAAGATACATTAAAATGCTTGTGACAATACAAGCTTCAAAAATGCTTCAATGGTAGCCTCAAAACAATGAGGAGGTATCAACGAAGTAAAACAAAATAAATGCATCAGGAAAATAGCAAGGGCTACGGCTGAAAATCCAAGAAATGCTTTCAAAATGGAGTCACTGGTTCAAATTTGTGATAGGAAATGACTTACCCTACATTCTCCTATAAATATATTCAAGGAAAACTCCCAAAAGCTATAGAACTGGAGAGATTTGAGTCAAACCCTAATCTCATGGTGGCAGTGTGCAGAGAGATCCTCCAAGAAAATAAAAGATGCAAATGATGTGAAAAGTTAGGGCTCGAATGGTTTTGTCTTAGGGTTTTCCACTTTAATTTAAATTTCAATTCTATCACTAATACCTTAGTGGTATTTTATTTTCCTTTGCATATTTTTGCAATCCTAGGTCACATGCTTAGGATATCATTTTCTTGATTTTGGGAAAAACATCATATAGCCTAGGCCTTTTGTTTAATGCCTTTACTTTTTTTTTTTTTGAGAAAATCATGTGATTATGTGCCCTTTTAATTTTTCTTATGATTTTGAAGAAATCATATAGTATTTGGTTCTTCGTATATTTTGTTAACTTAGGCTTTATGCCTTAGTTATTTTCTAATTTTTGAAGAAAATCAAAAGGGCGATTTGGAGTATTTTATACTTTGCTAAAAATCAAATCAAAACCTAAGTTTGAGCCTTTCCATTTTGTAATTTTGAAACTATAGAAATTGCAAAACATTATTAAGGCAATGTTTCTATAAATTTCCTTAGTATTTGTTATTTTAAATGCAATAAAATCAAAGCAAATACATTGATTCCCCTTGGAAACTTTCTTATTTCATTTCACTTTGAGTCTTTTTGTGCAAGATGGGAAAAATAGAAAAATTGAAGTTTCTTTTTTAGTCTCTAGTCAGTTCGAGCCTAATTTTTTGAGTCTTTCCTTGGTTGACCCTCTTAGGATGAAACTTTCCATATTTTTCATTCAGTTTGGAGGAAGTTTGAGCTCTATTTTGGAGGCTTTTATTTGGAGCTCAAAAATGACATTGAGGTTTCTATTTTGGAGATCTTTTCACTCAAATTTTTCCATTCTCACTCTTGGAGGCATTTCAGAGATATAAGTTGGAGAAAAAATTAGTTTTTTTTCATTAGTTAGCATTAGTTGGACTTCAAATTTGCTTCTTACTCTCTTGACTACTTGCAAAGAGATTTGTAAGCTTTTGATTTGTACTCAAATTTTTATATTGTGATACTCTTTTCATAGAAATAAAAAGAAACAAAGCATTCCTATCTCAATTTTAGTATCATTTTGTAGTAATAATTTGATGTTGTCATTGTGATTCCAACTTTTGAATCCTTTTTATGTCCTATTGTTGCAATTGTGGGTGCAGAAAGTTCATATGATACAGGTTGCATGTTGTGTTTGATGTTAAACCTTCATGAAAATCAATTTTGTGTTGTATGTTCATATGAGGTTGTGAAAGTTATTTTTTATGAGAATTGTTTGTGAGTGGAGTTATTAAAATAAGCTAAAGTTCTGGTGCATCACCCGTTAGATGTTAGGATTTGTATTTCAGTTTATCCTTCTATCCCTTTTCTTGGAGAAGTCTTTAGCTTAGGTGATCTACCAGGGGAACCAACACACTCTGGAGATTCATTCTCGTCATAAGTTACCCACAACTTGAGAACGTTTCCATGTTTCAATGGGATAGTTAAGTCAAACCTTAGCTAGGGTGCAATCCTGATTGACAATAGTTTTTGGAAATGCCCAGTGGGACTGATTGGAAATTTTTAGTCCAATATTTGATCATTTATTGCTGCTATTAGGTGTGTATATCAGTAAGATTTACCTTTGGAGGAAAAAATCCACACACATCTGGGCACTCTGGGCTCAAATTTACTAGTTTCAATATGATCAAGTGCTTGTTTATTTTATAAAATTTGATTGTTCTTGTTTTCCAAATTTTGAATGAATGAATACACCTATGTTTCATGGAGATATGTATTATCATCCACCATATCATGAAAGCTCTACTTATCCACCTCCTCATTGGTCATATTAGGCCAATTATGTTGTTTTTTATTCCATGGATTTTTGAAACTAGCATGCCCAATATAATTACCACCCACCCACCCCTGGTCAACTTCCATAATAGCCTTCATATGCTCAAAACTAGCTCCAGGAGATTAAACCATTTATAGTATTTAAACAAAAGAAAAGATGCAAGCACATGAAGGAAACAATCAAAACATCATAACACTAATATTTTTACATGGAAACCCTGTTAGGGGAAAAACCATGGTGGAGGTTAATCCATAATTTATACCCTATTAAAAGTATGAGGAAAAAAGGGGAATGCACATGCATTCAAGCACACTACCTAGAGCTCACTGCTCAAAATCAGGAAGGCTCATTTCCTTACAATATATTTGGATTACAAAAAAAAATTAAACTAAGAAAGTAGCATCTACAAATGCTTGATTACAGTTTTGATTAGGCTCAGTAGACAATCTTCTATCCTTCTGACTGATTTAGCACTTCTGCTTTGCTCTACCTTAATTCACTTCACAAAAATCCTCTTCTACACAAATGAAATCACTCAACTACACTTTTGATATTCACAAAAACACTAACACATATCTAACACCACACACACCACACCAAAATCAATTAACCGATCTCATATATAACTGCTATCAAAGAATTCAATCACTATATGTCGATTTTAATAGAATAGAAAATATCTTTCAAATGTCAACTCAACTCATGAGTAATTTTTAATGCGCATCCACATAAGTCAGCCAAACCATATCTAGGGCCCAAAACAAAATTTCAAACACAAGAATACCCTAATTAATTATACCTCACAAATCTGTGACATGCCATATTCACTAAGTTAGCCACCATGAGCTAATAAACAGAAAATCATCCTGCTAGATCTTCTAACTTATACACCAATTAATGCGACATCACAAAACTTCACAATAAGATAAACTAGATACTTAAAAAATTTCCCTAAGATCCACAACTCAAAATGATAATCCAATAAAGCATACAGATCAACATACTGATTGGATAGCCTATACTTCATTCTTTCTTTCGGTAATACTCTGTTCTTTACTCTGCATGCTGGTATGAACAAATCCTGATATGCGGACCGGAATAATGACTTAGGTTTCCATCAATGACAACACTAGAAGACATATGCCAACAATATCCCCCTTTGGCATTGATGGAAACACTTAGTGAAAAATGACTAAGTGTTGGAACTAATATGATTACACTACAAAAGTTCAAAATTTCAAAACACAACTCCCCTTTAGAGTGATAATGCATTTTTCAATGCTCTCTCTCCCCCTTTGACATCAATGAAAAAAATATTTTGGATCTCCCCCTTTGAAAATTCAAAAATTGGATCAAAATTTGAAGAAATACTACTACTCGAGTTAGAAAATTATCTTGAACTTATCTTTCATTTCCGGAAGAAATTTCCTCCAAGCTTCTACTGAAATCCCAATGATTAAGATCAAGCTATTTTTCTCAGATTTCCAATTGATAATCTAGATGAGAGATTTCAAAATTGTGATTGCCTCTTCTAATTTCTCTCCTTTCCTCAGAACCTCAATTAACTGCTACAGTCTACATTCGGTTAAATCCTTCACTTTCCAAAAGGTGTCCACAAGGTTGTTTCTGATGAATTGAAATTTTGCATGCTCAGACTATAAATCTTGAATCCTTTTCTTGACTGCACCATCCTTATCCTGAAACATATTATAATCATGACCAATCTTGTTCAGCTTAGTTTCAATCTGCTCCAATTTCTCTTTGTATTTCCCAACTACATGAGGCCAATGAAGACAATAGTTGTAGATGTTATTTTCTCTATTTATGCATTGCCTCAACACATTCATTTTATTTTTCAACTTGGTGAGTGATAGCCTGAACTTCTCCTTCAAAAGTAGAATTATTTCTTCCTCTTTCCTGTCCCAAGACTCAGAAACCATGACTTCCTTAATGCATTCAATCATCTCTTTAGGAAACACATTCTATAAACTCTCCAATCAAATATTATTGTGCACAAAATAATTACTTAGAGTGCTCTTGATCAGTTACTGCTCATATGAGGGTCTATCAGACCATATGTCAACAATTTTCTACATCCCATCTATCTCATGAATAAGTTGCAGTATCTTTACTTTGGATAAAACACCTTCTTCTTCGCTTCCTTCTACCATTACTACATTCAGTTCAACTGATTCCAGTTCTCCCCTTGAAGTGTACTCATCAGATTCCTCATCTAGTATGTCCACAATTTCTTTTTCTTTACCTTTTCCTTTAATTTTTGGAGTCTTGAGTGCTGAAGGAATGTAATCACTAATCTCTTGTGTTCTTTTCTTCTTCCTCCCCATTTCACCAGAAGAGGATTCAACTTCAAGTGCATTTATTGGAATGGAAATGGAAATTGCTCCAAACTTCCCTAGCAATTCTTTAAAGAAATTTGCATACTCTTACTTGCAATTTTCCAAAGTATCAAAATGTTTAAAATTCTATTTACAAACCGGTTCATTCTTTTTCCATACAACATTGTTGATCTGAGGCAAGAAATTTAGAAAATACATCACAAGACATATGACCAAGGTACCAAAACTGAAGGGGTAATCTGCCTCCTTTGTTAGTTGCACATTTTTCGTCAATTAATCCTTTAGCAATCCACATAGGTCAAAGTCTTGATCCTCCATTATCATTTTATGAGAGATGTAAACTACTCCTGTCAAAGTTGCGCCTTCCCTATTTTTGAAAAATATTTTGTATGAGATTCCATGCGCAATGTACCTTGTTATCAGATCTTTGATCATAAAAATTATCAACTCCCTCTAATCTCTAGTTACTCTGATTAGGGTTTCATTTTCTTTGTTCTGAATCGACTTATTTTTTGGTATATCCCCAACATTGCAGAATCTAGTTAGATTCCTAATCACTTCTTTCGAAATGTGATAAGGTTTATCCAGAGTTAGAATATCATCATTCAATCTATTCAAGATAAACCTAACAACTTCTGTGTTATCAAAATAGGGAAATTCACTCCAACTATCCAAAATTTTGTGTTTCACACCTTCAAGCCATTTTATTTCATCGGTCGGCAACATATTTCTCACATCCCTAATCTTCTCACTATTGTATTAATCTAAATTCACCATTCCTTTGATTTGCTTCATTTTCTTTTTCGTATTGAACAAGTTTCTACCGAGCACCAAATTAAATGAGAATTCTATAAGCAATTGAAATACTTGATGAATTCGCTGCCGTATTAACTTTACTTCTTTGAAATTCTATTGCAAAGGCTCTCCTTCTATTCTTCTCCAATGCAAGGTGACAAATGAGGGTTCCAAATACCATTTTATAACTCACATACCTAACCTTTTTACTGCATTAAATTTTTTCCCTAGGTGATCTAGATACTCTGTTTTCTCAAATAGCAAAAGAAGAATTCATCTACAAACCTTCTACTTCAAAAATTTTTGCACAAGTGATCACTGATACATTTGTAAATTATTAGCACAACTATTGACAATTTCTTGCATTTTAGTGCTAGCTACCGATAGGAAGACAAAGGATTTTCTTGAAAGAACTCCCCCTAGACCAATGGCCTAAGTTCAATTTTTAGAGGAATTACTGGAAGCTGCTTTTGGTATGGGCTTATTTCCTTCATCAGGTTCACTCTTCCTTACCCATGTTTTCTTCATCTTATCTCTTATTTCTTCCACTGTCACTTTCCCTTTTCCTTTACCATCTTTCTATGAAATTCTACCTTTGTATACCGGAACTCTTCTATCCATGTTTTTGTTCCTACAAAATCTTGCAATGTGACCAAATCTATTGCAATTGTAACACACATGATTTATTTGACTAGACCATTCATTCCATTGATATCCTCTTGATCTGCATTGATTAGCAATATGCCCAAATCTTCCATAGGTGTAGCATTTAACATTCCTTAAACTAACAAACATACTTCTGCGTTAAATTGACTTATGACCAAACTTATTACAACTAAAAAACTAATTGAGAAATGATGGACTACTTGAATTCAGTTTACTTCTACATTGACAAGCCATATGACCAGATTTATTACAAGCAAAGCAATGACCATTAAACTTTTGAGCATTGGGTTTCCTTACTAGATACCTTCTGCCTTTTTTTCTTTTGATTTCTATGTCTAGAATCCTTATGTTCAGATCTGAAGCTTTCTCCCTTCTCATATCGAAGACCTCACTTGTCATTTGCATCCTTTTTTCCTTTAGTTAGTTCATCAAGCTTAGCAGAACTGATCCTAAACTTCTCCTTGTATTCATTTGTATTAGTGAGTTCATCTTTGAGAATAAGTATCTGTCTTTCAAGCTCTTGTTCATTATTTATGGATTGTTGCAGTTCAATCTCCAGCTGAATGAATCCACTATTAACTTTGTTGCATTCTTCATATTTTTCTTTTAAGGACTAGGCCAAATTTTCCTTATTCTTCTTCTTTTCTTCAATCTCCTTAGTTATCTTCATCACCACATATTCCA
This sequence comes from Sequoia sempervirens, assembly GCA_007258455.2. Classification (NCBI taxonomy): domain Eukaryota; kingdom Viridiplantae; phylum Streptophyta; class Pinopsida; order Cupressales; family Cupressaceae; genus Sequoia; species Sequoia sempervirens. Next base: position 318,369,669 of record VDFB02000017.1, read on the forward strand.
TCTCATTCTTTACAGTAGCATTGCCTCTAGCAAGCTTTTCACATTCTTTAATTATTTCTTTTAAGGTTTGATTTAGGTGAACATCTTCCAAGCATTTACTTTCTTTCTGCTTCAATTGCTCACATAGTTCCTTCCTCTTTTCTCTTGACTCATTGATTTATCCTTCAATGATTGAATGAACTTTTCAGCATCCTCAATATTTTCTTTTAATTCTATGACTTCTGCTTTAGACTGATCAAGATCATCAAGTGCCACCACAAGTTGTTGTTGAAGACCACTAGATTCTATTGCATTCCAAGATCCACCTCAAGTTGTTAAACTTTTGTAGAGGAACAAGGCTCTGATACCAATAGTTGGACTCAAGGAATACTGAGAGGGGGGGTGAATCAGTGTTCAACAATTTTTATCATTACAATCCAGATCTTAAACCATTTACAATATTTAAACAAAAGCTAAGATGCAAGAACATGAAGGAAACAATCAAAACACCATAACAATAATATTTTTATGTGGAAACCCTATTAGGGGAAAAGCCATGGTGGATGTTAATCCACAATTTATACTCTATTAAAAGTATGAGGAAAAAATGGGAATGCACATGCATTCAGGCACACTACCTAGAGCCCACTTCTCAAAATCAGGAAGGCTCACTACCTTAAAATATATTTCGATTACAACAAAAAGTTGAATTGAGAAAGTAGCATCTACAAATGCTTAATTACAGTTCCAATTAAGCTCAATAGACAATCTTCTATCCTTCTGACTGATTCAACACTTCTGCTCTGCTCTGCCTTAATTCACTTCACAAAAATCCTCTTCTACACAAATGAAATCACTCAATTGCACTTCTGATATTCACACACACACTAACACATATCGAACACCACACACACCACACCAAAATGAATTAACTAATCTCATATATATATCCACTATCAAATAATTCAATCACTATATGTTAGCTTTAATAGAATAGAAAATATCTTTCAAATGTTAGCTCAGATCATGAGTAATCCTTAATGCGCATCCACATAAGTCAGTCAAACCATAGCTAGGGACCAAAACAAAATTTCCAACACAAGAATACCTTAATTAATTATACCTCAAAAATCTATGGCATGCCATATTCACTAAGTTGGCCACCATGAGCTAATAAATAGAAAAGCATCCTATTGGATCTTCTAACTTATACACTGATTAATGTGACATCACAACACTTCACAATAAGATAAAATAGATACTTAAAAACTTTCCTTGAGATCCACAACTCAAAATGATAATCCATTGAAGCATACAAATCAACATACTGACCAAATACCCTATTCTTCATTCTTTCTTCCGGTAATACTATGTTCTTTACTCTACCTACCAGTATGAACAAATCTTGATCTGCGGACCGGATTAATGACTTAGGTTGCCATCAATGACAACACTAGAAGCCATATGTCACCAGAGTATAGTTTTTATTGTGCAATGTGTTACAATAGAAATGAAAGAATTTAGTTTTTCATTCAATGCTTTGTAGTATAAAGGAGACTACATGAATTATAAGATGATTTCCTTCATTCATTTTGCAATGTTCCATTCATTTCATAATGTTTTATTCATTTTACAAATGAAATATACACAAGACTATATAAGTGTGTTTTTCTATTCATTGGAAAGAAAGGAGGAATCAAATATCCCACACAAGTCGTGGGAGTAGCTGAACCAATGCAACATGGAAGATATGCTATACATCTAAAGATTAAATAATAGAAATTCATATGAAAGGAAACATATCCATCATTTCTTGTGGAGGTTTTGTGTTGGTCTTCATTGTTTCCTACTCCTCCTTGCTCCTAGTCTTCAAGTGAACCTGCAGATGATTGAGAAAGATTGTTAGAGCTCTGGATATGAGTCTCATCATATTCCTCATCAACAAAAATATAGCACATGTTTATGATACATTAGATCAACAAACATCAGATGTATGCAAGAGAGCCTAAAAAATAAAATATCACAGGAGCATTGAGCTTCACTATTTTTTTATCTAACATGTTTGTTCACTATGTAGGTATAGGTGAAATCATGTTGCTAATTCATTTTTGGAGACATCATAGTATGTGATGAAAAAAATGGGCTCCCACAAGGGTTGAGCCTAGCATGCTACCCCTAATTTTTAAGAGGAGAATGAGATAGGAATGCACATTCATATTGCTCAAATCAAAGCATTTTTTAGTTTAAGGAGTATTTCATAAAGTGACTACAAGAGTAACAAATTCATTGCTCATCCATGAAAATCAATTCGAAAGTGCAATGAAGTGAAAATTATAAATGAAAAATGGTTTATTTGAATGATTAAATAATATGCAAAATAGAATTTAAATACATCATTTCTTCATTGAAGGAGTTCTATTTGCATACCAAGATCTTATGTTGTCATGGTTTTTCCTCATTGGATGATGATGGTCATCATATTTTATATTTTATTTCTGCTATATATCATGTTTTCTTCTGTCCATGTTGATTGAAGCATATACAATGGAGGTACGACCATCAAGAAACAAGAGGTAGTGGTAAACAATGCTCACATATAGGGGGAAGCAAAGAATGTATTGTTCATGAAGTACTAATTTGAAATAGTCATTATGTGAATTGATGTCAAGGTAGCTCACACAAGCCATCATCAATGATAAGACAACAACTATGTTCTTCTCATAGCACAAAGAAAAGTGCCCATCTTCAACTATCTGTGTAATGTATGGAGAGCATCATAAATCTGTATGTAAAATTTAAAGGAAAGCATGACTTTTGTAATGTATGGACAATATCATTATTAAGGTAAAATAAAGGCATCATATTTAGATCACTATTGCAGCATCTTGACATGTTTCATTTTTTTATAAAAAGAGGGTTTGTAACTATGTTTGATTCTTTTGAAGAAATAAGGTGGTGATAAGAAGTATTATTTCTGACACATTTTCAGAATGTGGTTTAAACTACAACCTACAGTGTAGAGTCCTTGTAACACTTGTAGGTGCATTTTCTTTCCAAATGCAAACATGTTGTAATAAACATCCAATGTAGTAAATAGAAGAAATTGAAAAAATCCCTTCATTTATTTCTTTATAGAATGAAAATACAAAATACAATGGTAGCCACAAGGAGCTTTGAATGAAAAAATGCAAGTGGAGAAATACCCAAAATTTGTAGAGAATGTGCTCTAAAATGCAAACCTGGAATGTAACAAGAGATTCTTTTCATTCCTTTCAAAAAAGTAAACAATATTATCCCCTTCCTATCTTATTTCAAAGCAAGAAAAATCATTTCTCAAAAAGAGAATTATCGAACTAGGGTTTTAAGAAGAATGGTCTGAGTTTCTTTTTGTGAGGCCGAACTCATGAGGGTTTGCATGGAGAAATCTCAAATATAGAAAATGAAGAGGATTGGGTTTGTACAGAGTTTTGAGAGACATCGAAAAAAATGGAGGCTCGTAGCCATGACCTAGGTTAGTGTTTTTCTTTTACATCAAATTCTGAAAATGGAAGATACATGTTTTAAAAGTCATGGCATGTAGTAGTTTGCACAAATAAGAGCATGAAAACAAGAAAGCATAGGTTTAGAAACCCTATCTCACAATCTAAGGAAGAAAATACAGAGGGTCAAAAGTTGGAATTTCCCATAGTGAAGCCATGACCATGGACGTATAAGAAGGCCATAGATATTAAAGAAATAACAAAACCGAGAATGCATGGAAAATGAACAACCATATTCATCATTTTGAAGCTTGACTAAGAATTTATTGACTGGAGGAAAAAAATAATGCAAGGGTCAAAAATTGGAGAACTTTCCCCATTTTTTGTTGAGAAGATACATTCAAATGCTTGTGACAATACAAGATTTAGAAATGATTCAATGGCGGCCTCAAAACAATGAGGATGTATCAACAAAGTAAAACAAAAGAAATGCATCAGGAAAATAGTAAGGGTCACGGCTAAATAGCCAAGAAATGCTTTCAAAATGGAGGTCACTAGTTCAAATTTGTGACAAAAAATGACTTACCCTGCATTCTCCTGCAAATATCTTCAAGGAAAACTCCCAGTAGCTGTAGAAATGGAGATATTCGAGCTTGAACCCTAATATCATGGTGGTGGTGTGTAGAGAGGTCCTTCGAGAAAATCAAAGATGCAAATGATGTGAAAAGTTAGGGCTCAAATGGTTTTGTCCTAGGATTTTATTTTGCCTTATTTTGTCCTTAGTGTTTTCCACTTTGATTTAAATTGTAATGCCATCACTAATACCTTAGTGGTATTTTATTTTCCTTGGCATATTTTTGTAATCCTAGGTCACATGCTTAGGATATCATTTTCTTGATTTTGGGAAAAGCATCATATAGCCTAGGCATTTTATTTAATGCCTTTACTTCTTTCTATGATTTTGGAGAAAATCATGTGATTATGTGCCCTTTTAATTTTTCTTATGATTTTGAAGAAATCATATAGTATTTGGCTCTTCATATATTTTGTTAACTTAGGCTTTATGCCTTAGTTATTTTCTGATTTTTGAAGAAAATCAAAAGGGAAATTTGGAGTATTTTATACTCTGCTAAAAATCAAATCAAAATCCATGTTCGAGCCTTTCCATTTTTTAATTTTGAAATTGATGAAGTTTTAAAAAATTACTAAGGAAATGTTTCTATAAATTTCCTTAGTATTTGTTATTTTAAATGTAGTAAAATCAGAGAAAATGCATTGAGTCCCCTTGGAAACTTTCTTATTTCAATGTGATTCTTTTTGTGCAGGATGGAAAAAGCAGACAAACTAAAGTTTCTTTTTCAGCCTTCAGCCAGGTTGAGCATATTTTTTGAGTCTTTCCTAGGTCGACCCTCTTGGGATGAAACTTTCCATATTTTTCATTCAGTTTGAAGGTAGTTTGAGCTCTATTTTGGAGGCTTTTCTTTGGAGCTCAAAAATGGCATTGAGGTTTCTATTTTGGAGATCTTTTCACTCAAATTTTTCAATTCTCACTCTTGGAGGCATTTTGGAGATATAAGTTGGAGAAAAACTTTTTTTTTCTCATTAGTTAGCATTAGTTGGAGTTTAGATTTGCTTCTTACTCTCTTGACTACTTACAGAGAGCTTTGTAAGATTTTTATTTGTACTCAGATTTTGATTTTGTGATACTCCTTTTAGAGCAATAAAAAATAGCAAAGCATTCCTATCTTAATTTCTGTCTTATTTTACAATAATCATTTGATGTTGTCATTGTGATTCCAACTTTTGAATCCCTTTTAATTCCTAGCATTGCAATTGTGGGTGAAAAAAATTCATATGATATAGGTTGCAAGTTGTGTTTAATGTTAAACCTTCATGCAAACCAATTTTGTGTTGTATGTTCATATGAGGTTGTGAAAGTTAGTGTTTTTGAGAATAGTTTGTGAGTGAAGTTATTAAAATAAGCTAAAGTTTTGGTGCATCAACCATTAGATGTTAGGATTTCATTTTAGTTTATCCTTCTATCCCTTTTCTTGGAGAATTATTTAGATTAGGTGATCTAACAAGGGAACCAACCCGCTCTGGAGATTTTTTCTCATCATAAGTTACCCACAACTTGAGAGTGTTTCCATGTTTCAATAGGATTATTAATTCAAACCCTAGCTAGGGTGCAATCCTGATTGAAAAAATTTATCATTGTTGTATTAAATGTGATTGGGATCATTGTGATTCAAGTGAGTTGGTAGATACATGGATTTCACAATATCTAACCCCTTTATCTCAAGCTCACACATATTTACTCAATGAAATAGAAATTTCAGTTGACTATATACACCTTTTAGACCTTGTACACCTAAGACATGTGTTTATGTAGTTATTACACCACATGAGAATGAAGAGAGATTGGATTATTGGTTGGAACAATGTATTCAAGGAAAACAAAAGATAACACAACCTATGAAATATGATGATGGGATCAAATATCCTATAGGATTAGTTGTGTGAACCCTAATCCTAGACCTGCACAAACATAGCAAAAAAACACAATATTAGATCCATATGCAAGTTAGAACTAAGATTCCCCATGAAATTCATCTACAATGTTCAAAGTAGGAAAGAAATGAAGAACAATCAAGAAAAGCAATGAAATCCTATTTAAATATGCAAACTCTCAATCCCATGGGGGAATTGGTGCCAATTTGATGTGGAAATTGGCTCTTTCCCAACTCCTTTGCAAGATTAATGATCTTGATGAGGATTGATCCACTTAGTGATGAAGAACAATGTGATTCTTTGATAAAATCTGCAATAACCTAGCTATGATAATGGAAAATGCTATGGAAATGGATGAAATTTCTCTAAATGTGAAGATAGTAACTTTGATCTAAGTTGCGGATCCAAAATGAGAAGAAAAGAATTCTATTTATAGAAAGACAAGATGGAGGAATGAGCAAAATGAAGCAATGTGGGATCATTCAACATCCAATGGGAAAGTGCCACTTGTCAAGATGTGAATGGAGGAAGCTTGAGTGCATTTTGATGAATGTGCACAATAAATGATATTAGGCGAAATTTGAAAATTGTGAAGACATGTTGGAGGGAGAAATGAATGAATTAAACGCCACTTGGCTCAATGCACAAGGACATGTAAGAGGAATTGAATGCCTTATTAGGACAAACCCATTTGGAGGGATTTTCAAACTTGGAGGAATATTCCCTTTTTTTATGCCATTTTGAAAGTAATTAGGGAATTATTAAATCAAAGAAATGATTTATTGGTGCAAGTTGTAAAATCTAGAGGATTTAGGTGATTAGTATTAAATTAATCAAGATTTGATTAATTTAATAGGGGATTAGTTGATATGAAATTTTGATTTAGATTTTTGGATTGATTTAAATCAAAGTTGAGAGGAATATGTGTAGACACGTAAAATATACTAATTGACATTGTGCATCTGATCCTGACTTACTAACATTGTTTCTTCCTAAATCATCCCTCGGTCTAGCCATTTAGTCAAATCTCCTTATCTGATTAAATTCATCAATATTCCTCTCTTAATTGAATAAATCATTTTATCTAATTAAGTCAATCTCTTTTGTTAATTAAATCAATCCATTTGATCTAATTATCCCTATTTAATTAAATAATCAATTTATTTGATTAAATCTCTAAAGTCTATCCATTAAATTAAATAAATTAAAACCTTATTTGATTTAATCTAACACCATCATTTTTAATTGAATAAATCAAAATCCTTATTTAATTAACCTCTTATCATATTCCTCTCTTATTTGATTTAAATAAATCCATAAATTTGAGTCAAATAGGTCACATCATCTAACCTCTCTCATTAAATTAATTAACCCTTAATTAATTTAATCTCATCTCATGTCCCATCCTCTAGATAATGCAAGTTGCACATGAAAATAGATTTAATTCATTTATTAAATCTCTATTTTCCTCACAATGGCATCTTTTGGAATATTCTCTTAATTTGAATTCAAAAATTCCAAGTCAACATGTACATCCAACAAGGCAATAAATTCATCTTACATGTCCTTTTCCTTGAGCCAAGTGGCATTTATTGCATTTTCCCTTCCCTCTTACATGTCATTTCAACAAATTTGAATTTCAAAATTATGCATTTATTGGCACAAACCCCAAATCTTGCACATCCTCCATCCATTCATAGCTTGACAAGTGGCATCATGCCATTGGATGAATGTTAGTCCCACATTGCTCAAATTTGGACATTCATCCATCTTGGAATTCTATAAATAAAGAGCTCATATCCTCATTTGATCATCCACAATTTATGCAAAGTTACCATGCTCAAATATCTCTCAAATTTCATCCATTATCATTGAGTTCTTAGCTAGGTTTTTGCAGATTTTTGGCTTGGAGTTCTCATCCTTCACCAACAAAGTGGATCAATCATCTTCAACACATCAAGTTTGCATCTTAGGAATTGGGAAAGGACCAATTTTCACATCAAATTGGCACCAATTCCCCCATGGGATCATGAGTTTGCACATTTAAATTAGGATTCAATCTATTTTGTTCTTTTTATTATGCTTTTCATTGTTTTCTCTCCTACTTTGAATATGTAAATGGATTTCATGGGGAATCCTTGTTTTGGCTTTTAATCTCTTGTCTAACTTGTTTATTCTTGTTGTTTTGCAGGTACCAAGGTTGGGGTTCACACAATATGATTTAGATTTAATTAAATAAAGATTTTGATTTATTTAATTAAAGAGGGGTCATGCTAGATTAAATCAAATAAGGTTTAATTTATTTAATTTAATAAGATGAATTTAGAGATTTAATTAAATAAAATGGATTATTTAATTAAACAAGGACTGATAAGGTTAATTAAATAACATTGATTTATTTAATTAACAAGAAGTGATGACTTAACTAGATTAAACTAGTTTAATCAATTAAGGTATGAAATGTGATGACAAGCTAAGAAGATGATTCAGGATGAAATGATGTTAGTAAATCAAGATCAAGTGTGTAGGTATATTTTCCATGTCTACATTTTGCCCCTCTTTGAAGCAAAGTACTTGTTGTGTTGGTTCAAAGAATAAGCTGTTTCGATCAAAATTCAAAAAATTTCCAATTTTTAAAATTGCCCCAATACTGCCCCAGTGAGAGAAAACATGCTGATATATTGCCCCCTCGAGAGATCATACGAAAATTCTAATTTTTGGGTGATCTCACAAAAAAAGAGGACAAGGTGCTTGATGGGTCGAGAAAGGATCTGAGATGCCAAAAACATGTGAAAATGCTAAAAATTGATGCAAAACGGCCCTTGGTTGGGTGAAAATGGGACCGAAGGTCCAAAACCCTAGCTGGACGGCTAAACGAGGTCCAAAAACCCTCAACTTTTAGGCTTAAATAGGCCTCGAGGGACCACTTCCAATTCATTTACACATATAGCCTTTCGAGATTCTACAATTTTGAGCTTTGACCCCTGCGAGAGATGGCACAATGACCACTTCCATGACTCATCTCGGATCGAGCATGAGTATACCAGAGGCTACCTAGCACTGGACCACCAGTGAGTCAACTTGACCCGACCTTCATTTCATTTTTCGTGCACATTTATTAGCTTAAAAAGTCAACCTAAGGTCAATCGGTCCTGTATAGCACAGCTACAAAGTTTACTTTGGCATCATGCAACGTTAAACTGCGTCATCATCGTGAATAGCGATGCAGTGTTGTAGTTTGGAGTTAGGGTTCAAACTCCAAACTAAGCCGTAGATGAAAACAACACCGTGGCGGGCCACTTTGTAAATTAGGGTTTTGAGCCAAACTGGGATGCACTCAAACTACACTACAGTGGCAGAGTTTGATGAGTTTAGGGATCCTAGCGGTGCAGTCTGGAACTTTCAAACTATGCTGCACCTACAAACAATGACGCATATGATGTTTCAGGCACGTCGGGGTAAATCATGATCATGATTTTTTATGAAACCTAATGCGGTGACCTTTTCGATGCAAGAGGAGATAGAGATTCTTCATTCATGCGAGCACAATCCTCCATATTGGGCAGACTAGTTGGTATACACAAGCGGCTGCAGGAGCACTTGGGAGTGACCAGACTCTAGTACATTGCCTATGCACCACTAGTGAGGACACATTTAGGGATGATGACAGTGCTTGCAGGCAGTGGCATAGTGAGACATCATCATTCCACCTTCTGAAAGGTGAGGCTACAGTGACATTGGAGGATGTGTGGCAGATACTTTGATTGCCTATCCATGGAGAGCACATGATCTATGATGTGGATGTCGAGAGAGACACATGCTACAACATGATGGGCCTTGATGAGATCATCTTTTCAGAGGGCCAGATTGAGTTAGAGCGCTACAAGCTCACTATGTCTCCCTTTTGCTTGGTTGTAGCAGCCATCATTTTGGGTCTTGTTGCACTAGATCGGCGGGGCCAATTTTTCAGTCCTGGATGGCGGCTCACTTGGGAGCTGATGGTGCAATAGAGAGTATGCCTTGTGTGGGGGCCACTACTGCTAGCCTTTCTATATGAAGATTTACATGAGTTCGCATATGGCGATGACAGAGCCATCGGGGCAGGGGTTACACTTCTACATATTTGGGCCTAGGAGCATATCGCAGTGCTCTTTCTAAGAGTCATAGTGGTTGATATGGAGCTAGATGACCCAATCATCTAGAGGTACAGGGGAGGAGTTCCTTTTAGCCACACAAGTTAGCATGGGATCCCTCACTGGAGGAGAGTTCTTGATGATACGAGAGTTTTCACATGGCGGTTGTATCTTGGATGGTCTGCATGGTCTGACAATGCCCAACAACTATTTTTTGCTCGACAAGATAGGTTGATGCAGGGCCAAGAGCACACCATGATTGAGAGGCACCTACCAGGTCACGTACAAAGATAGTTCAGGGATCCTCGGGTCAAACTTGATGACTAGCACATTACGATATTTGTGTGTACTATGAGGGAGACATCATGGGGCTGCTACATTCTAGCTCAGGAGGCCATTGATTCTTTTAGATAGCTGGTGGCGAGGGCGTGACCATATGATCAAGGTCAGCCAATGCAGGGACCGTACAAGCTTATAGAGAATAGTTTAGGCCACCTCTCATATTGACAGTGCCAGGGACACCATTAGCATGATAGAGAGCTAGAGGCAGAGGGGAAGGATGAGGTTAGGGCCAAGGAGGTCGAGGGGATGGAGATGGGGATAGACACCAGTAGCTAGATTAGGGTACGGGGCCACAAGATCAGCTATGGAAGGACCAAGAATAGGACCAGGGCAGGAAAGACAAATAGGTGGATCAGTCACCTTAGAGGGATCAGGGACCTCCACTACCACCACCACCACCACCTCCACCTAATCAGAGGGATGCTTGGATTCAGTAGTTGTAGGCTCAGGTCCAGGGGCTACAAGGATAGATTTGTACTTTGAAAGCAGAGAGAGACCAGCTGCGGCTAGAGAGAGACTAGGTTGTTCAATAGAGACAGGCCACAGAGCTCAGGCTAGCGCAGGAGATGGGTCGCCGACAACAGCTTGAGTGCATGTTCGCCTCCTCTTCCTGGAGTTTAGTTTCATTGTGAGCATATAGGGAGGTGGTCCGAGAGGCCGATTATTATAGAGTTCATTATCATTAGGCCATGCCCCGAGCGTCTCAGGTTCCAAACTTTTCACAACAGATAGGATACTGATCCCCAAAGGACCATGGAGAGATAGCCCAATGACGGAGAGGGCAGCCAGCAAGGTTAGCCTTCTTTAGATCAGAGATATGATTTTTTGTGCTCCACGGGCTCATTTTTGATAGCCCCATGGGCGATTGTACTTTATGTATTTCATACACACTTGATCTGGATTTGTACCATGACAATGTATTATTTTGATGATATATGGGATGTGTAGACACATAAAAATGACCTACGCCTGTAAGCTCTATTTTTACCACTTTCGTCCTAGCACAATTATGACATTTAATTATGTCCTTGGTCCACATTCGACTATTAATTAAATAATACATTATTATTTAATTAATTCATGTCTCCAGTATTCTTCATGATTATTAAATAAATAAATTATATTTATTTATTCAATACATCACTAAGGGTCTATTATCTACTTACAATTAAATATATTTATTAATTTATTTCATTACCATTATTCATTTATTCTTCCTGATTATTAAATAAATGAATTTCGTTTATTTATTTAATATGTCACTAATTCTCATAATTAAATGAATTTATGGATTTATTTAATTAATTAATCTTATATTCTAAATTAAATAATTATCTTTAATTATTTAATTGTCAAAATTAATATTCCTCTCATTTTAAATAAATGAAATTATTTAAAATGTCATCACATTCTTAACTGTTAGTTCATTTTGTAAATAATTTGAAAATCGATTATTTATTATCTCACAAAATCCATATTTTGAATTAATTTAATTCAAAATGGTATTATTCTTCCAAAAATCAACTAATTGAGAAAATTATTGATTTTTCAAATCTGATCTTCAATTCAACTCTTACCTTCTTGATTTTTTCGAATCTCACAAATCAGGCAGTCTTTATCTTCTTGATTTTCAAAAATCTTTATTTTCTAATTAATTATCTCATTTATTGTCCACCGCTGATTCGATCTTCTTAGATGACATCCCGACCACTCATTTAAGGATTTTTCCTTAACCTTGATTAGGGATTTTCAGATTTAATCTCGTCCTCTGATTTTAGGTCTCTGTCGAAAGTCGATCTTGTCCATCCATTCAAAATGGCATTTTCTATAAAATGCTATTTTGCTCTCATTTTTAGATTACACGCTTAGATTTTATTATTCTGGCGCATTAATATTAGAGTTATCTAGCATTTGAGAATCATTTTTGTCATAGGCATAGTTTATTCCAAATCCTTCAAAACTTGCACAGGACAATGTCAGTCGAAATGCTCACACACTCAATCTAAGGGCATCAATCACATGTTGCAAGCTAGGAGGTGCTATGGAGGTAATCATGGAAGATTTGAAAAACAAGTATAATCGTTCTTTTATTTAATTTCCTTTGTGCTTCATAGTTCTTTGGGTGATAGTCCTTATTGATTTGCTAACCTGAAAATTAACCCTTAGATACATTGGTGAACCCAACTCTCTTTTTTTTATTATTTCCATATGGTTTTGTTTATTCTCTATCATTTTTGCAAGTACAGGTATGAAGCGACACATTCACCTTTTATTGTGACACATTTGATGCGTCGCGACACATTTAGCATCTTAAACAATGCAATTGCTCTATTGTGCCGCAAACGAAGTCCGAAAATCCGCATCTGAACTCCCGAGCCGCATTTGCAAGACAGAGCAACGCATTCACTTTGACGTGACACATTTTCCTGGTAATATTTTCTTCTTTTTGGCATTCATTTTTTTCTATTGTTCTGCTCTTTTTTATTTACTTTCTGATTTTTCTTCTACATTCTGGTTATTTCCTAAATTCTACCTAGCATAGGTTTTGTGTTACTAATTAGGATTTGCAGCATGTGGCATTCGAGTTCTTCGTGGGTCAAAGGCACACATTCAAACTATTGACATGTGGTTTTGTAGCTACGCTTGTCAAATATTTATCTCTCAAAACCACTTGTTTTCATTTTAATTTAGGAACATTTATGTTGGTGCACATAAAATGAACTTGTGTTTATACTTTGCCTGAATGTGTTTGCAAGATGGTAGGTGATTATGCTCTCACCTTGTGAAAACTTAGTGATAAAAAAACCAGACCCATTTTTTTGTGTTATTACCCTCACGACTTAGTAATCAAAGTATCCTCTCCCCTTATGCTTTCGGGTGATCCTGGGTGTAAGAGAAATGGTTACTAACTCTAGAACTTGGGCCTTTTCTGGTGGGAAAAGTACTCACCCTAGAACGACTTAGACCGGTAGCACCCTTAACCCAGGGGACTTCCAACTGGTATACAAAAGTGGATTCTTGGGGAAAGCCCAAGAATCATGTGTATGATTCCAACAAGATGGATCCAAAAGGGGACTCTTGCCGCATGGATCATGCCCTATGAACGGAATTCCTGTATTAAACACCTTTTATTCTAGAGTCCAACTGTTCTTTGGTCGTTGCTTGGTATAGTGCAGGGTATAGTATCATGCTTGAAGAAACTTACTACTAATCCCCTTGAGTAGAGATAGCAGTCCTTGGGAATTCATTACCCAATAATTCTAATTTGGTGTGCTCAAATGACGTTAATGAGCCGTGGAGGGGAGCCAATGCCACCAAAATTATAAGCTATCTGCTCTCAAGAAGGAAAGGTGTTTTAGCACCAATCCGGGGTATATTGGTGGGCTATACCAAGTATACAAACCCTTGGCCTATAGGAATTTTAGGATTGTCCTTGTCTTATGTGTGCTTGCTACATATCTCAAGCATTTTTCACCACATTTACAATTCTGGACAAAACATTCCCCTTTAGATAGATCAAATTTGGTCACAATACGTCAAGAAAACAAACTATGTTCCATCTGTTGAACCACATTCGAGTTTCTGAGATGCAATCGCTCTGTTAAACTGCATTTGACACTTCAAACACCACATCTGTCTGTGTCGCGATGCATATGAACCTTAAAGAGTTGCATCTACAAAACTAAGTCGCATTTTTCAGTCCTAGAGCTGCATTCGCTCAAACCAAACCGCATTCGAAATACTGTGACGCATTCGAGGCCTCAAATGATGCATTTTCTTGTCACAAGTAAAACCCCGATACAAAGTCAAATATGAGTCTAAACTTTGTCAACCTCTTGTCAAACATGGTTTCCAAAGGAATTATGTTAGAAACCAACTTTGAAATTGCTCAAAATATTTTGACCATTAGTTTTCATTCTTGATCATAGGCTTCATCTTTCATTTTTCTTTTAGTAGCATACATTAGGCATTAGCTTGTCCCTAGGTTTTAATACTTGCATACTTTGGATTAGGCAAATCTCAACACAATTTGCAAACGTCATTGCTTTCAAACCTAGGTTATATTGGATTTAATCATCACTCCCTTTTTCAGTCATTTGCCCCTTTTGTGAGATTTTTCCAACTCAAAAGTCTAGTTAGGAAAACTCACTAGTCATTTTGACCTTGTCATCTTATCATTTTCAACAAGTCCTTTAGTAATCAAGATTGAAAAAAAAGATTGAGCTTAGAAGTGCTTAGGTATCCTTGTCTCAAATTGTATTCAAGTTTTAGACATTGCATATTTTATTCCCAAAAATCCAAAAATATTATTCATTCTAGTCATCATTCTGAACTTAGACCTTGCATAGTGTCATCCTTGCATTTAGTTGTCATTTCCATTTGAGCAATCTCATTTTATGGTAGAAACTAGACTCCAAAAATAGAAACGACAAATGGAAAACCTTAGACAAGACCCCACTTCCAATGTCAACAATCCCACATATGACCCAAATTGGACTTTTGGCGATCCATTTGGAAATACAAAAAATCAACCTCTCACAACAATACCATCCTCATCAAATAGTCCATTTGAACCATTCTTACGTAAGGATGTATACAAAAAAATACTTGAGGAAAACTTAGAGGTAGCAGCACAAGACCTAGAGGCCTCTCAATTCATGGAACAAATGGTCCTATATGACATAGACAGATATTTTTCCATACTCTTAAGTCAAGGAGCCAAATTACCTCAAGGATTCAACATTAACACGTTGAGACCAACCTCTCTAGACCCTAATGTCAACAACGTGCATAACATGTCAAATAGTGGTCAACCTCCAAATACTATGAGCAATACTTTCCTTGACACCACAACGACTATGCATGCTACCTCCAACATCCCAAACACCTCCAATACAATAAACGCTACATCCATTGGAGGAATACAATCTGCCACATTGCCCACAATATCCACAACACTATCACAATTGGTTGGTACCACCTTGGGCTCCTCTGCAATGTGGGAAAGTTACTCCAATCCTCTATTTACCACTATGGTAAATTCCATGGGGGCATCATCGATTCATACCAATCCCCCCTTGACAGCTACATTGAGTACCATGATTACACCTTTGACATATCCTCTCATTGGTATCTCACAAAATCCTTTGGGTGGGGGTAAACGACATATATTTATTCAAGGACAACAACAAAATGTGAACACATCAACACTGTCCAATACCATCAAATCCCAAGGACAAAATTTGACCATTCCCCTTGTCCAAACCCAACAATTTGGACAAGGTATTCAAAAGAAACAACCCCTGACATCATTAGCACATCACAATGTTCAAGGTCACCATATTCCCAAAATATCGACACAAATGGTTGGGGGACACATCCCACATTCATACTCACCAACATACCCCCAATCCAAACTTTCAATACCAACAACACGCCAATCCAAACACATCATGCATGTCACAACAATCCATACCGCCACAATACACCAATATCCATGCACAACAAATAGGGACATATGGCGTACCAATCAATCCTATGCATGGGACCACAAATGACCCTGTAATAGATGCCTTACAAGCAAAATTGATGGGTCTAGAGAAAACTATCCAAAACATACAAATATCAGGAAAGAAATAAGAAGTGTCATATGATCTAAATGTATACCCATTCGACATGAACTTATACATGCCACCATTTCCTCTGAGATACGTTTCACCCAAATTTACAAAATATAGAGGCAAGACAAACCCCATCGAACATGTTCGCGAATTTGCAACCAATTGTATGGACGTCACCTATGAACAAACATACTCGATGAGACTTTTCTCTAAAATTCTTGCGGGTCCTGCCCTTGAATGGTTTTCCACTCAAAAGGATATCCAAACATGGGATGAGCTTAAAAAAAAATTCATAAAGAATTACACATACAACATTCACATGGACACCTATATTACTAGCTTGTGCAATCTCACGCAAGAGGATGCCGGTGAGACATTCATCCCATTCTTTCAAAAATGGAGAAGTCTAGCTAGTCGATGCCACATTGATATACCCAAAAGGGAAAAGGTGGACATGTTTGTTCAAACACTTCTGGGTCCCCTAAAATATGAATTGCAAGTGCATTGTTGCACAACCTTCACAAACCTAGTAAAAAAAGGGGTACAGATTGAGAAATCCCTAATCGCAAAGGGAGAGCTAAGATACGGTCCCAAAAACACAAATGCAAATCCTCCCACCGACAAGAATAAATACTGGGTCAAAAATAAACATGTTACAAATGAAGGTGTTGTTGAAGCCAAGGCTACAAACACTGTGGATCCTATATTGGCCCTAAAAGTGGTTCAACAGCAAAATAAACCAACAACGACATTGACACCCCCTACCAATGTCCCTTCAAACAACCAGAGTGACCAAAACAATCAAGGACAATATCATCAAATGAGACAATTCCCCAGGGGTCACACATACACTCCTTTGGGTGAACCCATTGAGGAAGTCCTCAAGAAATGTATTCAAAATGGTGTCATCACACTTCAAGAACCAAAACCATATGACCCAAGACAATTCAAACCAACATGGTGGGACAATAATGCATTTTGTGATTATCATCAGGAAAAAGGACATAAAACTTCTACCTTTCGACAACTGAAAAGCCTGGTACAATACCTTATCGAGAGTTGTATCATTGAGGTAGGTGGATAACAATTTTCCTCCAATTCAAACCATACTATTCATAAGAACCCACTGCAAGACCATGGTTCTCATAATGCTTCCACGTCAGGTCCACAGATAATCAATAATCATGCCAATTTCACCCGAGCCAAATATGACTATTCTAGTGGACCTATTATAAATAATGTCTGAATTGACGACGAATACATCAATACCATTATGGTCAAGTGAGCACCCCAATGCAATGCTACTACTCGAACTAGCAAGGTCACCATAGCTGGTCCACCTCCCGCTAGGCAACCCAAAATCACCATACCTGGCCCATCTGATAAACAGTCAAAACCCACCTCGACCACAAAGTAGTGGCAACTAAAGAGTTAGTTCAACCTTATCGATCAACTTGGAAAAACTCCCATACAAATTTCCATACTCAAGCTGCTTCGCATCTCTCCCATGCATAAGGCTATACTGGATAAAACCCTGCAAAAGTCATCAATCCCTAAGGATATTGATGTCAACCAGTTTGAGACCATGGTGGGATATCTCACTATGCCCCACCACATCACCTTTTTCTGATCAAGATTACTCTTCACCCAAAACTAACCATAACGACACATTGCACATTGAAACTTTCATCCATAAACACAAGTTCAGAAGAGTTTTAGTAGATGGAAAAGTAGGATTGAATATATGTTCCTTGAAACTGGTTAAGGCTCTAGGATTTTCTGATGCATGCATAGACCCTACAAAGAGTATAGTGATCAAAGCATATGATGATGAAGAACGATCTTCACGAGGCGTTATATCTCTTCCTATCCGAGTGGGACCAGTCATTGTGGATACAACCTGTCAGGTCCTAGATCTAGAATTACCTTACAACATCTTGCTCGGGCACCCATGGATTCATGCCTTAAAAGCCATTCCATCCACATATCACCAATGCTTAAAATTCCCATTTGACGGCACAAAAATCTCTATATATGGCAACCTTGACCTGTTTCAATACTATACTAACCTAAGAGGTACTTTTGAAAATCGAGTGCCTGTCAATCGAGAGGCTTCTGGCCCCTCGTCTTCCAAATACATTGATCCATCCACACTCGCATCATCTTCCACATCCACTTCATCCACATCTTCTGCCACACCACCATCTTCTGCAAACCTAAGGCTGAACCCACTGTCAAGATCCAGGACCTCAGCTGTGGAGAATTCAAACTGCATATAACATATAGCATAACAATGATACCCAAGTCCCCAAAGGTCTATGGTCAGCCATGTTTTAGAATGGAACCCAAAGAAAATTTCAAAGTTCCACCAAAAATAGTTTTCATCATATGGGGAGACATGAGTAATGAGGACCTTGTTGATATCATAGGATGGATCTATAAGGATATTGTCGCACTACCCCCATTACTAGTTAAGAAATATGGCAAGGGATATGATATAATGAAGGCTAAGGGCTACGATGGTACTAGTGGCTTAGGCATAAATAAAACTGGATGAAGAGAGCCCATAAAACCTTTCAAAATACCAAAGTATCTTGGATTAGGGTTTGAATTGCCTGACAATGGTGATCGACATACCATTGGACTTTCAAGTGAGCGAGTACATGATTTGGAAAGTGTCGAGACCGCTAAGGAAACCCTCACCGAAAATAACTCCCAAGAGTGGGAATTTGGCTCAGAACGATCCTTAAGTGACTGTTGCCTCGATGATTTGTTTTTTGAAATGGGGAAACTGACCTCTGAATAAAAGTTTTGGAAAACATTTAAAATTGATCAGGCACCAAATAGTCAAAGTCCTATTACCACTCCTCATGACATACAAGACCCACCATATGAATCCCTTCAATCCAATCCATCTAAAGTACCAAACGACATTGAAAACCATGACTCTAAGTCCTTCACCCCTTATTTTGACAACGGATATGAGACTAGTGAAGGGGAATATTGGATAGAGTCTGATGTGGAGTTGGATGATGGTAATCTCATCTACAATATCACTGAATCCATCTGCATGCTTTCTCAATCCTCCCCTCAATTCACCAACACTGACGATTGAATTTCCCTAGTTTATCCTCAGCTAGTCGATTGGGATCAACAAGGCCCGCTAGTCCTTGACACATTTCAGAATAATGAGGAAATTGTAGAGTTTATGGGATTATGTGAGGGCATACCCAGTGGTGATCACAAGTCAAGATTCACCATTGATCTAGATTGTGTAGCCTACATCGGTGAGACTGCTCTATCCTCTAGTCGCAAAATTAAAAATAAAAATAAAGCGTCTTTAGGTGAAAACTGAAAGGCACCTTTTGACGACAAAAAAGTAAAAACAAGGGACGTATCTATGGGTGAAAACCTCTCTAAGGCACCCAAAGATGGAGGACTGGACTTTCTTCCTATGTAACAAGAGAAATTAGCTATGCTTATAGAAGAAACCATAGAAGACAAAATATCAACGACAGAAGATCCCAAAATGGTCCTCTTTGCTACATCATTGACTGAGGAAGAGAGACCAAAATTTCATAAATTCTTTGCAAAACATAAAGTCAACTTCACATGGTCCTATGCTGACATGCCAGGATTAGACCCAAAACTGGTTCTGCACCATCTACCTCTGTTTCCTAATGCCAAACCAGTTAAAGAGAAGTTATGCAAAATGCATCCTCAGGATGCTCTATTGGTCAAGGCTGAGTTGAAGAAACTTCTAGATGTTGGATTCATACGGTCTATTGATTATGCCGAATGGATATCTAACCTGGTAGTAACAAATCCAAATGGGTTGATCCGTGTTTGTACAGATTTTAGAGATCTAAATAAGGCATGCCCAAAAGATGACTTTCCTTTACCAAATATTGATATCATAGTTGACCTCACAACAGGATATGAGATGTTGTCCCTCATGGATGGTTTCTCTGGCTATAATCAGATTTGCATTGCCCCCAAAGAATAGCACAAAATGACATTTACTTGCCGTTGGGGTACATACTGTTGGAATGTCATGCCATTCAATTTTAGTTTGAGTCATGGTCATCCTTGTCTGTGACTGCTTGTCTTATGTGATGGTACGACCTTGCAGACCTTGATCTATGTCATATCATGATGTTTGTTGGCCATTACAATAGTCTTCCCAATGATGATTAAGAGCAATAAATATTAAAGTCCTGTGGTAAAGTTTTGAAGGATTTGGTCTAGGAACTAACATGCATCTCATTCGGTCTGGTCATCTTCTCTCATCAGTCTGGTAATCTTCTCTCGTCCATCTCACAATATTATCCTGTGACATACAAAAACATAGGTACATACATGATCATATAAACATTGCATTAGGTCCATACATACATCATCCATAGCATTAAATCATATACATTTCATTGCATATTGCATTCATATTATCATAAACATGACATCCATTCAAATAAATACATTATGCATATCATTATCACCATCATCACAAAACCAACATAACATATAAATAAGCATGGAATCATATCATAAGAAAGCATCATAGAACATACATAATACCATTATCCATCATAAATCAACATCATACATAAGGCATCACATCACATATATCATAATGCATAAATCAAATAACATCGCATAACACACATGTAGGCGGCATCAAAACTACATCATCATATAATATCATCTCAAAAGTATACAATGTCATAGGATAAAGTCAAAAGATATCCCAAAAATGGAGCTCACAGGCTCAATCATCTATACATAATGTGTCATAATAACAAACATGCCCCTAGGGGAGGCTCTCATCATCCCCTCGTGGCGAAGAGTGTGGCGGCTGAGGATCTGTGACTGGTGCTAAGATAATAGGTAGACCTGTAGTAGTCTCTGTCTATGCAACCAATGATGGCATCATCTCCATAGTAATAGACACATGTGATGTCATTGTCGCCTAACTTTGTGATGCTGATGGATCCGCCATTCATGGCTGCCTCTGTACTAATCTCTACCCTAAACTGGTCGACCCATGACTGTGGCTCGAATGATGACTCGAGGCATGCCTATGTGAGTGGTGGAACCTTTGCCCTGATGTGTGCCCTAAAGAGGTGGATCCTCCTACACTGGTATGAATCCTATTGCCACTAGCACTCCCTGATCGGTGACCATTGCCTATCCTCATTTGTGACCACGACAATGTAGGATCTCATCGCTCAGGGGGCACTACCTGCTCATATAGTGTCATGTACTATCCCAATCTTGTGCTCACCCTGGCCAGCTCATGAGTAATATTCGCAGAAGGCCCTATACATAATATTGCATACTCTACACACCATTGAGCTAAGTCCTACTGACAGATCATTGCCTAATCCCGCTCTACCCAAGCCACCTCTAGCTCCACCCGCAGTGCCTTGACCTCTGCCACAATCTTGTCTAACCTCCTCTACAGATCCGCCACCCTCTGGTCTGTTGTGGCATCTTGGGGTAATGTCAAAGAGGACAGTACCCCCTCCTCTCCCTCCACCATCCTTCATCTGAGAAGTCTCTCAGCCTCATCCATGGCGTCATCATCATCATCATCATCATCATCCTCTGTGGCATCCTCTCCACCGAATCTCTCATCCAGAAGCACATCCACGTCTACATCCTCCTCCTACCTCAGTTGCTCCTCCTCCTTTCTCTGCTCCTCAAGTCTCTCATCCTCTCCCTCCTATTGTGGCTACTCCTCCTCCTCTCTCTCTCCCTCCTCAGCCACCTCTGGGATAGCATCTAGTGCTACTCTCACCACACGTGGGCGTACCCTCCTACCTTGCCTTTGGCCATCTCTCCTCCATCTCCTGCCATCTCCTCCATCATCCCCATCATCTTCATCATCTCCACCCTAGCCTCCATCTCTGCCCCCATCCCTACCTCCATCCCAGCCTCCATCCCTCCCCCTGCCTCCATCCTTGCCTCCATCCCTCCCCCAGCCTCTACCTCTATCACCGCCTCTGCCTCCTCACCTGGCTCTCGACACATGAGGTATAACTGACCATTTGTCCATAGGTGCTGGCCCATCGGGATCTGTTAGTGGCACTGGTCTATGTTCTTGCCACCATAGGTCGTAATCTACTATGGTCCTGGGATCTGCAATCTTACCTCTCCATCCCCACAACTGGGCTCCTATCCCATCAATCTACTGCTCTGCAAAGGCTATGGGAATCACTGGCCCCCAAGCTGCCTCTCTAGAAGACCGAGCATACTCAGCTGTCCCCACCAGTACACCTTGTTGCTCGTTGAACTGTTGCAGGACATGCTGTGGAAGGTACATCTCTATGATAAGCTGGCTCTACACTATCCTTCCAATGAGGTAGCAGTACTATCGGCAAAGACTGAGATGATCCACCTCATCATCCCACTACTAGTAGTCTATGTATGGCCTCCAAATAAATGACACCATAGTATCGATCTGATGCCGCCACCAACCTGTCTCACCCATCTATGTCTGTTGTAGAGCACCGGCATAGTAATAGGCATAAGGCATCCCCTTAGCCAGTTGTGGTCTCTAAATAGGCAGAAAAAATATACCTATGTGCTCCCAAGCCCAAATCATCATCAGTGTGGTCTCACAAGAGATACTCTCTGCCCGCCGGTAAACAACCTCATGTAGCTGGTGGTAGAATGTGCCCAATAAACACGGGCCCCAGGCATCAATTGTCATATCCCACCTCATCCCAACGAAGACATCTCCCCAACCAATAGGGAACAAATAAGTATTGCCAAGAATGCATCAAAACGAGCATAGTGCTCTGCCATAAACTCCCAACATATCTTGTATCCTTGGATGTCGAGTCTTGCGCCTTCATCTTGATAGTACGCCCTGAAGGTCTGCTCGCCATGGCGAGTGTCGTAGATGATCCGCTCTCCTTAGATCAGCACGCATAGAATGCACTACACATCCTCCAGTGTGATGGTCACCTCTCCTGTTGGTAGGTGGAAAGAACATGTCTCTGAATTCCAATGCTCACATAGTGTAGTCAGTAGTCCCCTATTTTCTCGAATAGTGGGCATATAGGCAACATAGAACAAACCCAGTGACATCAATCATCGCCGCTCTCATGGGCTGAGCTGATCAACAAACCAGAAGGTCATCGGCCTACTCTCTCACGTGTATATCAGTACAAGTTTCCTCTACAAAAATCCAAACAATGAGTCAGTACCTTCTAAACAATTGTCAATATCATCAAAAAACCATTTCAAATTCAAAAAGAATCAAAATTGGCCCTAGTCAAAGTCAACATCAAATGTGTCGCATTGACTGTGATTGCATCGCAAAACAATGAATGCGTCATTTCATACTTCAAATGCATTGCAACTTGTCAATTACATCGTTCGGTAGCTCATATGCATTGCATCAGAGCACTTGTGTCATGGTATATGACACTTGCATCATTTCATTCAAATGCATCGCTTGAACATGCGATTGCGTCGCAAAAAGACGATTGTGGCATTCTAACTTTCGAATGCGGTTCAAAAAGGTGAATGTGTCACAATTTTTGTTAAATGTGTTGTAAACCCTCAGCCTGTCCTAAACTACCTTGCACTTGTGTTATGACGTATCAAATGCATTGAACGTGAAGTCAAATGCGGCTTACATGCATGCAAATGCGTCGCATCACATTTATTGTTCATCCTAAAACCCTACTTTTGACACACAAAATGAGAAAATTAAAAAAGGGGTTAGGGGTACATGCCACTGGCTCTGAGCCCTCTTGCCGCCTGTAGGTCTGCAGGATCTCACCCCAATGCTCTGTCACTGGAATCACCATCTTCGCTGCACTCCTTTTCGCACTGAGCTCTCAAAATTTGCAAATTGAATAGTGAAAATGAATTGACTTTTACCCCTTTGTCAACCTATTTATAAAGTCAAAATGGCATTTGTTAACTAGGTTATTACTAGAGGCTCATTTGACCAACTTTGACCACCCCGTTGGCTGTCTTAAACGTGTTAGAATCCGAAACCGTCCACGCCATCATTTTTCTAGTCATCAAATTTACTTATAGGGACCCTTCCCAAATTTTTCTGCCACCGGCCCAAAATTTGAAAAATTTCCCAAGGGAGCATTGATACTCTACAGCTTCACTGGGGCATGGCTTTGACTTATTTTCTTTGTCACAAACGCTACATCATGACAAAGAGGGGAAAAATGTAGACACATAAAAATGACCTAGGCCTACAAGCTCTATTTTTACCACTTTCGTCCTAGCATAATTATGACATTTAATTATGTCCTTGGTTCACATTTGATTATTAATTAAATAATACATTATTATTTAATTAATTCATGTCTCCAGTATTCTTCATGATTATTAAATAAATAGATTATATTTATTTATTCAATACGTCACTAAGGGTCTATTATCTACTTACAATTAAATAAATTTATTAATTTATTTAATTATCATTATTCATTTATTCTTCTTGATTATTAAATAAATGAATTTCGTTTATTTATTTAATATGTCACTAATTCTCATAATTAAATGAATTTATGGATTTATTTAATTAATTAATCTTATCTTCTAAATTAAATAATTATCTTTAATTATTTAATTGTCAAAATTAATATTCCTCTCATTTTAAATAAATGAAATTATTTAAAATGTCATCACATTCTTAACTGTCAGTTCATTTTAGTAAATAATCTGAAAATTGATTATTTATTATCTCACAAAATCCATATTTTGAATTAATTTAATTCAAAATGGTATTATTCTTCCAAAAATCAACTAATTGAGCAAATTATTGATTTTTCAAATCTAATCTTCAGTTCAACTCTTATCTTCTTGATTTTTTTGAATCTCACAAATCAATCAGTCTTTATCTTCTTGATTTTCAAAAATCTTTATTTTCTAATTAATTATCTCATTTATTCTCCACCATCGATTCGATCTTCTTAGATGACATCACGACCACTCGTTTAAGGATTTTTCCCTAACCATGATTAGGGATTGTCGGATTTAATCTCATCCTCTGATTTTAGGTCTCTGTCGAAAGTCGATCTCATCCATCCATTCAAAATGACATTTTCTAAAAAATGTTATTTTTCTCTCATTTTTAGATTACACACTTAGATTTTATTATTCTGGTGCATTAATATTAGAGTTATTTAGCATTTGAGAATCAAAATTGTCATAGGCATAGGCATAGGCATAGTTTATTCCAAATCCTTCAAAACTTGCATAGGATAATGTCATAGTCGAAATGCTCACACACTCAATCTGAGGGCATCAATCACATGCTGCAAGCTAGGAGGTGCTATGGAGGTAATCATGGAAGATTCGAAGAACAAGTATAATCATTCTTTTATTTAATTTCCTTTGTGCTTCATAGTTCTTTGGGTAATAGTCTTTATTGATTTGCTAACTTGAAAAATAACCCTTAGATACAAGATGAGATGATTTGATTCACTATACGATATGTTCTATTCTATTTATGCATTATGGATGGATTCTATTTTCTATATGCGATGGTTTACATATGATGCAATGATTCTAACTTATGTATGATATAATTCTATATGATGCTTGTGTGATGTATGATATTATGATGTGATGATTTGATGCATCAATTTATGGATGCTTTTTCTTTTTCAATATCTTTTCTATGTATTTACATGATGATGATGTATGCAAATTTGAATGCTTAGACTAACAAATCTATATTATGATGCTTATGTGATGATAACATGTGTGAGATGCAATCTTCTTCTTCTTTCATTATCTCATGTATGATATGATGATGCATTTATGGATGTTATTATGATGCATATGATATGATGCCTATGATGCGTGATGTCTATGAAATGACATACTTAATTATGATGTTTATGTATATGATATGATGCCTATGATAATGCAAATGGATGATATGTATGCTATTATATGGTTATGTGATGGATGTAAATGAGTTATATGTGATGATGATTAGAATAACCAATCTATATTATGCAATGCATGTGGTATAATTAATTTTTTCTATATGATATGATATGCCTTATACAGTATGTTGATGGTTTGTGGATGCAAGATGGATACAATGGCGAGGATGAGCTATGATTAACTATCATGGTACCATGTTAGTGTGGATAGAAGGTAGAAGAAAGAAAGAGACTCCAACAAGTCAAAAGATGATGATGATTATGATGATGATGATTTGCTTACCAAGGAGTTGGTACTTTAAAAGGGCCATTTATCTTATGTTTGATAACACACATAGATGTGATGCATCAAGGTATAAAGAACTAGGATGGTGTGGCACCTAGAGTGATGGAATTTGACTTGACAATCAGATAGGAGTACTCCTATTCACACTTGACATATGAAACCTTATTCAAAATGCAGTTTAGATATTCTAAACATCTTGGACCAAAACATAGAAAGGAAAACCTTCCTATGTGGTCAACAAGATATAAAAACACCTTCTGTAAACCTAAACAAAGCACGCATGACCAAGGTTATATTACAAGAATATCCAACAAGCACAATAAATAAAAAGATAATGATCGTTGCCCCATTTATTTCTCTCTAAATCCCTTCATTTGGGACATCATCAAGAGGTCATCAAAATGAGTGCAAAAAGATAAGTCAAAAGACAAAGATCTAAAGTACACAAACAAGCCATGTTCTTCAATACAACTAGCTAAGACTAAACTATGGTGATGCTTGATGTTGATGTCCATTGTAGGAAGGATTCATGCTAGGACATGATGTTATTGATTCAGGACTGATTGGATAATAAGCTATTGATATCAAGAGTTGACCAACTTGTTTACATACTGACCTAGACTTGAGACCTTGACATTTTGAGTTTTCACTTTTAACCTGCTAGACTTGTTTTTGACTGTTTCACCAAAGGGTTGGGGATGATGATTGATTTATTGTGAGTGATGTTTATTACAGGTGAAAGAAAGATGGGGATGGATGAATTTTTTCAAATATTTGGATGTTTTTGGAGTTTTTGAAATGTTTTGAGGTTGTTTTTGGTATTTTCAAGATTTTACAAATGTTTTTATTTTCAATTTTTTGGGGGTTTTCTAAGATTTTGACCAAGAGACTAACCTAAAGACCTATCCTAGGGACCTCAGGGGCTGATCAACTAGATTATCCTTTCCTACATTATACACATAGAGACCACGTAGTTTGACTGACACAAACTCGAGATATGAACAGATGGATTAGTTTATTATGATAGACTCCTAAAGGAATGACCTAAGTGTCTTGGGGGATGATCAAAGATCAACCTTTCCTACATTCAGATCTCAGAGACCCGTAGTTCAACAAGACGATTCTATTTTTTTACTTTTTGAATTTTTCACCTGTTTTTGGATTTTGAATGTTTTGAATGTTTTGGGATTTTGTGATTCTTTGATGTTTTGTATTTTTTGATTTTGGGACTTCAAGAATACATGAATCTGATCCACTGAGAACATGCCCCCAGTGTGATGCAATAGAATACTCTAATAAAGGAAGGACAAACTATCCTTAAGAATGGGTTGAGTAGTACTAGGAGGGATCATGAGGCAAACACAAGACCAAGCAATGATGCGGATGCAGATGAGTGCAGGGGATGATGGAAGCGTAATGGATGGATGATGAGTCGTGAAGATCTTGGTGGATGGAAAGTGCTTATTTACACAAGGCTTCTGTTTTCCAGATTTTCACCAAGGTACTTGCCCAAAGTGCCACTAAAGTGGTTTTCACTAGAGGACAATTTTTCTCTTTACTATTTTTAATCTTTTTTCTTTTCTTTTTTTTTTTGGATTTTTTGCCTTTTTTATTTTTTGTTGTCACCAAGACGCTTGTTTTCCAGGTTTTCATCAAAGTGACCATTTTTTTAGAACATTTTCTTATTTTTTGTATTTTTTGGTTTTACACCTTTGAATATTAGGCATAAAACTTTTTGAGATGGGATTTTTTCATGGGATCCTACAAAGGCTCGCCTCCTAGTGTTGATAACTGATATGCCCCTAACTTGTAACTTGTTGTGATGATAAATGGTCCCAACCAATTGGGCTCAAATTTTCCTTTGTCGTCTAGATTTAGAACGTTCTTCTAGTTCTCCTTTAGCACAAGTTCTCCAACCTAGAAGGTCCTACTCTTGATCTTCTTGTTATAGTTCCACTTTAGGCGGTTCTGATATACCTGTAGATGGTTTAGGGCATCTGTACACCATTCGTCTAGCAATTCTAGCTCATTTAGTTATGATACCTGATATTCCTCATATGTGATGAGATTTTGTAGTGATATTCTCAGTGACGGGAGCTTGATCTCAATAGGTAATATGGCTTATGATCTGTAGACTAGGGAAAAGGGGGTGGCACCTGTTGGCGTGCAGATGCTGGTTCGATAGGCCCAAAGGGTAGGATTTAGTTGGAGGTGCCAATTATGACTAGCCTCATTGACCATCTTTTTTAGGATTTTTAGAATGGTCTTGTTTGTAGCCTCAACTTGGTTGTTTCCTTGGGGATAATACGGGTTGGAGAAGCAATGTTGGATCTTGAATTTGTAGCATAAGTCACAGACATCCTAATTTTTGAATGGTGTCCCATTATTTGAGATAATGGCTTGTGGGACACTGTAGTGACATATTAAATAGTTTAGGATGAACTTAGATATCCGCTTTCCAGTTATGTATGTCATGGGAATGGCCTCCAACCACTTTGTGAAGTACTCAAAGGTGGTAATGATAAACTTGTGGCCACTAGATGAGGTGGGGGTGATTTTTCCAAAAAGATCAAGCCCCCACTGCGAAAAGGGCCAAGGTGTGACAATAGGATGTAGCTCTTGAGTTGGTGCATGGATGAGGTCCCCATGCAGTTGACATTGTAGACACCTTCTGACATAGTCATGTGCTTCTCTTTCCATAGTATGCCAATAATACCCCATCCTTAATAGTTTCTTGGCCAAGGTCATACCACTCGAGTGTGAACCACATATGTCATTATGTACCTCGGTTAAGGTGGTCAATGCCTCCTCAACATTTAAGCAACATAATAGGGTTCCTTTAATGCTTCTACGGTAAAGGATATCTCCTAGGATGACAAAACGGTATGCTTTCTTGACAAAGGTTTTCTTAAGGTTCAAGGTTAAGTTAGTTGGGAAGACTCCTGTTCTCATATAAGTGTATATATCATGGTACTAGGGATCACTGGGACCAATGATTTTGTACACAAATTTGGACTCTGGTACCTTGAATGCAGGCACAAGAAGCTACTCTACCAGGAATTCATGCTTTGTGACATTGTGAGGGATATCCAATAGGGATCCATTTTTTTCCATGGCATCTACTACTTTTTGTTCTCTCTAGGTATCTATTCGAATGTGATCTCAATGAATGACTCCTTAAGACTTTTCACCAATCTCTTGTATGGAGTTAGCTTGTTGTCCTTAGTTTGGTACTCATCATTCACTTGATTGATTATGAGCTATGAATCCCCATATACCTTGAGAGCCATGATATGCCACTGCACTACTATTATGAGTCCTATGGTTAGAGCCTCATATTCTGCAATATTGTTTGTATAGGGAAATGCCAACTTATAGGATCTAGGTATGCAGTCTCCCTATGGAGTAATGAAAAAGACTCTAGCTCCTGATCCATGTTGTGTGTAGGAACCATCAAAGTACAATTTCTAGTGGTCCACTATGCTCAAGTTGAAGATGGATTCATCAGGGAACTCTGAAATTAGCAGATTCTCTGAATACATTGGTGCTTCTACTAGTTGGTCTGCAATAGCTTTCCCTTTGATGGCCTTCCACTCGACATACTCAATATCATGTTTTGATAGGATCATGACCCACTTGACCATCCTTCATGTGAGCATTGCTTTTGAAAGCAAGTACTTGAGCAGGCCAATCTTTGTGATGAGTTTGATTTTATAAGCTAACATGTAGTTTCTGAACTTCTGTGAGGAAAACACCATTGCTATGTAGGCTTTTTTGATGAAGGAATAATTTAACTCATACCCTACCATGGTCTAACTGATGTAGTAGATAGCCCTCTCTATCACATTTTCATCATCCTGAGCTAGGAGAGCACCAAGGGCTGCTACTGTTGTTGATATGTAGAGGATTAGAGGCTTTCCTAGGATTAGTGGCATAAGCATTGGAGGTTTGAAAAAATACTCTTTGATCTTGTTAAAGTCCTAATCGCATTTCTCATCCCATTTTTATGCTACCCCCTTATGGATTAGGTGATAATATGGGACTGAATTGTCTGCTAGCTAATATATGAATCAATGGATAGACTGGAGCCTTCCTTATAGGCCTCTTAATTGTTTCAATGTCTTAGGTGCCTCCATCTTGAGGATCTCCTTTACCTTAGTGGTATATATTTTAATCCCTCTCATGGACATGATGTATCCCAACAGCTTCCCTGATTGTACACTAAAGATGCACTTCTTTCAATTAAGGTAGACCTTGTATTCCTCAAGTCTATAGTAAATGGCACTTAATGTTGCTATGTGGTCCCTTCTCCTTCTGGATTTTTCCAATATGTCATTGACATAATCGTCCACAATCTTATGGATCATGTCATGAAATATCAAAGTCATGGCCCTCTAATATGTTGCTCCATTGTTCTTTAGGCCAAACGACATCATATTCCAGTAATATGTTCCCCATGGACAATTAAAAGTTGTTTGATGTTGATCTTCCTTGGCTATCATGATTTGGTTATACCCAGAGAATCCATCCATCAGTGAGAGAATCTCATGTCCTACCATCATATCCATGATCATGTCAATGTTTGGAAGTGGAAATTCATCCTTGGGACATGCTTTGTTGAGGTCTCTGAAGTTTGTGTAGATATGAATGCCCCCATCAGGCTTTGAAACAAGTGCCAAGTTTGATACCCACTCCTAATAGTTGATTGGTCATATGAACCCTACATCAAGTAACTTCTTTAATTCCATTTTGACCAGTAATGCAATTTGAGGGTGTATTTTCCTGAGCTTTTGTCTAATGGGCTTTGCATTGGCGTAAACTGCTAGATGGTGGACCACAATCTCTGGATCAAGCCCGAGCATGTTGGCATAGGTCTATGCAAAGTTGACCTTTCTCTCCCTTAAAAAGGAAGCTAGGAGCTCCTGTTCTTCTAACATCAATGATTCAGCATAAAATGTGATATGTAAAGTTTCCTCTATTCCCAAGTTGACTGGGTTACACTTCTTGGCTAGAACCGCTAACTTTTCCTAATGTAGAGCACTGAGAGGAAGATTGAACCCTTCATCTTCAGGTGCCTCAAAGAGGTTTTCACCATTGGATATGTCCTTTATTTTTACTTTTTTGGGTTAGAGAGTGTCACGGTGTGGTTTTCACTTAAAGACCTTGAGATTATTCTCAAATTTTAGCTTTTGCAACTAAAGGATTCAATCTTTTCCCCGTAGTAGGCTTGTGTGTCCAATATGATATCAAACCCATCCTTGTGATCTCCATATGGCATCATGTCCTGCAATCCCATGAATTCTGAGAGTGCCTCATCATATTTGAAAGTGTCCAGAATTGGTGGTCCTCATTGGTTGTAATCGATGAGCTGGGGGTAAACTAGGTAAATTTCATGGGTTTGATGGTCGTTGGTCTCAAAAGACAAGGTACTAAGCATGAGTAGGGATGTGTCTTAAAAAAGCATAGACAAATTAGTTATGGGGTCCTCATCACTACTACACACATCAGTTATGTCAAAGGTGAAGTTGTCTATAACTCAACCTATGGATACAGGTAATTGAAGGGCAGATGCAGATTGTTGAGGAGGATTTTTTATCTTCTTAATTGAGGCACCTTTTCCAAGTATAGTCACCTTTAGAGGGGTACATCCGAGACCAAGAGTTTTCATACGCGTCCCTGGCATGAGAGGTATTAGAATCCCATTGTCATTTTTTCCAAGCTTTTTGTTTATGTCATAGCCCATGGAGAGCATCATTTGTAAGCCTTTACTACTATCATCCATAGGTAGGTCAGCTACTAGTCTGTTATCTTGGTATAGGAGGTTTGATGGGTCCTCTTCTATTATTTCCCGACCTAGGTCTCCCTAACTCTTGAAGCTGGAGGAGCCTATTGTGAAGGTTTGGGATGAGGAAGTATTATTTGACTATGGTCATCCTCATGACCTAGGAGAATGTGGCAACTCTCCTACCACAAAATAATTTTTTAAAATTGTATAGTCCCCACACCCATTGTCCTAGATGATGACCTTGATATTAGAAATGGTGGGGATGGCGGGTGTCTCTGTCACAGAAGTGGAGGCGAGAGTAAATGGGTCAATATATGGAGTTGAGGGGCCCTCATCATTCTTGGGCACTTGGGTGATTTTGTAATATTTAGACTTCTGCGAGAGTAACTAGGTCAATGTATGGAGTTGAGGGGCCCTCGTCGTTCTTGGGCACTTGGGAGATTTTGTAATATTTTGCTTCCAAATTTTTGCAATAGTAAAAGGGTTCAAGATCCCCATGGATAGTGACCTCTTAGCCTTGATATGGAAACTTTACACACTAGTGGAATGTGGAAGCTATAGCTTTCATCCCATTAATCTAGGGATACCCCAGGAGGATATTATAGGGAAATTCCAAGTCAAGAACTTGACAAGTTATTTCCATGATGGTTGTCCCTACTTGAATAGGGAGTTGGATAGTGCCCTAAGACACTCTTTCTTGATCATCATAGGCATTGATGGTTATGACTTTTCCTTTTTCAAAATCTTTGGGGAAGCCTAAGATTTTTATTAATTTAAGGGTGCATATGTTCAACCCTGTACCCCCATCTACCATAACCCTCTTGACCTTTTTCTTATGAACGAAAGCCTCAAGATGAAGCGCATGATTGTGGGATGGTTATGTTGGAAGATCTTGCTCTGAAAATGTTAGAGGGTGAGGTGTAGTGAGGTGTGTGACCATAGCTTGGAAATGATCCGCATCAAGATCAGTGGGAATGAAAGATGAGGCCAAGGCTTCTTCAAGGATCTTTTTGTGAGTTGGTGAGATCTTTAGTAACTCCATGATGGAGATATGAGATGGGGTTCTTTTTAACTGATCAAGGACATTATAGCCACTAGGAACAGATCTTGGGTTGGAGGTGGGTGCTATAGGAGGTTGAGATGATCCTGCAATGGTAACCTTTCCGCCTCTTGTGGTGACTCCACAATCAGCTTGGGCTCCTTTGATGGTGATGACAGTGACCATTTCTTCTAGAGACACGACAACATGGTCATACACATGATTCAAAATTTTGAAGGTACCCTTTCCTTTATCATTGTTATTATTTCCCTTATTGTGATTGGGAATTGGATTCATGTAAATCTTGAGATTTTGATTCCCAGCTAGTTGTTACACATTTATGATTTTGTCATCAGTTAGGTCTTGGATTAAGTTTTTCAACCTTGTGCAATTAATAGTTGTATTCCCTTTGATTTTGTGGAAATCACAAAGGTTATTTTCATTGTACCACGATGGTTTTACCAAGGGTTATTGATAGTTTTCATAGGTGGGAATTGTGATGAGTTTTTCCTACACCAATCTTTTCATGATAGATATAGTTGATTCCCCAAGGGGAGTGTACTACTTGGGGGAATTTTTGTTTCATTGAGGTGGTCTTCCTTGATTTTCCACATCATTGACTATTTAGTTGCTCAACTGTTGAGTCATAGTGTTGGCTTGTCAATTGTTCTGATTGTTGGCTTGTGGTTGTTGAGGTTCTTGTGTGTTTTGTTGAGGTGAACTGATGACAACTATGGCATCAACTACACCATCATTGGTAATATTTCTATTTTTCGCCCATGTGTGAGGTTTATCATTATAGTTGGTGGATGGGAGACTTTCTTGATAAGATGGAGCTCCCCCTTGTGAGATAAGGGCTCATTCTATATTGAGCGCCTTGGGGATCAACTGATCATAGGTTGTGATGCATTACATTTTGAGATGGAAGGAAAAGAGTCATCAAGATTTTCAATGATGGTGCACACTTGTTGTTCCTCAGACATGGCCCATTTTCTTTTTTTTGCTTTTGATCACCAACATTGCAAGAATGAAGCAAGCGTCTCTCCCTTGGATTGTTTCATAGCTGATAGTTCTTCGAGGCTCACATCCATAGCTATGTTGAAGGCATAGTTTTGTACAAATGCGTCCATGATTTCCTAGAATTTTTTGATTCCTGAGAGATGAGAGAACTAGTCAATGGCATTACCTGCCAAGCTTCGAGGGAACAGTCGCATCAGATAAGTTTTGTATTATGCGACCTCCATGCAATGTACTTGGAAATCCCTGATGTCATCTTCAGGGTTTCCTGTTCCATGATATTTATCAAACTTTGGGATCTCAAATCCTTTTGGGAATGGTTTCATGACAATTCTCTTGTCGAACGGATAGGGGTGCAAGTTCTTTGGTGGATTTGCAGTTTTCCTTGATTGAAGATTGAGCACTTGTGAAATAAATCTGATTTGTATTTATACATCGTCTTGAGGATTAGGGGGTGGGATGAAGGTATTTTGCAGTGGTTCAACCGTTGGAGGGATGGGTGGATTGGTTGATGTGTTGTTGGATGGTGTTTGTACATTTTTTTTCACCAAGTATGCTTATAATTGTTGTTGTACCAACAAGGCTTGTTGTTGGTCCTATTTTTGTTGCGCTAATAATGCCTATTGTTGAGCTTGTTGTTGTTGTTGCACCAATAAGGCTTGTTGTTGTGCTGCTAGTTGGGCTTCTTCTTGATGCTCGTGGTATTGCTTTAGCACTTGCTGGTATGCTTGTTGTTGTGCAAGGTATTGTGCTTGTTCCTGTGCCTGTGCTTGCACTTGTGCTTGTTGGGAAGCTTGAGTGATTTGAGCGGCTTGAGTGTCTTGTTGGGCTTGTTGTTGTTGCAACAATGCTTGGGCTTGTGATTGGGTGGCTTCTTTTGTTTTTTGAGCTTGTGTGGCTTGCACGACTTGAGCAGCCTAAGTGGCTTGCACTGCTTGTTGAGTAGTTTGCATTTGTTGCACAACTTGGTATTGTTGGAGTGACTTTTGGTAGGCTTGGTGAGCACTCAGTGCTATGTTGTACTTGCTTTCTATATTTGGATTTGGTGGTGGGGGTGGTATATTTGGGATGTTAGATGTGGTGGTGAGTGGTTGAGATGTGTTTTGAGCAATTGTGGTGGATGGTGTGATTGAGGTGTTCGGTCCTTGGGAGACTATTTTTTGGGGTGTTGGGATTGATGTCATTGCTTGGATGGATACCACATGTTGTTTTGATATTGGTGGTATATTCAAAGGATTAGATGTGATGGTTTGATTGGTGTTTGATGGATTGCCTTGGATTCATTGATTTGTGTTAGGTAATAGGGGGAGCCTTAAACCAAGAAATTATGTTAATGTTGGTAGTAGAGGTAATGGTGGAAAAGGTGGTGGTGGGATTGGAACTAGAAGTTGTGGAAGGCTTCTTGGAATGAGTGATGATGAGGCCCTGAAGAGCCTACCTTGTTCAAATAATCCTACTTGTACCAATGGGAGAAAAACTTGTGGGTGAAGAGCATATGCTAGTGTTGCGTGGAAAGATGTGTTGTTGGAATCATGGAATGTGAGTGGGACATATTGGTGGAGGGGATTTTGAGGCATGGTACCTAATGTACCTATGATAGTATTGGCATCCAAATTTTGATTATTGACAAGGGGATTTTGTTGAAGGGCATGGAGTAACGCACTCCCGTTGTTGACAATGGGTTGTGTGGTGGCAATGGATGATGTGGAT
Source organism: Sequoia sempervirens (assembly GCA_007258455.2). Classification (NCBI taxonomy): domain Eukaryota; kingdom Viridiplantae; phylum Streptophyta; class Pinopsida; order Cupressales; family Cupressaceae; genus Sequoia; species Sequoia sempervirens. Next base: position 318,405,506 of record VDFB02000017.1, read on the forward strand.
TGTGGAATGGGTTAGATGATGCTCTGAGTGGGTGAGTTGAATGGTATAAGTGGCATAAAAGGATTCTCCACAATATTCCTTACATCAAAATTGGAAGGGAGTTTTGCTCCTTTTTCCAACTCAAGCATGTATTGGGAGGGATGTAGTTTCATCATGGTTCTGGCAATTCGGTGGTTATCATGGTTTTGAAGCATTTCGGTGATCTCATCTTGGGTCATCCCCATATTGGTGATGTCTTCCACTTTCCCTTCCTCTTGAGGATCTTGTGTTATGAGAGAAAGACCAGGTAGTGGGTTTCTAGGTCCAAAAGGATTGATCTCGGGTGCAGTTTGACTTAGGTCACTTGAAGTTGATGTTTCTTTGTTGTACTCCATGTTCTTCTTGTGTTGTGATCTCATTTGAACCATAAAATGAGGCTCAAAAGATAAAATATAGGATGACTAAGGATCAAAGTTTGATGGTGAAAATGTGTGAAAGATGGATGATATGGATGATTTGAACTCTTAGAAGATCTTGACGGGGATGCTAGACTTGTAGGACTTCTTAGATTCTTGGATTCTTGGATTTGTATTTGTTTGATTTTGGATTTTGGTTTTGACCTCGATTTGGATTTGGATTTTGGTTCTTGGATTTTGATTGATTTGGATAATGAACAAATAAACCTCCATATGTTGGATGTTATCTATGAGATAATTTTTTCACAAGATGATAATTTTGCTAAATATAGGGAGAAGGATGCATCTACCCACACCTAACCAAACAATATGATTTGACAATAATTTGACTAAGTATATGGAGAAGGATTCATCCACACATACCTATCGAAACAAGATGATTTGATGTTGGACTCAAGGATTTTGATTCAAAGGATTTTTTGATTCATGGATTTGGCAAAAATTCTAGTATAAAGGATGGTTTCAAGATTTCAAGAGTTGTTGGTGAGATGATTTTGGTTTTATGTTTTAAAGATGGATGAAGGTTGACTTTGATCCTATGTGTACCTAAAAAGACTTGTGTTTACAAGACCTTGGTTTTAAAGAACACACTTTACTCTAAACAATATGTAAAAACCTTTGAAAAAGTGTTGGATTTTGACAATAATAAAATGAGTGCAAGCTGAGATTGTTTCTTAAAGCTCTTTTGTAGAAGTTGAAGACCAATATCTCTCTAAAATCGTAGAGTGTTGAGAGACACTTTTGATGAGCTTTTGGACTAAGAGCTTTGAACTTGGGTTTTCAGATTTTGATCCTTTTTTAAATCATTTGATGAGGAACATTTTTGAGAATAAATTGTTCTTAGCTTTGCTTAGTGACTTCCTTTTACCACAAACACACTCTTTTATTAGCTTTTGAAACTAGATGTCTAATGTCCTAACTTCTTCTCATCCCACAAAGTGTGTTATGTGGAAATCGAGGAAATCAAGGAAAAAGTTTACCTTATGTTGACTTTAGTAGGAGCAAATTGAGATCAAATCCAAATGCCTAGAAGCCTCTAAGGATACGAATCCCAAGGGCAAGCAATAGCACATGAATTTTTTCAAGGATATTTGCTTCTCCTAAAGGGTTTGAGATTTGATGCCCATGTTGAATGTTTTTTTTTCCAATGTTTATGATCAAGAAAGGTGTTTTGATTTTAAGAACATGCACAACCCTATGGATATTAAGACAATATATGTTGAATCTCCACTTGGATAAATCCATTTACGCCTACTTTTAGTGGATGATTAGATGCTTGACCACACAGGCTCCCCCTTATAGTGCACTCACTTCTCGGGTCAACCAAGCATCAGTACCCATGAATCTCCCATGGCATACTTCTCATCTCTACTAAAAGCTGTAAAATTGTGGGGTAGCTTTAGAACGACTGTTCTTGCACCAACAAATAGATAAGGATTTTAGCTTTTAAAAAAGGGGTTTTAATGTGAGCATTCCGTTCATGGGGGATCATCCATACGCCAAGAGACCATTGTTTCCCTTCTCATCAGAACAATCCTCGTGATACTTTCCTTTCCTCAAGTACCCACACTTATATCCCAGGTGGAAGTTGCTTGGCTTTAGCGTGTTCCCGGTTGGGTCGTTCCCTTGGGTGATTAATTTTTCCCACAAGGAAGGCCCTCTAAGATAACACAAAAGTGAGAAAATACATCTGTAGTTCAATAAATCTTCATCGAGAAACAAAGAGAGAACACACGTGATATATTCCACTCACACTCGCAAGCTTTGTTGAATTTTAGGCTCCAAATTGAAGTGTGTAGGAAATCACTTACACAACCCAATATCACCAAAATCCTTTTGATTCTCAAGATCATCGTGAGGCGTGAGATAAGCGCATACATCTTTTAGATGATATTATTTTGGGTAAGTGATTACAAAAACAAAGATGGACATATTCATTTTAAATCCTCAAAGCAATGATTTGATTCTTTTTTTAAAGCACCAAAACGAAAGATGAAAGTTGTTTGTTCAATTTTTAACCTTAAAAAAAATCTAGTAAGTTTTCCTAAAGTTCTTTTTAACCTTTTTCCTTGTTTTTTTTAAACCCAAATTGAAATCTATTGATTCCTAAAGGGCTTGAAAGGGTAAAGTCCTTAGACTTGCAATTATAATTACTTCCAAAAGTGCCTAAATAAACTTGATACAATGGATAAATAATGTCATACTTCAATCTCCTCCTTACTCCTTCCTTGCTTCCATCTACAAGAATTGATTAATCTAAGAAAAACAGAGGTAGAAAATAGGTCAATAGCTCAAAATGATCAAAAGAAAAGAGGCACATGTCGAAAAAACTTGAAATTTGATCCTTTACCCTAGCCCAGTGGCACAACCCACATATGTGTCATTTTTTGAGGAAGTCAGCGGCACTCTACAATAGAATAGAGAGCGTGATTGCGGTAGAGTTTTTGTCAGCGGTGCAGTTTGAAATTTAAAAACCCACTATCAAAAAATTAGACCAGTGTTGCAGTTTGAAATTTTGAATTTCCTAAGCAGGAAGGCTTCAGAGGCGAAGTTTGGAGTTTGTAGTGTCGTTGTATAGCACCGTTGGAAGGCTAGCATCATTGTATGGTATCGCTAACTGATAGTGGTGCAGTTTCCTATAGACACACAAAAAACACAACAAAGCACAAAAATTTGTCAAAAAATGTGTTAAAAACTTGAGATTTGTCCTCCTTCTAGCGCAAAGATGTGAACCCTAATCCTAGACTTGCACAAGCATAGCAAACAAACACAATATTAGATCCTGTAGACGCCAAAAATATACAAATTGATATCACACTTTGATCCTGACTGCTAACATTGTTTCATCCTGAATCATCCCTCGGTCTAACCATTTAATCAAATCTCCTTATCTGATTAAATTCATCAATATCCCTCCCTTAATTAAATAAACCAATTATTTAATTAAATCATCCTCTCTCGATATTTAAATCAATCAATTTGATCTAATTATCCCTATTTAATTAAATAATTAATTTTATTTAATTAAATCTCTAAAGTCTATTTATTAAATTAAATAAATTAAAACCTTATTTAGTTTAATCTAACATTATCCCTCTTTAGTTAAATAAATCAAAATATTTATTTAATTAAATCTAAATCATTATTCCTCTCATTTTTATTTATTTAAATCCAAAAATCTAAGTCAAAATGGTCAAATCAACTAATCCCTCATTAAATTAGTCAAATCTTGATTAATTTAATCCTAATCACTCCAATTCCTCTAGATTTTGCAACTTGCACATGAAAATAGCATTTTAATTCATTTATTAAATTCATCATTTTCCATCAACATGGCATCTTTGAGGAATATTCCCTCAAATTTGAATTCAAAAACAAGTTGACATGTACATCCAACAAAGCATTTATGAGCTATTACATGGCTCTTACATGTCCCTTGCAAAGGTCAAACTCAACATTTAACTCTCAAATTCAAATTTGAATCTCCCCCTCTTTGGCACAAACCCCAAATCTTGCACATCCTTCATCCATTCATAGCTTGACAAGTGGCATCATATCATTGGATGAATGTTAGTCCCACATTGCTCAAATTTGGGCATTCATCCATCTTGGCATTCTATAAATAAAGAGCTCATTTCCTCATTTCATCATCCACAATTTGAGTAAACTTACTATGCTCAAATCATTGGCAAATTCTATCCATCACCATTGAGTTCTTAGCTAGGTTATGCAGATTTTTGGATTAGAGCTTTCATCAATCTTCATCAAAGTGGATCACTCTTCATCATCAATCAAAAAATCTTGCATAGGAGTTGGGAAAGGGCCAATTTCCACATCAAATTGGCACCAACTCCCCCATAAGATTTAGTTTGTCTTTCATCTTTTTTTCATTGTGTTCTTGTTTTATTCCTATTTTGGGCATGGTTAAATGGATTTTATGGGGAATCTTGGTCTTAACTTGCATTTCAATCTTCTAATATGTTTTTTTGTTGTGTTTTGCAGGTATTAGGATCTTGGTTCACACAGATCCATATGCAAGTTAGAACTAAGATTCCCCATGAAATTCATCTACAATGCTCAAAGTAGGAAAGAAATGAAGAACAATCAAGAAAAGAAATGAAATCCTATTTAAAGATGCAAACTCTCAATCCCATGGGGAAATTGGTGCCAATTTAATGTGGAAATTGGCTCTTTCCCAACTCCTTTGCAAGCTTTATGATCTTGATAAAGATTGATCCAATTGGTGATGAAGAACAATGTGATTCTTTGATAAAATCTGCAATAACCTAGCTATGTTAATGGAAAATGCTATCGAAATGGATGAAATTGCTCTAAATGTGAAGATATTAACTTTTGTCTAAGTTGTGGATCCAAAACGAGAAGAAAATCCTTCTATTTATAGAAAGACAAGATGGAGGAATGAGCAAAATGAAGCAATGTGGGATCATTCAACATCCAATGGGCAAGTGCCACTTGTCAAGATGTGAATGGAGGAAGCTTGAGCACATTTTGATGAATGTGCACAATAAATGATATTAGGTGGAATTTGAAAATTGTGAAATGACATGTTGGAGGGAGAAAGGAATGAATTAAATGCCACTTGGCTCAATGCACAAGGACATGTAAGAGGAAATGAATTTCTTGTTAGAAGGACAAACCCATTTGGAGGGATTTTCAAAATTGGAGGAATATTCCCTTTTTTATACCATTTTGAAAGTAATTAGGAAATTATTAAATCAAAGAAATAATTTATTGGTGCAAGTTGCAAAATCTAGAGGATTTAGGTGATTAGGATTAAATTAATCAGGATTTGATTAATTTAATAGGGGATTAGTTGACGTGACAATTTGATTTAGATTTTTGGATTGATTTAAAAAAAAGTTGAGAGGAATATGATTTAGATTTAATTAAATAAATATTTTTATTTATTTAATTAAAGAGGGGTGATGTTAGATTAAATCAAATAAGATTTAATTTATTTAATTTAATAAGATGACTTTAGAGATTTAATTAAATAAAATGGATTATTTAAAAATAGGGATTGATAAGGTTAATTAAATAACATTGTTTTATTTAATTAACAAGAAGTGATGAATTAATTAGACGAAACTAGTTTAATCAATTAAGTTATGAAAGGTGATGACAAGCTAAGAAGATGATTCAGGACGAAACAATGTTAGTAAATCAGGATCAAGTGTGTCGGTATATTTTCCATGTCTTCAAGTTGTTATTGTTGTAACATGATTGAAAATATATATGATTAGAAAGAATGGGATACTTGCATTTGAGGACTTTGAGAAGCATAAAACCATACTCATGTATTCTCACCTAGCTTTTATATTGAATTTTGTTATTGAAGCATCATAAAAAAACAAGAACAAAAGAAATATGGACGATTAGTAATGCTAATCATGAAGCAATATTGGATACTCTAAAGGTAAGAGATGACCCCTCATACACACATGAGTAGCAGATCTAGACTACCATATGGGATAGGTATGATAATATTAATCTTAGTTGGATTCCTTTTTTTTCTATTTTTTAGATTTTTTATTAAAATATATTGTTTGTTTAATTATAATGCATTCTTTTTACTATTCAAGTCTACTTTACTTTACCATTGTTGAGTTAAAAGGAGGTTATGATGGCAATTAATCCACGATTATTGAGTTAAAAGTAGGTTAAAGCTTATTTTTCTTATAAACTCACTTGTATATAAAAATGTAGGTTTTTGGAGAATAAAGTTATTGTATTCAAGAAATTGAGATCAAAAGTTATATTTTTCTTTCAATGTAGAGGCATTTGATATAATTCATAAGGTCTAGTATCTATGATAGAATTCTACATAATGATTCTTAATCTTATGTTTGGTTTGAAAGTATGTTCAATTAGCTTTGTAGTTCATGTTGTTTATTATCCTTAACTATTTTTTAATATTTAAATACATGTATTACACACTGAAACAAAGGGAAAAGATGGGTAGGTTACCAAAATGGGATTGATGAACTCCTTAGGGACCAATTTCTCCTTCTATTTAATTAGGAAATGAGATCCTCGCCTAAAATTGATTAACAACCCTTAGATGAATCAAATTAAGATGAGAATCTATAGATTTCCTTTTTTCGTCAAGAGGTGGGTCTATGTCAAACAACACTTTGGGAGAAAAACTAAAAATAGTAAATCAACACCAAAATGCAATCTATAACTTGGATCTTGAAGATTAAGCTCAATACTAATAGAGCCCAAAAACAAAATGTAGATCAGAGAGAGGCAGAAGCATGTGTACCAGTCACCAAAAGTCAATTTTTGAAGCTGATCTAGGGCTCATTCACCTAGGGGTGAATGGGTCTTGAGTTATGGTTTGTCTAAAACTTTTGAGAGCCTCTATTACATATCTAAATCTCCTAATTTTCCTAGGTTTTAGGTTGGGAAAGCTGAAAAATAAATTTTGTAAGTCATTTTCCGTGAGATGGCAATTTTTGCAACTTTGACAACATCAATTTTTCTCTTCAAGATATCTTCAAGAGTTATTCCACTTAAATCTACAAACACAAAACAAGAGTGAAAAATGTTTTTTTTTTAGTGAATGGGGTTTTCCTTGGTCAAACCCCAATTTGGCAATCAAACCTTTAAATGAAATAAAACATGAAAAAGGGAATGAAGAATGAAAAAATCCATGTTACCACTCAACAAACCCTTGAATAAACCTCATAATGTAAATATAAAACTTGCATGGAATGGCTTCAATGGATGTGGATCTTGAACCTTGAATCTTGACTTGAAATAATGCTTTGAATTCTTGAATGGATGATGAAACCTACATCATCATATTAGCTCCAATAACATGCATGATGCAATAAGAATTTGACACGAAAATTAGATCTTGATTTTTGCAATAAATCTTCAATAAATTTTCCTTTGAATACCTTGAATTTCTCTTGAAATTTCTTTTGAACACTAACTTGATCTCATGAAAATCTTCTAGGTGAAACATAGTGAAATAACCTTATATTTATAGATATGTATCATCAATTTTTGAAAATTTAAATAACACAAGCCGACATTGAAATATAGATTTAAATATGTTAAAATACCACCAAAAACATAATTTAAATTTAGGTCCTAGGTCTAAGGGAGGACCCATTCACCCATGGGTGAATGGTTCCTAGGTCCCTAAACCTAGGACACACATTTCTTAATGAGAAGTGTTATGTTAAGACATTAATAAATGTTGGGTTTCTTCTTCGGAAAATGTAATAAAATAGTCTTGGTAAGTGAATTAAAGGGGCCAATTAAGAAAAATTATACTCAATTAATTAAATGATCCCTAAATAAGTGTGAAAGTGTAAAGGGGTACAATTTACAACACTAAAATAAGGCACAATTAAGTCCAAATTAACTAGGAGGGTCCAAATATGTGTGAAAATGTAAAGGGATACATTTTTATACACTACATTTAGCCCCCACTTTAGTGAGAGGATGACCTTGTTTCAAAATCACACTAAAGTAGACATTCAAAACATATGTATGTAGCAACAACAAGATTAATCAATCATACAACATCAAAGAATTAAAGAAAACATAAAAAGAGAAGGTTAATCAAGCCTTGACTATCCAACGTGATGTGGAACAGACCTCAGTTATTTGTCCAAAAGGGAAGATCAAGCCTTAGCTATCCAACACAATGTTGAACACATCTCAACTATTTGTCCAAAAGCATTCACAAGAGGAACATGATGTCCACTATGAAAACAACAATGCATGCTCCCTCCAAGCTAATGGAACCTCAGGGTATCCACTAGGTGAGCCCCCAAAAAGTGGCTAAGTGATAAAGTCATGCCAGGTCTATTGGCTCTCACTGTACTAACCATACCAAAGCTATCTCTCTGATAACTCTAATAAGGAACCACAAAAAAAATAAAAAAAATCAAGCTTCACAAGGTTAACAAGTCATATTATGCTAAACACTTATGCACAAAATACAAATAAAGTTTATTTAAAGGGATCTTGCTTAGTTCATGAAAGGTATCCTCTTAGGGAACATCATTCCTAATGTATCCAAGAGAGGAAAATTCAAGGATAAAATATTTGCAAATTAGGGAATGCAACATGTAGCATCACCACTAAGAGGAAAGTCATATTCAAAGAAATATCATGCTCTCAAAGGTGTAATGTCGTAAAATTACACCCCTTGAAATTTCACACACATTCTTGCATCTACTTTAGTTTCTACTTCCTTGGAATTTGTATAGGCTCATTTTAACCCCTCATCATCCTTTCTCCCTTCTTAGGATGATCAAAGACCCCTTTTTAGTGGACGTCTACAAGCTACGCTAGCATTCTGTAACATTTTAATATTCAAACGGTTGTTTATGATAATTTTTTTGTTGGAAGAATGAAGAACATTTCATTATGCAAATTTTATGTTGTCATTGATGTCACCATGTTATATGAATTACAACTGCAAGTTTAAGTTCAAGCTTGATCTAGTATTCTAAATTGGTATGACATTCATTGTCCTTTAGTATTTTGGTCCGTAATCCTCCACTGATGAATATCATTCCTTGCAATTTTGGGAAATGGTCTTTGGAGGCTAGAAGCTTGTATATTCATAATTTTACATGAACAGGTGCTCGTATGGTGAGTTGGCATCACTTAGTTATTTTATTTTGTTATTAGGTCTATCCTTGGCTGACCTAATCATTAGTTGATGTTATAATGAATTAATTTTGTGTTGCAAATGTATTCGTGACCTATCTTAGGTCCATGCTGACATATGGTAGTGTACTACACACTTGAATTATTTTTGGAAAATTTTTGTACAAGCTTAAAGCTGATAGTTAATCCTTTTGCTAAATAAGGGTTGCATCTAATTAGGCCAACCTAATTGATGCTTGTAGATGAATCAGATATATATATATATTCGACAGTTTTGAGATTGATAGTGGAAAATTTGAAGATAGAAAAGTATGCAAAGATGATGAAGTGTGTAAATTCTATTTATTGAGCATCAAAGGAACCGAATCAACATTTTTTAGGTGTAACTTTATCAGTTCATATTTTGGTTGTAATCCATTCCTATATTGTATCTCTATAGGCACTATGCCTCCCTTTTTGGACAGTGAGTCCTAGCAGTGAACCACCATTTGTAATATCTTATAACCGGTTATATTATATTGTGATCTAATCCTCACCATGGATTTCCCCATTTTGGGTTTTCCACCTAAAAATATTGGTGTTCATATGTTGTGTGATTTTATGTTCTACTAATGCTCTTGCTCATTCTTATTGTTATATGCATTGGAGTATTTGGATGGTGTGTGTTCAATAAGTTTAAGAAGATACTGATTCACCCCCCCTCTTAGTATCTTGGGTATTCAATAGTTTTCCACTTTTCAACTATTGATCACAATGTTAGTTGCAACAATAGTGTAGATAAAATCCTCACAAGCAAATCGCAAAGAGCCTATCTTTACTTGAAAGACTGAACTAGGGCAACCTAAAAGTCTGAGAAAAGGGTAAGGTTGACTTAACTTAATCCCATGGCTCCAGTAGTTAGGTCTTGACCATACTAGGTTCGCTTCAGGGTATGATGTGATATTACTATTAATCTCAAGGGGTATATGGTTATCTCCAATTTTTTAAAGGAATCATAGGTATCAAATGGAAGATTTTAAGTCTGATCATTAGACAACTTCATGAAACCAACAGATTTTCAATAATATTTCATGAATATCAAGCAACTTTGTGATCACTTAAGTATATTTAGCTTTAATCATTCAACAATTTCATGGAAATGAAAGATTTGCAATAATATTTCCATTCATTCATCTTTTTTTTGGAACACTTTTTGAATTTAACATCTAATCTAAAATAAAGCATCAAAAATACTTGAAAAGTAAAATTTCTCATAAATATTATCCACACATTCCCCAAGATATAATCAAATCAAATAAAACCACTCTATACCTCACTAGATTGCTTCATATCTAGGCGTAGAACAGTGCAAGCTTTTAAAGAAGGGGATTTAGTTTGGACATCAAGTAGGTTTTGTATGCACCCTTAAACAAAACAACATATAGTCTTGTTCGACTGAACAAATAAACTAGCTATAAAAAATTCATGAGATTGGTAGCTTTAAAATTGGTTTTGATATTTATCAATTTTTATGTGCATACAAGTTTTAATTTGGAGTTATTCAAAAAATAGGAAAAAAGAACAAAACTTAAAGAATTTTTGGCTCTTCTGACATCCACAAATTTTGAACTTAACTTAAAAATAAATATCTTCTATTCTTTTATAGGAACAAGACACTTGGAAGATAAGACAAATACATGAGAGGAAATCCAAGGGACGAATCTCATCAAGGCACATGGAATATGACAATTGGTAGGAGAATTCCTGAAAAAGTCAACAAAGGTCAACCATCACTAGCATGTTGATATCCTTCAGGTTTCTCATCTTTAATATAATCAGGGTATCAACTTGGATAGAGCACATCCACCAAATAAAATGGAGGAACCTTCCACACATTTAGAATGATCAAGTGGACATTATGTTCCTACATCCAAGTTCAGACTCGGATTAAACATTCCCATAGGTTAATCACCCTGGGACTGAACATACTCCTCCTTCGCATGTGTTGACCAAGATTCCTGGTATCCAATGCTTCTTTGAAATGAGCTCTATTCCCACATAAACTTTTAGAGTGTATGACCAAACCTAGTAAATCCATCATATCTGCTTGTAACCCAAGTTTTTTTTGACTATCCATGCCTAAACTTCACATCACAATATGCTTCTCCTACAATCACAAATTCCAACTATTAAATCCTTTTTAAAACATTCATAAAAATCTCATGTAAATAAAACCATCATTAATTAATCATCACTTTAAATCCATCATAAATAACATGCTTTAAAAAAAAATCATATATTCTCGCGTAATTATTCCTTTTGTTGGGTTACCGGACCATCAGACCTTTTGGATAACATTAAACTTCTAAACTTTACTTTGCATTATTACCTAGTACCCACTATCCACCACTTCAGCTTTTACCAATAATTTTCCCGAACCTCAGATTTTACCAAAACCTCCATATTTTATTGGACCTCTACTCCCAGACTGGGACACTTTTCTCAACACCTTGTGTTACCTCTTTTACACTTCTGGCTTTCCTGGTTCCCAATACTTAGTACCCAAAACACTTGAATTATGAAGTACTCTTTTAAATATTTTTTTTTTTGCTTTCCACTTTCGGTAATCTTTTCGACTAGCTAGCACTTTCCATAAGCATTAGTTTTCACTTGGGGTCCCCAAGTCTTGCAATCTTGGGGCGTGTTGTGAGACCACACAACTTGCAACCAATAAAACTAAATTTAAACTACAACTCAAGATTAAATCACTAGTCATAAATTATAATTTATGCTTATTTTCAAATAATAACTCTTTACCTTTACCTAGGTTCAACATAAAAAATAGTAAATTTTTTCTAGAAAATATCAGTGTGTTCTTTGATTAATTCTAGTTTCCAAAACTCAGTGAAAAAATTAGTTCATTGACATTGAACTACATAGTTTGGTAATCCTCCAAAGCCAACTATGGATAGAGCCTTACTTCCAGTCAAGCATCCATAGCCCCGACAAGGTTATCTCCATAATTCCCCCAAACATAGCTCTACTGTTGGCCAGGCATCTATAGCCCCAGTAGAGATATTTGGATAGCCTAAAGAGTTGATTTTTTTTCTTTTGATATTTCATTGATAGCTCATTTCAACTTGCAAGCAATGAAGCCCACTATTAGGTTGGGAATTATAGTGGTAGCAAAGATTACCTTTCAATTTTTCATTCAATGCAAATCACTTCATCATTTCACCATTTCCCATAAACTCATTTAATTATTCCTTGGTGTGTATTTCTGGCTAAATTTTACCACTCTTATGTGAAATCCCAACTAACTGCAACTCGCTATATGTTAGAAGATATGCATAAATTAAAATTTATCAACAAAAAATTTAATCACCAAATTTAAATCTAAATTTAGAACCATTAGTTACCACCCTTCCATTTTGATTTTATGGACACTTACTAAATACTTGGCTAGCAATTCTGATTTGATGGAACTACACCACATTAATGCATCAAAATTGTTATGATGACACTTATATTTGATCATAATATTTTGCATTAAATTCACATGCCTCAATGCGCATGTATCATTTCCTTCAAATTTTTAAGGTGTTGACATGTGCTTCCTTATCAGCTTCATTTTCCTTTCTACATTGCACACATGGGAACCTTCATGATTAATATGGCCCAATAAAACATAATGAAATGACCACCATTAATTTTGAAATCTTCAATTTTCTTGATTTACAATCTTCGTACTAACAAAATTCAAAGTTAATTGGCACCAATTTTGTGGGAATTAATTTGATTTAATGTTCTGCTTTGGAGAAATTCGTCTGGTTGCCACATCAATTTGCACTTTCCAAGACTTTGATCTAGGAAACTATGTACCACAACCTCCTCATGGCTTTCTATAAATTCTGCACTTTTATCAAATTCCTCACACCTTTTCTTTTCTCTTTCAATTATCATTTAGCATTTCCACTCTGCTAGTGCTTGTTTGCTTCTAGTTCATGGATACTCCACTTTTCTTGACCTATGTTCGCCACCAAAATAGCTTCATGGGTTGTATTACAGCTCACAGGCTTGATAAGTTTTTTCTTTATTCAAACTCCCAACTTCACTGTACCAAATTTGTGCTTAGTCCTTGGGGAAAATTTTGTGGAATCTAGAGCATACTACCAGCTAAATTCAGACTTAGCTTCATGATTTGTAGCGTCGCTCCTGGACCTTGGGATTTTTGTTGAAGATGTTCGTTGGACTGGGAATATGATAGTGTAGCCTAAATATTTTGGGAATTTGGATATTGTTCTGTCTATTGCACACCTGACCATTGGAATCCCTTTTGCGGATAGTATTCCTTAGTTTTTGAAACACGAAGAAGTAGTTCCACTCCAACCATTCCTGACTAACCTCCATACCCATGAATTTGAAGTTCACCAAGAAAATTCCTTCTTAGGATATTTTTCCCTGGTAGATGAGGCATCTCAGATTGATTGAATGGCCACCCTTTTGTAGCTCATCTCCCTCCTTTTTGCACTTTTTGCACTTTTGCAACAATAATTTTGGTACTTTCATGTATATATGTAATATACACACACATATATAAACTTAGCTTTATTGTACCTTTTAAAGTGTGTATTTACTGTGCATGGTTTTTTTTTTGCATTTCGCAACACAATGTTGTAGAATACTTCAATTTACTCTCATGTGTATGATAAGTTAAGAAAAATTTGCTAACACATAGGGAAAACTAGAAAAGAAAAAAAAAGAGAAAAACAACAAAGAAAAAGAAAACTCTATGAAAGCAAACTAACCCTAACTAACCAAAACTTACCCTAACAAATGATTAACCCTAACTAAACAATTTATTTTAAGCTCAATGACTATCTTCATAGTTTTTTTTTTTCAAATTACAACAAGCTTATCTTTAAATTCACTGGAATAAATTTCAAACCTCCTACAGCAATGAATTATCTTAAATTCTTTGCATTTAATAAACCTGAATTCAATGGCATACTTACCAATAAATTGGCTCACATGTATGAAAATGACCTCATTAAAGGTTGATTGCACACACTTTTTTTGATTCCTTAATACTCTACCTTCTTCCAACCCTAGTTCATGGTTTTCTTCTTTACTCTGTTCGACTCCATGAACGACTATGTCCATTTCTTGATTTTCCTCCTCTATGAATTTTTTTGAGTCTTCGATCCTTTCTTCACTATGAACTTTGTTAGACCAAGAAGCAGCACAATTTATATTATTATCAAAGAAAGAGAAAGTAAAAACTTGATACTCTGTATCTTGAATGAAATCAAGAAAATTTCCCTTTTTAGTTCATAAATTTTAAGTTTGGAATAAGAAGCATGCATCTTCCACTGGAATTTCCCACTCTTTCCCTTCACTAATGTTTTCCATGTGTGAAAAGAATGATGACTCATCACTATTGTTTCCTTGTTTTTGATGCAATATCTCTAAGTCTCGACATTCTCACCTATCTTCCTACAAAACCTTAATATTTTCTTCATAACAATTGCAGTTAACAAATCATTTTGGTGTATCAATTAACTTTTTAACATTTTTCAATTCTACTAGGGTTATAATCCTTTTCAAAATTCAATTTTTTTCTCATTAACAGTTCCTTTCTTTTAGCAATTAAAACCTCTTTCATTAACATAATCACTTTATTCATGGCCAAACTTACCCTAGTTAAAAAAAATCACAATCAAGTTCACCGTGGTCAATTATATCATGAATTCTACACTCGGTGACTCTACCAAAGGTGAACAAACTCAAAGGATGTAATCTTTGGTTAAGGATCTCCCATAGTTTCTCAGCTTTGATTTCAAACTATCGGCTTGCATAGACTTTTGTCTTACAAGATACTTTCAAACTCAGAACTGATACAAATTCCTAAATAAAACTCAAAGGGAAAGATATGATCCCTCCTTCTAGTGCTAGTTCCTCTTGATCATGATGTTAGTCACAACAATAGTGCAGATAAAATCCTCACAGGAAAACCATGAATAACCTATCTTTAGTTGAAAGACTAAACCAAGGCAATCAAAAAGTTTGAGAGAAGGGGAAGGTTGACTTAGCTTAATCCCAAGGCTCTCATAGTCAAGTCTTAACCATACTAGGTTTGCTTCAGGATTTGATGTGATATTGTTGTTAATATTGAGGGGTATATGGTTATCTCTAGTTTTTTAAAGGAATCATAAGTATCAAATGGAATATTTTTAGTTATGATCATTAGACAACTTCATAAAACCAACAAATTTGCAATAATATTTCATGAATATCAAACAACTTTGCTATCACTTAAGTAGATTTAGCTTTAATCATTCAATAATTTCATGGAAATGAAATATTTGCAATAATATTTCCATTCATTCATCTCCTTTTTGGAACATTTTCTAAATTTAACATCTAATCTAAAATAAAGGATCAAAAATACTTGAAAAGTAAAATTTCTCTCGGGTATTATCCATGCATATCCCAAGATTTAATCAAGTCAAAGAAAATTGCTCTACACTTCACCACATTGCTTCATAGCTAGGCATAGAATGGTGTGAGCTTTTAAAGAAGGGGGTTTAGTTTAGACACCGAGTAGGTTTTGTATGTACCCTTAAACAATAAAGCATATAGTCTTGTCTGGCTAAACGAACATACTAGCTACAAAAAATTCATGAGATTGGTAACTTTCAAATTGGCTTCGATATTGATCAAGTTCTATTTGCATACAAGTTTTTAATCGAAATGATTCAGAAAATAGGAAAAAAGAACAAAACTTAAAGAAGTTTTGGCTCTTTCGAAATCCACAAATTTTGAACTTAACTTAAAAATAAATATCTTCCAATTTTTTATAGGAACAAGACACTTTGAAGATAAGACAAATACATGAGAGGAAATCCAAGGGATGAATCTCATCAAGGAATGTGGAATATAACAACTGGAAAGAGAGTTACTAATGAAGTCAACAAAGGTCAACCATCACCAACACGTTAATATCCTTCAGGTTTCTCATCTTTAATATAATCAGGGTATCAACTTGGATAGAGCACATCCGCCAAACAAAATGTAGGAACTTCCTACACATTCAGAATGATCAAGTGGACATTATGTTCCTACATCTAGGTTTAGACTCAGATTGAACATTCCCATATGTTAATCACCTCGGGAATGAACACACTCCTCCTTCGCATGGATATGACCAAGATTCTCGATATCCTGGTATCCAGTGATTCTTTGCAACAATTTTTATTCCCACATGAACTTTTAGAGTGTACAACCAAACCTGGTAAAACCATCGGATCTACTTGTAACCCAAGTTTTCCTAACTATCCATACCTGAACTTTGCATCATCTACTTCTCCTACAATCACAAATTGCAACTATTAAATCCCTTTTAAAATATTCATAAAAATCTCATGTAAATAAAACCATCATTAATTAATCATCACTTTAAATCCATCATAAATAACACACTTTCAAAAAAATCATATTTTCTCGCATAATTATTCCTTTAGTCAGGTTACCGGACAATCAAACCTTTTGGATAACATTAAACTTTTAAACTTTATTTTGCATTGTTACTCGGTACCCGCTACCCGTTACTTCATATTTTACCAATAATTTTCCCAAACCTCAAATTTTACCAGAACCTCCATATTTTACCAGACCTCTACTCTCAAACCGGAACACTTTTCTCAACACCTCTTGTTACCTCTTTTACACTTCTGGCTTTCCCAGTTCTTGGTACCCGGTACTTGGAACACTTAAATTATGAAGTACTCTTTAAAAAATTTCCTTTTTTTTTCCACTTCTGGTAATCTTTCTCACTAGCTAGCATTTTCCATAAGCGTTAGTTTTCAATTGGGGTCCCCAAGTCTTGTAGTCATGGGGTTTGTTATGAGACCACACAACATCAACCCCTTTTGTTAGTGGTAATGGTTGGAAATGTGTTGTAACTGCTCAAGAATCTTCTTTCCCCTTATTTTCTCTTTATATGTGATCTTTTCAGCCTACCTTGGGTCTTTTGAATCTTTCTAGCTTTGGCTCTTGCCTTTTCCTCCTCTCTTGTTCTTGCTATCTTGCTTGCATAACTCCCTAAAACTTGTTACATCAACACTCTCAAGCTCTTACAATGCTCTTTGCAACACTCTTGGCTCTTGTAGCTATCTTTGTCTCCCTCTTTGGCTTCCTTAAGCCTTGCAATTGATATCTATATTACCTTGTGCTTGTGAGCATCTTGGGATTTATCACATCCCTATGATACAAGTTATCCTCCTTGAGTGAGGATTGCTTTTATCACTCTTGCATTCATTTCATTCCGATTATCTCTATCTATCTATTTGGTTGTCCATGGAGGTGGGAACACCAAAACGAGGTTTGACCAAGGAAAATCCCTATACAACCCCAACATTGCCTCTTGATCTTATATATGCAGGTATTTAAGATATTTCCTTGCAAGAGGCTTCATTACTTGGGTGGTTGTAATAACTTTCTTTCTTCTCTTTATCTTTATCATTTTAACTTTACTTTATATTAGTTCTATTACTTTTTGTTACTTTCCCGCATACTACAAGTTTCTAGTAATCAGAGCACTAGTAGTCGCCTTGCTATTTTCTATGATATTTTTGGTTTCTGGTCCGTACGAGACGCCAGCATACCTCCGGGACTCCAGCATGCCATGATGTCATCCTTGTTCTATGTTGGCATCCTTTGGCCAAAATATTTCTAGTTTGTCTACAAAATCTCTATGACTTGCTCTTTCTAATTCTAAAACTCTTGCTTTGTTCCCTAAGGTAGTTTAGGGCAATTCGCCTCTTACGAATCTCTTGAGAATAAAGAGACTCGTGAGTAGTGAATCCTATGTCTCTACATTTTGGTGAAGCTGACGTGAATCATAACTTTTTTTTCAAAAACTAAGAATTTATTTACCCCAACTTGGTGGGGTCATAACTTTTTTTATTTTTTTTATTTTTTATTTTTATTAGACTATAGGAATCAGGTAGCATGACCCCCTATAAACTGCAGTGCACCTGGTAAACTTTTTAACATGACCGGAAGCATTGGCACGACACACCCTCTGGTACCACAGGGGTGGGGGAGACTAATGACCAATTTATTTACCCATAACAACTTGGTGGGGTCATAACTTTTTTTATTTTTTTTATTTTTTATTTTTATTAGACTATAGGAATCAGGTAGCATGACCCCCTATAAACTGCAGTGCACCTGGTAAACTTTTTAACATGACCGGAAGCATTGGCACGACACACCCTCTGGTACCACAGGGGTGGGGGAGACTAGACCTCATGACCAACCTCTTGCAATAGGAAAGATTTAGCCAACTGAGCTAGGCCCCCAACCCTGTGGGGTCATAACTTTTGACTCAGTGCTTGGAATTTAGAATCATTTACACCATTGGAAAGGTCTCCAAGATGACTAATTCAGTCCCTAAAATATTGTTCTTCAAAAACTCAATTTTAAGGACCAACGCAAGTTTTGACCCTAAATTCTACTCCAAAGACCTCTGAAAATGAAAATTACTAGTGTAATCAAGGGAAAATCCTAAATTTTATTATTAAGTGGGTTAGCACAATAACAATCAAAATTCCTATGAAAGTAACAAAGCACAATGGAAGTGAGGTGAAGACAAAAGGGATAGTGTTACCCTATGTCTCCACCTTCCATGATTAACCTCTGTTACACCTCCTAGCTTGCAGATAAATAACAATGCCCTCAGATTTATGAGCAACTATGACTAAAGACTAAGCCCTATGCAAGTGTTGAAGGATTTGCAGAAAATAAAAATAACCCTACAATGAGCTAAAATGACTATGACTGTTAATGACTATGACCTAAGTTGATAGCAAGTTGACATAGACTAAGAATGCAAGAAGTCAAAATGAGCTAAAGACTGAGAGAGGGATGCAAATGAGGTCAAAATTGCCCTTTTATAAAAATTGCAATTTTGAACGTGTGGCCAGGATGAAAAGATGACAGGAACCCTAAGATCAATGCTTAAGATTGAATGTTGCTGTGTGCATTAGGGTTAGGTCAAAATTAGGGCAACAGGTAAGAATGAAGGGTGGAGATTGAATTATGAAATAATTCAATCAACGGTCGAAATTAAATGAGAAGTCAAAAGTCAAGAATTAAATTGGAAGATAAGGCCGGCACGGACAAAGAGGTTGCTGGAGAAATTAAATAATAAGATTTATTTACTCCAGATAACTAGCAAGTAATTAAATAATAAAGATATTATTTAATTATGGAGGAATGTGATAAAATAATTATTTTGAAATTAAATAATGATTTTAATTCAAAATTCAAGAGAATGGCCAAATTAAATAAATCAAATTTATTTAATTATAATGGGAGAAAAAGCTAATGAATATTTAAATAATTAAATAAATTATTTAATTATAGTGGAAAATGGACAGAATTAAATAAATAAGAATTTATTTAATTTTTTAGAAGAAGGGGACTTAACTAGTGACGTAATTAAATAAATAAAATTTATTTAATTAATCAAGAAGACATAAATGGTAAAGGGAAATTAAATAAATTATGAAATTTATTTAATCAAAGGAAGACTTTAGATAATTAGTGATGTATTAAATAAATAAATAATATTTATTTACTTAATAATCAAGGAGGAACAAATGACATGAATTAATTAAATAATTATGAATATTTAATCAATAGTGAATGTGGACCAAGGACATAATTAAATAAGCAATTATACTAGGGCCCAGTGGTAAAAATGGAAAAACGCAAGCCTAGGTCATTTTTTTTTTTAGGTGTCTACATTTTTGCCCCTCTTTGTCATAATGTAAGCTTGTATTATTGTGACAAGAAAAGTAGAATCAAAATATACTTGATGAAGGTCACAGATATTCTTGCCCCTCGGAAATTTTCAAATTTTGGAATTAGAAGCCAGAAAAAATTTACCAAAAGGTCGATAAATCAATTGGTGAAATTGAGGAAAAAGCAGTATGATCGGTTTCAAATTGACATGTTTAAAACTGCTTGTCTGGAGGTCCAGTAGCGAGGAAATAGGCCTCCCGATTATTAAACTGCCGATTAAAAAAAATGTCACTTTCACCCTATAAATAGATGGTCAAAGGGGTAAAAGTCAATTCACTTTCACTATTCACCTTGTAAATCTTGAGAGCTCAGAGCAAAAGGCGCAGCAGTGACGATGGTGATTCCAGTGACAGAGCACCGCGGAGAGATCGTGAGGACCTTCAGACGGCCAGAGGGCTCAGGACCTGCGGTATGTACACTAAACTTGCTTTGTCATTTTTTTGATTTACGTGCTTTTTTATGCTTTCTAGGATAGTGAACGAATGCGCCGCGACGCATACGCGTTCGCGTAAGCCGCAATTGACTTCGCGTTCGCCGCATTTGATGCGTCGCGACGCAAGTGTAAAGAACAAACGCAACGCACTGTGGTACGCGCCGCATTCGATTTTTGGTGCGACGCAAGTGCTTAACCGCATCGCATTTGACCCACCGAAAGCCGCACTCGATATTATACGACGCAACTGATTATTCGAATGCCGCAAGTGTAAATGCTGCGCCGCATTTGCGTAGGGGCAACGCAAACGCCTAAAGTCGCGACGCAAATGAAATATAGCGACGCATTTGATTTGTTGTAACGCATTTGATTTTTTGAACAACGCATTTGTGTTTTTGCGACGCAATTGCATTTTTGCGACGCATTTGCCTGTTTTCTTTCTTTAACTTGTTTTAATGCCTTCATGCCCTAAGTTATTGTCCAAGACGGTCACTGTTGTCCAAAAAAGGTGCTGATGCCGTGTTCGTCTTTTTGCAGAGGCAGCTTGCCCCTATTTACACGAGGGAGAGCAGACCGAGGACCTTTCGGTTTGGCGATCAGCTAGGCCCGCGAGAGCGGCGACGACTGATGAGACTCGGCTTATTCCATGTTGCATTCATGCCCGCCATTCGGGCGAACAGGGGTTTACTGACGGCGCTGTGCGAGAGATGGCATTCAGAGACCTGTTCCTTTCACCTGCCGACAGGTGAGGCTATGATTACTTTGGAGGACGTCTACCGTATTCTCCGGATTCCGATTCGAGGGGAGCGGATCGTGTACGATCCCCGTCATGGCGAGTAGACCTTCCGGGCGTACTACCAGGATCAGGGTGCCGGACTCGGCATTGAGGGTTACGAGATCCATTGGGATTTCCTGGCGGAGCATTACTGTCGCTTTGATGCATTCTTGGCGACTCTGATTGGTGGCATCTTGGTTCCAGACCGACGAGGACACGGATTTCCGATTGGCTGGGGGGATGTCATGGTCGGCATGCGACGAGAGAGGACAGTTTATGCATGGGGTCTTTGTTTGCTGGGGACACTTTATCATCAGCTGCATGACGTTGTGTACAGGAGAGGAGAGAGTATCTCCTGTGGGACCACACTGATGATGATCTGGGCATGGGAGCGTATTACCATATTTTGCCCTCCTATCGACAGACCACAGCTGGCCACGGGGATGCCTTACTCCTACTACTATGCCGGCGCATTACAGCAGACCCGCATGGGTGAGACAGGGTGGTGGCGGCATCGGATTGATACCATGGTGACCTTCATCTGGAGACCCTACAGGGATTGTGAGGTATGGGATGATGAGGACGAGCATCTCAGTTTTTGCAGGCAGTATCAATACCTGATTGGCAGGACAGTACAGACGTCGCTGATTATTGAGATGTACCTGCCACAGCGTGTACTGAGACAGTTCGGGGAGCAGCAGGATGTACCCATGGGGACGGCAGAGTATGCACGATCGTCTAGAGAGTATGCCTGGGGGCCGGCCATCCCAGTGGCCTTCGCGACACAGCAGATTGACGGGTTAGTAGCCCAGGCCTGGGGTTGGAGAGGTGGGGCAGCAGATCCAGGTACCACACCAGCCTATGATCTATGGTGGCATGCACGCCGACCTGTACCATTGACAGATCCTGACGGGCCAGCACCAGTTGATAGGCGGTCAGTGATTCCACGAGTACCGCGAGCCAGACGGGGGGGCAGAGGCAGAGATGGGGGCAGAGGCAGAGGTAGAGGCAGGGGCAGGGATGGAGATGGAGGGAGGGGTGGTGATGGAGGGAGGGACGGAGGCAGGGGTGATGATGGAGGACAAGGTGGAGACGGAGGTCGGGGTGATGATGGAGGTCGAGGTGGAGACGGGGGCCGTGGTGGAGACGGAGGTCGAGGTGGAGATGACGGAGGAGATGGCAGGAGGCGAAGGCGGGACGGAGAGGTACCAGGTCGCAGGGTGCGACAGCGCATGGCGAGGGTAGCATTAGATGCTATCCCCGAGGTTGGTGAGGAGGGGGAGATGGAGGGGCAGCCCAGGCAGGAGATAGAGGACGAGGGGAGACAGGAGGGGGAGCCAGAGGTGGGGGGACGGGAGGAGGCGGAGGGGGAGAGACAGGAGGAGGATGTCAGGGCCCTAGAGGTGGATGTGGCGGGGGAGGAGGAGGTGGAGGGGGAGAGACAAGAGGCGGAGGTGGAGAGACAGGAGACGGAGGTGGCAGGAGAGGAGGAGACGGCGGTGGCAGGAGAGGAGGATGATGATGATGACGAGGAGGATGAGGCCATAGGTGAGGCAGAGAGAGTCCTCAGATGGCAGATGGTGGAGGGTGAGGAGGAGATACCATCTTCAGAGTTACCACCGGATGCGACAGTTGATCAGCGAGTGGCCGATCTGCAGCAGAGGTTAGATGCCAGCCAGGCACAGGTGAGATCCTTACAGTCAGCACTAGAGGTAGCCCGTGTGGAGCGGGATCAGGCGGTGATCCGCGAGCAGGATTCAGTGCGATGGTGCACAGAGTTTGCGGCCCTATGTTCGGGACCCATAGGGGACATGGCTCAGGAGTTGGCCAGGGTGAGCACGAGGCTAGGTCAGTACAGGACTTTATATGAGCAAGCAGTGCCACCAGAGCAGCGAGATCCTACCCTGTCTCGATCACAGACGAGGACAGGCAGTGGACACCGATCGGGTAGTGGCAGTAGTACCAGGAGCCACAGCAGTGTCGGAGGGTCGACTTCCACAGGACACACATCAGGCCACAGATCACATCACTCCCGCAGGCATACTTCGAGTCATCATTCAGGACACAGTCAGGGTTCTATCGGTTCAGCTCAGAGGTCAGTACAGGGTCAGCCACCAGTGACAGATCCTACCGCTTTTCAGAGTCCAGTAGCAGTGACCTCACAGGTGTTTACTACTGGTGAGATGATGCCCTCATTCGCAGTTCCCTCATCCTCACAGCCATAGGGCACTACAGGACCATCCATTGTTTCAGAGCCAGTGACAGGGCCTCGGCCACCACCACATTCTTCACCCCGAGGGGATGATGAGAGCCTACCCTAGGGGAATATTTGTATTTGGACACATTATGTTTATTGTTGAGCCTGCGAGCTCCATTTTTGGGATATCCATTGACTGTATCCTATGACATTGCATATTTTTGAGATGAGATTTATATGATGATGCAGTTTTGATGCGACCTATATGTGTTATGTGATGTTCTATACATTATGTGTGTATGATATACGATGCTTAATTTATGATGCCATTTATGTATTATGATGTCTATGTGGTGATTTGTTTGTTGATGCCATGATGATGCACTATTCATATGCTTATGTTAATGATGTGCATGATACCTTTATGTAAAAGATGCAATGATGATGATTATGTTAATACCATGTTTGTGATTATGTATATGATGTAATGCCATGTATGATACTATTTAATGCCATGGATATGTATGTATGGACCTAATGCAATGGATATATCATGTATGCACTT
>VDFB02000017.1:318429539-318457045 GCA_007258455.2 Sequoia sempervirens
AACCATACCAAAGCTATCTCTCTGATAACTCTAATAAGGAACCACAAAAAAAATAAAAAAAATCAAGCTTCACAAGGTTAACAAGTCATATTATGCTAAACACTTATGCACAAAATACAAATAAAGTTTATTTAAAGGGATCTTGCTTAGTTCATGAAAGGTATCCTCTTAGGGAACATCATTCCTAATGTATCCAAGAGAGGAAAATTCAAGGATAAAATATTTGCAAATTAGGGAATGCAACATGTAGCATCACCACTAAGAGGAAAGTCATATTCAAAGAAATATCATGCTCTCAAAGGTGTAATGTCGTAAAATTACACCCCTTGAAATTTCACACACATTCTTGCATCTACTTTAGTTTCTACTTCCTTGGAATTTGTATAGGCTCATTTTAACCCCTCATCATCCTTTCTCCCTTCTTAGGATGATCAAAGACCCCTTTTTAGTGGACGTCTACAAGCTACGCTAGCATTCTGTAACATTTTAATATTCAAACGGTTGTTTATGATAATTTTTTTGTTGGAAGAATGAAGAACATTTCATTATGCAAATTTTATGTTGTCATTGATGTCACCATGTTATATGAATTACAACTGCAAGTTTAAGTTCAAGCTTGATCTAGTATTCTAAATTGGTATGACATTCATTGTCCTTTAGTATTTTGGTCCGTAATCCTCCACTGATGAATATCATTCCTTGCAATTTTGGGAAATGGTCTTTGGAGGCTAGAAGCTTGTATATTCATAATTTTACATGAACAGGTGCTCGTATGGTGAGTTGGCATCACTTAGTTATTTTATTTTGTTATTAGGTCTATCCTTGGCTGACCTAATCATTAGTTGATGTTATAATGAATTAATTTTGTGTTGCAAATGTATTCGTGACCTATCTTAGGTCCATGCTGACATATGGTAGTGTACTACACACTTGAATTATTTTTGGAAAATTTTTGTACAAGCTTAAAGCTGATAGTTAATCCTTTTGCTAAATAAGGGTTGCATCTAATTAGGCCAACCTAATTGATGCTTGTAGATGAATCAGATATATATATATATTCGACAGTTTTGAGATTGATAGTGGAAAATTTGAAGATAGAAAAGTATGCAAAGATGATGAAGTGTGTAAATTCTATTTATTGAGCATCAAAGGAACCGAATCAACATTTTTTAGGTGTAACTTTATCAGTTCATATTTTGGTTGTAATCCATTCCTATATTGTATCTCTATAGGCACTATGCCTCCCTTTTTGGACAGTGAGTCCTAGCAGTGAACCACCATTTGTAATATCTTATAACCGGTTATATTATATTGTGATCTAATCCTCACCATGGATTTCCCCATTTTGGGTTTTCCACCTAAAAATATTGGTGTTCATATGTTGTGTGATTTTATGTTCTACTAATGCTCTTGCTCATTCTTATTGTTATATGCATTGGAGTATTTGGATGGTGTGTGTTCAATAAGTTTAAGAAGATACTGATTCACCCCCCCTCTTAGTATCTTGGGTATTCAATAGTTTTCCACTTTTCAACTATTGATCACAATGTTAGTTGCAACAATAGTGTAGATAAAATCCTCACAAGCAAATCGCAAAGAGCCTATCTTTACTTGAAAGACTGAACTAGGGCAACCTAAAAGTCTGAGAAAAGGGTAAGGTTGACTTAACTTAATCCCATGGCTCCAGTAGTTAGGTCTTGACCATACTAGGTTCGCTTCAGGGTATGATGTGATATTACTATTAATCTCAAGGGGTATATGGTTATCTCCAATTTTTTAAAGGAATCATAGGTATCAAATGGAAGATTTTAAGTCTGATCATTAGACAACTTCATGAAACCAACAGATTTTCAATAATATTTCATGAATATCAAGCAACTTTGTGATCACTTAAGTATATTTAGCTTTAATCATTCAACAATTTCATGGAAATGAAAGATTTGCAATAATATTTCCATTCATTCATCTTTTTTTTGGAACACTTTTTGAATTTAACATCTAATCTAAAATAAAGCATCAAAAATACTTGAAAAGTAAAATTTCTCATAAATATTATCCACACATTCCCCAAGATATAATCAAATCAAATAAAACCACTCTATACCTCACTAGATTGCTTCATATCTAGGCGTAGAACAGTGCAAGCTTTTAAAGAAGGGGATTTAGTTTGGACATCAAGTAGGTTTTGTATGCACCCTTAAACAAAACAACATATAGTCTTGTTCGACTGAACAAATAAACTAGCTATAAAAAATTCATGAGATTGGTAGCTTTAAAATTGGTTTTGATATTTATCAATTTTTATGTGCATACAAGTTTTAATTTGGAGTTATTCAAAAAATAGGAAAAAAGAACAAAACTTAAAGAATTTTTGGCTCTTCTGACATCCACAAATTTTGAACTTAACTTAAAAATAAATATCTTCTATTCTTTTATAGGAACAAGACACTTGGAAGATAAGACAAATACATGAGAGGAAATCCAAGGGACGAATCTCATCAAGGCACATGGAATATGACAATTGGTAGGAGAATTCCTGAAAAAGTCAACAAAGGTCAACCATCACTAGCATGTTGATATCCTTCAGGTTTCTCATCTTTAATATAATCAGGGTATCAACTTGGATAGAGCACATCCACCAAATAAAATGGAGGAACCTTCCACACATTTAGAATGATCAAGTGGACATTATGTTCCTACATCCAAGTTCAGACTCGGATTAAACATTCCCATAGGTTAATCACCCTGGGACTGAACATACTCCTCCTTCGCATGTGTTGACCAAGATTCCTGGTATCCAATGCTTCTTTGAAATGAGCTCTATTCCCACATAAACTTTTAGAGTGTATGACCAAACCTAGTAAATCCATCATATCTGCTTGTAACCCAAGTTTTTTTTGACTATCCATGCCTAAACTTCACATCACAATATGCTTCTCCTACAATCACAAATTCCAACTATTAAATCCTTTTTAAAACATTCATAAAAATCTCATGTAAATAAAACCATCATTAATTAATCATCACTTTAAATCCATCATAAATAACATGCTTTAAAAAAAAATCATATATTCTCGCGTAATTATTCCTTTTGTTGGGTTACCGGACCATCAGACCTTTTGGATAACATTAAACTTCTAAACTTTACTTTGCATTATTACCTAGTACCCACTATCCACCACTTCAGCTTTTACCAATAATTTTCCCGAACCTCAGATTTTACCAAAACCTCCATATTTTATTGGACCTCTACTCCCAGACTGGGACACTTTTCTCAACACCTTGTGTTACCTCTTTTACACTTCTGGCTTTCCTGGTTCCCAATACTTAGTACCCAAAACACTTGAATTATGAAGTACTCTTTTAAATATTTTTTTTTTTGCTTTCCACTTTCGGTAATCTTTTCGACTAGCTAGCACTTTCCATAAGCATTAGTTTTCACTTGGGGTCCCCAAGTCTTGCAATCTTGGGGCGTGTTGTGAGACCACACAACTTGCAACCAATAAAACTAAATTTAAACTACAACTCAAGATTAAATCACTAGTCATAAATTATAATTTATGCTTATTTTCAAATAATAACTCTTTACCTTTACCTAGGTTCAACATAAAAAATAGTAAATTTTTTCTAGAAAATATCAGTGTGTTCTTTGATTAATTCTAGTTTCCAAAACTCAGTGAAAAAATTAGTTCATTGACATTGAACTACATAGTTTGGTAATCCTCCAAAGCCAACTATGGATAGAGCCTTACTTCCAGTCAAGCATCCATAGCCCCGACAAGGTTATCTCCATAATTCCCCCAAACATAGCTCTACTGTTGGCCAGGCATCTATAGCCCCAGTAGAGATATTTGGATAGCCTAAAGAGTTGATTTTTTTTCTTTTGATATTTCATTGATAGCTCATTTCAACTTGCAAGCAATGAAGCCCACTATTAGGTTGGGAATTATAGTGGTAGCAAAGATTACCTTTCAATTTTTCATTCAATGCAAATCACTTCATCATTTCACCATTTCCCATAAACTCATTTAATTATTCCTTGGTGTGTATTTCTGGCTAAATTTTACCACTCTTATGTGAAATCCCAACTAACTGCAACTCGCTATATGTTAGAAGATATGCATAAATTAAAATTTATCAACAAAAAATTTAATCACCAAATTTAAATCTAAATTTAGAACCATTAGTTACCACCCTTCCATTTTGATTTTATGGACACTTACTAAATACTTGGCTAGCAATTCTGATTTGATGGAACTACACCACATTAATGCATCAAAATTGTTATGATGACACTTATATTTGATCATAATATTTTGCATTAAATTCACATGCCTCAATGCGCATGTATCATTTCCTTCAAATTTTTAAGGTGTTGACATGTGCTTCCTTATCAGCTTCATTTTCCTTTCTACATTGCACACATGGGAACCTTCATGATTAATATGGCCCAATAAAACATAATGAAATGACCACCATTAATTTTGAAATCTTCAATTTTCTTGATTTACAATCTTCGTACTAACAAAATTCAAAGTTAATTGGCACCAATTTTGTGGGAATTAATTTGATTTAATGTTCTGCTTTGGAGAAATTCGTCTGGTTGCCACATCAATTTGCACTTTCCAAGACTTTGATCTAGGAAACTATGTACCACAACCTCCTCATGGCTTTCTATAAATTCTGCACTTTTATCAAATTCCTCACACCTTTTCTTTTCTCTTTCAATTATCATTTAGCATTTCCACTCTGCTAGTGCTTGTTTGCTTCTAGTTCATGGATACTCCACTTTTCTTGACCTATGTTCGCCACCAAAATAGCTTCATGGGTTGTATTACAGCTCACAGGCTTGATAAGTTTTTTCTTTATTCAAACTCCCAACTTCACTGTACCAAATTTGTGCTTAGTCCTTGGGGAAAATTTTGTGGAATCTAGAGCATACTACCAGCTAAATTCAGACTTAGCTTCATGATTTGTAGCGTCGCTCCTGGACCTTGGGATTTTTGTTGAAGATGTTCGTTGGACTGGGAATATGATAGTGTAGCCTAAATATTTTGGGAATTTGGATATTGTTCTGTCTATTGCACACCTGACCATTGGAATCCCTTTTGCGGATAGTATTCCTTAGTTTTTGAAACACGAAGAAGTAGTTCCACTCCAACCATTCCTGACTAACCTCCATACCCATGAATTTGAAGTTCACCAAGAAAATTCCTTCTTAGGATATTTTTCCCTGGTAGATGAGGCATCTCAGATTGATTGAATGGCCACCCTTTTGTAGCTCATCTCCCTCCTTTTTGCACTTTTTGCACTTTTGCAACAATAATTTTGGTACTTTCATGTATATATGTAATATACACACACATATATAAACTTAGCTTTATTGTACCTTTTAAAGTGTGTATTTACTGTGCATGGTTTTTTTTTTGCATTTCGCAACACAATGTTGTAGAATACTTCAATTTACTCTCATGTGTATGATAAGTTAAGAAAAATTTGCTAACACATAGGGAAAACTAGAAAAGAAAAAAAAAGAGAAAAACAACAAAGAAAAAGAAAACTCTATGAAAGCAAACTAACCCTAACTAACCAAAACTTACCCTAACAAATGATTAACCCTAACTAAACAATTTATTTTAAGCTCAATGACTATCTTCATAGTTTTTTTTTTTCAAATTACAACAAGCTTATCTTTAAATTCACTGGAATAAATTTCAAACCTCCTACAGCAATGAATTATCTTAAATTCTTTGCATTTAATAAACCTGAATTCAATGGCATACTTACCAATAAATTGGCTCACATGTATGAAAATGACCTCATTAAAGGTTGATTGCACACACTTTTTTTGATTCCTTAATACTCTACCTTCTTCCAACCCTAGTTCATGGTTTTCTTCTTTACTCTGTTCGACTCCATGAACGACTATGTCCATTTCTTGATTTTCCTCCTCTATGAATTTTTTTGAGTCTTCGATCCTTTCTTCACTATGAACTTTGTTAGACCAAGAAGCAGCACAATTTATATTATTATCAAAGAAAGAGAAAGTAAAAACTTGATACTCTGTATCTTGAATGAAATCAAGAAAATTTCCCTTTTTAGTTCATAAATTTTAAGTTTGGAATAAGAAGCATGCATCTTCCACTGGAATTTCCCACTCTTTCCCTTCACTAATGTTTTCCATGTGTGAAAAGAATGATGACTCATCACTATTGTTTCCTTGTTTTTGATGCAATATCTCTAAGTCTCGACATTCTCACCTATCTTCCTACAAAACCTTAATATTTTCTTCATAACAATTGCAGTTAACAAATCATTTTGGTGTATCAATTAACTTTTTAACATTTTTCAATTCTACTAGGGTTATAATCCTTTTCAAAATTCAATTTTTTTCTCATTAACAGTTCCTTTCTTTTAGCAATTAAAACCTCTTTCATTAACATAATCACTTTATTCATGGCCAAACTTACCCTAGTTAAAAAAAATCACAATCAAGTTCACCGTGGTCAATTATATCATGAATTCTACACTCGGTGACTCTACCAAAGGTGAACAAACTCAAAGGATGTAATCTTTGGTTAAGGATCTCCCATAGTTTCTCAGCTTTGATTTCAAACTATCGGCTTGCATAGACTTTTGTCTTACAAGATACTTTCAAACTCAGAACTGATACAAATTCCTAAATAAAACTCAAAGGGAAAGATATGATCCCTCCTTCTAGTGCTAGTTCCTCTTGATCATGATGTTAGTCACAACAATAGTGCAGATAAAATCCTCACAGGAAAACCATGAATAACCTATCTTTAGTTGAAAGACTAAACCAAGGCAATCAAAAAGTTTGAGAGAAGGGGAAGGTTGACTTAGCTTAATCCCAAGGCTCTCATAGTCAAGTCTTAACCATACTAGGTTTGCTTCAGGATTTGATGTGATATTGTTGTTAATATTGAGGGGTATATGGTTATCTCTAGTTTTTTAAAGGAATCATAAGTATCAAATGGAATATTTTTAGTTATGATCATTAGACAACTTCATAAAACCAACAAATTTGCAATAATATTTCATGAATATCAAACAACTTTGCTATCACTTAAGTAGATTTAGCTTTAATCATTCAATAATTTCATGGAAATGAAATATTTGCAATAATATTTCCATTCATTCATCTCCTTTTTGGAACATTTTCTAAATTTAACATCTAATCTAAAATAAAGGATCAAAAATACTTGAAAAGTAAAATTTCTCTCGGGTATTATCCATGCATATCCCAAGATTTAATCAAGTCAAAGAAAATTGCTCTACACTTCACCACATTGCTTCATAGCTAGGCATAGAATGGTGTGAGCTTTTAAAGAAGGGGGTTTAGTTTAGACACCGAGTAGGTTTTGTATGTACCCTTAAACAATAAAGCATATAGTCTTGTCTGGCTAAACGAACATACTAGCTACAAAAAATTCATGAGATTGGTAACTTTCAAATTGGCTTCGATATTGATCAAGTTCTATTTGCATACAAGTTTTTAATCGAAATGATTCAGAAAATAGGAAAAAAGAACAAAACTTAAAGAAGTTTTGGCTCTTTCGAAATCCACAAATTTTGAACTTAACTTAAAAATAAATATCTTCCAATTTTTTATAGGAACAAGACACTTTGAAGATAAGACAAATACATGAGAGGAAATCCAAGGGATGAATCTCATCAAGGAATGTGGAATATAACAACTGGAAAGAGAGTTACTAATGAAGTCAACAAAGGTCAACCATCACCAACACGTTAATATCCTTCAGGTTTCTCATCTTTAATATAATCAGGGTATCAACTTGGATAGAGCACATCCGCCAAACAAAATGTAGGAACTTCCTACACATTCAGAATGATCAAGTGGACATTATGTTCCTACATCTAGGTTTAGACTCAGATTGAACATTCCCATATGTTAATCACCTCGGGAATGAACACACTCCTCCTTCGCATGGATATGACCAAGATTCTCGATATCCTGGTATCCAGTGATTCTTTGCAACAATTTTTATTCCCACATGAACTTTTAGAGTGTACAACCAAACCTGGTAAAACCATCGGATCTACTTGTAACCCAAGTTTTCCTAACTATCCATACCTGAACTTTGCATCATCTACTTCTCCTACAATCACAAATTGCAACTATTAAATCCCTTTTAAAATATTCATAAAAATCTCATGTAAATAAAACCATCATTAATTAATCATCACTTTAAATCCATCATAAATAACACACTTTCAAAAAAATCATATTTTCTCGCATAATTATTCCTTTAGTCAGGTTACCGGACAATCAAACCTTTTGGATAACATTAAACTTTTAAACTTTATTTTGCATTGTTACTCGGTACCCGCTACCCGTTACTTCATATTTTACCAATAATTTTCCCAAACCTCAAATTTTACCAGAACCTCCATATTTTACCAGACCTCTACTCTCAAACCGGAACACTTTTCTCAACACCTCTTGTTACCTCTTTTACACTTCTGGCTTTCCCAGTTCTTGGTACCCGGTACTTGGAACACTTAAATTATGAAGTACTCTTTAAAAAATTTCCTTTTTTTTTCCACTTCTGGTAATCTTTCTCACTAGCTAGCATTTTCCATAAGCGTTAGTTTTCAATTGGGGTCCCCAAGTCTTGTAGTCATGGGGTTTGTTATGAGACCACACAACATCAACCCCTTTTGTTAGTGGTAATGGTTGGAAATGTGTTGTAACTGCTCAAGAATCTTCTTTCCCCTTATTTTCTCTTTATATGTGATCTTTTCAGCCTACCTTGGGTCTTTTGAATCTTTCTAGCTTTGGCTCTTGCCTTTTCCTCCTCTCTTGTTCTTGCTATCTTGCTTGCATAACTCCCTAAAACTTGTTACATCAACACTCTCAAGCTCTTACAATGCTCTTTGCAACACTCTTGGCTCTTGTAGCTATCTTTGTCTCCCTCTTTGGCTTCCTTAAGCCTTGCAATTGATATCTATATTACCTTGTGCTTGTGAGCATCTTGGGATTTATCACATCCCTATGATACAAGTTATCCTCCTTGAGTGAGGATTGCTTTTATCACTCTTGCATTCATTTCATTCCGATTATCTCTATCTATCTATTTGGTTGTCCATGGAGGTGGGAACACCAAAACGAGGTTTGACCAAGGAAAATCCCTATACAACCCCAACATTGCCTCTTGATCTTATATATGCAGGTATTTAAGATATTTCCTTGCAAGAGGCTTCATTACTTGGGTGGTTGTAATAACTTTCTTTCTTCTCTTTATCTTTATCATTTTAACTTTACTTTATATTAGTTCTATTACTTTTTGTTACTTTCCCGCATACTACAAGTTTCTAGTAATCAGAGCACTAGTAGTCGCCTTGCTATTTTCTATGATATTTTTGGTTTCTGGTCCGTACGAGACGCCAGCATACCTCCGGGACTCCAGCATGCCATGATGTCATCCTTGTTCTATGTTGGCATCCTTTGGCCAAAATATTTCTAGTTTGTCTACAAAATCTCTATGACTTGCTCTTTCTAATTCTAAAACTCTTGCTTTGTTCCCTAAGGTAGTTTAGGGCAATTCGCCTCTTACGAATCTCTTGAGAATAAAGAGACTCGTGAGTAGTGAATCCTATGTCTCTACATTTTGGTGAAGCTGACGTGAATCATAACTTTTTTTTCAAAAACTAAGAATTTATTTACCCCAACTTGGTGGGGTCATAACTTTTTTTATTTTTTTTATTTTTTATTTTTATTAGACTATAGGAATCAGGTAGCATGACCCCCTATAAACTGCAGTGCACCTGGTAAACTTTTTAACATGACCGGAAGCATTGGCACGACACACCCTCTGGTACCACAGGGGTGGGGGAGACTAGACCTCATGACCAACCTCTTGCAATAGGAAAGATTTAGCCAACTGAGCTAGGCCCCCAACCCTGTGGGGTCATAACTTTTGACTCAGTGCTTGGAATTTAGAATCATTTACACCATTGGAAAGGTCTCCAAGATGACTAATTCAGTCCCTAAAATATTGTTCTTCAAAAACTCAATTTTAAGGACCAACGCAAGTTTTGACCCTAAATTCTACTCCAAAGACCTCTGAAAATGAAAATTACTAGAATCTTGAAAATACCAAAGAATCTAAAAATATAGATTTTTGGTTTTCCTCAATTTTGTCACCCCTAGACTACTTTGGATTAGCTAACTTGTTTATTCATTATCTATCATATTTAACTTCCTATATCTAAAATGAATTTAATGTCCTCTTTTATGAGTTCATTATATAATTATATTCATAATGTTAATGGTATTCCATTTCATGCATGTGATAATTACTTGGCTTTTCCCATGTCACTTTGTATCTTTGATCCTTCTCATGAGATTTCTCTTGCTTTGAAGGATATCTTGTTGCAAGAAGATGAAATAATTGATACATTCCTTAACATTACTCTACCTTCTCTTCATTCCAATGCACTCTCTTCTAGAGATGATGCATTAATGAATGATGAATCTCTTCTCTATTCCAATGCACTCTCTTCTAGAGATGATGCATTAG
Source organism: Sequoia sempervirens (assembly GCA_007258455.2). Taxonomy (NCBI): domain Eukaryota; kingdom Viridiplantae; phylum Streptophyta; class Pinopsida; order Cupressales; family Cupressaceae; genus Sequoia; species Sequoia sempervirens. Next base: position 318,440,105 of record VDFB02000017.1, read on the forward strand.
TGAATGATGAATCTCCTTCCACATTTGATCCTCCCTGGTTCAATGTTGAGAATATTTCTTCAAATAATTATTCCACTAATTGTGATGATTTTGTAAATGTAATCTATGTCTCTACTACCCCTCAAAGGCTTAAGAGACCGGTCATTTATTTGACACTATCTATTCCTTCTCCTAAAAGGATTTATTCTATTGAATTTGTTCCATTTGATAGTGATTCTCTTAATCTTTCTAAGGCTCCCTCTTATAGATTGGTATCCCATACTTATGAGAATAGAAAGAATAAAAAAAATGTTAATCAACCCGCTTCTTTACCACCTTCTCAACCAAGTCTTCCTTCAGCTCTTAAACCTACAACTAAAGCACCTGGTGATTATGATCTTGTTGAGAAACTTTGCATTACTCCGGCCAAGATCTCACTTTGGGACATGCTTCAGTCTACTCTAGTTTATCAAGGTATGCTTAAGGAAGCATTGCAAAATATCCTTTTTCCTTCTTCCACTAGGCCGATGGATGCTAACACGTTGATAGATCATATTCATGGAGATTCACCAAATATCACATTCTATCTGCAAGAACTTCCACTCTTGGATGTGCAAAAACAAGTGGACCCTTTAATGATCATAGTTGACATTAATGATATTGGAATTAGATATACTCTCGTTGACACCAATTCACCATTTAATATATGCAACATTAATCTATTGCCTAAGATTAACATTGAATCATCTTCTCTTAATGCTTCTTCTATTGTCATTCATGGGTTTGATAATTTTGGTTGACAAGCCCTAGACATGATAGTATTTCCTTTAAGGTTGGGACCCATTATAGTACCCACCCTTGTATATGTTATGTTAAAATAATTACCATATAATATTCTTCTTAGTAGTCCATGGATTCATGCTATGGGTTTAGTCCCATCTACCTTACATAAATATATTAAGTTCATTTGTAATAATCGAGTTGTCATAGCCAAGGCTAACCCTAAGGCCATGCACTTATGTGAGATGGCAACTGATGGTCAAGTTTCAGTTGTGCCTACTCTTATCCCTTTAGTGTCTTCCAACGTGTTGATGTCCAATCCTATGGTACCTATTACACAAGATACTCTTGAAATAGATGTCCCTAAATAAGATCCTTCTAAAGTGAGAAATATGAAGTCTACTCCTTCTACCTCTTCTCGAGAGGATGCATGTCTTGGTGATGATTGGGGTTCTTTAGACTTTATAGATTCCTTCATAGGGGAATATAAAGTTGACCTAATCCACTCAAATCCAATAACATCATCTAAACCTGCCATCAAAGATGATTATTCTTTTGTACTGTAGGATAATGTGAGCAATAATTGTAATGTCCTTAATGTCGATCCTCCTCCTTCAGAGGAAGATAATCACACTTCTATTAAAGAGGTTAATTTCAAAAATATTTTCAAGAAGGATGATGGTGATCCCATAGAAAAGTGTGATCCCCATTACTGTAACAATGCTCTCTATGAATATCCTCCTCAAGATTTACAAACTTGTTATGGCCCCGGCTTTAGTCTTGTCTCTAAATATGGCTATGGGTGTAAAGTTTGTGGGCATAATGAAAAAGGCATTCAGGTCGTTATAGAATTTTCCCCTCGTAAGTGTAATTTATGCTTGGTTGCTCGAATGAAAAATCTAAATGGAATCCATGGTTGAATGGCATAAATTATGCTCAACCTTGTTCTCATGGATTGATTCATCCTCCATAGTCTTCTATATTTGTTTCTTCTTCTTCTTGTGAGTAGTCAAAATTTTCTCTACAAGAGAAAAAGTTTCTTCCTACTCATTCTCTATCTAAGAAAGAGCATATCTTATTGAGGCTTCTAAAGGAATGCTTGATTACTCTTCCTTCTCCTACATGTAAGAAATTTCATAAGCATGATAAAGAAAAACATTCTTTCTATGCATACCATCGAGTTCATGGTCATTCCACTAGTGAATGTAAGGCCTTAAAGGATAGAATACAATAACTTCTTGATTCCAGTGCCATCACTCATTTATTTGTTGATGCCCCTACCTCTTCTCCAAATGATAGGTGATATTGAGGTCTACCTCTATCTTGTATGTTCTAAGTATCTTGCATGGTTCTCCTCCCCTATATGTTGGGGGCAATGATAACTTGTTTTGGAGATGTGCATCCTTCTAAGGACCCCCTCTCTTCTTCCTATATTTCAATTGGAGCATCCCATTGAGTGGGCCTCTTGTTGCTTGAAGGGTTCTCAAGGGACCCCCATTGAAAGCTTTTCTCTTAAATGAATTCCTTAGTGTCTAGCTTGGGGGCAAGTTGAATAGACCTATTTCATATATTTGCATCTAGCTTGGGGGAAGCCTAACTAGACCCTTCTTTTCTATGGTTGTCTTGTAACACAAATTGCAATAGCCATAGGTTCTTTTGATTAGTCTTGCTCCATAGGATCAAGAACTTGTAAATTTTCTTTGCATCAAGCTTTGCTAACTTGTTTAGTCTATGGATTAACATGTTTATTTGCAATTGCACCTGTGAAGTTTCTTTTCAATCAACCTTATAGGATTGAGCACCTATAAGACTAACCCAACTCTATGGAGCCCCTACACTGGACTTCCCTCAGGAGAGAGCACCTGGGGTACCTTCTTTGCAAGTTTGAGGACATTTAAAGCACTTTCATCCTACGGGATCTATTCACCATTGGTCTATAGAACTATGGTGCAACTTGTTCAACTCTATAGGGGAGAGTACCTACAGAGACTTTTTTTCACCTTCTATAGGTCTACAGATCTATGGTGCATTTTTTCAACTCTCCTTGGGTCTGAGGACTTGTGGAGCCATCTCTCTTGGAATTTTCATTCCTCTCTAACTTCTCCATCTCTCTCTTAAATTCTCTTTCTTCTCAATTGTGTATACTAGATCAAAGATCTATATCCTTCTTCATCTTGAGTATATGCTCTTTCTCTCTTTGACATTGGTTGCTTCCTTGACTTTCGGGTACATTCTTCTCTTGAAGCAATCAATCCTTATCTTCTTCTATCTATTTAAGAATTATTCTATGTGTTATTTCTTAGTTTGGGGACAACACATAGTACTGAGATAACCTTTTACATCAAGGTCTCTTTCACTTTGCTGACTCAAATCCTTTAGTTTTTTGTGTGTCTGTGTGTCTGTGTGTTTATATGTTCTAACCCCATGATGTAATGATTTTTATGTTCTAACATTGTTGTCTTGTGAAAATATTTCTTGTCTAATGTGTTTGTTTTATAGGTCTTCATCCTGGGGGAATGCTTCCTCTATAGTATTCTTTTGGAATCATGATGTTAGTTATGTTTAGTAGATTTCCTTTAGTGTAGATTCATATGCCCTCTAAAGTGAGGGAAAAATGTAATGTCATAAAATTTCACCCCTTTCAATTTCACATACATTCTTGCACTCCTTGAGAGAGGATTTATTTTATCACTCTTGCATTCATTTCATTCATATTATCTCTATCTATTTGGCTATTTGTGGAGGTGGGAACACCAAAATGGGGGTTTGACTAAGGTAAACCCCTATACAGCCCCAATATTTTCTCCTGATCTTATATATGTAGGTATTGAATATATTTCCTTGTTGGAGGATTCATTACTTGGGTGGTTGTAAGAACTTTCTTTATTCTCTCTATATTTATCATTTTTACTTTATTTTAGTTCTATTACTTTCCATTACTTTCCGACATACTGGAAGTTTCTAGTAATCAGGTCGCTAGTAGTTGCCTTGCTATTTTCTATGATATTCTCAATTTATGGTTTATACAAGATGCCAACACCCCTCTGGGACTCCATCATGCCGCACTATTATCCTTGTTCCACTTTGTCATCCTTTGTCCAAAAACTTGCTAGTTTGTCCATAAAATATCTGTGACCCGCTCTTTCTGATTATGAAACTCTCACTTTGTTCCCTGAGGTAGTTTAGGGTAGTTCACTTCTTAGGAATCTCTTGAGAATAAAGAGACTCATGAATAGTGAATCCCCCTTCTCTACTGGAGGAAATCAAACCCAATTACACCACCAAGAGAAAGATGCATCACAAGAAGAAAGAAAACCGCACAATGAAACATAAGGAATGTCAAAAAATTTAAAAATAATAATGCCAATGTATGCCCCCATTTTAGTGAAATTTCTAACACCATTGCTGTGAGAAATCTACTTTAAAGTAGAAAATAATCAATGCTAACAATAAAGGAGACATGAGAGCTTATTCAGAAAGCCCTATGCCAATTCATCTATTTCCAAATGAAGCTACGTTATGAGAAAGAGAGGAAGGGGTTACCCCCAAAATGAAATCCCAAAACACATAAGGGATCTACAAATTTAGGGTTAGTATTTCTATGCCACAATGATATTATAGAGCTTATAAATGTCATCATTCTCTAAATACTCACAGAACAGGAAGAATGAAAAATAGAGCTTATTATTTCTATGCCACAATGATATTATAGAGCTTATAAATGTCATCATTCTCTAAATACTCACAGAATAGGAAGAATGAAAAATAGAGTGAAAACAAAGAAAAATCTTTTGGGTCAACATGGAGGAGACCTAAATGTCTTGATGCTTTGTGTCATCCCCAAAAGGAAAACACAATACAAATGAAAAGATAAATTTTTATGACATATAGAAGAATGTAGATACAAATATTAGAATGCACATGAGGAGAGATACATCAAATAGAATAGTATGGGGGATCACATTATGCACATGCAATCACACAAAGAACATGAAAAAGAAAACAAAGAAAAAGACTAATAAGGCACATGTAAGTCAACCTATAGTAGGTCGTTTGCATCCCAATCTTGTTTAGTATATATGGAAGGTGGAAAAATAGCCAAAGGGACAACATCAAGTGCCAGAATAGGACAAGACTATCTAAACCCTTTCCCCAACTAAGTGCAAGAAGGATGAGCTGAGATGAGTGATGAGAATGAGCTCCTCGCAATAAAGAAAATGATATGTAATGAATGTTAAACATGCAATAGTGAGTATTGTTGTGGAGTTTTTGCACACATCTTGGGAGTGGGGACCCTCTCTTTTGATGTCTTTGACCTTTGATTTTGTTGGATTTATCATTTTAGGGTCTTGACATGTTGGTCTTACTGGCTTTGCCCTTGCCTTGGGGTTGCAATTGATTGAAATTGAGTTTTGGGCCAAATCCGGGTTTTCACCTGGATCCGGGATTTTTCGCCTCTGGCGGATTTTTCTGGCCCTGGTTCCTTGTCCGTCTCTTGCCGGATTCTCCGATTCCGGGTTTTTGCCTAACTTCGGGATTTTTCGGTACAATTGGATTTTCCCGGATTCTGTCAAAATCCCGATCTTCCTGATTTCCCTGGTTTCTGCATTTCTGCGGGATCCGTGTCTCCGCGCATTCTGGGATTCTCCGAAATTCCACTTGGGGCTCAGGTTTCCGGACTTGTCAGAAGGGTCTTATCGCGCATTAATGGCTGAGGTACCTTGGCTCAGACGAGTATAAGGGCGAATTTAGGGCATTTTCTGATTCATTCCAACTTCGATTGCTTCCTTGATTTGCTCTGGCGATTTAAGAACTTTCAATTGAGCTTTGAGAATTGATCTTGGGTTTGTTCGCGCGAGGATTGTTTGAGTGTTGCCACCTATATCTTTGTGCTTGGACGTGTTTACTGCGTGGTCAATTTTCTGAGTTCGGTTTTCGCTCGCTTTGATCCATGGTATGTATTCGTTGCTCCTCCCTTTGCTTGCGTGATGATTTGGGGTTTCCTTGTATTGGGTATTGTTGAATTTGGGGTCGGCCCTTGTTTTGGTTTTATTTTCATATTTATACGGTCGGGGTTGGACCCGTTTTTACTATTGAACCTATCTCCCGTGCCCTATGAGCTTTGTTTGTCTTTCTGATTGCGTATGGGTCCTTGGGACGGCGTTCTGGATCGGACTCCTTGTTTGTTTTGGGCGCGAGATGTGTTACCATGCGGATTTAGGGTTTCCTCGGCGTTTCGGCTAGAACGAGGGTTTTATCTTGTGCTTGAGTGATTTTCGCCCCGCGTTGTGTTGGCTTCCCCGTCCCTTGAGGATTAGAGGGTTTTTAGGTAAATCATGAACCGATATTTTTAACCTGAAAGCTTGCTCTGGTTTTAATGGCGGAAAGGGTGGTTATTCGATTTAGGGCGTCATCGTTTTAGCACGAGGATTTCTCCTTTGAGGGCTTGTGGGAGTTGGAATCCTTTGCATACTCGAGATTGTTGATTATCGTAGGTTTTAAGATCATTTGAGATCAGGTAGTGGAGATCCCGTGGTCGCTTGGGTTTTGGTGTACGTTTTGCCATTTTTCGGGTTCCCGAGCCTGTCGCGGAATTTCCTTGCTCCCGGATTTTCCCGGTTTGGGCTTATTCCGCGGACAGGGTTAATTTCTGGTGCATTTTATGTTGTCCGCGAAAATCCGTTCCATCCGAATTTTTCTGGATTTCCTGTCTGGTTGCATTCTTTTGTATATTTCGATGATAGGATTGATGGAATGATCATTCATGCTTATATCTTGTTGCCAATGAGTAAAATTAACGATTATCTTTCGATTTTCTGAGCGTATTAATGATTTATATGGCTAATAGTGCTTTGGCAGCAAGAATCCGTCTGCGTCGGATTTCTCCGAAATTCTGCCCCGACGGTATTTTCCCGGTTTACATGATTTCCCGGATTATTTGATTTTTCTGGATCCCGAAAGACTGGAAAATAGCAATGGATTTTAGTGGTTTTATATGATGTGTGCTAACTCTTTTGATTGATATGAGCTTAATAATTGAATTCTAATGATGATTCTTGAATGTGCAGGCCGAATCAAGCAAGGCTACTGCTGGGAAGTCCAAAGGTGGTGCCGGGGCATCTTCAGTTTCTGAGACAGAAAGGTTAAGATTGGACATGAAAAGTCAGGTCCCAGAGAGCAAGATATCCTCCGTGTGGGCTGAGACATCTGACACCAACGTTGGCGCGTGGCGGTATGAGGAATTCAAACAAAGAACAGCTGAGAAGGACCAGTCACCTTTGAGGCAAGGAATGATGAATTCGGGGTTGGTGCATGTGGCAGGGTTCCCTCCAGCGGTCCAGTGCTACGAGTTGATTTTGGAGTGTGCTAGACAGTACGCTTTTGATACTCAGATGGTGGTCAGCACCGAGGGACGAGTCTTGGCAAACTTCAGTCCAGCCTCCATTGCCCGGGCCTTCAGCATGCCTGATCTCTCCTCGGTCTGTGCCTTAAACATTGACACAACTCGAACATACTATGAGAATGAGCCAGTTAAGGCTCAACAGATCATTAATTCATGGCTGGAAAAGCCAAAGTCCCACCACTCCAAATTGCCCAAACAATTGCACAGGGTGAAGTTCAGGCCGGATATCTATGATGCTATTACACTATTGAGCAGGGTGGCCGGACTTAAAACTGCCAGAGTATTGGAAAATTGGATGGTCCATGTGATCACCAAGATGGGCCAAGGGACAAATTATCACTGGGCAGGTCTCATCAGTGAAGAAATAGACAAACAATTAAGGAATGTCTTGGAGGGAAAGAAGTTCACCATGTCCTCCTATGTCATATATGTACTAGCCATCTCCTATCCTTACAAGGGACTAACTCCAGCGGGAACCATTGGACAAGATATCATCTATGAAGTCTATCCGGAATTGCACCTCGGACACGGAGATTATAGGAGGGCCAATGATGCCTTCACCATGCACATTACCCGGACCCTTCAGAATGCGGAGCACATCAGATTGTTCGATGGGGCCAAAGGATTGATTAAGAATTACGGGGTCTGGTTCAATCAGCCTCACTCTCATTTCCTGATTGATCGATTCTGCTGTAATCTCATGATAGTTTAGGTATCCCACTAACTATTAAAGTTCTAGAGGTCAGAGACAAATTTTGAGTTTGATGCAGCATAGGGAGAAGACAAGACTGGCTTTTGGAAGGACTGATGTGTGGGAGAAATGTGCCCGTCTATCCAATCAGCTCATACTGCAGGAGAGGAGTTGGCAGCCTATGGATTCTTTTTCCATTCAAAGAGAATGAACTTTGACATAACCGGAGAGGCACAGAAGAGGGCTACCCGGGAATTTAGGCATAAGGAGGACCTGGAAGATTACTGGGTCAACATCAGGGATGACCTTGATGCGAGGAAGAAAAGGTATTCCCGGCTGCCTGTAGAGGCCATTAGATAGTATAATGTGAAGCTGATTCCGGATCAGCTGGATGACGATGGGAAGCTGGTCCAAGACCATGTTTATGAGCCCATTAAGGACAGGTCAGTGGCAGATATTGATTGGAATGAGCCTGAGGTGACAGAGTTGGAAGACTTGATGGCTCCAGTGCTAAGATTTACTTTGTCTTGGATAAAGCATGAAGTCTGGGTGTTAGAGAGTGCCAAGGTGCCTTGTACCTTCGATTTGATGGGGAATCTCAACCCCATGTCCACTTCTGAAGAATCCAGGGAGGAGGACCCCAAAGGGAAAACAGCTAAAACCTCCCCTTTCAAGATCAAAGTCAGAAGTCCTAAGGGAACTCAACCTGCAGCAAAAAGGAAACCAATTGGCAAGCGCAGGTGGAAGACCCTGACCATCAGCAAGTCCTCGGATGAGGAGGAAGCAGAGAAAGCTGAAGGAGAAGATGCTCCTCCGCCGCCAAAGAAAGCCAGAACTACAAGGGTGGCCAAGAAGAAAGACCAAACTGCTTCGGAGGATGAACCTCCAGTTGTGGATGTGGAGAGCTCCGGAGGGGAGAAGACCAAAGTGTATACCAAATAAGATCCGAACTCCTTCCTCAGGATGCCAACAACCCAGAATTCTTCATATTGTCACAAAGAACAGGACACTGCCTTCCTCCACAGAGGTAACAATCCTGAGAACTGATGAATGTGAAATCAGCGAGAGGCAACTATTCAAAGAAGGAACATTATTCAGTGAGGCTGCCGAGCTCGATGTGGAAACAGAGGAAAGGCACACTTCTCCCTTGGTGCAGTACGAGGATTCTCCGGAGAGTGAGAAAGGCCGCGGATCACAGGAACCAGAGGAAAGCCTACCTGCTCGGACTCCATCACCGGTGCATCTAGAATTGGGACTTGAAGAGGCTGAGCTAGGTGAGCAACCTCCGGAGAAAGAAGATGACAAGGCAACAACCGAGGAGGAAGTCGAGGCAACAGCTGCAGAAGGAGAAAGCCATCAGACCTGGGAAACTGTATGAATCGATTCACCTGGGAGCTCCTGGACCACTGGAGAAGGAAATTGCAAAGAAGAAGCAAGTGATTGTAGAGGACACTCCTCTTGACTGGGATGCAATGTTATCTCAAATCGGTAAGGGGAAGAAGAAGAAGGCTGCGAGGGTAATTTCCCAGGTGGAAAGAGATGAGGTGCGCAACCGACTAGTTCACATCGCCACCCCTGCTGCAGACAAAACGAGAGATGAGGTAACCGGCCAGGATTACACCATCCAAACCATTAACCTTGGGCCGGCCTCCCTAGAGCAGGACATTGAGGAATTTGAGGGGTCAAGTGCAGTAATTGTGGACAGATTGAAGAAGGAGACCCAGTAAAAATGGGAGCTGAAAAGAGAAAATGAGAGGTTAAAGAAAAGCTTAGAAGAGGTCATGAAACCTCTACAGTCCCTCCATCCGTCCTCCTCTTCTACTCCTGGATTTCTGCCAAAGGAGACAATCTCCGGCATTGAAAAGATGAAGGCCTCTGCACAAGCTGCCACCGACTAGTTGATGGATGTCCGGGTGAAAGGAGATGAAGCTATTAAGGAAATCCTATCTGTTGGCAAGGAGACAGTCTGAGGAAAAGAGCTGATAGAGAGCATCCTCTCTCGGGATAAGAATGATGTCGACCTCTTGTTGCAGAAGACAAAGATAATTCTTGGACATGGCAAGGATCAGTTGGGTAAGGATGGAATTCTTCCCTCTGCCAGATTGGATGAACCATGGGAATGAATTGGAGATGTTGCGATCCCAGAAGGAAGCTCCTAAAAGATACAAAAATGAAGAGTCCAGCATTGATGCCTAATTCACCAAGTAATCCATGATGACCACTTTTTGAAGTCATGACAGAGGGAATAAAATAGTCTCTAAGCACTGAAATGGATCAATAAGGAATGGTACGAGATTTGAGCTTCTCCCGTGATTCTGGATGAGGTTGTTAATTTCATACAGGTTCGATGGATGTACCACCCACTTGCTGATAGAACAGGCGCTACATACGCATGAGGATCCGAAAGAAACCATTGAGCCATCCAATGAGGAACATGCGACAACGTCGGGTTCGGTTTTGCTTATTGCCACCCATTACCGAAATGAAGGGATATTCCCCTCAAGGTCCATAATACCAGCACAGAGGAAAGACAAAGGGAGTAGCAGTTAATGCTCTTTTCGAGATTTGTGCTTCCCTATTATTATAGGGCATGCATTGGACCGGATGTCCTTGGGGATTGTGCCTTGGCCGACTTGGATGATGGCATTAAATGTGTTCCTTATTTACCCCCATTGTTCCATTTTGGCTGGAGTTTTATTATTTTTTACATGTCTATCACTGATGTTTTGGGGGGAATTTGATAAATAGGAATTCTTGCCTCATTGTAAGGGTTAGAAGACATTGGTTATAGACATTAGCAAGAATAGAGATTAGCAGGAGCAATAGTTAGAGTTTTTAGAATTTCTTGAAGCAAATACCATATTCAGAACAGTTGAATTATTGCAGCATTTGGTGATTAATACAATTGAAGGCATTGTGGTTTTCCTGGTGAAATCCTTTGTGTTATCTCATCTTGCATGGTTCTTTTGTTCTATCTTTTACATTGCTTGAAGATCTAGGGTTTTAAAGTTAGAAATAAATCAGTTTAGTTGGATAAATGGTGTATGTGATTTCATATTTGGAATGTTGGTAGCTATCTCTGGTCTATACTCCCAGTAACTATCTGATTGTAGTAGGCTGGTGAAGTCAACCTGGACCGTATATTCAAATGTGCTTAAGTTCGGTTGTAGGTGTAAGTCTATGATTTGAAAATCAGATTCTCAAGATTGTAATCGGTTCTTGTAAGATTGCCTTGTATCGGTCAGAATTGGTTATTTGATATAGTCCATTCCGTGATATTTGTCATTTCATTGTTTGTCCCCTAATGTTTAGATTTGTTGTTTCCTGCATCCTCATCTTTGCAATTTCATTATTCAAATAGATTTAGGATTCAAGATCATATTGTCGGACCGATAAACTGAGAGGGTTCATGGTTTGTAAGGTCCAATTTCAGATGTAAGAATTTCACGCTTTCATCTGAGTTGTTTGAATGCATTGTTATGACCTAACACCCGAGAGACCTTGGGGTGATTTTCAGTGACTTATTGTTGGAAGTAACCTTTCAAGAGAGATAGAATATTGCATTCTATCTGAGTTGTTGCTGTGCAGAAAACACCATCAACAGATTGGCGCTAGAAGGAGGGTCTGAATGAGCACACTGGATCGTTTCTTGAATGCCATCTCTCTAGAGAGATTTAGGAGAAATACCAGATCTACCGCCAGAGAAGAAGATTTAGAGGAACTTCAGTTTCCCAATAGGTCAAGGAGGACTAGAGGGAGAGGAGAATCATCATCGTCCGCTCCATCACCAACGTCATCCACATCTTCATATAGGGGAGAATCATGACTTCCTATCCCTTCACCAACATCATCTGCGTCTTCACATCCTGAGGTAGAGGCTATACCTATCCCTGAAGCCGTCCCCATCCAACAGCCTCAGCCTGCCGTTAACCAACCACAACCTCCACCCCCGCTCTTACCCATGAATTTCCTCGCTAATAATCCATCACCTTTGTCCTTCGGTGTTTATAATGTAATGCCTAAGAATCTTGAGCATTTCTGTTCAAAATTCCATGCCAATGACCCAAACAGAACTGCGGAAGAACACATAAGAATTTTCCAAACTTGCCTTAAAGATAGAGGAATTGTCCATGAGGATGTTGCCTGTAGGTTGTTCCCTTATTCACTAGGAGAAGAAGCCTTTTACTGGTACAACCATCTCCCTGCTAGTTCGATTCAAAATTGGAGAGACCTTGAAAAGGTTTTTTTGCAGAAGTTCCGAATACCCATCAATGCCAATGAGTTATACTTACAATTCATCAAGGTCAAGAGAGAGGTTAATGAACCCATAGCCAGTTTCAATAATAGGTTCCATCGTGCGTTCACCAGATTACAAGACCCGTATGTTTTAGATGATGGTACTGCCCTGGGGGTCTATTATGAAGCTCTAGATAGCTTGACGGCAACTTTTCTGAAATGGAGACCAAACCCTCCAGGTACCTTGGCTGATGCTTACACAGAGGCTGTCAAGCTTAGTACAGATTTGAGACAGCACTTGACTGGGCCATTGCCTTCTCTGGGACCAGTTGCCCATCCCAACCAGATTCAGGCAGTAAATCAGGCTCTCACCAATCATACCCCTATTATGAATCCGGTTCCCCAATTATCGATGGTACCACACCCTGGTCACCCCATGAACCAGAGTTCTCCTATGGCGAACTTCCCACAACAACAGATAAATCAGCCTGTATACAAGTCCCAACCGAATGGCTTCCCTGCTTACTTGCAGAATTCTGAAGTATTGCATCAGTCTTTGGGATCTGCCACAGTGCCTGTCCAACCTCTGAGTAACCCAAACCAGCCTCCCTACCGAGACCCGAATAAGGATAGGATTGATGAAATGGCTGAACAAATAAAGAAGTTAAATCTAGAAGTAACTTACTTGAGAAATCAGAATAGCCAACTACAAGCTGTTCAAAAGGGGATGCAGTCTAATCAGAACAGAGAGTTCTCGCAAGGGCAGAATTTCGACAGGGGACAACGCAATGACAGAGGATTTTATAATGACAGAGGTTACAACCAGGATAGAGGTTTCAACAATGATAGGAGGCAAAACTTTGATAGGGTCCAAGGAAGTGGGTCAGGATTTGATAAAAGGCCATCACAAGGAACTAATAATACTTGGAATACAGGGCCTAATAATGGAGGAGTTCCCACCCCATTGGATCAGCCTGCAAATCAGATCGTCAATCAATCTGCGAACCAACCAGTCAGTCAGGACAAACCTCCTACTGGTGTGTATCTCGCAGAAGCAGCCCTATCAGGATGGTGCAGACTCCATAAAATGAGTCAGCATTCAGAATTGGAATGTCCGGAGTTCCAGACTGCGGCTTCTATCTTTCAGTATGAGGTAGAGAATAATGTAAATGGGCAGGAAATTGTTCCTTCCAATTCATATGATTCCCCTATGTTGGTATTGAACCATGCTCCTTTTCCAGCCAGTAACGAAAATATGCCAGAAGAACCTGATTCCCAGAAAGATGAAACAGATCAGATTTGTAATGGAGATGAAGTGGCTCAGCTATTTAATGAAGGAGAGATGAATGACAATAGCCCCTTGGATTAGGATGAAGCTTATGTTGAAGAAGTACAGATGTTCTAGAGACAAGGATTGCGGGATATGCCTCACAGGCGTCCACCACCTGGAGGGCCTTTCACTACCTCCATTCCCCCCAACAACTTCAGTACTCCTCCAGATCCTAATGCGAGCAACAATCTGTCTTATCCACAGGTTTCCAAGCAATACCTTCTGAAAGATAGACAAGCTCAAGCAGAACCATAGAAGGAAAAGACTGTTCAAACAAGTAAGGATAAGCCAGAGGAACTGTCCAAGGAAGTCTCTACTGATATGAGTGAAGAGCAGATGACTTCGTATGTTGCAGAGGAATTCAAGAAACTAAAGGTAAACCTTTCTGCATTTGAGTTGTTAAGATTTCCTGCAATTAGGAAAGCCGTCTTAGGTACTTATGATGCAAGTTCAAAAACATTGGACAAGCCTTCTGGTGAGCATGTCAGCCAGACTTCTAGTTTTTAGCCTGTGAACACACAAAGTTAGACACAGAATAAGACCAATCCACCCCCTGGAGATAGAGGAAAAGAAAAGGATAGAACTCAAGTGGCTCAGATGGATACTCAGCCCACTTTGTTTCAAGGGAAGACGGAGACCCCTCCATTTCTGATCTCTGTCAGAATCTTTGGTAAGAACCTTCACAATTGTCTGTTAGATTCTGGTGCTTCCACTAATGTGATGCCTCTCAGAGTTTGTAGGGCTCTGGGAATTACACCTGCTGATTCCCAAAAGAAGGTCACTCAGTTGGACAGAACCGAAGTGAGTGTGGTAGGGAAACTAAACATGATTCATATGCAGATAGCTTCTGATCCTAGAATCCAATAGGTTATTAACATTCATGTAGCTGACATTCCTGATGCATACGGTTTAATTTTAGGAAGAGATTTCACTAAGGCCCTGAATGGGTATGTGTCCACCGATCACTCTCATATGTGGCTTCCCTGGAAGGGAGTGCCCAATCAGATAAGGATTGAGAGGGAGCCTAGAATGAAGTATATGATAACAGAATACCAAAAGACTTCAACCGAGGTTCTCATATCAGAAGCTGGAATGGGAAATTACTTGCTATCAACCACATATGAAGAATTAGATGTAGAGGAGGTATTGATGTTGCATACGATGCCAGTTGATACTGAAACAGGGTCCAGTCTTGTTGAAGTCCTGACAGAATCAGTTGAAGAAGAAGAAGAACCTGAGGATAGATAGATTAGCTTACTAGATAATTTCCAGGATTTCATTAAGTAATGTGTGGAGAATCAAACTCACTTGGGAAGGAAGACAAGCTTTAAGGAGTTACTCTTGCCAAATTGGTGCAGAGTTCACAATGCTTCCCATTCAGAGTTGGAGTGTTGCTTGTGTCAGACAGCAGTGGAAGAAGTGCAAAAGGGCATGAATCCATCTCGGGTGGTTAGCCCAGATGAGCAGAATCCGCAAGTAAAGTGTGAAAATCAGGAACCTGCTGTGGCTGAGGGAGCCTCTAATACCGATAAACCAAAAGACAGAATGAAGAAGACCACCACTACAGAATACTGGACTCTCAAGTTTGATGGATCTAAGTCCAAGCAGGGGGCGGGAGCTGGATTCGAGCTGATCAGTCCAAAAGGTAAGAGTTTCTTTGCAGCTCACAGGCTCTAATTTCATTGTACAAATAATGTGGCTAAATATGAAGCATTAATTCATGGACTCCTTATGGCACTCAAGAAAAAGATCAAGGTCCTGCAAGTATTTGGTGACTCAGAATTAGTGGTTAAACAAGTAAGAAAGCAGTATGCCTATCACGACAGGAGGATGACCAACTATAGACATAGAGTGTGGGACCTCATCGAGGGATTCGACGCTTTTAATATCCAATTGATCCCAAGGAAAAAGAATCAAACTGCTGATTCTCTAGCTCAAGCGGCTAGTACTTTGCAGCCCCTGTCCCTATCAGGATTGAAGAGGT
Source organism: Sequoia sempervirens (assembly GCA_007258455.2). Classification (NCBI taxonomy): domain Eukaryota; kingdom Viridiplantae; phylum Streptophyta; class Pinopsida; order Cupressales; family Cupressaceae; genus Sequoia; species Sequoia sempervirens. The sequence continues at coordinate 318,455,508 of VDFB02000017.1, forward strand.
TTACTGTTGAATTAACTCCTGTCCCATCAGTCCCTGACAACGTGACTAATTTTCAGGTGTTTGAGGATGATAAACATATCCTTGACTTTATCACGAACACGGATGTTTTTGCTTCACAGATCATTGATGAAACAGAACCTCAAGAAGCAAAATTGGACCTAGAGGGTGTGTTGAACTTGAAGTCCAATACTATTCCAAGGGGAATGGTACAGCTGGAGAGAATTTTCGATATGGACAGAATCAGAGACCAAGAAATCGTGAATTCAAGAGTCTATCAAGGCAGACACTTCCAATGGGAACTAAGAGATGTAGCGAATGTTTTCATTATGGGGCATTTGTACTCAAGAAAGACAGGAATATTCTGAGTCGAGACTGACTTTCATGACAGGGTTCAATCCCATGATACATCCATCATAACCCCACACTATACCCTGCCGTGTGCTAAGCCTTTTAGACAGAGGCAGAGACCTATTAATGCGCTGTTGGAGCCACTCATACAGAAGGAAGTTCAGAAACTGCTGTCCGCTAGAATTATATTTCCTGTTAGGCATTCTACTTGGGTGGCAAATCTAGTGCCAGTAAGAAAGAAGAATGGTGAAATTAGGCTCTGTGTTGACTTCAGAAATCTGAACAGGTCATCTGAAAAGGATAATTATCCAGTTCCCTCGTTGGATGAAGTGTTACAAGTGGTTAATGGATCGCAGATGATGTCCTTTCTGGACGGCTATTCAGGATATAATCAGGTGATGGTCCAAAGAGTGAGAGGACGTAGATAAGACCGCTTTACAACTAAGGGGAACTTTCGCCATGGCGATGCCATTTGGCTTATCACGGTAGAGCCGATTTCAACGAGCTATGGATATCGCTTTCAAGGACATCATAGGAAAGTGCATTATCATTTACATGGATGATCTGACTGTTTTCTCTAAAAACAGAGGGGATCACATCTCAGACCTGCGTAAAGTATTCCAGAAGTGCAGGGAATTCGGCATCTCTTTGAATCCCAAGAAGTGTATTTTCGGGGTCACAGAAGGCAAGTTGTTAGGACATGTGATATCAGAGAAAGGCATTGCTATAGATCCAGAGAGAGTGGAAGCCATCCTAAAAATTCAGCCGCCTACCAGCAAGAAAGAGATGAAATCTTTCTTTGGTAAGATTAATTTTGTCAGGAAATTCATCACTGGGTTTGCTGAGATTGTGAAGCCATTAAATGCTATGTTAAAACAAGATGCCAAGGTCGAGTGGACTACAGAAGCGAAGGAGTCCTTTGCAGAGATTAAAAGAGCCATTGATGATGCTCCAGTGTTGGTGAGTCCAGATTATAGTAAACCATTCTATATCTATTCCTTTGCTTCAGACCATTCATGTGCTGGAATGCTGACACAAAAGTCTGATGAGGGGAATGAGCACCCCATCGCTTTCATGAGTGCACCACTGAAGGATGCTGAGCTGAAATATCCATGTGTAGAGAAGCAAGCATATGCCCTTGTCCGAGCAGTAAAGAAATTCAGGCACTATATCCTCAGAAACAAGGTGTT
>VDFB02000017.1:318457145-318892121 GCA_007258455.2 Sequoia sempervirens
GGTTGGACCTGTTTTTACTATTGAACCCATCTCCCGTGTTCCCATGGGCTTTGTTTGTCCGTTCGAGTGCATATTTATCCTTTAGATGGCGTTCTGGATCGGACTCCTTGTTTGTTTTGGGCGCGAGATGTGTTTCCATGCGGATTTAGGGTTTCCTCGGCGTTTCGGCTAGAACGAGGGTTTTATCTTGTGCTTGAGTGATTTTCGCCCCGCGTTGTGTTGGCTTCCCCATCCCGTGAGGATTGGAGGGTTTTTAGGTAAATCATGAACTGATATTTTTAACCTGAAAGCTTGCTCTGGTTTTAATGGCGGAAATGGTGGTTATTCGATTTAGGGCGTCATCATTTTAGCACGAGGATTTCTCCTTTGAGGGCTTGTGGGAGTTGGAATCCTTTGCATACTCGAGATTGTTGATTATCGTAGGTTTTAAGATCATTTGAGATCAGGTAGTGGAGATCCCGTGGTCGCTTGGGTTTTGGTGTACGTTTTGCCATTTTTCGGGTTCCCGAGCCTGTCGCGGAATTTCCTTGCTCCCGGATTTTCCCGGTTTGGGCTTATTCCGCGGACAGGGTTAATTTCTGGTGCATTTTATGTTGTCCGCGAAAATCCGTTCCATCCGAATTTTTCTGGATTTCCTGTCTGGTTGCATTCTTTTGTATATTTCGATGATAGGATTGATGGAATGATCATTCATGCTTATATCTTGTTGCCAATGAGTAAAATTAACGATTATCTTTCGATTTTCTGAGCGTATTAATGATTTATATGGCTAATAGTGCTTTGGCAGCAAGAATCCGTCTGCGTCGGATTTCTCCGAAATTCTGCCCCGACGGTATTTTCCCGGTTTACATGATTTCCCGGATTATTTGATTTTTCTGGATCCCGAAAGACTGGAAAATAGCAATGGATTTTAGTGGTTTTATATGATGTGTGCTAACTCTTTTGATTGATATGAGCTTAATAATTGAATTCTAATGATGATTCTTGAATGTGCAGGCCGAATCAAGCAAGGCTACTGCTGGGAAGTCCAAAGGTGGTGCCGGGGCATCTTCAGTTTCTGAGACAGAAAGGTTAAGATTGGACATGAAAAGTCAGGTCCCAGAGAGCAAGATATCCTCCGTGTGGGCTGATGTGTCCGATACCAACGTCGGTGCCTGGCGCTATGAGGAATTCAAACAAAGAACAGCTGAGAAGGACCAGTCACCTTTGAGGCAAGGAATGATGAATTCGGGGTTGGTGCATGTGGCAGGATTCCCTCCAGCAGTCCAGTGCTACGAGTTGATCTTGGAGTGTGCTAGGCAGTACGCTTTTGATACGCAGATGGTGGTCAGCACCGAGGGACGAGTCTTGGCCAATTTCAGTCCAGCATCCATTGCCCGGGCCTTCAGCATGCCAGATCTCCCTTCGGTCTGTGCCTTAAACATTGACACAGCTTGAACATACTATGAGAACGAGCCAGTTAAGGCTCAACAAATCATTAATTCATGGCTGGAGAAGCCAAAATCCCACCACTCCAAGTTGCCTAAACAGTTGCACAGGGTGAAGTTCAGGCCGGATATCTATGATGCTATTACACTGTTGAGCAGGGTGGCCGGACTTAAAACTGTCGGAGTATTGGAAAATTGGATGGTCTATGTGATCACCAAGATGGGCCAAGGGACAAATTATCACTGGGCAGTTCTCATCAGTGCGGAAATTGACAAACAACTGAGGAATGTCCTAGAGTCAGAGAAGTTCACCATGTCCTCCTACATCATATATGTACTGGCCATCTCCTATCCTTATAAGGGACTGACTCCGGCAGGAACCATTGGACAAGACATCATCTACGAGGTCTATCCGGAACTACATTTGGGACACGGAGATTATAGGAGGGCTAATGATGCATTTACAATGCACATTACCTGGACCTTTCAGAATGCGGAACATATCAAATTGTCTGATGGGGCCAAAGGATTGATTAAGAATTACGGGGCTTGGTTCATCCAGTTCCCCACTTTCACTTATCTCTAGATTGACGGATGCCCTGTTGCACCCTACAGATTGCCTAGGTATCCCACTGACCACGTAGTGCTACTAGAGGTAGTAAGACAAATTTGTGAGTTCGATCCAGTGGTGAAGAGGGAGAAGCATAAGACTGGCTTTGGAGGTGACTTCCCTCTTGGGATTGGCGTGGGGGAAGTGTGCCCATCCATCCAATCAGCTCACACTGCAGGTGAGGAGTTAGCCGCGTATGGATTCTCTTTTTATTCAAAGAGAATGAACTTTGACATAACCGGAGAGGCACAGAAGAGAGCTACCCGGGAATTTAGGCATAAAGAGGATTTGGAGGACTGTTGGGTCAACATCAAGGATGACCTGGATGCAAGAAAGAAAAGGTATTCCCGGCTGCCTATGGAGACAATCAGACAATATAATGTGAAGCTAATTTCGGATCAGCTGGATGATAATGGGAAACTGGTCCAGGACCATGTTTATGAGCCCATTAAGGACAGGTCAGTGGCGGATATCGATTGGAATGAGCCTGAGGTGACAGAGTTGGAAGACTTGATGGCTCCAGTGCTAAGATTTACTTTGTCTTGGATAAAGCATGAAGTCTGGGTGTTAGAGAGTGCCAAGGTGCCTTGTACCTTTGATTTGATGGGGAATCCCAACCCCATGTCCACTTCTGAAGAATCCGGGGAGGAGGACCCCAAAGGGAAAACAGCTAAAACCTCCCCTTTCAAGATCAAAGTCAGAAGTCTTAAGGGAACTCAACCTGTAGCAAAAAGGAAACCAATTGGCAAGCGTAGGTGGAAGACCCTGACCATCAGCAAGTCCTCGGATGAGGAGGAAGCAGAGAAAGCTGAAGGAGAGGATGCTCCTCCGCCACCAAAGAAAGCCAGAACTACAAGGGTGGCCAAGAAGAAAGACCAAACTGCTTCGGAGGATGAACCTCCAGTTGTGGATGTGGAGAGCTCCAGAGCGGAGAAGACCAAAGTGTATACCAGAAGATCCAAAAATCCTTCCCCAAAGGATGCCGCACAACCCAGGGATTCTTCTCCAATATTGCCAGCTAAAGAACAGGACAAGCCTGTCTCTCCTCCACAGAGTGTAACAGAATCGGAGAATCCGGATGAATAGGAAATCGGCGGAGAGGCAGAACCATTCAAAGAAGGAACATTATTCAGTGAGGCTGCCGAGCTTGATGTGGAAACAGAGGAAAGGCACACTTCTCTCTTGGTGCAGTACGAGGATTCTCCGGAGAGTGAGAAAGGCCGCGGATCACAGGAACTGGAGGAAAGCCTACCTACTCAGACTCCATCACCAGTGCATCTAGAATTGGGACTTGAAGAGGCTGAGCTAGGTGAGCAACCTATGGAGAAAGAAGATGACAAGGCAACAGCCGAGGAGGAAGTCGAGGCGATAGCTGTAGAAGGAGAAAAAGCCGCAGAAGACCTGGGGAAAACTGATACAGAAGGAATCCAGACGGACCCCGTAGCCCCGGACTGGCTGGAGAAGGAAATTGCAAAGAAGAAACAAGTGATTGTAGAGGACACTCCTCTTGACTGGGATGCAATGTTATCTCAAATCGGTAAGGGGAAGAAGAAGAAGGCTGCGAGGGTAATTTCCTAGGTGGAAAGAGATGAGTTGCACAACCGAGTAGTTCACATCGCCACCCCTGCTGCAGACAAAACGAGAGATGAGGTAACCGGCCAGGATTACAACATCCAAACCATTAACCTTGGACCGGCCTCCCTAGAGCAGGACATTGAGGAATTTGAGGGGTCAAGTGCGGTAATTGTGGACAGATTGAAGAAGGAGACCCAATCAAAACGGGAGTTGAAAAGAGAAAATGAGAAGTTAAGGAAAAGCTTAGAAGAGGTCATGAAACCTCTATAGTCCCTCCATCCGTCCTCCTCTTCTACTCCCGGATTTCTGCCAAAGGAGACAATATCCGGCATTGAAAAGATGAAGGCCTCTGCGCAAGCTGCCACCGACTGGTTGATGAGTGTTCAGACACAGGGGGATGAAGCTATTAAGGAGATGCTGTCTGTTGGCAAGAATGCAGTCCGGGGAAAGGAACTATTAGAGAGCATCCTCTCTCGGGATAAGAATGATGTCGACCTCCTACTGCAGAAGACAAAGATAATTCTTGGACATGGCAAGGATCAGTTGGGTAAGGATGAAATTCTTCCCTCTGCTAGATTGGATGAACCAAGGGAATGGTTCGAGGCATTGCAGATTAGGCAAGGAAGCCTGAAAAATATACAGAAACGAATAAAATCCATTGATGCTGACCTTACTGTAATCTATGATGGTTGCATCGCCTTTTTTGAAGTCATGACAGGGAGGAATAAAATAGCTCCCAAGTACCTAAGTTTGGATCAGTTGAAGGAATGGTGGCATGAGATTTATGCCCCAGATTCTAATGAGGTTGTTACCGGCCATATGTTTGATGATGCAGCTACCTACTTGGCAATAATAGACAGGTACATGGCCAGTAAGGAGGACTGGAAGAAAACCATTGAGCGATCCAATGAAGGAATTGATGCGATTAAATGTCGGCTCAAGGTTTTGCCATTGCCACCCATTGCTAAGCTGGAGGGAATATTCTCGAAGGTCCAAGGGTCACCAGCGCAGAGGAAAGACAAAGGGAGCAGCAGTTAGTGTTAACCTCGAGATTTGTGCTTCCCTATTATCATAGGGCATGCATTGGACCGGACTTCCTTGGGGACTGTGCCTTGGCCGACTTGGATGATGGCATTAAATGTGTGCCTTAGTTTGTTTCCTTGGCCGACCTGTTTTGGTTGTTTTTATTATTTTGTAAAAATGTTTGGCTGGGCCGACATGTTTTGGGGAGAATTTTGGTATAAGTTGGCATTTTTTGCCTCATTGTAGGGGGTTGAGTTCAGAAATTTGTTGTAGACATTAGCAAGACAGTAATAGAGATTAGCAGGAGCAATAGTTAGAGTTTTTTAGAATTTCTTGAAGCAAATACCATATTTAGAACAGTTGAATTGTTGCAGCATTTGGTGATTAATACAATTGAAGGCATTGTGGTTGTTCTTGGTGAAATCCTTTGTGTTATCTCATCTTGCATGGTTCTTTTGTTCTATCTTTTACATTGCTTGAAGATCTAGGGTTTTAAAGTTAGAAATAAATCAGTTTAGTTGGATAAATGGTGTATGTGATTTTATATTTGGAATGTTGGTAGCTATCTCTGGTCTATACTCCCAGTAACTATCTGATTGTAGTAGGTTGGTGAAGTCAACCTGGACCGTATATTCAAATGTGCTTAAGTTCGGTTGTAGATGCAAGCCTATGATTTGAAAATCTGTATTCCTCAGAAGATTGCACTGTTCTTGTAAGATTGCCTTGTGGGTCGAACAGGAATTGGTTATTTGAGATAGGTCCATTCCAGATATTTGTCATTTGCATTGCTTGTCCCTGCAATAGTTTAGATTTTGTTACTTCCTTGCATCCCTATCTTTTGCAATTTCTTTATTATTTAGTTAGATTTAGGATTCAAGATCATCATATTGTCAGATCTGATAAATTGAGAGGGTTTCGTTTGCTTGTAGTAAGGTCCGATTGTGATTACCAGCAATTTCACATTTTATCTGAGTTGTTTTATGCATTGTTATGACCTAACACCCGAGAGACCTTGGGGTGATTTTCAGTGACTTATTGTTGGAAGTAACCTTTCAAGAGAGATAGAATATTGCATTCTATCTGAGTTGTTGCTGTGCAGAAAACACCATCAACAGATTGGCGCTAGAAGGAGGGTCTGAATGAGCACACTGGATCGTTTCTTGAATGCCATCTCTCTAGAGAGATTTAGGAGAAATACCAGATCTACCGCCAGAGAAGAAGATTTAGAGGAACTTCAGTTTCCCAATAGGTCAAGGAGGACTAGAGGGAGAGGAGAATCATCATCGTCCGCTCCATCACCAACGTCATCCACATCTTCATATAGGGGAGAATCATGACTTCCTATCCCTTCACCAACATCATCTGCGTCTTCACATCCTGAGGTAGAGGCTATACCTATCCCTGAAGCCGTCCCCATCCAACAGCCTCAGCCTGCCGTTAACCAACCACAACCTCCACCCCCGCTCTTACCCATGAATTTCCTCGCTAATAATCCATCACCTTTGTCCTTCGGTGTTTATAATGTAATGCCTAAGAATCTTGAGCATTTCTGTTCAAAATTCCATGCCAATGACCCAAACAGAACTGCGGAAGAACACATAAGAATTTTCCAAACTTGCCTTAAAGATAGAGGAATTGTCCATGAGGATGTTGCCTGTAGGTTGTTCCCTTATTCACTAGGAGAAGAAGCCTTTTACTGGTACAACCATCTCCCTGCTAGTTCGATTCAAAATTGGAGAGACCTTGAAAAGGTTTTTTTGCAGAAGTTCCGAATACCCATCAATGCCAATGAGTTATACTTACAATTCATCAAGGTCAAGAGAGAGGTTAATGAACCCATAGCCAGTTTCAATAATAGGTTCCATCGTGCGTTCACCAGATTACAAGACCCGTATGTTTTAGATGATGGTACTGCCCTGGGGGTCTATTATGAAGCTCTAGATAGCTTGACAGCAACTTTTCTGAAATGGAGACCAAACCCTCCAGGTACCTTGGCTGATGCTTACACAGAGGCTGTCAAGCTTAGTACAGATTTGAGACAGCACTTGACTGGGCCATTGCCTTCTCTGGGACCAGTTGCCCATCCCAACCAGATTCAGGCAGTAAATCAGGCTCTCACCAATCATACCCCTATTATGAATCCGGTTCCCCAATTATCGATGGTACCACACCCTGGTCACCCCATGAACCAGAGTTCTCCTATGGCGAACTTCCCACAACAACAGATAAATCAGCCTGTATACAAGTCCCAACCGAATGGCTTCCCTGCTTACTTGCAGAATTCTGAAGTATTGCATCAGTCTTTGGGATCTGCCACAGTGCCTGTCCAACCTCTGAGTAACCCAAACCAGCCTCCCTACCGAGACCCGAATAAGGATAGGATTGATGAAATGGCTGAACAAATAAAGAAGTTAAATCTAGAAGTAACTTACTTGAGAAATCAGAATAGCCAACTACAAGCTGTTCAAAAGGGGATGCAGTCTAATCAGAACAGAGAGTTCTCGCAAGGGCAGAATTTCGACAGGGGACAACGCAATGACAGAGGATTTTATAATGACAGAGGTTACAACCAGGATAGAGGTTTCAACAATGATAGGAGGCAAAACTTTGATAGGGTCCAAGGAAGTGGGTCAGGATTTGATAAAAGGCCATCACAAGGAACTAATAATACTTGGAATACAGGGCCTAATAATGGAGGAGTTCCCACCCCATTGGATCAGCCTGCAAATCAGATCGTCAATCAATCTGCGAACCAACCAGTCAGTCAGGACAAACCTCCTACTGGTGTGTATCTCGCAGAAGCAGCCCTATCAGGATGGTGCAGACTCCATAAAATGAGTCAGCATTCAGAATTGGAATGTCCGGAGTTCCAGACTGCGGCTTCTATCTTTCAGTATGAGGTAGAGAATAATGTAAATGGGCAGGAAATTGTTCCTTCCAATTCATATGATTCCCCTATGTTGGTATTGAACCATGCTCCTTTTCCAGCCAGTAACGAAAATATGCCAGAAGAACCTGATTCCCAGAAAGATGAAACAGATCAGATTTGTAATGGAGATGAAGTGGCTCAGCTATTTAATGAAGGAGAGATGAATGACAATAGCCCCTTGGATTAGGATGAAGCTTATGTTGAAGAAGTACAGATGTTCTAGAGACAAGGATTGCGGGATATGCCTCACAGGCGTCCACCACCTGGAGGGCCTTTCACTACCTCCATTCCCCCCAACAACTTCAGTACTCCTCCAGATCCTAATGCGAGCAACAATCTGTCTTATCCACAGGTTTCCAAGCAATACCTTCTGAAAGATAGACAAGCTCAAGCAGAACCATAGAAGGAAAAGACTGTTCAAACAAGTAAGGATAAGCCAGAGGAACTGTCCAAGGAAGTCTCTACTGATATGAGTGAAGAGCAGATGACTTCGTATGTTGCAGAGGAATTCAAGAAACTAAAGGTAAACCTTTCTGCATTTGAGTTGTTAAGATTTCCTGCAATTAGGAAAGCCGTCTTAGGTACTTATGATGCAAGTTCAAAAACATTGGACAAGCCTTCTGGTGAGCATGTCAGCCAGACTTCTAGTTTTTAGCCTGTGAACACACAAAGTTAGACACAGAATAAGACCAATCCACCCCCTGGAGATAGAGGAAAAGAAAAGGATAGAACTCAAGTGGCTCAGATGGATACTCAGCCCACTTTGTTTCAAGGGAAGACGGAGACCCCTCCATTTCTGATCTCTGTCAGAATCTTTGGTAAGAACCTTCACAATTGTCTGTTAGATTCTGGTGCTTCCACTAATGTGATGCCTCTCAGAGTTTGTAGGGCTCTGGGAATTACACCTGCTGATTCCCAAAAGAAGGTCACTCAGTTGGACAGAACCGAAGTGAGTGTGGTAGGGAAACTAAACATGATTCATATGCAGATAGCTTCTGATCCTAGAATCCAATAGGTTATTAACATTCATGTAGCTGACATTCCTGATGCATACGGTTTAATTTTAGGAAGAGATTTCACTAAGGCCCTGAATGGGTATGTGTCCACCGATCACTCTCATATGTGGCTTCCCTGGAAGGGAGTGCCCAATCAGATAAGGATTGAGAGGGAGCCTAGAATGAAGTATATGATAACAGAATACCAAAAGACTTCAACCGAGGTTCTCATATCAGAAGCTGGAATGGGAAATTACTTGCTATCAACCACATATGAAGAATTAGATGTAGAGGAGGTATTGATGTTGCATACGATGCCAGTTGATACTGAAACAGGGTCCAGTCTTGTTGAAGTCCTGACAGAATCAGTTGAAGAAGAAGAAGAACCTGAGGATAGATAGATTAGCTTACTAGATAATTTCCAGGATTTCATTAAGTAATGTGTGGAGAATCAAACTCACTTGGGAAGGAAGACAAGCTTTAAGGAGTTACTCTTGCCAAATTGGTGCAGAGTTCACAATGCTTCCCATTCAGAGTTGGAGTGTTGCTTGTGTCAGACAGCAGTGGAAGAAGTGCAAAAGGGCATGAATCCATCTCGGGTGGTTAGCCCAGATGAGCAGAATCCGCAAGTAAAGTGTGAAAATCAGGAACCTGCTGTGGCTGAGGGAGCCTCTAATACCGATAAACCAAAAGACAGAATGAAGAAGACCACCACTACAGAATACTGGACTCTCAAGTTTGATGGATCTAAGTCCAAGCAGGGGGCGGGAGCTGGATTCGAGCTGATCAGTCCAAAAGGTAAGAGTTTCTTTGCAGCTCATAGGCTCCAATTTCATTGTACAAATAATGTGGCTGAATATGAAGCATTAATTCATGGACTCCTTATGGCACTCAAGAAAAAGATCAAGGTCCTGCAAGTATTTGGTGACTCAGAATTAGTGGTCAAACAAGTAAGAAAGCAGTATGTGTGCCACGACAGGAGAATGACCAACTATAGACATAGAGTGTGGGACCTCATCGAGGGATTCGACGCTTTTAATATCCAATTGATCCCAAGGAAAAAGAATCAAACTGCTGATTCTCTAGCTCAAGCGGCCAGTACTTTGCAGCCCCTGTCCCTATCAGGATTGAAGAAGTTTACTGTTGAATTAACTCCTGTCCCATCAGTCCCTGACAACGTGACTAATTTTCAGGTGTTTGAGGATGATAAACATATCCTTGACTTTATCACGAATACAGATGTTTTTGCTTCAAGATCATTGATGAAACAGAACCTCAAGAAGCAGAATTGGACCTAGAAGGTGTGCTGAACTTGAAGTCCAATACTATTCCAAGGGGAATGGTACAGCTGGAGAGAATTTTCGATATGGACAGAATCAGAGACCAGGAACAGGAATCTAAGAAAGAGTCTATTAGTGGGCAGTGTGACACTCACAATGTGGGCACTGAAGATGATGTGAAGAATGTTTTCATTGGTAAGGTTTGTACTCCTGAAGAAAGACAGGGAATAATCAGAGCCCTATACGACTTTCCAGACATAGTGGCCTGGGGTTATGAAGACTTGAAGACGTATGATACATCCATCATAACTCACACTATACCTCTCAAGCCAGGTGCTAAGCCTTTTAGACAGAGGCAGAGACCTATCAATGCACTGCTGGAGCCCCTCATACAGAAGGAAGTTCAGAAATTGCTGTCTGCCAGGATTATATTCCCTGTCAGGCATTCAACATGGGTGGCAAATCTAGTGCCCGTGAGAAAGAAGAATGGTGAAATTAGGCTCTGTGTGGACTTCAGAAATCTGAATAGGTCATCAGAGAAAGATAATTATCCAGTTCCCTCTTTGGATGAGGTGTTACAAGTGGTTAATGGATCGCAGATGATGTCCTTTTTGGACGGCTATTCAGGATATAATCAGGTGATGGTCCAGTATGAGGACAGACATAAGACTGCTTTTACAACTAAGTGGGGAACCTTCGCCTACAGAAGGATGCCATTTGGGCTTATCAATGCAGGAGCCACGTTTCAACGAGCTATGGATATCGCTTTCAAGGACATCATAGGAAAGTGCATTATCATTTATATGGATGATCTGACTGTTTTCTCCAAAAATAGAGGAGATCACATCACAGACTTGCGTAAAGTATTCCAGAAGTGCAGAGAATTCGGCATCTCTTTGAATCCCAAGAAGTGTATTTTCGGGGTTACAGAAGGTAAACTGTTAGGACATGTGATATCAGAGAAAGGCATTGCCATAGATCCAGAAAGAGTAGAGGCCATCTTGAAAATTCAGCCACCTGCCAGTAAGAAAGAGATGAAATCTTTCTTTGGTAAGATTAATTTTGTCAAGAAATTCATCACTGGGTTTGCTGAGATTGTGAAGCCATTAAATGCTATGTTAAAACAAGATGCCAAGGTCGAGTGGACTACAGAAGCGAAGGAGTCCTTTGCAGAGATTAAAAGAGCCATTGCTGATGCTCCAGTGTTGGTGAGTCCAGATTATAGTAAACCATTCTATATCTATTCCTTTGCTTCAGACCATTCATGTGCTGGAATGCTGACACAAAAGTCTGATGAGGGGAATGAGCATCCCATCGCTTTCATGAGTGCACCACTGAAGGATGCTGAGCTGAAATATCCATGTGTAGAGAAGCAAGCATATGCCCTTGTCCGAGCAGTAAAGAAATTCAGGCACTATATCCTCAGAAACAAGGTGTTTGCAATTGTTCCTGATTCCGCAGTTAAGTTATTGCTGATGCAGAATGAGTTAGGGGAGCGCAGAGCTAAATGGGTGACTATGCTACAGGAGTACGACATTGAGATCCAGCCCATGAAGCTGGTAAGAGGACAGGGACTCACCCAGACCATGGCAGAGATAGGCCCTGAATTGTCTGTCTGTAACTATGACGTTGAAGAGGTTTCCCCAGATGGCTGGTATAATGATATAGTTTATTATTTGCTGAATCAGCGAGCTCCTGGTCACTTAAATGCAGTACAGAGGCGAGCCTTGAGATTGAAAAGTGATGGTTTCATGCTGAAAGGGGCCATCCTATACAAGAAGAATCATGAAGGTATTTACTTGAGGTGCCTTGGAAAACAGGAAGCTGAAAGGGTAATAAATGAGTTTCACAAAAAATACGGCACTGGTCATGGTTCTGCCATCGCTACTGCAAATCAGATTTTGAGGGCGGGATACTACTGGCCTACCCTATTCAAGGATGTTCATCATCATGTCTGGACCTGTCACATTTGTCAGACTGCAGTGACACGGGAAAGGTGTGCAGCACTTCCGCTCTAGTCTGTTATTGAGGTAAAACTTTGCTCAATGGGGTATGGATTTATAGGCCCCATCAATCCACCATCTTCTGCTAGACACAGGTATATCCTTACCATAACTAATTACTTTACAAGATGGACTGAAGCTTTTGCTTGTAGGCAGTGTACATCAGAGGTAGTAATTGATTTTTTTAGAATCTGCCATTCTTAATCGGTTTGGGTGTCCTGTTGCTGTTATGTGTGATAATGGTCCTGCCTTTGCATCTTTGAAATTCTCAAACTGGGCTTTTGATCATGGCATTGTTGTCAAATTTGCATCTAATTATTATCCCCAGGGGAATGGTCTAGCTGAATCCTCTAACAAGAACCTGTTAACTGTCATCCAAAAATTGTTAGAGAGGAACCCAAAAGACTGGCATACCCAACTTCGATTTGCTCTTTGGGCAGATCGTACCAGAGTTAAAGCCTCTATTGGTACCTCTCCTTATCATTTAGTGTACGGCCTGGAACCAGTTTTCCCTATCCAACTCAAAATCCCAACTCTACAGTTTATTAACCAGTTTTACGATGAAGGGGATAGAAGGGAAGCCAGGTTAGCTGAATTATTGCACCTTGAAGAGAAACAGGACAATGCCTTGGAAAAATTTGCCAAACACCTCGTGGGTAGTCGGTTTATTATTTGACAGAGAGCCAGTTAAGGCTTCTTCAGATTTCCGACCTTTGTCCTCAGATTGGGATAGTTTGCCATGATCGAAGGGAGCCATGGAAATTTGATAAATTGTGGTCATCCCAGCCTTAGACGTACAAAATTCTGGGAGATAATGCCTTCCTCATTGAGGACTCTCAATGAGAGACATACCACTGCTAATGGGCAGATTCATTATTTCCACCTTGGAGTCGCTCTCACTTTCCTCGTAGTCAGCTAGCTAGGCTAGTTTCTCTTTGTTTGTTCTCATTTATTCTTATTAGGTAGGCTCTCTCTCATTTATCGGCCTTTGTTTGGTTTATAGGTTTGTTTCTTGGTTTATTTGTTTCCTATTTCTATGCTGCCTTTTGCTTTGGTCCAATCTCTTTGGATTGTGGGTGCATCCAGATGATAATGGTGGGTACAGCAGTCCGATGTTCCCCGACATTTCCTTACAAATTTTGGATCATTTTTCTAGAATGTTATGTATGGATTCTCATGTCTATAAGCCATTATCCTTGAGGTAAGGCTAAGGTTTCCGTCCGCCCTCGAATAGAATATATTGGGGTCTTATAATCTTTAATCTTTAAACATTCCTCGGTTGTGTGCTGTCCTTACTTTGGTCCGATAGGTGAAAATCTTTTCTCGCCTAGTGCCACTGGTTCTCAAATACCCCGAAGTGTGAACTTCACTGTTCACAGGTTGAATAAGTTGAGTAAAAAAAAATAAAAATATATATATATATATATATTGAAAATCTTGAGGTTTGAATTCAACTCATCAGGGGGATCTGAATATCTCTACCGGGGCTATAGACGCCTGGCTGGCAGTAGAGCTATGTTCAGGAGGATCACAGCGATAACCTCGTCGGGGCTATGGACACCCGACTGGCAGCGAGGCTCTATCCAGGTTACTTTTAGGGTCAGAATTTTTACGTAGCCTGTTCATACCGAGTCTAGTTCTTTTGCAAGTGAAGGTAGGTAATATATGCATGTGCACACACTTAGACCCTGATATAGGAATGTCTGCATGGCTGGGAGTTTCTTTGCTTTAACTTAGGGTGGTGGCTAGGTATCTGAGTTGAAACCAGAAATTCTGGGATCTTGATTCCAGTTTGTCATCAAAATGCTCAGGAGCATTTCCCCAGCAGAGTCGCCATTTGTTGTGCAGTTTTTGCACACACGCCCCACTGGGAGTGGGTACCCTCTCTTTTGATGTCTTTGACCTTTGATTTTGTTGGATTTATCATTTTAGGGTCTTGACATGTTGGTCTTGCTGGCTTTACCCTTGCCTTGGGGTTGCAATTGATTGAAATTGAGTTTTGGGCCAAATCCGGGTTTTCACCTGGATCCGGAATTTTCCGCCTTTGGCGGATTTTTTCGGCCCTGGTTCCTTGTCCGTCTCTTGCCGGATTCTCCGATTCTGGGTTTCTTCCTGACTTCGGGATTTTTCGGTCCAATCGGATTTTCCCGGATTCTGTCAAAATCCCAATCTTCCTGATTTCTCCGGCTTCTGCATTTCCGCAGGATCCGTGTCTCCGCGCATTCTGGGATTCTTTGAAATTCCATTTGGGGCTCGGGTTTCCGAACTTGTCAGAAGGGTCTTATCGCGCATTAATGGCTGAGGTACCTTGGCTCAGATGGGTATAAGGGCGAATTTAGGGCATTTTCTGATTCATTCCAACTTCGATTGCTTCCTTGATTTGCTCTGGCGATTTAAGAACTTTCAATTGAGCTTTGAGAATTGATCTTGGGTTTGTTCGCGCGAGGATTGTTTGAGTGTTGCCACCGATATCTTTGTGCTTGGACGTGTTTGCTGCGTGGTCAATTTTCTGAGTTCGATTTCTGCTCGCTTTGATCCATGGTATGTATTCGTTGCTCCTCCCTTTGCTTGCGTGATGATTTGGGGTTTCCTTGTATTGGGTATTGTTGAATTTGGGGTCGGCCCTTGTTTTGGTTTTATTTTCATATTTATACGGTCGGGGTTGGACCCGTTTTTACTATTGAACCCATCTCCCGTGTTCCCATGGGCTTTGTTTGTCTGTTCGAGTGCATATTTATCCTTTAGATGGCGTTCTGGATCGGACTCCTTGTTTGTTTTGGGCGCGAGATGTGTTACCATGCGGATTTAGGGTTTCCTCGATGTTTCGGCTAGAACGAGGGTTTTATCTTGTGCTTGAGTGATTTTCGCCCCACGTTGTGTTGGCTTCCCCGTCTCGTGAGGATTGGAGGGTTTTTAGGTAAATCATGAACTGATATTTTTAACCTGAAAGCTTGCTCTAGTTTTAATGGTGAAAAGGGTGGTTATTCGATTTAGGGCGTCATCGTTTTAGCACGAGGATTTCTCCTTTGAGGGCTTGTGGGAGTTGGAATCCTTTGCATACTCGAGATTGTTGATTATCGTAGGTTTTAAGATCATTTGAGATCAGGTAGTGGAGATCCCGTGGTCGCTTGGGTTTTGGTGTATGTTTTGCCATTTTTCGGGTTCCCGAGCCTGTCGCGGAATTTCCTTGCTCCCGGATTTTCCCAGTTTGGGCTTATTCCGCGGACAGGGTTAATTTCCGGTGCGTTTTATGCTGTCCGCGAAAATCCGTTCCATCCGGATTTTTTTGGATTTCCTGTCTGGTTGCATTCTTTTGTATATTTCGATGATAGGATTGATGGAATGATCATTCATGCTTATTTCTTGTTGCCAATGAGTAAAATTAACGATTATCTTTCGATTTTCCGAGCGTATTAATGATTTATATGGCTAATAGTGCTTTGGCAGCAGGAATCCGTCTGGGTCGGATTTCTCCGAAATTCTGCCCCGACGGTATTTTCTCGGTTTACACAATTTTCCCGGATTATTTGATTTCTCCGGATCCCGAAAGACTGGCAAATAGCAATGGATTTTAGTGGTTTTATATGATGTGTGCTAACTCTTTTGATTGATATGAGCTTAATAATTGAATTCTAATGATGATTCTTGAATGTGCAGGCCGAATCAAGCAAGGCTACTGCTGGGAAGTCCAAAGGTGGTGCCGGGGCATCTTCAGTTTCTGAGACAGAAAGGTTAAGATTGGACATGAAAAGTCAGGTCCCAGAGAGCAAGATATCCTCCGTGTGGGCTGATGTGTCCGATACCAACGTCGGTGCCTGGCGCTATGAGGAATTCAAACAAAGAACAGCTGAGAAGGACCAGTCACCTTTGAGGCAAGGAATGATGAATTCGGGGTTCGTGCATGTGGCAGGATTCCCTCCAGCAGTCCAGTGCTACGAGTTGATCTTGGAGTGTGCTAGGCAGTACGCTTTTGATACGCAGATGGTGGTCAGCACCGAGGGACGAGTCTTGGCCAATTTCAGTCCAGCATCCATTGCCCGGGCCTTCAGCATGCCGGATCTTCCTTCGGTCTGTGCCTTAAACATTGACACAGCTCGAACATACTATGAGAACGAGCCAGTTAAGGCTCAACAGATCATTAATTCATGGCTGGAGAATCCAAAATCCCACCACTCCAAGTTGCCTAAACAGTTGCACAGGGTGAAGTTTAGGCCGGATATCTATGATGCTATTACACTGTTGAGCAGGGTGGCCGGACTTAAAACTGCCGGAGTATTGGAAAATTGGATGGTCCATGTGATCACCAAGATGGGCCAAGGGACAAATTATCACTGGGCAGGTCTCATCAGTGCGGAAATTGACAAACAACTGAGGAATGTCCTGGAGTCAAAGAAGTTCACCATGTCCTACATCATATATGTACTGGCCATCTCCTATCCTTACAAGGGACTGACTCCAGCAGGAACCATTGGACAAGACATCATCTACGAGGTCTATCCGGAACTAGATTTGGGACATGGAGATTATAGGAGGGCTAATGATGCATTTACAATGCACATTACCTAGACCCTTCAGAATGCGGAACATATCAGATTGTCTGATGGGGCCAAAGGATTGATTAAGAATTACGGGGCTTGGTTCATCCAGTTCCCCACTTTCACTTATCTCTGCATTGATGGATGCCCTGTTGCACCCTACAGATTGCCTAGGTATCCCACTGACCACATAGTGCTCCTGGAGGTCGTAAGACAAATTTGTGAGTTCGATGCAGTGGTGAAGAGGGAGAAGCATAAGACTGGCTTTGGAAGTGACTTCCCTCTTGGGATTGGCGTGGGGGAAGTGTGCCCGTCCATCCAATCAGCTCACACTGCAGGTGAGGAGTTAGCCGCGTATGGATTCTCTTTCCATTCAAAGAGAATAAACTTTGACATAACTGGAGAGGCACATAAGAGAGCTACCTGGGAATTTAGGCATAAAGAGGATTTGGAGGACTACTGGGTCAACATCAAGGATGACCTGGATGCAAGAAAGAAAAGGTATTCCCGGCTGCCTGTGGAGGCAATCAGACAGTATAATGTGAAGCTGATTCCGGATCAGCTGGATGATGATGGGAAACTGGTCAGGACCATGTTTATGAGCCCATTAAGGACAGGTCAGTGGCAGATATTGATTGGAATGAGCCTGAGGTGACAGAGTTGGAAGATTTGATGGCTCCAGTGCTAAGATTTACTTTGTCTTGGATAAAGCATGAAGTCTAGGTGTTAGAGAGTGCCAAGGTGCCTTGTACCTTCGATTTGATGGGGAATCTCAACCCCATGTCCACTTCTGAAGAATCCGGGGAGGAGGACCCCAAAGGAAAAATAGCTAAAACCTCCCCTTTCAAGATCAAAGTCAGAAGTCCTAAGGGAACTCAACCTGCAGCAAAAAGGAAACCAATTGGCAAGCACAGGTGGAAGACCCTAACCATCAGCAAGTCCTCGGATGAGGAGGAAGCAGAGAAAGCTGAAGGAGAAGATGCTCCTCCGCCGCCAAAGAAAGTTAGAACTACAAGGGTGGCCAAGAAGAAATACCAAACTGCTTTGGAGGATGAACCTCCAGTTGTGGATGTGGAGAGCTCCGGAGGGGAGAAGACCAAAGTGTATACCAGAAGATCCAGAACTCCTTCCCCAAAGGATGCCGCACAACCCAGGGATTCTTCTCCAATATAGCCAGCTAAAGAACAGGACAAGCCTATCTCTCCTCCACAGAGTGTAACAGAACTGGAGAATCCGGATGAACAGGAAATTAGCGGAGAGGCAGAACCATTCATAGAAGGAACATTATTCAGTGAGGCTGCCGAGCTTGATGTGGAAACAGAGGAAAGGCACACTTCTCCCTTGGTGTAGTATGAGGATTCTCCGGAGAGTGAGAAAGGCCGCGGATCACAGGAACTGGAGGAAGGCCTACCTGCTCGGACTCCATCACCGGTGCATCTAGAATTGGGACTTGAAGAGGCTGAGCTAGGTGAGCAACCTCCAGAGAAAGAAGATGACAAGGCAACAGCCGAGGAGGAATTCGAGGCAACTAGCTGCAGAAGGAGAAAAAGCCACAGAAGACCTGGGGAAAACTGATACAGAAGGAATCCGACGGACCCCGTAGCCCCGGACTGGCTGGAGAAGGAAATTGCAAAGAAGAAACAAGTGATTGTAGAGGACACTCCTCTTGACTGGGATGCAATGTTATCTCAAATCGGTAAGGGGAAGAAGAAGGCTGCGAGGGTAATTTCCCGGGTGGAAAGAGATGAGGTGCACAACCGAGTAGTTCACATCGCCACCCCTGCTGCAGACAAAATGAGAGATGAGGTAACTGGCCAGGATTACAACATCCAAACCATTAACCTTGGACCGGCCTCCCTAGAGCAGGACATTGAGGAATTTGAGGGGTCAAGTGCGGTAATTGTGGACAGATTGAAGAAGGAGACCCAGTCAAAACGGGAGTTGAAAAGAGAAAATGAGAGGTTAAGGAAAAGCTTAGAAGAGGTCATGAAACCTCTACAGTCCCTCCATCCGTCCTCCTCTTCTACTCCCAGATTTCTGCCAAAGGAGACAATCTCTGGCATTGAAAAGATGAAGGCCTCTGCGCAAGCTGCCACCGACTGGTTGATGAGTGTTCAGACACAGGGGGATGAAGCTATTAAGGAGATGTTGTCTGTTGGCAAGCATGCAGTCCGGGGAAAGGAACTATTAGAGAGCATCCTCTCTCGGGATAAGAATGATGTCGACCTCCTGCTGCAGAAGACAAAGATAATTCTTGGACATGGCAAGGATCAGTTGGGTAAAGATGGAATTCTTCCCTCTGCCAGATTGGATGAACCATGGGAATGGTTTGAGGCGTTGCAGATCTGGCAAGGAAGCCTGAAAAAGATACAAAAATGAAGAAAGTCCATTGATGCTGACCTTACTGCAATCTATGATGGTTGCATCGCTTTTTTTGAAGTCATGACAGGGAGGAATAAAATAGCTCCCAAGTACCTGAGTTTGGATCAGTTGAAGGAATGGTGGCATGAGATTTATGCCCCAGATTCTGATGAGGTTGTTACCGGCCATATGTTTGATGATGCAGCTACCTACTTGGCAGTGATAGACAGGTACATGGCCAGCAAGGAGGACTGGAAGAAAACTATTGAGCGATCCAATGAGGGAATCGATGCGATTAAATGTCGGCTCAAGGTTTTGCCATTGCCACCCATTGCTGAGCTGGAAGGGATATTCTCGAAGGTCCAAGGGTCACCAGCGCAGAGGAAAGACAAAGGGAGTAGCAGTTAGTGTTAACTTCGAGATTTGTGCTTCCCTATTATCATAGGGCATGCATTGGACCGGACTTCCTTGGGGACTGTGCCTTGGCCGACTTGGATGATGGCATTAAATGTGTGCCTTAGTTTGTTTCCTTGGCTGACCTGTTTTGGCGGGTTTTTATTATTTTTGTAAGATGTTTGGCTGGGCCGACATGTTTTGGGGGGAATTTTGGTATAAGTTGGCATTTTGCCTCATTGTAAGGGTGGAGTTCAAAAATTTGTTGTGGACATTAGCAAGACAGTAATAGAGATTAGCAGGAGCTATAGTAAGAGTTTTAGAATTTCTTGAAGCAAATACCATATTTAGAACAGTTGAATTGTTGCAGCATTTGGTGATTAATACAATTGAAGGCATTGTGGTTGTTCCTGGTGAAATCCTTTGTGTTATCTCATCCTACATGGTTCCTTTGTTCTATCTTTTACATTGCTTGAAGATCTAGGGTTTTAAAGTTAGAAATATATCAGTTTAGTTGGATAAATGGTGTATGTGATTTTATATTTGGAATGTTGGTAGCTATCTCTGGTCTATACTCCCAGTAACTATCTGATTGTAGTAGGCTGGTGAAGTCAACCTGGACCGTATATTCAAATGTGCTTAAGTTCGGTTGTAGATGCAAGTCTATGATTTGAAAATCTGTATTCCTCAGAAGATTGCACTGTTCTTGTAAGATTTCCTTATGGGTCGAACAGGAATTGGTTATTTGAGATAGGTCCATTCCAGATATTTGTCATTTTCATTGCTTGTCCCTGCAATAGTTTAGATTTTGTTACTTCCTTGCATCCCTATCTTTTGCAATTTCTTTATTATTCAGTTAGATTTAGGATTCAAGATCATCATATTGTCAGATCTGATAAATTGAGAGGGTTCAGTTTGCTTGTAGTAAGGTCCGATTGTGATTACCAGCAATTTCACATTTTATCTGAGTTGTTTTATGCATTGTTATGACCTAACACCCGAGAGACCTTGGGGTGATTTTCAGTGATTTATTGTTGGAAATAACCTTTCAAGAGAGATAGAATATTGCATTCTATCCGAAAGTTGTTGCTGTGTAAAACACCATCAACAAGTATGTTATGATCCTACAGCTATTATATGACAAGGATAAAAGTGCATGCTTTAAGGGATTATCTCTATCATATAAAATTTCTTAAGGATCCTCCCGACACTCATCAGTACCATGCCCAAGAACTCTGTGATATTGAAAATGAGACATGTTTGTTTTCTTATGCTTTGGATTTAGATTTTCTCTTATGGGTCGTAGACATAGAAATACATGCATTGACATCACACTCAATCTTGATCTACTAACATCGCTTCATCCTGAATTATCCCTCTATCTAACCATTTAATCAAATAGCCTTATTTGATTAAAGTCATCATAATTCCCCTTTTAATTAAATAAATCCCTCGATTTAATTAAATCATTGTCTCTATGTAATTAACTAGGTCATTTCATCTTCCTATCTTTATTTAATTAAATAATCCATATTATTTGATTAAATCTCTAAAGTTCATCTAATTAAATTAAATAAATTAAAAATTTATCTAATTTAATCTAACATCACCCATTTGGTTAAATAAATCAAAAATATTTATTTAACTACATCTAAATCATTCTCTTCTCATTTTGAGTTATTTAAATCCTAAAATATAAGTCAAAATGGTCAAATCAACTAACATCATTTAAATTAATCAAATCATGATTAATGCTAATCCTAATCAATCAAATCCTCTAACATCATTTAAATTAATCAAATCATGATTAATGCTAATCCTAATCAATCAAATCCTCTAGATTTTACCACTTGCACATGAAAATAGATTTAATTGATTTATTAACTCTCTATTTTCCTTCAACAAGGCATCTTTTGAGGAATATTCTTCAAGTTTGAATTCAAAAATCCAAGTTGACTTGTCCTTCCAACAAGGCATTTACTCTCTCTTACATGTCCTTTTCCTTGAGCCAATTGGCATTCAATGCATTCTTCCTTCCCTCTTGTATGTCATTTCAACAATTTCAAAATTCAAATATATGCATTTATTGGCACAATCCTCAAAACTTGCACATCCTCCATCCATTCATAGGTTGACAAGTGGCACTTTGCCATTGGTTAATTCTTAGTCCCACATTGCTCTATTTTGGACATTCATCCATCTTCTCATTCTATAAATAAGAGGCTAATCTCCTCATTTCATCATCCACAATTTGAGTAAACTTACTATTCTCAAATTATTAGCAAATTCCATCCATTATTATTGAGTTCATAGCTCGGTTATGCAGATTTTTCTATTGGAGCACTCATCAAGCATCAACAAAGTGGATCACTCTTCATCACACATCAAGCCTGCATCATAGGAGTTGGGAAAGGCCCAATTTTCACATCAAATTGGCACCAATTCCCCCATGGGATCAAGAGTTTGCTTGTTTTAATAGGATCTTAATCTATTTCATTATGTTCTTCATTCTTCTTTCCTATTTTTAAACTATGCTAATGGATTTCATGGGGAATTCTTGTTCTTGCTTGCATTTCACCTTCTAATGTGTTTGTTCATGTTGTTTTGCAGGTATTTGGATTGGGGTTTGCACATTTGGTGCTAGAAGGAGGGAAATCTCACCTTTCAATCACTTTTTTTATTATCAAAATTATGCATTTTTCTTTGTTTACAGGTTCAGTGTCACTGTTCAGCACCATTGGTTCTCCAGCATCACTATACAAGACCACTGAAAATTCAAACTCTGATGCTTCGATCTTCCCACCCAAGATTTTGAACTTTAAACTATGTCGCTGGACCAATCAGACTTGCAGGAATTTTTAAAAAAATAAAACTACACTACTGGGCAAAAGGGTGACGCCTTCACGCTCACTGGCCTGACTGCAGAGTGTTGTTGACTGGCAAGCAGTGCTATACAGTACTGCTAGAGAAATCAAACTGTGACACCTTCACGAATTGCACCACTGGAGGGGAGTATGAAGTGAAATTTAATTTACAACACGTGCTTTTTTTCAAATTTTGCTTCTTCTGTCTATTTTTTGTCTTTTTGACCTCTTTTTTGCAGAATATAACTGATTTTTCCTTTTAGGTTGAATTGATTAAAGACGAAGAGGAAGAGAAGCATGTTGATGTCATTTCACAAAAACAAGTATTTTTAAACACTTTAGTGTTTGTTTAACACTTTTTGAGGATTCATTATTCCTCTTAAGGAAAATTTTTCATCTTTTATGCTTAGGATATACTAATTTCATTTGGGCTTTAAAAAGAATATTTGAATATTTACTACAAAAAGCTTAAAATGAATATTAGGACTCAAATCTACTAAAGTTTGTTTTGGGATTAAAAATTGAAAAAGGCAATTCATCACACTTACTTTGGTGCTTTTAAAATGAACTCACAATTGCTTTGAAAGGTTAAAATGAATATGTACAACTTTGTTTTTGTGATTCCTTACTTAAACTATCATCGAAAAGGATGTATATGCTTCTCTCGCACTTTATATCAATCTTCAGAATCAAAAGGCCTTTTTTATGATCTTAGGCTAAGATAAAGTAGTCACCTCCACACTTCATTTTGGGAAATAAAATTGAACAAAGCTTGCAAGTGTGAGTTAGGTATGTCGCGTGGATTTTCCCTTTGTTTCTAAACGAAGGTTGATCAAACTGCGAATGTGCTTGCTTGCTATCATTTACCTTTAGAGGGGTCTGCCTAAGAGACACATCCACAAGGAGAACTCGAAGGTGACTCCAACCAGTTTTTCATTCGGTCCGGTATATAAATGGATAAGACTAAACTATCAAGTCCTCATGGTATGTAGGCCTTAGCCGTACAATGTCTTTTAGAATGGGGTATTACCATAAAAAGTATAAGATCCCCTAGTAAGATTGATTAAAGCCTTTAGTGGCTTGATGGACACTCGCAAGGTGCCATGTGCCCAATGTCTTGTCATTAAGAACCTTGTTTGTAGTAGCCAACTAGTCCATCCAACGAGTTTATCAAAGTGGTGCATTAGAACTTAGATTCCAAGAAGTTACTTGCCATGTCCGATCTTGGTTAAAATATAGAGGTTAAGACTTCATTCTTAACATACCTTCATATTTTTTCCTTGGTTGCATATAAAATCATCTCTTCTACTATGAAGGGCATGAGGCAAGCCCACCAAGAAAAATGTACCAATTGAGCTAGGGTGTTATATTACTTATGAGTCAAAACGCTTTGCTTGCTCGAAAACATTGGAAAACAAACACTTAACATCATCATTCAAAATTCCAAACCCTTTAGGAGGTAAATACAATTGACCAAATTCATGTGTTATTGCTTTCCCTTGGGATTCGCATCCTTAGAGGTTTATAAACACTTGAACTTACATCTCAATTTTCCTACTAAAGATCAACAATAGGTAACCCTTGCCTTGAATTCATCAAATTTCTACATAACATACTTTGTGGGATTCAAAGATATTAAGACATTGGACATCTAGTTTGGAAAAACTAATCAAAAGAAGTGTTTGTGGTAAAATAAAGTCACTATGCAAAGATAACAAAATTGGCTCTCACATGTGTTGAAACCTCATGATTTCCAAGAAATTCAAAATTCCAAAATGAAAGTCCTTGAGTCAAAGTTCAAAATTTAGGAGTCACACTCAAAAGATCATCAAGAGATACAATAGAAAGTGCAATCAAAAGCAACACATCAAGATAAGCAAAATTTTCACAAGGTTCTATAGGCTCGTCCCTTTGAACAATCCGAAAATGTATGCTCAATTTGAACCACTTCTTAGTTATAGAGGTCCTTAGAAGCATTGCATGTTCTTCAATACCGAGGTCTAGGTAAACAAAGTGTCTTTCTAGGTACATCTTAGGATCAAAATCAAAATATTTTTCATCCATCCTTCAAACATCAAACCAAAAACCATCTCACCATTATCTTTTGAGAAAATCTTGAAATTATCCTTCATGTAGGATTTTTGGAAAAAATAAAAATTATCAAATCCTTGAAATCTTTATCAAATCATCTTTGGCTAGGTATGTGTAGATGCATCCTTTTGCATATGCTTAGTCAAAATTATCAAACCATCTTATTTAGCTAGGTATATGTAGATGCATTCGTCTTCATATGCTTGGTTAAGTTATCTTGTTTGAATAGGTGTGGGTAGATGCATCCTTCTCCCTACACATATTCAAATTATCATCCTTTGATAAAATTTACCCCTTAGATAATCATCCAACATATTAGGGTCTATTTGTTCAATCAAAGCAAACAAAAAAAATCAAGTCAAGGACAATCCCAAAAATCAAAATCAAAATCCAAACATATCCAAAAGTCCTAAAAGTCTAGCATTCCCCTCAAGATTTATCAAAAGATCAAACATCCACATCATCCATCTCTTGCATCATCATCATATCGCCCTTTGATCCTGAAGATATCCTAAAAATTTCTCTTTTGTGCTTAAAATAAGATCAATCCAAAGAACTAGAGATTCATCCCCCATATTCTTGAAAATTGATCCTTTTTTTATGGTTCAAACTAGATATCAATACAAGAACATGGAAGCTGACAAAGAATCGCCTGCTTCAAGTGACCTAAGCCAAATAAATGCCAAATAAATCTCATTGAATCAAGAAATCCTTTGACTAACTCATCATCACAAAATCCACAAGAGGAAATTCAACAAGAAGATCTTACCTTTGGGCATACAAAGTGGATATATGTGTCTGTTGTGAAGAAGATGAAACCCTGATAACAGTCCATGGTCTGACACTGGATCTGGGCTTCCGTACAATCTAAGCACTAGCTAAACTATCGAATCTATGCCTCACTGCTCTCTCTGCCTCCCCCCCATCATCTCCCCCATCATCCCCACCATC
The DNA here is from genome assembly GCA_007258455.2 of Sequoia sempervirens. Classification (NCBI taxonomy): domain Eukaryota; kingdom Viridiplantae; phylum Streptophyta; class Pinopsida; order Cupressales; family Cupressaceae; genus Sequoia; species Sequoia sempervirens. The sequence goes on from VDFB02000017.1 coordinate 318,482,183, forward strand.
TGAGCTGCCCTCCTCATCTCCGCCAACCTCCTCATCTCAGCCAACCTCCTCATCTACACTCTCCTCCTCCTCCTCCTCTCCTCAACCCACTACCTACTCTCTTCCAACTGCACCCTCCTGTCTCTCCACCTCTAGCTATTGTACAACTACAATGGGCCTTGACTCATCTGGGCATGTAAACTGTGGAAATCGATGAGTGTGGAAGTACACTAGGTACTCATCTGACATACCTGCATCTATAACCTCTAGCATGTATACCCATACCTCTAGCTGCAAGCTAGCATACTCTATGTATGCCACCTGGTAAGCAATATAGTGTCCCCATCCAGGATCATCCTTGCGCCGCCCATAATGAGCAATGCCCTGTGGCATCCCCTGCATGAATCCATACTATCTCTGCACCCGCAAGGCCAAAAATCTCTCAATAATGAACGGAGTCTGTCCTATCAAATATCGAGGTATGCAGACAAATGGCATCTCCAAGTGATCCATGCCTCAGGACTCACAATCTATATATGGCCTCCATATAATGGCATCCACATCATCCAACGCGCACCGCCAATACTCCAACTTGACCAGCTTGGGCTGGACAAGTGCACCTGAATACGCCTCCACATATGGCCTACCTGGTGGCCTCGCCCTGGCACATGCTGGCCTAGTAACTGCAATATGCTCCCAGGCCCAGATCTGGAGCAGCGTCACACCACTGGCCAAACTAGTCGACCCTCGGTACACTACCTAATGTAAATCATGATACAAATGTGCCAAAATGCAGCTCCCCCAAGAGTACCTCCGTGGCTGAGTCACCATCTACTCTAGCATCCTCCCCCACCCAACTGAAAATCCCTTCGACCGATGGTTCGGTCCAAGGAAACCTCCAATAAATGCCACCAACACCGCAACTAAGGTTGGATACCTGCTAAAATCCACCCACGACACCCAATATCTGGCTATAGACACATCACTATAGATCCTCCTCAGTGCCTCTGTCCCACCTATCTCCTTGTGGCCATAAACCACAAGAGCACCTACCAGAGGAATCCCTAGAATCCTATACACGTCCTTAGGTGTCATAGTTATCTTACCCGTTGGCAAGTGAAAGTTGTTATGATCAGAATGCCACCTCTCTGCCAGTGCAGTCAAGAGTCCCCTGTTGACTTGAATCCCTCGCGGGGTGGTCAACAAGGATCCCAATCCATAGGAACCTATCCACTGTACCTCTATAGGAGTCAGCTCTCCTATCTGATCCCAACATATTAGAAAACGCTCTCTAATCTGCAGGTTGTCAAACACCTCCTATGATCATCACAACGACAACTAATCAGACTCATACCAAAGACTCATATCATGTGCTCTATCTAATCAGTGACCCATATCAAGTAACCCATATCGACGACCCATATTAGTGACCCATATCACACAATCACAACATCATTCTATTTGTATTTCAAGCATAAATGCAAATATGTTTTCATATCAATCCTTTACTATTTGTTTTCTATCGCAGAAAGCAAATTTATCAAGAGTCATATCAATCATTTACTATTTGTTTTCTATCGTAGAAAGAAAATTTATCAAGAGTCATATCAATCATTTACTATTTGTTTTCTATTGTAGAAATAAAATTTATCAAGTCATATCAATCCTTTACTATTTGTTTTCTATCGCAGAAAGAAAATTTATCAAGAGTCATATCAATCATTTACTATTTGTTTTCTATCGCAGAAAGAAAATTTATCAGGAGTCATATCAATCATTTACTATTTGTTTTCTATCAAATAAAATTTATCAGAAGTCCTATAAGGCATTTACTCTTTGTGTTCTATTCGGAGAAGCAAAGTTATTAGTTAATCATCAAATTTTTCTACCATTTATCCATATCAACATGATTGCAAAACAATTTTTTTATCTATTGACCAAGGACGCAATATAGACCATCAATTTTTCAACATGGCATTCAGTCAAAAAAAATTTCTAGATGCGCTAATCTGCACCTTCGATGCACTAAAACTCTAAAAGTGCCACAGTCTACCTCAAAAGCGCTAAACTCATTCTATCCGTTGTCGCATCCTAAAAGTGCTAAAGTTTCACCTAAATGCACTAAATCTTATATGCGCTAATCCACACAGTGGATGCGCTATTTTATCATCTCGAAGCGCTAAACCAGTAAATGCGCTAAACTACCCAGCATATGCGCCACTTAAAACCCTATATGTGCTAACGCACCCTTGTGGTGACAATTCCTAGATGCGCAACTTTGTGCCCTAGATGCGCGACTCTGTGCTCTAGCCAGACTCACACCTATAAGCGCTAATCTACACTTCGTATGCGCTAGAACACCTGGTTTTACCCTACACCATATATGCACTAAAAAACACCCTCTAAGCGCTACGAAAATTTGCGAATACACTAAAACAGAACTGCAGATGCGCTAAAACTAAATTTCAAAACTTAAATCCGCATAAAAAAATGTACAAAAATCACTAAAAATCAGGAAATTTTGATGCACAAAGGGTTTAATCGACTCACCAGTGGTCCATACGCGGCTGGTCTCTGAAATCACCGTGCCCGCTCGAATCTATGAGTGTGATATGGAATCGGCATCTTGCTGAGTAACTGTCAAAGCATCCAAATCACTATAGCGAAAGAGTGAAAATTACTTTTACTTTCCCCTTTTTACCTAATATGGGTCATCTACAGTGGGTCTTTAAGGGCATTTTTTTGTTTTTTGGGAGCTAAATCACTGAACACCTAGTAGAAGGTCATTTTCATCAGATTTTTTAAATTCATATCATCCTTCTTGATTTACCTCCTGAGGGGGCATCATCAGCATCAACATCAAAAACTTATCAAGGGAAAAATAATTTTATTTTCTTTGAAGCAATATGTTTCACACATTAGTTCAAAGAGGGGAAAAATGTATGTGCATAAAATTGGTCATGTTTAAATAATCCTGACATTTAATTAAATATTTATTATTTAATTAATTCCTCTAAAGTCTTCTACAGGTAATTAAATTTAATTAATTTAATTACATTGTTCATTCATCATTCTCCCACCATAATTAAATAAATTCATTTTATTTGATTATTTCACATGTCTACTTGATTAAATTAAATAAATACATTTTATTTATTTAAGTTAAATATCATCTTTTAAATTTAATTAAATCTTTTTAATTAAATAACTCTTTTTCTATTTTAAACTCTCCTCTAAATTAATTAAATACTTTTATTTAATTAATCTCGTAACACATGTCATTCCTTCTAATTTAATTAAATATTTTATTTAATTAAAGATCTTCTGTTTTCCTCAAATCATAATTAGACATTTTATTTAATTATAAAATCTTTTGATTTCCTCAAAATCTTAATTAAATTATTTAGTTAAGAAAAATCAACGTGCTCTCATAAATAAATAATTGAATTAGATAATTCATTATTTATCTTATCAGAATATTTCCATTTTTCTTCTAAAAAAGATGATTTTTTAAATCATCTCATCTTATCTCTTCCATGAAAATGGAAAAATCTTGCTTTTCTCGTTTTCTTCTATTTTTCTCTTCAGTCTCATCCATCTTTGACCGTTCGATCTATCAGGAATTATCACAGCTGTTGGTCAATTTAGCCAATCAAAGTCTTTCAAAAACTCTATATATACAAGGGAAAATCCAAGCATTGGTTACAACACAAACATAGATGCATACACAAAATTACGCTTGCACACTTCATCTTTTGCATTTCAGCAATATTCATATCTTAGCAATAGCATATTTTTGCATTTTGTATAAGATGCATTCTTGGTTTTAATCTCATTCTCTAGTAGTCCATTTCGTTGAACTTAGCATATCAAATCTGAGAGCAATTTCAATCAAACGAAACGCTGGAGATAGAGAGAAATAAGACGACTTTGAAGGGGCTGCAATAAGAGTTTGCTCATACTTTCTTTTAGCTTCTTTTGATACAATGTTTTATTAAATGTGTTTTGAATTCATTATAATAGATCATATTTTCATACACAATTCCTACAAGTGCAAAAGCAAAAATCTGCACAAAGAGTTGCTCAACAAGCTGCGCAACTAGTTGTCCAACAAGCCATGCAAGTAGCGCAAGATGCTCAAGCCGCCAAAATTGCACAACAAGTGCAATAGGCTGCACAAGCACAAGCCCTATTGCAACAACAACAATAAGAAGCTGCCCAAGATACACAAGCTACTCAAAGCCGCATTACAAGCACAAAAGGCTACTCAAGCCCAAATTCTATTGCAAAAACAAGCGGAACAAGCACACGCACAAGCCCAAGCTCAAGGTTAGGCGCACACCCAATATCAAGCACAACAAGCCCAAGCACAAGCATAGTTTTTTACACAAAAACAAGCAATACAACTACAAGCATATCAGCAAGCAATAAAACAATATCAAGAGCAACAAGAAGTGGCCCAATTGGCAACCCAACAACAAGCGTTGTTAGAATCACAACAAGAACAATAGCAGGCTCAGCAACATGCAATCTTAGCGTAGCAACAACAAGAGCAACATCAAGCGTTGTTTATACAGCAGCAAGTGCAAGCATACCTGGCTCGACAAAAAGTGCAAATACCATCAAACAACACACCAAAAAACCCACCCATCCAACCGACAATTGAAACACTTCAGAACACCTTCATCCCACCCCTTGATCCATAAAACGATGTAATGACACAAATCAGGTTGCTCTCACAACAAGTACTCGATCTTCAATCAAGGAGAACCACAAAAAAACCAAGTAACTTTTGTCCCTATCCATTTGATAGGAGCCTTGTGATGAAACCATTCCCAAAGGGATTTGAGATCCCCAAGTTTGACAAATATTGTGGGACAGGAAACCCTAAAGATCACATCAGGGAATTCTAGGTTCATTGCATGGAAGTCACATATGATGATACCTATCTGATGCAGCTATTTCCTAGGATTTTGGTTGGCCATGCTATGGAATGGTTCTCTCACCTACCTACATGCATCAAAACATTCCAAGAAATTATAGACGCATTCACTAAAAACTACGCATGCAATATCACAATGGATGTTAGTCTATAAGAACTCTCAGCTCTGAAACAAGGTAAGAATGAATCATTCACTTCATTCCTACAATGATGGCGATCCAAGGCTAATCAGAGAAAATGGACCATTCCCATGGAGAAACAAGTTTGTACCATCATATCCAACCTTGACGACCTCTTAGCATTCCATCTCAAGGTACAAGGGATCACCACATATGACCAGTTGATCTCCAAGGCACTCAACATCGAATGAGCCCTTATGACACAACCAACGGGATCAACTTCATACCCCAAACAAAAAAACAATGGCCCACCTGCCAATTACAATGATAAACCTCACACATGGGCAAGGAAAAAAATGTAACCAATGATGGTGTTGTCGACACCAAAGTGGATAGGCATGGAACTTAAAATGAAGCAATCTAGGATAGTCACCACACAATGATCTTGCAATTAAAAATTGAACAAACTTGTTTATGTGAAGCAATATCTTCGCATAGATTAAATCATTGTGGTTTTGGGTTTTAAAAAGAACATTTGTTTGCTTTGTCTGTGGCAATAGGTCTATGCTCTCCCCTTAATTGGGTGATCAGAATACCAAACTTTCCTTTTCAATTTCATGCAAATTTACTACTTTAATTACATCCTTTAGAGAGTCTACCGTAGTGGGAAAAAGTACTCACCCTACGGAAACAACTCAAGTGGGTTCAAGCCAAAGACAAGCTATTCCACCCCACTATAAAATTTAAAGAAAATTTGGGGAAACCCTCTTTTGCCGGTAGTGTGCAAGATAACCATCCCCAAATCCTATGTTCTAAAGGTTGGGAGGTCTCCTAAGGGAGTTTATTATTGCCGCACTGAATGGAAACCCTTACTATGAACCTAGTGTAGTAGCCAATCGAAGTCAGTTTCTAAACATTCTAATAATCACAGTGCAAGGGGAGGGAAGAATCTACCCCCAAGACACTCACCATATAACTGCCAAGGACCATTTGCTAAGGGGATCCAGTATCCACTTTTGTCACCCTGAGTACACACCTGGAAAAGACAAAAACATGGGCGCCCCTTCGGGGGTGACACGGCTGTGTGAGTCGATGCAGTTCTAAGATGTGGGTTGTTGATTACTAGAATGACCTACTTGAGTACTAAGAGTGAGTCTGTCTAAATTATCTTTCATGTGCTAAACCTATGAAAACATTTTCTCGATCAAACACTTGATGTTAGTATAGGGTTTTAAAAACAACTGTTTTTAGAGTGTTTGTTGTGTTTTCATTTACATTAATTTAGATAAAAGATCATCCAAAATGAACATGAAAAATAATTGAAATCTTTCACACGCCTGACTTTCTGACATTTTGATATCTCTCCCATGCTTAGAGATTGGAAATCAATGAAATTTGTCAAGAAATCAATTTCTAATAGAATTGGGAAACCCAGGAAACAATTAGGGTACAAGAAAACATTGCAAAGAAGAAAAATTTTGTACAAAAGTCGACACGTATTGCTTCATTTATGTGGATTTCTTCATAGATACCAAGACTTTGTTAGGGGATACACTAATGAATACGCTATAGATCCTTTGGATTCTTGAGCTTATCATCAGAGATTGGCTCTATCTCAATGACATAATCTTAACCAACCTCTTGAGTTTGATAATATACCACAACCTTCTATTGAGTATCCCTCACATCCTAGTCAAATCCTCTAGTGATCTTGAATTCTTCCTTCAAAAACAAAGATAAAATCTTAAGAGTGCACTTTCCAAACAAATTTCCAATTTCTTGATTCAACTTCCCCAACAGGATTCTGATATCCTTCATCATTGGAAGCCACAATCAAGAGTTAAGAACATCCTTGATCATATCATAAGATTTTCATCTTATCAGATCAAGACATCATCATCATTGCACTTGTCAAAATTGTGATCTAAGTTTAGAAGAACTCTTTAAAATCATATGCCTATCTTCACAAGATCTCAATCCAATAAATTAAGGGATGAAATACAACAAGAAGGTCATATCCAAAACACTCAAGAAGAAGGAGAAAACAGTAATCCTCTTTACATTATGAGTCGTAATCCACTTTTCGACAAAGATATGGATAACAAAGAAGAAAATCCATTCCACCAATACAAAGACATGAGAAAAACACATATAGATAGTGATGATGAGCAAGATGAAGAACGTCTTAGAGAGGCCAAATAAGATCCCAAATTCTACAAAGCCATAGAAAAGATCTTGCAACGCGATAAAGAAAAATACTTCCTCTATCTAGCTGACCAAGGAGCTAAATTGCCTCATGACTTTGATACCAAGTATTTGAAAAACAAACCTAAAGAATCACCCCTAGTTGATCTCAGTGCTTTGACTCAATAACTTAAGGCACTTCAAGGACAAGTTAAAGAGTTACAAGGGGGAAACACAACAAAAAAATATACTCTTGAGGACATTTGTCCTTATCCTTTCGATCGAGGTCTCAACATGATCCCATTTCCCAAACATTGTGAAATTCCAAAATTTGATTGTTACAATGGGAAATCAAATCCAATCAATCATGTTAGAGACTTCTGAAACATGACTTTGGAGTTCGCTCATGAGGACACTTATTTAATGTGTTTGTTTCCTAGGAGTATTGGAGCTCACTCTATGGAATGGCTATCAAAATCACACCTCCTATCAAGAAATTTGAGGAATTAATCAATTTTTTCATACTACAATATTCCTACAATCTCCAACACCAAATTACTATGATAGGTCTCTGCAAAGTTGCACAAAAACCTGGTGAACCTTTCATTACTTTTCTTCAGAGATGGAGGAGAATCTTCACCAGATATCCACATCCTGTTCCTGAAAAGGAAAAGGTGGTTACCTTCATTAACAACTTGAATTCAGAGATAAGCTATCATTTGAATTTACATTGTCCTTCTTCTTTTGAGAAATTGATTGAAGATGCTATAACCATCAAAGGTGCTTTGGTCAAAAGAGGAACAATAAAACTTGACAAGGATAATCCTAGCTCATCCAATCATCATAACCATTAGGACAAGTCTAAATTTTGAACTCACAACAAGAACATGGTGAATGATGGTGTTGTTGATGCGAATGATGTCTCAAATAAGCGATTTTTCCTCAGTGCTCCGAGTGCTCCTTGCAACAACAATCATAACAATGTCAACTCAGTTACAAATCAGAGAAACAATCCCCCTCCTCTGAGGAACAATGGGAATCAAAATTCTACTCCCAATCTAGGGACTGCCAAAAATCAAGGTTATCAAGGAACCACAAACAATGACAACTCCTCAGAGAATACCTCGAATAAAAATCTGCCACGATTTTCATTCTTCTCGAATAGAAGAACTTACACTTCACTGGGTCAATCTTTAGAATCTGCATTCAAAGAATTGATGGCTAAAAATGTCATTACCTTGCCACCTCAATGACACTATGAACCTAGTGTGAAGCCTCCATCATGGAATGAGGCATACTATTGTGACTATCATCAGTGCAAAGGCCATCACAAAAATAACTGTCAAGCCTTGAAAAATACCATTCAAGACTTAATCGACAATGACATCCTTACAATAGAAGGACATCAAAAATAAAATGAATATCATCAAGCTTTTCACAATCCTTTGTCCAACTATCAAAAGGGTGAATCTTCTGAAAAAAATGTGAATCATATTGAGGATCTGATAATCAATCATATCTACACTGACGATGAACGAGTCAATGTTATTAAAGTCAACAAGAAGATGGAATATAGAGAGGTCAATGCAACAATGAGGGCACAAGCTAAAGTTGTCTTAAGGGGTGCCTCTTCAAAACTCACGGGGCCTCCACCTCAGCATCAATATGATTTAGTCAACCAACTTCGAAAGACTCCAGCCCAAAATTCTATCTTAGAACTCTTGAAGATTTCCCCAGCACACAATGAAATTTTTGACAAAGCTCTCGTTGAAACAACTGTATCCACTGATTTGGATGTGGATCACTTTCAAGCCATGGTAGGAAACTTTTCCTCACCCACATGCCTCTCATTATCTGAAAAGGATGATGTTTCTATAACTCATCCCCATAATTCATCATTATACCTAGAGGTCATGGTTCACAAGTTTCGTGTCAGACGAGTTCTAATAGATGGAAGCGCTGGTTTGAACATATGCACCATGAAGTTAGTTACGGCCTTAGACTTTTCTGAGGACTCCATTGATTTTAGAAGAAAGATTACCATCAAAGCCTATGATGATGAGGAAAGAGCATCCAAGGGTCTAATAATGCTACCAATCAGAGTGGGACATGTTATCAAAAATACTTTCTATCAAGTATTAGACTATGATCTTGCATACAAAATCTTGTTGGGTCGTCCTTGGATCCACAAAATGCAAGTTGTCCCATCCACGTACCATCAATGTCTTAAGTTTCCTCATGATGGACAGTAAATCACGATACCGGCTGATAATTCAAAAATTCAAACTTGCGCCAATATCAAAGCTAGCCAAGATATGTTGGTTCCTAACAATCGGGAAGCTTATGCTAGTACTTCTCTAAAGATTGACACACAGATCATTCAGTTAACCAATGGTTTTGACAAGAAATTGAAATTCAAAGACCATGGAGTTGGAGAATACTCTCTCTGTCTCGCTAATTTATCCACATCTCCTTGGTCATATGGACAACCTTCCATTATACAACATCAAATATCTGTAGTATTGATGTCAACACAACCACCAACGAAGCCGATTACAAAGTTTAATGGACAATTCATCAAAGAAAAATTCCCCATGGAAGATCCTGAGGATAGGGAAATTCTAAACTGGCTCTATAAAGATGAAGATGAAGCAGTTTTTAATGTCAAATTACCAACAGAGAAATATGGAAAAGCATATTCTATCATGCAGAAGATGGGCTATGATAAGGGTCCCATCGGGAAAAGAAAAGGAGTAGTTGAACCTATTAATCCTCTAGGACTTGCTGCAAAGGAGAAAATCGGACTAGGTTATGACGCTACCTCAAAAGAAAGAACATCTAAACAACTGCAAGAAGGTTTAGGTTCAAGAGAAGCATGTTTGGCCACAATTCAAAATTTCATGGAAAATAACTCTGACACAGACTCTATTGAATATGAATGGGACACCATTTACAATGATGAGTTCTGGAGGGATAAAGAAGTTGATATAATATACAAGTATACCCCAACTCTAATCGAAGGTGAAGGTTCAGGGACCCAAACACAAGAATCTGAACTACAAAGTCACTATGATGCTAGTGATACTGAGTCAGATTTAAATGAACAAGACTATCATGAGAACGGTACCATCATTGATCCACCTCATCTCTAGGATCCTACGGTCAAATCCGTTATGACCATAACCATAGCTGATTTCATGCAACCCGATGACACACTATCTCTGATCCATCCCGATCTCATTGATTGGGATTCATCTAAACCTATTGATATACCCATATTCCCAAATGACGAAGCTATTGTAAACTTCCTTTCCACAGACGACACAAATGATTGTTCCACCAACGATTCTCAACATAGAGTCTTTAATCAGGAGAGTGTCAAGTCTCCCAGCTACAAAAATAAAATTAAAAACAAAAGATCTAATGGTGAAAACCAGAATCTGGCAATATTAGATCAAACAAAAGATAAAATAAAGAGCGTATCGGATGGTGAAAACCTTTTTTAGGCACTAGATGATGGGAACCTTGACACTCTCCCATAACACTACCATGAGCGATCACCTATTTTGATTGAGCCTACAAATTCCGTTGATCTTGAAACTTCAAACAAACCAAGAATTTTACAGTTGGCTACATCAATGACAGAAAAAGAAATACCAAAGTTCATGGAATTTCTAAAAACAAATCAAGTCAACTTTGCTTGGTCTTGATCCTGATCTTATTATGCATCATTTGTCTATCAAATCAGGAGTTAAGCCTGTGAAACAAAAACTGAGAAAGATGCACCCCCATGTTGCATTATTAGTTAAGGAAGAACTAAGAAAACTCCTTGATGTGGGCTTCATAAGATCAATCGACTATGCCGAATGGATCTCCAACATTGTTCCTGTAGCCAAGCCAGATAAAAGTGTCAGAGTGTGCACAGATTTTAGAGATCTTGATTAAGCATGTCCTAAGGATGACTTCCCACTTCCAAGCATTGACACTATAGTTGATCTAACAGCTAGCCATGCCATGTATTCATTAATGGATGGTTTTTTTGGTTACAACCAAATCAATATTGCACCTGAAGACCAAGAGAAAACAACTTTCACATGTCCATGGGGAGCTTACTGCTAGAACGTCATGCCTTTCAGTCTAAAGAATGTTGGGGCTACTTACCAAAGAGCCATTACTATGATCTTTCATGACATGATGCACACATTCATAGAAGATTATGTAGATGACATATTGGAAAAATAATACACTAGAGAAGGACATCTAGAAATATTGTCTAAAATATTTTCAAGATTGGAGAAATTCAAAGTTCGCCTCAATCCCAAGAAATGCATTTTTGGGGTCACATCTGGAAAAATCTTAGGATACATAGTATCTAAAAAAGGAATTGAAGTAGATCCTGCCAAAATACAGGCAATCATGGAGATGCCTCCCCCAAGGAACATCAGTCAATTGAGATCATTACAAGGATGACTTCAATCTATACGAAGGTTCATTGCACAATTGGTTGACAAAAGTATACCTTTCACACATCTCCTGCATAAGAATGTTCCTTTTAGGTGGGATGAAAAATTTGAGATGAATTTTCAACAAATCAAGTAGTACCTAATGAACCCACTAGTTCTATTACCGCCAAATCCAGACAAATCATTAGTCTTGTATATTGCCGCAACAGAGACATCCTTGGGTGCATTACTAGCATAAGAAGACCATACAGGGAAAGAACGTGCAATCTATTATATCAACCAAACATTAACAGGGCATGAACTCAACTACACTTTCATTGAGAAGGCTTGCCTAGTAGTGGTCTTTGCTTCACAAAAGTTTCGACACTACATGTTAACTCATATGATTAATCTTGTTGCAAAGATTGATCCACTCAAGTATCTGTTAAGCAAGGCTACATTGGTAGGAAGGCTAGCAAAATGGGTTATGATCTTAAGTGAATTTGACATCCATTATATTGATCGCAAGGCAATCAAAGGACAAGTTATTGCTGATCAACTAGCTGAAGCACCACTACATGCAAAACATCCCATGCACATTGAATTTCCAAATGCTGATGTCTTCAATGCCGAATCAAAACAAACATGGTCTTTATATTTTGATGGTTCTTTTACCCAACATGGATCATGGGCAGGCATACTCTTTGTCACCCCTCAAGGTAATACCATTCCTTGATCATACAGGCTAATGTTTCCATGTACCAACAATATAGCCGAATATGAAGCCTTAACCACCGGACTGAAGATTGCATTGGAATGGAGGATCACTGAACTACAGGTCTATGGTGATTCACAGTTAGTCATTAATCAAATCAATGATGATTATCAGACCAAAGATGACAAACTACTACCATATAAAAAGATGGTTGATGACTTCAAGAAGTACTTTGTGGACATCAAATTCACACAAATTCCAAGACAGGATAATAAAGCAGCCGACACCATGGCCACAATCGCATCATTGTTACAACTCCTAGAAACTCAGGCTCGTTATGAATTTCTAGTGGAACAATCATTTGTACCTACTTATGACACCCCTAAAAGCCAAATCATTTGCCACTTGGTGGGATCCGATTCACCTTGGTATGGAAAAATCTATGCCTATCTAAAAGATGACATCTTACCACCTGATTTATCCCGTAACCAAAAGAAAAATTTTATCCGCCAATCCTCTCGCTACACTCTTATTTCCGACACTCTTTATCATCGTGGTCTTGATGGTACTCTACTTCTATGTCTTGAACGTGATGAATCTGACAAAGCTTTACAAGAAGTTCATGGTGGCATTTGTGGTACTCATTCAAGTGGACTAAACTTATCCAAGAAATTGATTAGAATGGGTTACTACTAGCCTACAATGGAGAGGGAATCCTTTACTTTTGTTAAAACATGCTCAAAATGCTAGGTTCATGGGAATCTCATTCATGCTTCTGCATAAGAACTTCAACCATTTACACCAAAATAGACATTCTCTCAATGGGGGTTAGATCTAGTTGGAAAAATTCATCCTTCCTCATCAAACGGACACAAGTTCATCATCACAACAACAAAGTATTTTACCAAGTGGATTGAGGAAGTACCTCTCACTAAAGTCACTGGAAAACAGATGTCATCTTTTATACTCAACTATCTCATTTGTCAGTATGGCATTCCCACCTCCATCATCACAGATAATGGATGACCATTCAAGAATCAGGATGTTGACGAACTTTGTGAGCGATTTCATATTCAACACAGATATTCAACACCGTATTATCCACAAGGGAATGGCCAAGCAGAGGCCTCAAATAAAACAATATTGAAAATTTTGAAGAAGACTGTGAATGATGTAGGGAAAGATTGGCACATTCAACTCAATCCCGCATTATGGGCCTATAGAACTAGCATCATAATGCCAACAGGAGCCACACTGTTTGCTCTGGTCTATGGAGCAGAGGCTATACTTCCTCTGGAAGTTGAGATTCCCTCTCTCAGAATATCGCTGAAAGGACTAACAACAAATAATGAATATAGAGTTTCCTAACTACAAGAGCTCGAACTCCTAGATGAAAATAGACAAAGAGTAGCTGATCATTTGAAAGCATATCAACAGATGATGTCTTGCAGCTATAATCACAAAATCAAGCCACGTACTTTTCAGGTTGGTGATTTTGTTCTGAAAGAAAATCCACGCAATCAGCAAGACAGAGAGAAGAAAGGAAAGTTTGAACATAACTGGTTAGGTCCTTATGTGGTCATCGTCGTCTATGGTTCAGGAGCCTACAAGCTATCAACGCTAGAAGGGGACTTGTTTGACGAACCCATCAACAGCATGCACCTGAAGAAATATTATGTTTAAGTCAGTTATCAAAATCAGAAAAAGTCCTGAAGAAATATAAAAAAATCAGAAAAAGTCCTGAAGAAATACAAAAAAAAACAGAAAAAGTACTGAAGAAATACAAAAAAAATCAGAAAAAGTCTTGAAGAAATACAAAAAATAAAAAGTCCTAAAGAAATACAAAAAAATCAGAAAAAGTCCTGAAGAAATACAAAAAAATCAGAAAAAGTCCTAAAGAAAAATAAAATAAAAATTGTCATAGGTGAAAACCTGACAACAAGCATCTATTGACAAGAAAAATGCAATAAAAAAAAATAGTGAAAATATGGAAAACAGGCACTATTTGTAGCTCTCAATCTATTAGTTCATGTTTGACACTTGGCTTCTCAGCCTTCATTTCATGCATCTTTCCATCATCTTAGGGTCATACCAGCATCATGATGCCATCATTTTCCTAGAGCGATAATGTCTTACCATGGCTTGATTATTGTACATATTCATTTTGGCAAGTTGTGTCAATACTGGGGGAAAAATGTTGGCATACTGGGGGCAATCAACTTTCAAGGTTTTTATCGAAATAGATAGACAATGAAATCAAACTCAATCATGCAATCAAATAATCAAATCACATGAACAACTATCCAATCATTGATACATATCATAACAGTTTTCAGCAAATACCATATCATGATTTATATCTGGATGATCTAAAATCTGAATAATATTTGGACTAGCAGTATTATATCTTGAACAATGGTTGTTTAATTTTTTATATCATTTCTCTGGAGCACATTCGATGATGTACTGAACTAGAGTGGCAAGGAAAGAGGATGATTTTTCTTTGTCTGCTATCTTGAGGTTAACTATCCATCTATTGCAAGTATGTTGTGCAACATGATTTCCAAAGTTTATCATTGATGGAAATTCTACATTTACATCAGAAGGTGGTTAGTATTTGTCTATTCATGCAAGAAATGCTTAGGTCATCTCGGTTCAATTATACCTCGATGCTTGTGTTCACTTGCTATATCAAAAATCATGAAAGTTGTACTCAGGTCATCATTGGTGCTAATTTACCCTCTGATGCTTGTACGTACTTCCAACATTTTAAAATGCTCTATGATGATTCAAGAAGGCTAACAAAAATCTCAACAAATGGTTGGTGTCATTTAGTTGCATTTCATCTAACTCATTGTACATATCTGCATACTAGATCTACATCAAAGTTTTGAAAGGTCAACAAACAAACATCAATGACTATCATGTCTCTTTGGACTATTTGTGGAGGACAATTCGGACATTTGTTTCATCATCATCATTCATTCCTTGCATTATAATTCATTATCTTATCATTTCATTTTCTTAGCATTATCATTATCATTCATTTCATTGCATTATCTTATCATTCATTATCTTATCATTATCATTTCATTCCATTATCATTCATTATCATATCATTTCATTTTCTTATCATTCATTATCTTCTCATTTCATTTCATTCCATTATCATTCATTATCTTATCATTTCATTTCATTCCATTATCATGCATTATCTTATCATTTCATTTTATTATCATTATCATTTCATTCCATTATCATTCATTCATTTCATTCCATTATCATTCATTATCTTATCATTTCATTTTCTTATCATTCATCTCATCATCACTCATTATCATTCATTTCATTCATATCATCTCATTTTATTATCACTATCTTTTCATCTCATTTATTTCATTACCATTTCATTTCACTATCATTACCATTTCACTAATTGTCAGTACATATCATTCATTTTTCATTACCATTTCATTTTCATTTTCATTTCATTTTCATGTTTATTTTATCACTTTCATAGTATCATTTCATATTTACTTATGATTGCATTTCGTCATCATTTACATTTCATCATTTTCATATCATTTATCACATTACATTCACATCATCCTATCTTCATGTCAAATTACATTACAAATTCATAATGCATATCATAAACACAACATTCATTTTTATTATCATCTTACATTTGAAAACCTGCATGACATCACATATCACATGGTATATATTCATAATTATTTCATAAATCATCCACCTGCATGACATCATTAGTATGCATCATCAATCATTTGTCATCAATCATCATCATAAACGCATCATATCAAATCATCCTGCATATCATGTTAGTCATCAAATCATTCAAATGCATACCAAAATCCATAACTGCATATCACATAATCAACAAATCATAATGGACATCACATAAATCATCTCATAAATGCACATCACATCATCAAAAACAATCATCGCCGTTGCATATTATCACTCATCAAAAATGATACAAATGTCCAAATGTCCAATGAAACTACAGAGTTCAAAGAGAGATACATAGGATATGATCAAAAAATGGCATATACATGCTCCAAAAATAATATACATCACAAGACTAGCTGGTCGATGCCCCTGATGGAGCTGGTCCAGAAGGAGGTGGCCTGCCACTGGTACCTGTGTCTGGATCTTGCCAAGGCCCAGTCACTCCCATGCTTTGTGTATGTGTCTGTGATCTACTCCTAGTCCTACTGCGAGACCAGGGAAATGGCTCTTTGCGCTGGGGAGGACACAGCTCCTCGTACCTGACACGGTAATACTTAGCCTCCCTTGCCATCTCCATACCCTCTACAATCACATCTCGCAAAGAGGCACTCTCTATAGTACCCATCAATCTCTGAGCTACGCCCTTGGCCTCTGTTGCCCTTTGTCTCAAAGCATCCCTCTCTGCGATCAACTAGGCTATCTGAGGATCTGGGACAAGCTGAGTTGCCTGTGCCTGTGCCTGTACCTATGCCTGAGAAAGTTGTGCCTGTAACTGCACTATCATACCCTGCAACTGACCTAGCTGACCCTAGAAAGTCTGCACCTGGGCCTGCAAAGTGGATATATGTGCCTACTGTGAAAAAGATGAAACCCTGATAATAGTATGTGGTCTAACACCAGATCTGAGCACTAGCTAAACTATCGAATCTCTGCCTCACTGCTCTCTCTCTGCCTCCCCCCCATCATCTCCCCCATCATCCCCACCATCTGAGTTTCCCTCCTCATCTCTACCAACCTCCTCATCTCCACCAACCTCCTCATCTACACTCTCCTCCTCCTCCTCCTCTCCTCCACCCACCGCCTACTCTCCACCAACTACACCCTTTTGTCTCTCCACCTTTGGCTGTTGTACCACTACAATGGGCCCTAGCTCATATAGGCATGTAAACCATGCAAATCGATGAATGTGGAAGTACACTATGTACTCATCTGACATACCTGCATCTGTAACCTCTGGCTGCAAGCTAGCATACTCTGTGTACACCACCTGGTAAGCAATACAGTGTCCCCATCTAGGATCATCCTTGCACCACCCATAATGAGCAATGCCCTGTGGCATCCCCTACATGAATCCATACTATCTCTGCACCCAAAAGGCCAAAATTCTCTCAATAATGAATGGAGTCTGTCCTATCAGATATCGAGGTATGCAGACAAATGACATATCCAAGTGATCTGTGTCCCAGGGCTCACAATCTGTATATGGCCTCCATATAATGGCATCCACATCATCCAACGCACTCTGCCAATACTCCAAATTGCCCAGCTTGGGCTGGACAAGTGCACCTAAATACGCCTCCACATATGGCCTACTTGGTGACCTCGCCCTGGAACACACTGGCCTAGTAACTGCAATATGCTCCCAGGCCCAGATCTAGAGCAGCGTCACACCGCTGGCCAAACTAGTCGACCCTCAGTACACTATCTGATGTAAATCATGATACAAATGCACAAAAATGTAGCTCCCCCAAGAGTACCTCCGTGGCTGAGTCACCATCTACTCTAGCATCCTCCCCCACCCAACTAAAAAATCCCTTCGACCGATGGTCCGGTCCAAGGAAACCTCCAATAAATGTTGCCAACACCACAACTAAGGCTGGATACCTGCTAAAATCCACCCACAACACCCAATATCCAGCTATAGACGCATCACCATAGATCCTCCTTAGTGCCTTTGTCCCGCCTATCTCCTTGTGGTCATAAACCACAAGAGCACCTACCACAGGAATTCCTAGAATCCTGTAAATGTCCTCAAGTGTCACAGTCATCTTACTCGTTGGCAAGTGAAAGGTGTTATGATCAGAATGCCACCTCTCTACCAGTGCATTTAAGAGTCCCCTGTTGACTCGAATCCCTCGTGGGATGGTCAACAAGGATCCCAATCCACAGGCACCTATCCACTGTACCTCTATAGGAGTCATCTCTCCTATCCCATCCCAACATATCAGAAAACACTCTCTAATTTTGAGGTTGTCAAACACCTCCTATGATCATCACAACGACAACTAATCAGACTCATATCATGTGCTCTATCTAATCAGTGACCCATATCAAATGACCCATATCAGTGACCCATCACACAATCACAACATCATTCTATTTGTATTTCAAGCATAAATGCAAATATGTTGTCATATCAATCATTTACTATTTGTTTTCTATCGCAAAAATTAGATTTATCAAGAGTCATATCAATCATTTACTATTTGTTTTCTATTGCAGAAAGCAAATTTATCAAGAGTCATATCAATCATTTACTATTTTTTTTCTATCACAGAAAGAAAATTTATCAAGAGTCATATCAATCATTTACTATTTGTTTTCTATCGCAGAAAGCAAATTTATCAAGAGTCATATCAATCATTTACTATTTGTTTTCTATTGCAGAAAGCAAATTTATCAAGAGTCATATCAATCATTTACTATTTGTTTTCTATCAAAGAAAATTTATCAGAAGTCCCATAAGGCATTTACTCTTTGTCTTCTATTCGAAGAAGCAAAGTTATTAGTTAATCATCATATTTTTCTACCATTTATCCATATCAGCATGATGGCAAAACAATTTCTTTATCTATTGACCAAGGACGCAATAAAGACCATCAATTTTTCAACATGGCATTCGATCATAATTTTTTCCCAGATGTGCTAATCTGCGCCTCTGATGCGGTAAAACTCTAAAAGCGCCACAGTTTACCTCAAAAGCGCTAAACTCATTCTATCCGTTGTCGCATCCTAAAAGTACTAAAGTTTCACCTAAATGCGCTAAATCTTATATGCGCTACTCCACACAGCGGATGCACTATTTTATCATCTCAAAGCGCTAAACCACTAAATGTGCTAAACTACCCAACATATGCGCCACTTAAAACCCTATATGTGCTAACCCACCCTTGTGGTGACAATTCCTAGATGCGCAACTCTATGCCCTAGATGCGCGACTCTGTGCTCTAGCCGGACTCACACCTATAAGCGCTAATCTACACTTCGTGTGCGCTAGAACACCTAGTTTTACCCTACACCCTATATGCGCTAAAAAACACCCTATAAGCGCTATGAAAATTTGCGAATATGCTAAAACAAAACCGCAGATGCGCTAAAACAGAATTTCAAAACTTAAATCCTCGTAAAAAATGTACAAAAATCACTAAAAATCATGAAATTTCGACACACAAAGGGTTTAATCGACTCACCGGTGGTCCATACACGGCTAGTCTCTGAAATCGCCGCGCCCGCTCGAATCTATGAGTGTGATATGGAATCGGCATCTTGCTGAGTCACTATCAGAGCGTCCAAATCACTATAGTGAAAGAGTGAAAATGACTTTTACTTTCCCCTTTTTACCTAATATGGGTCATTTACAGTGGGTCTTTGAGGGCATTTTTTGTTTTCCGGAGCTAAATCACTGAACACCTAGCAGAAGGTCTTTTTCATCAGATTTTTGAAATTCATATCATCCTTCGTGATTTACCTCCTGAGGGGGCATCATTAGCATCAGTATCAAAAACATATCAAGGGAAAAATAATTTTATTTTCTTTGAAGCAATGTGTTTCACACATTACTTCAAAGAGGGGAAAAATGTATGTGCATAAAATTGCTCATGTTTAAATAATCCTAACATTTAATTAAATATTTTTTATTTAATTAATTCCTCTAAATTCTTCTACAAGTAATTAAATTTAATTAATTTAATTACATTGTTCATTCATCATTCTCCCTCCATAATTAAATAAATTCATTTTATTTGATTATTTCACATGTCTACTTGATTAAATTAAATAAATACATTTTTATTTATTTAAGTTAAATATCATCTTTTAAATTTAATTAAATCTTTTTAATTAAATATCTCTTTTTTTATTTTAAACTTTCCTCTAAATTAATTAAATACTTTTATTTAATTAATCTCGTAACACATGTCATTCCTTCTAATTTAATTAAATATTTTATTTAATTAAAGATCTTTTGTTTTTCTCAAATCATAATTGGATATTTTATTTAATTATAAAATCTTCTGATTTTCTCAAAATCTTAATTAAATTATTTAGTTAAGAAAAATCAACGTGCACTCATAAATAAATAATTGAATTAGATAATTCATTATTTATCTTATTAGAATATTTCCATTTTTCTTCTAAAAAAGATGATTTTTTAAATCATCTCACCTTATCTCTTTCATAAAAATGGAAAAATCTTGCTTTTCTCATTTTCTTCTATTTTTCTCTTCAGTCTCATCCATCTTCGACCATTCGATCTATCAATTATCACAGTCATTGGTCAATTTAGCCAATCAAAGTCTTTCAAAAACTCTATATATACAGGGGAAAATCCAAGCATTGGTTACAACACAAACATAGACGCATACATGCAATTACGCTTGCACACTTCGTCTTTTGCATTTCAGTAATATTCATATCTTAGCAATAGCATAGTTTTGCATTTTGTATAAGGTGCATTCTTGATTTTAATCTCATTCTCTAGTAGTCCATTTCGTTGAGCTTAGCATATCAAATCTGAGAGTAATTTCAATCAAACGAAATGCTGGAGATAGAGAGAAATAAGACGACTTCGAAGTGGCTGTGATAAGAGTTTTCTCATACTTTCTTTTAGCTTCTTTTGATACAATTTTTTATTAAATATGTTTTGAATTCATTATAATAGATCAGATTTTCATACACACAATTCCTACAAGTGCAAAAGCAAAAATCCGCACAAAGAGCTACTCAACAAGCCACGCAACTAGTTGCCCAACAAGCCACGCAAGTAGTGCAAGATGCTCAAGCCGCCCAAATTGCACAACAAGCACAACAGGCCGCACAAGCACAAGCCCTACTTCAACAACAACAACAAAAATCTGCTCAAGCTACTCAAACAGCCCAAGCCACATTACAAGCACAAAAGGTTGCTCAAGCCCAAATTCTATTGCAATAACAAGCAAAACAAGTACAAGCGAGAGCACACGCACAAGCCCAAGCTCAAGCTTAGGTGCACATCCAATATCAAGCACAACAAGCCCAAGCACAATCACAGTTTCTTGCACAAAAACAAGCAACACAACTACAAGCATATTAGCAAGCAATAAAACAATATCAAGAGCAGCAAGAAGTGGCCCAATTGGCAACCCAACAACAAGCACAATAGCAGGCTCAGCAATAGGAAATCTTAGCGCAGCAACAACAAGAACAACAACAAGCATTGTTTATACAACAGCAAGTGCAAGCATACCTGGCTCAATAAAATGTGCAAATACCATCAAACAACACACCAAAAAACCCACCCATCCAACCGACAATTGAAACACCTCAGAACACCTTCATCCCACCCCCTGATCCACAAAATGATGTAACGACACAAATCGGGTTGCTCTCACAACAAGTATTCGATCTTCAATCAAGGAGAACCAAAAAAACACCAAGTAACTTATGTCCCTATCCATTTGACAGGAGCCTTGTGATGAAACCATTGCCAAAGGGATTTGAGATCCCCAAGTTTGACAAATATCATGGGACAAGAAACGCTAAAGATCACATCAGGGAATTCTAGGTTCATTGCATGGAAGTCCCATATGATGATACCTATCTGATGCGGCTATTTCCTAGGATTTTGGTTGGACATGCTATGGAATGGTTCTCTCGCCTACTTACATGCATCAAAACATTCCAAGAAATTATAGAGCTACTAAAAATCTCATCTGCCCATAAGAAAATCCTTGAGGAAGCATTGGCTTCATCCACTATCCCCGCAGATCTTGATGTAGAACAATTCCAAGCTATGGTCAGAAATATCATTACGCCAAATCTTCTCACATTCTGCGACCAAGATTTTCTTGCCCAGCCATCTCATAACCATGCACTCCACTTATAAGTCCTAGTACAAAAAAGCAAAGTCAAAAGGGTCTTCATGGATGGAGGTGCGGGCTTGAATATTTGTTCTCTCAAGCTCATCAAACAATTAAAAATCTCAGAAGATTATATCGAAAAATGAAAGGGTATCACAATAAGAGCATATGATGATCAAGAAAGAGTGTCTCAGGGCATAATCAGAATCCCTATTCAATTAGGGCCAGCTATCATGGAAACCACTCTTCAGGTCCTAGACCTTGACTTGCTATATAACATTCTCCTAGGACATCCATGGATTCATGCAATGCAAGCGGTAGCATCAAATTTCCATCAATGTGTCAAATTCACACATGAAGGACAAGAAGTCACCATCCATGGAGATCCCGAACCATTCTCCTACTACAAAATCCTTGAGGCAAAGTATTATAAAATCCCCCAAGTACCAAAAAATGATGAGGGCCTATCTACACCATACATTGATCCCGCCACTCTCGCTTCCACTTCTGCGACAGAGACACCCGTCACTCCCGCCATTCCCACCATCTCTGACATTAAGGTCATCATCCAAGATAATAGTTGTGAAAACTACATGATCCCTAAAAATGATTTTGTGGTAGGAGAGTTACCACAATCTCCTAGATCACAGGGACATCCACAAGTAAATGAAGCCTCCATTTCTCAAACGTCTCCTGAAGACTATCCCAACTTTATAAGTTGGGGACATCTCGGTCAAGAGGTTATCGAGGTAGATCCATCTCATATGCTATACCAAGATGAGAGACCGGTAGTTGATTTACCAATGGATGACAAAAGAAAGGGTCTACAAATGATGCTCGCAATAGGCTATGATAGAAATCAAAGACTTGGAAAAAATGATAATGGGCTTATAATACCTATCATTCCAGAGATGAGAATGAGAATTCTTGGCCTCAGATGTACCCCTCTGAGTATAACCATACGTGGCCGAGGTCCCCCAGTTAGCAAGGTCAATAATCCTCTTCAGCAAACTGCAGTTGAACTGCGCTTACCAGTATCTACAGGTTGCATCATAGATAACTTCACATTTGACATAACCAATGTCTATAGTAGTAGTGATGATGAGGACCCCATGACCAACTTACTATTGTGCAGTTTTTGTACACACACCCCACTGAAGGTAGGGACCCTCTTTCGCTTTGGTTTTGGTGTCTTGGCCCTTTCATTTTGAGGTTTTTTCTTATTTTGGCATGTGCTTAAATGTTCATTTTGATGGCCTTGGTGATTCCCCTAAGTTATTCATTGAAGATCTTTAGTTTTGAGCTAAGTTCGGGTTTTCACTGAAGTTCAGGACTTTCCACCCCATCCCGATTTTCCTATATCTTGCTCGAACTCCGGTTGTGTGTTGTTGTGCAGAGATTTTCGGTCTCCGCGGATTTCTGCGTGGGCCATATTTTTCAAATTTCGTCCTGTGGTCGGGTTCTCGAGTTTTCTGAATGTCTTGTCGATTACATTTATTATCGTTTGTACCTTTGGCAAGCGATGTATTTAAGTGATTTCAGATTATTATTATGCTATTATGCTTATTGCTTGTCGTCATTTGAGCTGAGGAGTGCATTCTTGCGAAGTGCTCGATTTGGATTTAAGGCGTTGGGTTTGTGAATTGTGGATTTGAGTGGCGATTTCTTACACATTCCTTCCCTATTCTTTGTTGACACCATTTACTTCACATTTGTTGATTCTGAGATCGATTTTCGCTTCATAATGGTATGTGTCTGATTACTTTGTTGTGAATTGAGGATTATGAATAGCATTTTTATGTTATAAAGCTTTTGGGGCTTGAATTCCTAAATATTTGATCGCTTCATGACTAGGGTTACGTAGCATTGATTAATTTATGGTCTCCCAAGCAATTTCTGAGTTTTTTTGTTTATTTGATTTTGATGAACTTGCTTGAGAATCATGATTTTCCCCTAGTAAGGAGTCAGCAATTGAAGTCTTTGAATTTTGAGCTTTCCTATGTGTTAATGGCAGATGTATAGGGTTTTAAACCTAGGGCAATACCATTCCACCTTATTTCACTATAAAACGGGCCTAGAATGCAAAGAAAATGTATGGAAGGTCCATGCCTAACTTTCCCTAGGCTTAAATCTTTGAAATTCATGATCAATTTGATGTTATGAGTGAAATCGTGATTTTATGTCACAATTCAAATTTTGTCGTCAATCCTGGATTTTTCGTTCCCTCGGGACAGTCCATCTCTGGTAGATTTTTCCGATTTCCTTTGCTTTTCGGAATCTGCTATCGCTTTCCGAGTTTCATATATTCCATGGATTTACGTTGACCCTGGATTTTCTTGATCTCCTTTGTTTACCTGATTTCTTCTGAGTTCCCGAAATCTGTTTGCTTTCAGAGTTTTACCTTATCTGTGGATTTCCTTCGACTCCAGATTTTCCCGAAGTCCTATGCCGCCTATATTTTCTGAAGTTCATGAAGTATCTTCCCCTTCGCAGAAATCTGTCTCTGGACGATTTTTTCAAAATTTGATGAAATGTAAGGAAATATGGAATAGCGTGATGTGCTAGTGATTTTTAATGCATTTTAAGGTTAATTCATGCTATCTTACGATCTCCAATGTGGTTTATTGATTGATCATGATCAGATTTAATTGTTAGTAGGTGTGTTCATGATTATTTCGTTGGAATCCGTCTGGCCCAGAATTTCCAAAAATTCCTCTCTGGCTCAGATTATGCGAGTGGTCCTGAAACCCGAAGTTTATCATGATCATTTTGTATGAGTTTTAATAACACCTTGATTGTATGATGTTTATTCTAATGGTGTTTTGATGGATTAACATTTCTTTCCTGTGGTTTTTACTATGATTTCCATGTTGAGTGCAGGCTGAATCAAGCAAGATAGTGGAGGGATCCTCAGTATCTGATGCAGAAAAGATTAAGATGGACATCAAAAGTAAGATCCCTAATAGTAAAATCACTTTTGTCTTGTTCGAGGTAACTGATACCAATGTTAGATTGTGGGACTATGAGTTTAAAGAAAGAATGGCAGTAGATGACCTTCCTTTGGTGGCTAAGAGGATGAAGGAATCAAGCTTATCACATGTAGCTGGTTTCCAGTCTATGGTGCAGTGCTATGAGCTTGTCTGAAAGTGCACCAGGCACTATAATCAGGATACACAGAGGATTATTGGTCCACAAGGTAGAGTTGTGGTGAATCTCAACCCTATTTCTATTGCCCAAAACTTTGATATGCCAAATAGATCTCATGTGGTGGCATTCAACATGAAAGCAATTTAGGAGTTCTATGATGAATAGACTGTGAAGTCACAACAATTTATCAACTCCTAGCTAAAGAAGCCCAAGTCTCACTATTCCAAGCTGTCTAAATAGTTATTCAAAGAAAAGTTTAAGGAGTACTATGATTCCATCACCTTGCTTAGCAGGGTGGTTGGATTGAGAAATACAGGTGTATTTGAGAATTGGATGTGCCACGTTATTGTGAGGATGGAATGAGAGTTGGTTGACTATCATTGGGCTGGTATAATTAGTAGAGTGATTCATGAACAACTATCTAATGTGTTGCAAACCAAGACCTTCACAATGACTTCATATTTGGTCTATGCACTTGCAAGATTCCACCCCTACAAAGGATTGAGCACAAGGGGAATCCTCGAACAAGATGTTATTTATGAGGTTTTTCCTCAATCGCACCTAGGAAGCTCGAGTTCTAGAAGGGTGAATGATGCATTCACCATGCACATCACTAGAATGCTTCCAGGAGCATAGCACAGAAGGATTTCAAACTAGGAAAAAGAGCTAATCAAGAAATATGGGGCATGGTTCATTCAGTTCCCAACTTTCTCCTACATTCGGATTGATGGCTGCCAGAGGGCCCCATACAGACTTCCAAGGTATCCTACTTATCATATCATACTTTTGGAAGTAACTAGGCAAATCTATGACTTTGATGCCATTGTCAAGAGAGACAAGCATAAGACTGGTTTTGGTGGAGACTTCCCCTTGAGGATTGGCACTGCGGAGGCATGTCCTTCCATCATTTGTGCCCAGGCTTCAAAAGAAGAAATGAGTACCCTTGGTTTGTCTTTTCACTCCAAGAGATCCAGGTTTGACATCACAGGAGAAGCCCAGAAGAAGGCCAGTAGGGAATATAGTCATAAGGTTGATCTAGAAGACTATTGGTCCTATTGCAGTGATGAATATTGTTGTGCATGTTTTGCACACATGCCCCACCGTAGGCAAGGACCCCCTTTTTTTTGCTCCCAACAGGCTACTTTGTTCTTGTCTTGTTTTGTGTGCCCCATTTTCTAAGCCCAAATTGGTCATGTGCCCTCAAACGATTAAATTCTCTTTACCAAATTCACCTACTTAGGGTATTCAAATCCATGGAGAAATAAAGTCACTCATCCCCTTTTTGCCTTTTGTCTTGTTCCTCCTATTTTGGAAACATCTGTGGACCCCTGCCAGTCCGGTTTCCACATTTTTGACTTTGGGGCCAACTTTTTGGTGGATTTGAGATGTTTTTGTGGTGCCTAAGTGAACTACCAAGGTTTCGTCAATGTTCCATTAAATTTTGGTGGTTCCAGAGCTTCGTCCCTCTTTGGCTGTTTTGGAAACATCTGTGGACCCCTGCCGATCTGGTTTCCACATTTTTGACTTTGGGGCCAAATTTTTGGTGGATCTGGGATGTGTTTGTGGTGCCTAAGTGAACTGCCAAGGTTTCATCAATGTTCCGTTAAGTTTCGGTGGTTCCGGAGCTTTGTCCCTCTTTGGTTGTTTTGGAAACATTCGTGGACCCCTACCAGTCCGGTTTCCACATTTTTTACTTTGGGGCCAACTTTTTGGTGGATATGGGATGTGTTTGTGGTGCCTAAGTGAACTACCAAGGTTTTGTCAACGTTTCATTAAGTTTCGGTGGTTCTGGAGCTTTGTCTCTCTTTGGTTGTTTTGGAAACATCTGTGGACCCCTGCGGGTCCGGTTTCCACATTTTTGACTTTGGGGCCAACTTTTTGGTGGATCTAGGATGTGTTTGTGGTGCCTAAGTGAACTATCAAGGTTTTGTCAATGTTCTATTAAGTTTCAGTTGTTCTGGAGCTTCATCCCTCTTTGGTTGTTTTGGAAACATCTGTGGACCCCTGCAAGTCTGATTTCCACATTTTTGACTTTTGGGACAACTTTTTGGTGGATCTGGGATGTGTTTGTGGTGCCTAAGTGAACTGCTAAAGATTTGTCAACGTTTCGTTAAGTTTTGGTGGTTTAGGAGCTTAGTCCCCCTTTCGCTATTTTGGAACATCCATGGAGCCCTAGCGGCCCAGATTAATGTTTATGGTCCAAATGAGCTCCAAATATGAATATTATGATCGTTTGATGATGCATGGATAAATCTAACAAGGATTTTGCAAGATTTGACTAACGTTTTCCTTGATTTGTGTATGAAAGCACTTACGACACTTCATGTATGCAAGATTCAAGGAGCCTACTACAGGTCCGTCAGGAGACCCATTGAGAAAGTTGAACAAAGAATATGCATAGCTCCTCTCACAATTCATTTCATGATCGCCTCTCCCGCTAGCACCCACCAACAGGGTCGGCATTAGAAGAAGGCTTGTTCCAAGAAATTCAAGGACAAAAATGCAAGGGGGTGGCCTTGAAGAAAGCATAAGAGAGTTGTCCGGCCGAATCAGGGGCAACCAATCCATTGATGCCAATCGTCGATGGGCTCGTTTGATCCAAGGAAGAGCACTGCAAACACGTCAAGTAAGAAGGCAGTTTCAGCTACAGTAAAAGGGCAATCAGCTAAAAGAAAAAATTGCTACAGCACCTCAACACTAGATGAAAAAATAGAGAAAAGACAAAGATCTATTTTAAAATTGTTGGATATTGTGGGGTAGGTGAAACCCTAATGTAATCAAATCTGGGCCATTCGTTGCAAATTGGTCCTAGCCATTCATTCAGGCTTTGGAAAACTATAAATAGGGGCTTGCCCCTCATTTGCAAGGGTTGGAAAGCTGGTGTAAAAAGTATTTGCAGCAATAGAAGACAACATTGCATGATTTTATGAATGTTCTCTTTGATTTTGCTTATCTTGCATGCATGGTTCTACCTTCCATGTTAATTTTAGTGTTAGTTTCTTGAATGGAAGTGATAATGGAAATTGTTGTTATGGTATTTGATCAACTTTCAGCCCATACTTTTAGCACTTGTTGATGACAAACTGTTGTGTAAAGTTACCCTAGGCTTCTTTATTCCATTGTTGCAACTTAGTTTGATTGCATGTTCATGATGTGCATGTGCAATTTGAAAATCAGTAGACCTTAGGAGATTGCATTGGTTTTGTGTAGCTGTAGGTTTCTCTTGGTCAAGCACAACTTAGTTTTAGGGAATTTGTCTACTGTAGTAGCCTCCATGATCACTGTTCATTCGTAATTTCAGATCCAGGAACCTTCTCTCTTCCCTGCCCTTTTTTCTTTTTTTTTATAAGTACCTTAGGAAAGGTTCATTGCACATTGTAAAGCTAAATCCAATGATAAAAATGGAGTTCAAGACTGTTGTTTGAACCTACAGCAAACGCACGACAACTTCTCCATCTTAGGAACTTCATTTCAAGACCCATCTTCCCATGCTTTGTAACTCATCCGTAAGTCCGCCTTGTGATTCCAACAAATCACATAAATCAATTGAGATATTCTAGGCACTGTCAAGACCTGACATTAGAGACCTTGGGATAGTGTTCTGCAATTTGATTGTGGAAGATTGTCTTTCAAGAGAGGTAGTGCACCTACGCACTTCCTGTGTTGAGAAATGCATAAAAAACACATCAACAGAATTGGCGCTAGAAGGAGGGCTTGACATGTTGAGGCTACAAAGTTGAAAGTTGGAAATTGAAAACAACACTTTCAAAGAAGAAATTTTAGATAGGGAGATCTCTTTTAATGCAAAAAATTAGAAAATTCTAAAGGAAAAAGAAGTTGAGTTGAAATGGAGCAGCATGCATATTTGAATAAGAGACTGAAGAAGCCATTGCATCAATTTGCATTGGTGGATAGATGTCCGATCCATTGCACTTGAAGGCACAACGAATTGGGGTGTCTGACTTTCTTGAGCAAGATTGAAAGGGTATTGCAAGGAGAAATTCTCTTTTGGGAAATCTATTAGCCTTTAGCCCTTGTAGACCCGGAGGAAGAATTGACAACCATGGAAACAAAGGCATTCAAGGAGCTGATCCAGGAACATTTGAGCAGAAAATATGAACCAAGATTGGAGGAAATATTGATGTCTAGTTGGTGTAGATTTCACAATGCACCACATTCAGAATTTATGTGTCCATCATGTGACAACATCATTGCTCAAGCCAAGGGTTGTTTGAACAAGTCGGAGCAGCCAACTCCCAATGAAGAGAAGTTATCCTATGAAGCAAAAGAGTTGTCAACATTTGGAAGACAACAAAGTAAGGATGAACCAAGAAATTTGATACAAGCTAATGTTGGAGCAGTAAACATTGAAGTTGAAAGCAAGGAGAAAGAGGCAGATTTCACTAGGACAACAATATGCCTTAGTGGAAATCTGATTGAAACTGATTTAGAAGGTCTTCCCTTCACCAATCAAAGGCAGTCCTCCACTCTAGAAGAAGAGCAATTGGTAGGTGATGATGAACCAATGAAGTCTGCAGCCATGCATGTTGGGACAACCAATGAAGATGCTAAAGAACAGGAAGAAGAAAAGGTTGACAACAGTGGAGCAACAGAAAATGATGACGAAGGTATAAGTGAATTCATATTAGAAGATCTATCCTTCATCAGTGACAATGATCGAGAATCTGAAAATGAAAGTTTGGAGGAGTGGGAACAACCACTCGCCATGGTTGTTCGCCATCCAACTTCTCTCCCAAGTGATGATGAGGACTCGATCATAGAAAGATATGACCAGCTCATCTCCAGATTAGCAAAGGATTGGTCTGAACTAAGATGTCAAGTGGATTTGGAGGTGCTACTATTGCCAAATTGGTGTAGACTTCATGATTCATCACACTCTAAGTTTGCATGCGAGCTATGCAAAGAAGCCATTAAGCAAGTCAAAGGACAAGTGAGGCAGCCAAGTACCTGACCTCCTCTACTTGCTACCCATATCAAAGAAGAAGACCAAAAGCCTGAATCAAGTGATGGCTTAGCTGAAGGCGAACCTCAAGAGAATGTTGGGACAGCAATATAGTCTTGGACTTCTGAGCAATGAAGTAGATCAAGCAGGAATGTTGTCCACTAGTCACCAAGAAGTTCTTCCTCTTGAATAGCAGTTGTGTACCATGGACGATAGGATTTTTGGTGAATCTTTGGAGGGAAATTGTGTAGTAGACTTTGGTCCCCTTGACGAGGTACCATCAATTGATGACTTCTTTCCATTGGGAGTTGCACTACGGAGGTATGCTCATGTCGAGGAAGAGCACATCCCAAAAGACGGTAGCAATGAATACATACTCCTTGAGCCCCTGAACAGTGATGCACTAGAGTTTCCAAATTGGGAGAGGAGCTCCTTCTCCATTTACAGTGATAGTGAGCAAGAGGAAATGAGTGAATGTCATGATGAGATGCATGAACAACAAAGGGAAGAAGACAAAGGTGGGGGTGTTTTGATGGCTTCCAACAAGTATGACAGAATTGACCAACTACAAGATGCAACTTGGAGTCCTTTCTCCATGATCGTTGTCGATCCTCCCTCATATTTAGATGGTTGCAATAGGATAGATTCACGTATGTCATCATCCCATAACATTGAACATCATAAAAAGGAGGTTGATACTTGGGGAAGGAGACAAGACAACATACTGTTGTTTGAGGACAACAATCAAAAAGAGGTTTGGGCAACGGAAACCCAAGCAGATGAGGTGTACTTCCTCAAGGAACAACCAGTGGAGGTTGTGGATCCCTTTGGTAGATTAGAAGGGATGTTTTCTACCCCATCCTCCCAGCCTTATGCAGGCTTAATGTCCGAAGTGTCACACCCTCCACCACGCCTGCTCGAGGCTATCGATGCAATGATCAACAATATTGTGCTTGCTCTCGACTGTCCAACGCTGCCACCTCCATGTGATGACATCTAGGTTCTATCCTTCCTTTCCCCCATTATTTCTCATAATTGCACTTATTATTTTGATTATGGGAACAAAGGAAAATGAACATGTTTATGGATTAACCATGGGTTCAACGAGCCTCCTCAATTGCTGATTTTTCATGATGACGTGATTGAACTTGAGTGTTGCAACATTGAATTTCTTTTTTCAGAATATAAAGATAAATTTGCATGGTTAAGAATGACAACAATCGCCTATTTGCTTTTGCATGCACTGTGAAATCCAATGAACGTTAATGTCAACACACCCTGCTTGAACATAGTGCTTTGTAAATATCTTTGTACATAGCCCATTTTGAGTAGTATAGGTTTCTTGTAAATACTCTACTTTCCTAATTTCCTTAGGTTAGTTGGTTTGTTGTAGGTTGTTTTCTTTTGTTTGCTTTCACTTTGCTACTGCTCTCCTTGAGGTCCCTCTACTTTTAGCTGGGCACATCTATGCGCACAACAACCATACTTATCATCTGGGGTTGTTCTACGTATTTCCTTTTCAAACTCTAATCAAGTCTTCAGAGTGGATGGTGAAGGTCTTATGTTAGTGTCAAGTGATCTGGGTGTTTGATTCAAAGAGGATAAGTTGTTGGTTTAGTCCAACTCTGACGTATTCTAAAATCTTATAGCTCTTATACATCTAAAGAATCTGACGATCACTATAGGGCCTTTTGTGAAGTCTAGTTAAGTGAAAAATCTAAAATTCTACTCTAGCGCCACTATAATTCTCAGCCCTAAGCGCAAGCTTCAATGCTTGCGGGTTGAAATAAAAGAGCTGAAAAGAGAAAAGAAAGAAATAAAGAAAGAAAACATTAAAAATTAAAAGAAAGAGAAAATTCAAATTTTTAGGGGTATCCGAGCAACTCTATCGAGGCTATGGACGCCTGGCCGGCAGTAGAGTAATCTTTGGGAGAATCACAGTGACAACCTCATCGGGGCTACGGATGCCTAACTAGAAGCGAGGCAATGTCTCAGATGCTTTTGGAATTAGAATAAACTATTTAGCTTAACTTGACAGAGCTTGGGTTCCTGTAGCAACTGAAGGATGGGAATTAACACAACTGCACACATTTAGATTTTCAGCATACTAAAGGTTGGGTTGGCTAGTGGTATTGATCCTTTGGTTGGGCATCTGGTTTGTTTTCCCTAGCTTGAAAGTTGGAACCAGAGATTCTGGGTTTGTGATTCCAGTTTGTCATCAAAATGCTCTGGAGCATTTCCCCAGCAAGTCGCCATTTTTTGTGCATGTTTTGTAAACACGCCCCACCGTAGCTAGAGACCCTTTTTTTTGCTCTCGACAGGCTACTTTGCTTTTGTATTGTTTTGTGTGCCCCATTTTCCAAGCCCAAATTAGTCATGTGCTTTCAAACGATCAAATTCCCCTTACCAAATTCACCTACTTAGGGTATTCAAATCTACGAAGAAATAAAGTCACCCATCCCTTTTTTGCCTTTTGTCTTGTTCCTCCTATTTTGGAAACATCTGTGGACCCCTACCGGTCTAGTTTCCACATTTTTGACTTTGGGGCCAACTTTTTGGTGGATCTGGGATGTGTTTGTGGTGCCTAAGTGAACTGTCAAGGTTTCTTCAATGTTTCGTTAAGTTTTAGTGGTTCCGGAGCTTCATCCCTCTTTGGCTATTTTGGAAACATCTGTGGACCCCTACCAATCCGGTTTCCACATTTTTGACTTTGGGGCTAAATTTTTGGTGGATCTGGGATGTGTTTGTGGTGCCTAACTGAACTGCCAAGGTTTCGTCAATGTTCCATTAAGTTTTGGTAGTTCCAGAGCTTTATCCCTCTTTGGTTGTTTTGGAAACATTCGTGGACACCTACTGGTTCGGTTTCCACATTTTTGACTTTGGGGCCAACTTTTTGGTGGATCTAGGATGTGTTTGTGGTGCCTAAGTGAACTGCCAAGGTTTCATCAACATTTCGTTAAGTTTCGGTGGTTCCAGAGCTTCGTCCCTCTTTGGTTGTTTTGGAAACATCTATGGACCCCTGTGGGTCTAGTTTCCACATTTTTGACTTTGGGGCCAACTTTTTCGTGGATATGGGATGTGTTTGTGGTGCCTAAGTGAACTATCAAGATTTCGTCAATGTTTCGTTAAGTTTCAATGGTTCTAGAGCTTCGTCCCTCTTTGGCTGTTTTGGAAACATCCGTGGACCCCTGCTGGTCCGATTTCCACATTTTTGACTTTGGGGCCAACTTTTTGGTGGATCTAGGATGTGTTTGTGGTGCCTAAGTGAATTGTCAAACTTTCGTCAATGTTTCGTTAAGTTTCGGTAATTTCGGAGCTTAGTCCCCCTTTCACTATTTTGGAACATCCGTGGAGCCCTAGCAGCCCAGATTAATGTTTATGGTCCAAATGAGCTCCAAATATGAATATTATGATATTTTGATGATGCATGGATGGATCTAACAAGGATTTTGCAAGATTTGACTAACGTTTTCCTTGATTTGTGTATGAAAGCACTTATGACACTTCATGTACGCAAGATTCAAGGAGCCTACTACAGGTCCGTCAGGAGACTCGTCGAGAAAGCTAAACAAGGAATACGCATAGCTCCTCTCACCATTCATTTCATGATCACCTCTCTCGCTAGCTCCCACCAACAGGGTCGGCATTAGAAGAAGGTTTGTGCCAAGAAAATTGAGGACAAAAATGCAAGGCGGTGGCCTTGAAGAAAGCATAAGAGAGTTGTCCAGCCGAATCAGGGGCAACCAATCCATTGATGCCATTCGTCAACGGGCTCGTTTGATCCAAGGAAGAGCACTGTAAACACATCAAGTAAGAAGGCAGTTTTCAAGCAGTTTCAGCTACAATAAAAGGGCAATCAACTAAAAGACAAAATTGCAACAACACCTGGGCACTAGATGACAAAATAGAGAAAAGACAAAGATCTATTTTAAAATTGCTAGATATTTTGGGGTAGGTGAAACACTAATGTAATCAAATTTGGGCCATTTGTTGCAAATTGGTCCTAGCCATTCATTCGGGCTTTGGAAAACTATAAATAGGGGCTTGCCCCTCATTTGTAAGAGTTGGAGAGCTGGTGTAAAAAGCATTTTCAGCAATAAAAGACAACATTGCATGATTTTATAGATGTTCTCTTTAATATTGCTCATCTTGCATGCATGGTTCTACTTTCCATGTTATTTTTAGTGTTAGTTTCTTGAATGGAAGTGATAATGAAAATTGTTGTTATGGTATTTGATCAGCTTTCAGCCCATACGTTTAGCACTTGTTGATGACAAACTGTTGTGTAAAGTTATCCTGGGCTTCTTTATTCCATTGGTGCAACTTAGTTTGATTGCATTTTCATGATGTGCATGTGCAATTTGAAAATCAGCAGACCTTAGGATATTGCACTGGTTTTGTGTAGCTGTAGGTTTCTCTTGGTCAAGCTAAACTTAGTTTTAGGGAGTTTTTCTACTGTAGCATCCTCCATGATCACTGGTCATTCATAGTTTCAGATCCAGGAACCTTCTCTCTTCCCTGCCCTTTTTCCTTTTTTTTTAATAAGTACCTTAGGAAAGGTTCATTGCACATTGTAAAGCTAAATCCAATGATAAAAATGGAGTTCAAGACTGTTGTTTGAACCTACAGCAAATGCATAACAACTTCTTCATCTTAGGAACTCCATTTCAAGAAACCAACTTCCCATGCTTTGTAATTAATCCATAAGTCCTCCTTGTGATTCCAACAAATCACATAAATCAATTGAGATATTCCAAGCACTATCAAGACCTGACATTAGAGACCTTGGGATAGTGTTCTGCAATTTGATTGTGGAAGATTGTCTTTCAAGAGAGGTAGTGCACCTACGCACTTCCTGTGTTGAGAAGTGCATAAAAAACACATCAACAAATATGATGTAAGGAAAAAGAAATTATCCCGACTCCTAGTTGAGTCAATTCAATTGTACAATGTGAATGTGGTTCCTGATCAATTTGGAAGATGATGGGGACTTGATTCAGGGTCATGCCTATGAGGCAGTGAAAGATAAGCCAATTGGTGATGTAGATTAGCTAGAAGAAGAAAAAATAGAATTGAAACAGCTAATGGATCTAGTTATCTAGTTTACCAAGATGTGGCTAAGGAACAAGCTGTGGGAGTTGGAAAATGGGGGAGTGAAATGTACTTATAGTCTAATGAGTGATATGGACCCTCACTCCACTTCTGAGGAATCAATTGAGCAGGAAGATCCTAAAGGTAATGGCAAGGTGGATTCTCGTTTCAAAATTAAAATTAAGGATGTTCAGACAGAGGAAGTCCAAGAGGCCGAAAAGCAAAGAAATCCAATGGCTAAGAAGAGGACAAGGACTAAGAAATCTGGCAAGGAGGAGACTGAAAAATAAAAATCATGAGGTTGATGCTCCTTTTCCTAAGAGGAGAAGAGTCTTAAAATTATCATAAAAGGGAGGTTCCAAGGTAAGAGAGGAAGAAGTCACCCCACCAGTAGTGAATGTTGAAAGTTCAGAAGAGAAGGCCAAGGTGTATACAAAGAGGTCTATGACTCCTTCTCCTAAGAACAATGTGCCTAGGACTGATCTTCCTCTGTGTGTTCCTCATGAGGAGCCACGTGATGATGTTCCTTCCACTCATGAATCTCAAAGCAAACTAGGTGAGTCTGAAAATGTTGAAGGTCATCCAGACACTGAAGGAGAGGAATTCCATGAAGGTGACCTATACAGTACAGAAGTAGAAGTTGACAAGGTAATGCAATCTCCCTTGGTTGCTTATGCAGAGTCACTAGTAATGAATGAAGAGGTTAAATCCCCTCCAAGAGAAGAAGAGGTTGAGAAGGTTCCATCACCTATACATGAAGAAGAACATGTTGAAGAAAAGAAAATCAAGGTGGATGAGATTCCCGAGAAGTAGAATTTGAGTAAAGAGGCACCTAAGGAACAACAGGAGGAAAAACAAACTGAAGTGCAATTTTTTGGAATCCACTGTCCCTAGTTGGTTGGATAAGGAGATAAAGAGAAAACAGGTTGTTGTAGAGGATAGTCCACCCAATTGGGATGAGCTACTAGCCAAAATTGGAAAAGATAAAGGTAAGAAAAAGGCTAGGGTAATCTCAAGGATTGAAAGAGATGAAGCTCATAACAGAGTTGTTCATATTGCCACCCCTGCTCATGATAAAATCAAGGATGATGTAGCTGGAAAATATTACAATGTTCAGACTTTCAATCTAGGGCCTACATCCGTTGAGCAAGATATTGAAGATTATGAGGGTTCTAGTGCGGTCAACTTGGGCAAACTAAGGAAAGAAATAAAGACCAAGTAGGAGCTAAAGAAGGAAAATGAGAATCTCAGGAAATGCCTGGAAGATTTAATGAAGCCCTTGCAATCCATTAACCCCTTAGTTTCTACTACAAATCCTTTACCTCAGGAAACTATAACCGAGCTTGAAAAGATGAAAGCTTCCATTCTTGCCACTGCAAATTGGTTGCAAGGGGTGCGAACCAAAGGTAATGAATCTATCAAAGATATTTTGTCAATAGGGAAGGATGTTGTGAGAATAGTTGATTGGTTGAAGGATGTGTTGGCTCAGGACAAGGAAGATACAGATCTCCTGCTGCAAAAAGCCAAGACTATCATGGAGTACACTAGGGATAAGCTAGTAACTGATAAAATTATTCCTTCCTCTAGAGTTGCCAAACCTTGGGAATGATTTGAAGCATTGCAAATCAGACAGAAGGTGTTGAAGAAGATTTACAAATAGAGAAGGCAGATTGATGATACCCTAGCTGGTGTGTACAATGGCTCCATTGCCTTTTTTGAGATTATGATAGGGAGAAGGAAGATTGCTCCCAAATATTTGAGTTTGGAACAGTTGAGGAAATGGTGGCATGATGTTTATGCCCCAGTTAATGATGATTATGTTTCTGAGCACTAGTTGGATGATGTGGCCACATACATTGTTGTCATTGACAAATACCTAACTTATAAGGTGGATTGGGATAAGTTGGTAAAACAGTCAAGGGAAGAAATTACATCAATTGAGAGACAACTTAAGGTTATGCCTTTACCACCTATGGCCAACTTGGATAGGGTGCTTTTGAAGGTTCATGAAATGTTGGATCAAAATAAGGACAAAGGGGAAGGTAGTTAATGATTGACTACATCAAAATTTGTGCTTCCCTATTATTTTTCCATGCATTGTTCCGAGTTGCATTGGAGATCCCAGGCTAACCTGGATGAAGTTCATGCATTTAATGCATATTTTATTTTATTTTGAATTTCTCTTGGCTGACTTGTTGTGCCTTATTATTATTGTAAAATCTTATGTAGGCCGACATATTTTGGGGGGTTCTATATATTTGGTATTTTTCCTCATTTGTAAGGGTTAAGAAATTTTATACATAGACACATAGAGAGATAGTTAGAAGTGAATTAAGTAGAGCAAGAGTTAGCAAGTATTTGATCTCAAGCAAATATTATAATAGAAAGCTGGAATTGTTACTACAGTGGATAATTTGATGCAAGTAATGACATTGTGATTTGGTGCCATACTTGTGTTTCTTCTTATCTTGCATTGTTCTTGTCCTTCTATATTTAGAATTGTTTTGAGGAGGTTAATATTTAGATTAGATTTGATTCAATGATGTTTATGATTTGATATTTGAAGTGTTGCAGCAATCCCTAGTCCATACTTTTCGCAAACAACTAATTGTTAGTTGCTTTGCAAAGTTAGCCTAGACTTTTATATTCATTGTGCTTAGGTTCAATTGTGAGGGTTTATTCATATCAATTGCAATAGAGTTTTTTGAATGAATGTTCATGATTTGAAAATATTAACACCTTAGAAGATTGCACTGTTTCTATAAGATTGCAGATTTATCTGGGTTAAGTAGAAATCAGTTTTGAGGGATTGGTCCATTTTGAGTATTGGTCATTTGCATTGTTAATGTTAGGTTTAATATTAAGTTTAGAAATCTCTTTCAAACCCTTATATTTTGTTATTTCTTTGATTATTGGGTTAAATCTAGGATTGAAGTATCATCATATTGTTAGATCTGATAAATTGAGATTCAGTATTTTGCTTGTAGTAAGGTCCCATTGTGATTACCAGCATTTCACATTTATCACTGAGTTGTTTATGCATTGTCAAGACCTGACATTAGAGACCTTTGGGTTATCTCTTGAGGCTTGCTGATAGAGATTTACCTTTCAAGAGAGATAGGATTTTATATTATGTTTGAGTTGTTATTGTACAGAAAACATCATCAACAGATTGGCACTAGAAGGAGGGCTTGAATAAGCAAGCTAGATCAATTTTTGAATGTCATCTCTCCTAAAATATTTAGAAGAAGAACAAGATCTGCTCCAAGAGATGAGGAATTTCAAGAATTACCAGACCCTACTAGGTCTAGAAGGACCAATAGAAGGGGATAATCATCATCATCTCATCCACCTCTATCATCTCCATCAACCCCATCTTCATCAGGTTCATCTGAGTCTGAGGAAATTCCCATTCCACAACCTCAGCCAGTCATAAACCAGCCATTACCACCCCCACCTCCACTAATGGCTTTCCTAGCAACCAACCCATCTCCATTGAGTTTTGCCATTTACAATGTCATGCCCAAAAACCCTTAACATTTTTGTTCAAAATTTTGTGTCAATGATCCCAATAGCACTACTGAGGAACACATCAGGATCTTTCAGACTGGTCTTAAGGATAGAGGGATAAACCATGAGGATGTAGCATGTAGAATTTTTCCTTACTCATTGGGGGAGGATGCATTCTATTGGTACAATCATTTACCTATCGGGTCTATTGAAAATTGGACTAAGCTAGAGGCTTCCTTTTTGCAGAAGTTTCGAATCCCCATTAGTTCCAATGAGTTGTACCACCAATTCACTAATGTTAAGAGAGAGGTCAACGATCCTATAGGGTCCTTTAACAATAGGTTTCATCATGCTTATACTAGACTGTAGGCCCCTTATGTTGTTGATAAGCCCACTGCTTTAGAGGTTTATTATGAGGGACTTGATAGTTTGACAGCTACTTTTATGAAGTGGAGTAATAACCCTCCTGCTAATCTACTTGATGCATATGCAGAGGCTGTGAAAGTTAGCACTAATCTAAGGCAACATCTGTCTGGACCTTTATCCTCATTAGGACCCATTGCTCACCCTGGACAAGTTCCAACTCTCAACTAGGCTCTGGCAAAACATACTCCAATCATGAATCTAGTACCTCAATTGCCTCTGGTTCCTCACCCAGGACCTCCCGTGGGACAAGTTTCATCCACAATTAGTTACCCTCAGCAAAGTATGAATCAACCTCTACATATCCAGCCTCAGGCTAGTTATCCTTCATACCTGGAAAATTATGAAGTCTTGAACCAGTCACTAAATGCCAATGTTGCAGTAGGGTATTCCCAGAATAATGTGAATCAGCCTCCATACAATAATCTTGACAAGAAGAGATTAGATGAATTGTCTGAACAAATAAAGAAGCTGAATATGGAGGTGACTTACTTGAGGAACCAGAACAGTCAGTTGCAAGCTGCTAAGAGAAATATGCAGTCCAATCAGAACACAGAGAATCTACAAGGATAGCACTTTGATAGAGGGCAACATCATGATCGAGGATATAATAATGAAAGAGGATACAATAATGAAAGAGGATATAACCAGGATAGAGGTTACAACAACGATAGGGGATTTAATAATGACAGAGGGTATAATAATGATAGAAGATAGAACTTTGACAGAGGGCAAGATGGTGGACAAGGATTTAATAGGAGGCAGCCATCAAGACAAAACATAACTTGGAACACAGGGCCCAACAATGGAGGAGTCCCCACTCCACTAGATCAACCAGTTAACCAACCTGTCAATCAATCTATCAATCAGCCAATTAATCAAGAGAAGCCTCCTAGTGGTGTATATCTAGCTGAGGCTACTTTATCAGGATGGTGTAGGCTCCACAAAATGAGTCAACATTCTAAGTTAGATTTCCAAGAGTTCCAAACAACAACCTCTATCTTTCAGTACGAAGTGGAGAACAATGCAGGGAGTCAGGAAATAGTGCCATCCAATCCTTATGATTCACTAGTGTTGGTGTTGAATCATGCTCCTTTTCCTCAAAGTAAGGAGAATGTACCTGAGGAGGAACCTGACCAGTTGGAGGAAGAGGCAGACCAGGTATGCAATGGAGATGAAATGACACAGTTATTTAATGAGATTCTAGTGAATGATAATGGTCCTAGAGATGAAGAAGAGGCTTATGTTGAAGAAGTACAGACCTTCCAAAGACCTATCAAGAAGTATGACTTAAGGGAATTGCCACATAGACACCCATAGGTTGGGGGCCCCTTTACTACTTCCATTCCACCAAACAATTTCAACACACCTCTAGATCCTAATGCTAGCAATAATCCATCAATGCCTTAGGTCTCCAAGCAATATTTATCTCAAGATCCAGGGCATACTAATGTGCCAAAGGGGAGAAATGTTGATGCAAACAAAGACAGAGTGACCGAATGTTCAAAGGAGACCCTTGTTGATCTAAGTGAGGAAAAATTGGCTCTGTATGTTGTTGAAGAACTCAGAAAATTAAAGGTAAGTCTATCTTCATTTGAGTTGTTAAGATTTCCAACCATTAGGAATGCAGTTCTAGGATCTTATAATACAAATTCCATGTCACAAAATAAATTAGTTAGTGAAAGTGTCAATAGATCATCTAGTTCTCAATCAATAGGAAGGAAAAATCAGACTCATAATCAGGCCCATATGCCCCCTAGGGATAAAAGAAAAGAAAAAGACAAGGCTCAAGTCGCTCAAGTGGATACTCCCTTAACCCTGTTTCAGGGAAAGACAGATACTCCTCCATTCCTTATTTATGTTCACATATTTGGTAAGAATTTGCATAATTGTTTGTTGGATTTTGGTGCTTCAACCAATGTTATGCCTTTTGGTGTGTGTAAAGCTATGGGCATTACTCCTACTAACTCACAAAAGAAAGTTACACAATTAGACAGGACTGAAGTCAATGTTGTAGGAGAGTTAAATATCATTCATATGCAAGTTTCTTATGATCCTAGAATACAACAGGTTATCAATATACAAGTGGATGACATCCCTAATGCTTATGGCTTAATCTTGGGAAGAGACTTCACTAGAGCTTTGAATGGATATGTCTTGACGGATCACTCTCACATGTGGCTTCCTTGGAAGGGGGTGCCAAATTAGATTAGAATTGAAAGAGAACCCAGAATGAAATACATGATTATAGAATATAATAATACCTCTAACAAAATTCTGATACCAGAAGTAAGTATGCATAACTATGTGCTTGCAACTCCTTTTGAGGAGTTAGATGTGGAGGAAGTTCTTATGTTCCACATAGTACCTGTTGACCTTACAGCAGAATCCAGTAGTACTGAGGTCTTGATAGAACCAGTTGAAAATGATAGTGATCTGGAAGACAACAAGCTAGGCTTGTTAGATAGTTTTCAAGAGTTCATTCAGAAGTGCATTGAAGAATAGGGTCAGTTGGGAAAGGGAATGAAATTTGGAGAGCTACTCTTGCTCAATTGGTGCAGGGTACATAATGCCTCTCATTCAGAACTAGACTATTGCCTATGCTAGGCTGCATTGGAACAAATACAAAAATGTATCAACCCCGCTCCTACAGTAAAAATTAATATCCAAAATGTCTGAGAAGATCCTAAAAGAAAAGGAGTGATTCCTTCTGAAGAGCCATCCAGTAGTAACAGTGCAAGTGAAAAAGCAGGAAAGTCTGCAGTTACTGGTTGTTGGACTTTAAGATTCGATGGGTCCAAATCCAAGCAAGGAGTTGGGGCAGGTTTCAAGCTAATTAGTCCAAGAGGTAAGACATTTTTTGCTGCTCATAGACTCCAGTTTCACTGTACAAACAATGTAGTAGAATATGAGGCTTTGGTCCATGGATTGTTAATGGCATTGAAGAAAAAGGTTAAGATCTTGCAAGTTTTTGAAAATTTTGAATTAGTAGTCAAGCAAGTTAGGAGACAATATTCTTGTCATGATAGAAGAATGACCAACTACAGACATAGAGTATGGGATCTTATTGAAGAATTTGATGCCTTCAACATTTAGTTGATTCCACGAAGTAAGAACTAGACAGCTGACTCCTTGGCCTAGGCAACCAGTACATTGCAACCTCTGTCTCTTTCTGGACTAAAGAATTTTACTGTAGAGTTGACCCCAATACCCTTAGTGCCTGATAATGTCACCAACTTCCAGGTATTTGAAGATGAAAAACATATATTAGATTTCATTACTAGTACTGATGTCTTTTCTTCTCAAATCATTGATGAAACTGAGCTCCAAGAAGCAGAGATAGATTTGGAAGGGGTAATTAATCTAAAGACCAACACAATTCCCAGGGGAATGGTGCAATTAGAAAGGATCTTTGATCTAGAAAAGGTTAGGGAGCAAGAACAAGATACCAAGAAGGATTCCATTAGTGGACAGTGTGACAAATATAATATGGGAACTCACGATGATGTCAAAAATATTTTTATTGGCAAAGTATGCACTCCAGAAGAAAGAAAATGAATCATCGATGCATTGCATAGGTATCTAGATGTGATAGCCTGGAGTTATAAGGATTTAAATACTTATGATACATCGACCATAACCCACACTATCCCTCTCAATCTAGGAGTGAAACCTTTCAGATAGAGGCAAAGGCCCATCAATGCTTTACTGGAACCCATAATACAAAAGGAAGTGCATAAATTGTTGTCTGCAAGAATAATATTTCCAGTCAGACACTCAACTTGGGTTGCAAACTTGGTTCTAGTACGAAAGAAAAATGGTGAAATCAGGCTATGTGTAGATTTCAGGAACCTAAATAGAGCGTCAGAGAAAGATAACTATCTAGTACCCTCACTAGATGAAGTGCTCCATATTGTCAATGGATCTTAGATGATGTCCTTCTTGGATGGTTATTCATGATACAACCAGGTCATGGTACAATATGAGGACAGACACAAGACTGCTTTTACCACTAAGTTGCGCACTTTTTCCTACAGGAGGATGCCCTTTTTCTTGATTAATGTTGGAGCCACATTCCAAAGAGCCATGGACATTTCCTTCAAAGACATAATTGGTAAGTGTATAATCATTTATATGGACCATCTAACAGTCTTTTCCAAGAAGAGAGGTGATCATATCTCAGATTTGTGCAAAGTTTTTCAGAAATGTAGAGAGTTTGGGATACCACTCAATTCAAATAAATGCATCTTTGGAGTCACAAAGGGTAAATTGTTAGGGCATGTTCTTTCTAAGAAGGGAATTGCAATTGATCCAGAATGCATAGAGGCCATTCTTAAGATTCCACCACCTACCAGCAAGAAAGAAATGAAATCATTCTTTGGTAAGATCAACTTTGTGAGGAAATTCATCACTGGATTCACAGAAATAGTTAAGCTATTGAATGCAATGTTAAAGTAGAAGGCCAAAGTTAAATGGAATGTAGAAGCAAAGGAAGCATTTGTAGAGATAAAGAGGGCTATTATTGAAGCTCATGTTTTGGTAAGTCCAAACTATGCTAAACCATTCTATACATATTTGTTTTCCTCTGACCATTCTTGTGCTACTATGTTAACTCAAAAATAAGATCAAGGAAAACAAGCATCCCATAGCATTCATGAGTGCACCATTGAAGGATGTAGAGCTGAGATACCCAAGTGTTGAAAAGTAGGCCTATGCCTTGGTCAGAGCTATAGAGAAATTCAGGCATTACATCCTCAGAAACAAAATCTTTGCAATTGTTCCTGATCCTGCA
The DNA here is from genome assembly GCA_007258455.2 of Sequoia sempervirens. Taxonomy (NCBI): domain Eukaryota; kingdom Viridiplantae; phylum Streptophyta; class Pinopsida; order Cupressales; family Cupressaceae; genus Sequoia; species Sequoia sempervirens. The sequence continues at coordinate 318,526,359 of VDFB02000017.1, forward strand.
GTTAAGTTGTTATTGATGCAGAATGAGTTGGGAGAACGCAGAGCCAAGTGGGTAACTATGTTACAGGAATATGATATTGAGATTCAGCCCTTGAAACTGGTAAGAGGGAAAGGGCTTACATAGACAATGGCAGAGACAAGCCCTGACCTTACGGATCAAAGTTACAATTTAGAGGATGTTTCTCCTAGTGAGTGGTATGATGATATTGTTCATTACCTTCTGACTCAGAGATGCCCTGATCATCTTAATTCGGTACAAAGAAGGGAATTTCACTTAAAAGGAGGCAGTTTCATGTTGAAAGGAGTTGTCCTATATAAGAGAAATCATGAGGGTGTGTACTTAAGATGCCTAGGAAAGGTAAAGTCTGATAGAGTGATGTTGGAATTTCATGACAGATATGGCATAGGCCATGGATCGGCACATTCTACAGCAAACCAAATTCTCAAAGCTAGTTACTATTGGCCTACATTGTTCAAAGATACACACAACCACATCCAAACTTTTCATGTGTTCCAGACTACGACAACCAGAGAGAAGTATACAACACTCCCACTCCAACCAATATTCGAGGTAAAACCTTTTGCACAGTGGGGGGTGGACTTCATACGTCCCATCAATTTTCCTTCCTCTGCAGGACATAGGTATATCCTTACTGTCACTGATTATTTTACAAGATGGACTAAGGCCCTCGCTTGCAAGAAATGCACTTCAAAGGTAGTTATTAACTTCATCGAATCAGGTATAATTAATCATTTTGGATGTCCTATGTCTTTAGTTTGTGATAATGGTCCTGCGTTTTCATCATTAAAGTTTTCTAATTGGGATTTTGATCATGGGATTATCATTAAATTTTTATCCAACTATTATCCTCAGGGTAATGGTTTGGCTAAGTCATCCAACAAAAACCTTCTGACTGTTATCCACAAATTGTTAGAAATAAATCCAAAAGATTGGCATACCAAACTTAGATTTTATCTTTGGGAATATCGCACAAGGCATAAGACTTCCATAGGGATATCACCTTACCACCTAGTTTATAGATTAGAGCCTGTGTTTCCCATTCAGTTAAAGATTCCCACTTTGCAGTTCATTAATGACTATTATGATGAGGGAGATAAGCATGAGGCCAGACTTGCTGAATTATTACATCTTGAGGAAAAGAGAGACGAAGCCCTGGAAAACTTTGCTAAACATCAGGGGGTTGTCAAGAGATGGTTTGACAAAAGAGCCAAGGTTAAAGCTTTTAGGATTTTTGACTTGGTTCTTTACTGGGATAAAGCCCATGATCGTAAGGGAGAGCATGGAAAATCTGATAAACTTTGGCTTGGTCCTTACCAGATTTAAAAAATTCTGGGAGATAATGCTTTCCATTTGAAAACTCTCACTGGAGAAAATATCCCACTGCCTGTCAATGGGCAGTATTTGAAGCATTATTTCTAGTCCTGAGCTGTTTTCAGCTCTTGTCTTGTATATAGTTAGATTAGGTTTCCTTTCTATTTTGTTTGCTTTGTTTTGCTTTTGTTAGAGTAGGTTTCCCTTTCTGCTTTGCTTTTGGTTTGGTTTTTCTTTTTTTTTTCTTTGCTCTTGCTTTGAGGGTTTTCTTGTTTCCTTCTGGATGTGTTACACCTGCATAGAAAATATATCATTAATCTAGAATTGTTCTAAGTATTTTATTGGTGGATTGTAGTCTTGTATCTTGAAAGGATGGTTGAAGCCTTTGCTATTGCCAACAATATCAATGTTTGATTTATAGAAGATGGGTCACTGGTTTTGATTTGAATTTGACGTACTCTAAAATCTTATATCTCTCATATATCTTAAGAATCCTGATGTTACTGTAGGACTCTTGTGAAGTTTTTTCAAGTGAAAAATCTTATTTCTACTTCAGCAACACTATGGTTCTCAGCCCTAAGTGTAAACTTCATTGTTCACAGGTTGAAATAAAAAGTGACACAGAAAGAATATCAAAAGAAAGAAAAGTGAGATCTTGAAAATCAAAAGAATGAATTCAACTTATCAGGGGTATCTGAATATCCCTATCGGAGCTATAAACACCTAGCTGGCAATAGAGCTATGTTCAAGAGAGTCACAGCAATAACCTCATCGGGGCTACAGACGCCTGACTGGCAACGAGGCTCTATCCAGGTTGCTTTTGAAGTTAGAATCCTTTATGTAGCCTTTCTTGACAAAGCTTGGTTCTTGCAGTAGCTTAAGGAGGGAAATGAACTCATATGCACACACTTCGATTTTTCATTTTATGGAAAGTTCAGTCTATCCTTTGGTTCTAATTCTTTAAATCTTTGCATTCTAATTTTTTTGTTCAGTAGTGGGACTAAAACCAAAGATTTTGGGTTCTTGATTCTTGTTCATCATCAAATGCTCTAGAGCATTTTCCAAGCAGAAGTCACCATTTGTTTTGTAGTTTTCGCACACACGCCCCGCTGAAGGCAGAGACCCTCTTTCACTTTGGTTTTGGTGTCTTGGCCCTTTCATTTTGACATTTTTTCTTATTTTGGCATGTGCTTAAATGTTCATTTTGATGGCCTTGGTGATTCCCCTAAGTTATTCATTGAAGATATTTGGTTTTGAGCTAAGTTCGGGTTTTCACTGAAGTTTGGGAATTTCCACCCCATCCGGATTTTCCCAGATCCTGCTCGAACTCGGGTTGTGTGTTGTCATTTAGAGATTTTCGGTCTTCGTGGATTTTCGCATGGGACAGATTTTTTTGGATTTCGTCCTGTGGTCGAGTTCCCGAGTTTTTTGACTGTCTTGTCGATTACATTTAATGTCATCTGTACATTTGGAAAGCAATGTATTTAAGCGATTTCGGATGATTATTATGCTATTATGCTTATTGCTTGCCATCATTTGAGCTAAGAAGTGCATTCTTGTGAAGTGCTAGATTTGGATGAGGCGTTGGGTTTGTGAATTGTGGATTTGAGTGGCGATTTCTTGTGCATTTCTTCCCTGTTCTTTGTGGACACCATTTACTTTGCATTTTTTGATTCTGAGATCGATTTTCACTTCATAATGGTATGTGTCTGATTGCTTTCCTATGAATTGAGGATTATGAATAGCATTTTTATGTTATAAAGCTTTTGGGGCTTGAATTCCTGAATATTTGATCAATTCATGACTAGGGTTGTGTAGCATTGATTAATTTATGGTCTCCCAAGTAATTTCCAAGTTTGTTTGTTTATTTGATTTCGGTGAACTTGGTTGAGAATCATGATTTTCCCCTAGTAAGGAGTTGCCAATCGAAGTCTTTGAGTTTTGAGCTTGTCTGTGTGTTAATGGCAGATGTATATGGTTTTAAACCTAGGGAAATACCACTCCACCTTATTTTGATGTAAAACGGGCCTAGAATGCAAAGAAAATCTATGCAAGGTCCATGCCTAACTTGTCCTAGGCTTAAATATTTGAAATTCATGATCAATTTGATGTTATGAGTGAAATCATGATTTTATGTCACAATTCGGGTTTCATCATCAATTTGGGATTTTTCGTTCCCTCGGAACAATTTGTCTCTGGCAGATTTTCCTGATTTCCTTTAATTTTTGGAATCCGCTAACGCTTTCGGAGTTTCATTTATTCTGCGGATTTTTGTTGACCCCAGATTTTCCCGATCTCCTTTGTTTTCCTGATTTCCTCTGAGTTCCCGGAATCTGTTTGCTTTCGGAGTTTTACCTTATCCACAGATTTCTGTCGACTCTAGATTTTCCTGAAGTCCTGTGCTGCCTAGATTTTCCAAACTTCATGAAGTATCTTCCCCTGCACAGAAATCCATCTCTGGCAGATTTTCCCAAAATTTGATGAAATGTAAGGAAATATGGAATAGTGTGATGTGCTAGTGATTTTTAATGCATTTTAAGGTGAATTCATGCTATCTTACGATCTCCAATGTGGTTTATTGATTGATAATGATCAGATTTAATTGTTAGTAGGTGTGTTGATGATTATTCCATTGGAATCCGTCTAGCCCAGAATTTCCAAAAATTCCTCTCTAGCTCAGATTTTGTGAGTGGTCCTGAAACCTGAAATTTATCATGATCATTTTATATGAGTTTTAATAACACCTTGATTGTATGATGTTTATTCTAATGGTGTTTTGATGGATTAACATTGCTTTCCTGTGGTTTTTACTATGATTTCCATGTTGAGTGCAGGATAAATCAAGCAGGACAGTGGAGGGATCCTCAGTATATGATGCATAAAAGATTAAGATGGACATCAAAAGTAAGATCCTTGATAGTAAAATCACTTTTTTCTGGTCCGATCTAACTAATACCAATGTTGGATTGTGGGACTATGAGGAGTTTAAAGAAAGAATGGCAGCAGATGACCTTCCTTTGGTGGCTAAGAGGATGAAGGAATCAGGCTTATCACATGTAGCTAGTTTCCCTTCTATGGTACAGTGCTATGAGATTGTCCTCAATTGTACCAAGCACTATGATCAGGATACATAGAGGATTATTGGTCAGCAAGGAAGAGTTGTGGCGAATCTCAACCCTATTTCCATTGCCCAAACCTTTGATATGCCAGATAGATCTCATGTGGTGGCATTCAACATGAAAGCAGCTCAGGAGTTCTATGACGAATAGACTATGAAGTCACAACAGCTTATCAACTCCTAGCTGGAGAAGCCAAAGTGTCACTACTCCAAGCTTCCTAAACAATTATTTAGAGAAAATTTTGAGTAATGATGCCATCACCTTGCTTAGCAAGGTGGTTGGATTGAGAAATGCAGGTGTATTTGAGAATTGGATGTGCCACGTTATTGTGAGGATGGAATGAGAGTTGGTTGACTATCATTGGGATGGTATAATTAGTAGAGTGATTCATGAACAACTGTCTAATGTGTTGCAGACCTTCACAATGACTTCATATTTTGTCTATGCACTTGCAAGATTCCATCCCTACAAAGGATTGAGCACAAGGGGAATCTTCGAACAGGATGTTATTTATGAGGTTTTTTCTCAATTGCACCTAGGAAACTTGAGTTATAGAAGGGTGAATGATGCATTCACCATGCACGTCACTAGAATGCTTCAAGGAGCAGAGCACACAAGGATTTCAGACTAGGAAAAAGAGCTCATCAAGAAATATAGGGCATGGTTCATTCAGTTTCCAACTTTCTCCTACATTCAGATTGATGGCTGCTAGAGGGCCCCATATAGAATTCCAAGGTATCCTACTGATCATATCATACTTTTGGAAGTAACTAGGAAAATCTATGACTTTGATGCCATTGTCAAGAGAGACAAGCATAAGACTGGTTTTGGTGGAGACTTCCCCTTGAGGATTGGCACTATGGAGGCATGTCCTTCCATCATTTGTGCCCAGGCTTCAGAAGAAGAAATGAGTACCCTTGGTTTTTTCTTTTCACTCCAAGAGATCCAGGTTTGACATCACAGGAGAAGCCCAGAAGAAGGCCAGTAGGGAATATATTCATAAGGTTGATCTAGGAGACTACTGGGCCTATTGCAGTGATGCATATGATGTAAGGAAAAATAAATTCTCTTGACTCCCAGTTGAGTCAGTTTGATTGTAAAATGTGAAGGCGACTCCTAATCAATTGGAAGATGATGGGGACTTGATTCAGGGTCATGCCTATGAGGCAGTGAGGGATAAGCCAATTGGTGATGTAGATTGGCTAGAAGAAGAAAAATAGAACTGAAATAGCTAATGGATCCAGTTATCAAGTTTACCAAGATGTGGCTAAGGCACAAGCTATGGGAGTTGGAAAATGAGGGAGTGAAATGTACTTACAGTTTGATGGGTGATATGGACCCTCACTCCACTTCTGAGGAATCAACTGAGTAGGAAGATCCTAAAGGTAATGGAAAAGTGGATTCTCCTTTCAAAATTAAAATTAAGGGTGTTCAGACGTAGGAAGTCCAAGAGGCCAAAAAGCAAAGAAAGCCAATGGCTAAGAAGGGGACAAGGACTAAGAAATCTTGCAAGGAGGAGACTAAAAATAAAAATCCTTAGGTTGATGCTCCTATGCCTAAGAGGAGAAGAGACTTAAAATTATTAGAAAAGGTAGGTTTCGAGGTAGGAGAGGAAGAAGTCACCCCACCAGTAGTGAATGTTGAAAGTTCAGAAGAGAAGGCCAAGGTGTATACAAGGAGGTCTAGGACTCCATCTCCTAAGGACAGTGTGCCTAGGGCTGATCTTCCTTTGGTTGTTTCTCATGAGGAGCCACATGATGATTTTCCTTCCGCTCATGAATCTCAAAGAAAACTAGGTGAGTCTGAAAATGTTGAAGGTCATCCAGACACTGAAGGAGAGGAATTCCATGAGGGTGACCTATACAGTGCAGAAGTAGAAGTTGAAAAGGTAATGAAATCTCCCTTGGTTGCTTATGCAGAGTCACCAATAATGAATGAAGAGGTTAAATCCCCTCCAAGAGAAGAAGAGGCTAAGAAATTTCCATCACTTGTACATGAAGAAGAACATGTTGAAGAAAAGAAAAGCAAGGTGGATGAGATTCCTGAGAAGTAGAATTTGATTAAAGAGGCACCTAAGGAATATGAGGAGGAAAAACAAACTGAAGTGCAGTTGGAATCCACTATCCTTGGTTGGTTGGATAAGGAGATAAATAGAAAACAGGTTGTTGTGGAGGATAGTCCACCCAATTGGGATGAGCTACTAGCCAAAATTGGAAAAGATAAAGGTAAGAAGAAGGCTAGGGTAATCTCAAGGATTGAAAGAGATGAAGCTCATAACAGAGTTGTTCATATTGCCACCCCTGCTCCTGATAAAAACAGAGATGATGTAGCTCGAAAAGATTACAATGTTCAAACTTTCAATCTAGGGCCTACATCCATTGAGCAAGATATTGAAGATTATGAGGGTTCTAGTGTGGTCATCTTGGGCAGACTGAGGAAAGAAATAAAGACCAAGCAGGAGCTAAAGAAGGAAAATGAGAATCTTAGGAAATGCTTGGAAGATTTGATGAAGCCCTTGCAATCCATTAACCCCTTAGTTTCTGCTGCAAATCCTTTACCTCAGGAAACTATCACCAAGCTTGAAAAGATGAAAGCTTCCACTCTTGCCACTGCAAATTGGTTACAAGTGGTGTGAACCAAAGGTAATGAAGCTATCAAAGATATTTTGTCAACAGGGAAGAATGCTATGAGGGTAGTTGATTGGTTGAAGGATGTGTTGGCTCAGGACAAGGAAGATGCAGATCTCCTGCTGCAGAAAGCCAAGACTATCATGGAGTACACCAGGGATAAGCTAGTAAGTGATAAAATTCTTCCTTCCTCTAAAGTTGTTGAACCTTGGGAATGGTTTGAAGCATTGTAAATCAAGCAAAATTTGTTGAAGAAGATTTACAAATAGAGAAGGGAGATTGATTATACCCTAGCTGGTGTGTACAATGGCTCCATTGCCTTTTTTGATATTATGATAGGGAGAAGGAAGATTGCTCCCAAATATTTGAGTTTGGAACAGTTGAGGAAATGGTGGCATGATATTTATGCCCCAGTTAATGATGATTTCATTTCTTAGCACTAGTTGGATGATGCGGCCACATACATTGTTGTCATTGAAAAATACCTAACTTATAAGGTGGATTGGGATAAGTCGGTAAAACAGTCAAGGGAAGAAATTACATCAATTGAGAGATGACTTAAGGTTTTTCCTTTACCACCTGTGTCTGACTTGGATAGGGTGCTTTTGAAGGTTCATGAAATGCTAGATCGGAATAAGGACAAAGGGGAAGGCAGTTAATGATTGACTACATCAAAATTTGTGCTTCCCTATTATTTTTCCATGCATTGGTCCAAGTTGCATTGGAGATCCCAGGTTGACCTGGATGAAGTTCATGCATTTAATGAATATTTCAGTTTATTTTGAATTTCTCTTGGCTGACTTGTTGTGCCTTATTATTATTGTAAAATATTATCTAGGCCGACATATTTTGGGGGGTTCTATATATTTGGCATTTTTCCTCATTTGTCAGGGTTAATAAATTTTATACATAGACACATAGAGAGATAGTTAGAAGAAAATTAAGTAGAGCAAGAGTTAGCAAGTATTTGATCTCAAGCAAATATTATTTCAAAAAGCTAGAATTGTTGCTACAGTGGATAATTTGATGCAAGTAATGACATTGTGATTTGGTGTTATACTTGTGTTTCTTCTTATATTGCATGGTTCTTGTCCTTCTATCTTTAGAATTGATTTGAGGAAGTTAATATTTAGATTAGATTTGATTCAATGATGTTTATGATTTGATATTTGAAGTGTTGCAGCAATCCCTGGTCCATACTTTTCGCAACCAATTGATTGTTAGTTGCTTTGCAAAGTTAGCCTAGACTTTTATATTCATTGTGCTTAGGTTTGATTGTGAGGGTTTATTCATATCAATTGCAATAGAGTTGTTTGAATGAATTTTCATGATTTGAAAATTTTAACACCTTAGAAGATTGCACTTTTTCTATAAGATTGTAGATTTAGCTGGGTTAAGTAGAAATCAGTTTTGAGGGATTGGTCCATTTCGAGTATTGGTCATTTGCATTGTTAATCTTAGGCTTAATATTAAGTTTAGAAATCTCTTTGAAACCCTTATATTTTCTTATTTCTTTGATTATTGGGTTAAATCTAGGATTGAAGTATCATCATATTGTTAGATCTAATAAATTGAGATTCAGTATTTTGCTTGTAGTAAGGTCCCATTGTGATTACCAGCATTTCACATCTATTACTTAGTTGTTTATGCATTGTCAAGACCTGACATTAGAGACCTCAGGGTTATCTCTTGAGGCTTGCTGATAGAGATTTACCTTTCAAGAGAGATAGGATTTTATATTTTGTCTGAGTCGTTGCTATGCAAAAAACATCATCAACACCTACCTAGGCTATTTGAGGATACCACTCTTTTCATGATTAGCACCCTATATTTTGAATTAGACCATCAAAATCATGAAATCCGCCTAGTATACCCCCAACTCCTTGACTACGACCAACGAGGACCACTAGTTCTTGATACATTTGAAAACAATGAGGCATTCTCAAAATTCATGGGACTACGGGATAACATTTTGTATGGGGATCACAAAGTAGGGTTCGTAATTGAGCTAGATACACATGCCTTTTATGGGGAAATGATTGAATCCCTCAGTTGCAAAAGTGAGAAATTAAGAATAATATCTAAGTCCTTGAGTGAAAACCACACTGTGGCACTCCCCGACTAGAAAAAATTAAAAAGAAAGGATGCATCCAATGGTGAAAACCTCTTCGAGGTGCCTGAGGATGAGGGATTCAATCTTTCTTTCAGAGCTTTCCACCAAGAAAAATCAGCAATCCTAGCAGAAAAATGTAATCCGGTCAATCTAGGAATAGAGGAAACCCCGCACATCACATTCTATGCAGAATCATTACTATCAGAAGAACAAGAGCTCCTAGCAGCCTTCCTAAGAGAGAGACAAATAAAATTCGCATGGAGCTATGCTGACATGCTAGGGCTTGATCCAAAAATTATGGTTCACCATCTAGTAGTACACTCTAAAGCAAAGCCTGTTAGACAAAAGCTCAGGAAAATGCACCCTCAGATCACCCTGCTAGTAAAAATGGAACTAAAGAAGCTATTAGATGCAGGATTCATTCAACCTATAGATTATCCAGAATGGGTGTCAAACCTGGTGCCTGTCTCAAAACCTGATGGGGGCATCAGAATCTGTACAGACTTTAGAGACTTGAACAAAGCATGTCTAAAAGATTATTTCCCATTGCCAAATATTGAAATGATCATAGACATGATGACCAGACATGAAATTATTTCTTTGATGGATGGTTTCTCAGGTTATAACTAGATAATGACTGCTAAAGAAGGCCAACACAAAATGGCCTTCACTTGTCCATGGGGGACTTACTACTAAAATATGATGTCATTCAGCTTAAAGAATGTAGGAGCAACATACCAAAGAGTCATGATGCTAATCTTCCATGACATGATTCACAAAACTGTCTAAGATTATGTTGATGACATTCTAGCCAAATCCAAAAGGAAAAAGGATCACATAGCAACCCTAAGTGTCATTTTTGACAGGCTAGAGGAGTACAAGGTCAGATTAAACCCAAAGAAGTGCATCTTCGGTGTACAATCAGGGAAATTGCTAGGATATATAGTATCAATGAGAGGTATTGAGGTAAGCCTAGCAAAAGTAAAAGCAATCCTTGAGATGGAGGCACCAAAAACATTAAAGCAATTAAGAGGTCTACAAGGCAGGCTTCAATCCATTCAAAGGTTCATAGGCCAGCTAGTAGACAAACAAAACCCATGCTCTCACCTACTCCACAAGGGAGTAGCATAAAAATGGGATAGAAAGTGTGAAGAAGCCTTCAATAAAATCAAAGAATATCTACTTACACCACCAGTCCTAATGCCCCCAATCCCAAGAAAACCATTAATTCTCCATGTATCAGCAACAGCAACAGCCCTTGGAGCTCTCCTAGCTCAGCATGATGAAAATAGAACATAAAAGGTCATCTATTACATCAGTAGAACAATGGTTGGACATGAGCTAAACTACTCATTCATAGAGAAAGCATGCCTAGTAGTAGTGTTTGCATCACATAAATTCAGACATTACATGTTGGCACACAAAACAAAACTCATCGCCAAAATCAATCCTCTCAAGTATTTACTATCAAAAGAAATGCTCACTGGAAGAATGGCCAAATGGGTGATGATACTATCAGAATACGACATTGAATATGTGGAGCGGAAAGCAATCAAAGGCCAAGTCATTGCAGATCAGCTTGTAGAAGCACCAATCTATTCAAAGAATCCTCTCATCTCAGAGTTTCCAGATGAATCTATTTTTAATCTCAACATAGCTGACCATTGGAAACTCTACTTTGATGGCTCATACACGCAGCATGGATCAGGAGCCGATGTCTTCTTTATCACCCCATAAGGGGACTACATACCAAGGTCCTATAAATTAGTGTTTCCATGCACCAATAATATTGTAGAATACGAGGCTTTAACCATAGGTCTCAGAATAGCAGTGCAGTGGAACATTATAGCTCTTAGAGTATACAGAGACTCTCAATTGATAATAAACCAAGTGAATGATGAGTACCAAACTAATGATGATAAGCTCACTCCATACAAGAAATTGTTGGAGACTCAAAGAATCCTTCATCGAGATTACATTTGAGTAGATACCCATAGCCAACAATAGAGTAGTAGACACCATTACAATAATTGGATCCTTACTGGACATCCCCCACAATGTTCCAAAATATGAATTCCTGATAGAGCAGCTTCTCATGCCCGCATTCAATGTACCAAAATCAGAATTTGTGTGTGAAATCATTGGTCCCGATGATTCTTGGTACCATGACATTTATACATACCTTTGAATAGGTGTCATACCTGTTGACTTACCCTCAACTTTAAAATGAACCTTTATCAAAAAGGTATCCTGATTCATCATTCTAAGAGATACCCTGTATCGTAGGAGCATAGAAGGAACCTTACTGTGTTGCTTAAACACTGAGGAGGCATTGACCACTCTAATTGAAGTACATAATGGTATCTGTGGTTCACACTCGAGTGGAATGACCATAGCCAAGAAACTGTTGAGGATGGGGTATTATTGGCCTACAATGGAAAGAGAGGCACATGACTATGTCAAAAGGTGTCTACAATGTCAGCAGCATGGGGACCTCATCCATGCTCTAGCTCAAGGACTTCATCCCATCGTCACACCATGGCCCTTTTCATAGTGGGGACTCGATCTCATTAGAAAAATAACACCCACTTCATCTAATGGCCACATGTTCATCATAACCGCCATAGAGTACTTTACTAAGTGGGTGGAAGCCATACCCATGACGTATATAATCGGGAAGCAGATATCAAAGTTCATCCTGAACTATCTCATTTTCTGCTACGGTGTCCCACAAGCCATTATCTCAGATATTGGGACACCATTCAAAAATTAGGATGTCTGCAAATTATGTGAAAAATTCAAAATCCAACATTGCTTCTCCACCCCATACTATCCCCAAGGCAATGTTCAAGCAGAAGCCACAAGCAAAACCATTTTAAAAATCCTCAAGAAAAAAATTAATAACGCAGGTCGTGATTGGCATCTATAGCTCAATCACACCCTCTGGGCCTATCGAACTAGTATCTGCACACCCACTAGTGCCACCCCCTTCTCCTTGGTCTACAGATCAGAAGCAATACTCCCCATTGAGATCAAGCTCCCATCACTCAGGATATCACTACAAAACCTCATCATAGATGAAGAGTATCGAGTATCAAGACTAAGTGAGTTGGAGCTACTAGATGAGCGGCGTATAGATGCTTTAAATCATTTGCAATTCTATCAGAATAGAATCAAGAGGAGCTATAAGAAGAAAATCATAAGCAAGTTTTTCCAAGTCAGAGAATTGGTACTAAAGGAGAATCAAAAGAATGTCCCAAACCCAAGTAGCAAAGGAAAATTTGAACCCAATTGGTTGAGACCATTCGTTATCACAACAAGCTACAAGTCAGGGGCATATCAGTTATCAACACCCGAAAGGGAACCTCTGCAAGATCCCATGAATAGCTCTCATCTCAAAAAGTTTTATGCCTAATCTTTCAAGGTATAGAACCAAAAAATCAGAAAATGTCTTGAAAAAATGGTTACTTTAGCGAAAACTTGGCAAACAGGCGTCTTGGTGACAACAACAAAATCCAAAAAAAAATCAGAAAAAGGATTGAAAATAGTAAAGAGAAAAATCATCCTCTAGTGAAAACCACTTCGGTGGCACTTTGGGAAGGTACCTTGGTGAAAACTTGGCAAACAGGTGCCTTGTGTAAATAAGCACTTTCTATCCACCAAGATCTTCACAACTTGTTATGCATCATCCATCCATTATGTTTCCATGATCCATCACATTCCATATCTCCATTCATCACTCATCCACCCGCATCTGCACCATAGCTCGGTCTTGTTTTCATATCATGATCCCTCCTAGTACTACTCGTCCCATCCTCAAGGTCAGTTTGTCCTGCCTTTATCGGGGTAGTCTATTGTCTCACTCTAGGGGCATGTTATAATCAGATTAGATTCATGTATATTCTTAAGGTCCTAAAATTAGAAAATCCAAAAATATCAAAACATCATAAAATCCAAAAACATCAAAACATCAGAAAATCTAAAAACATTCAAAACATATCAAAATCGAAAAAAAAGGGTCAAAAAGTGAAAAACAGAGTTGTCTTGTCAAACTATGGGTCTCTGAGCCTTGAATGTAGGCAAGTTTGATCTTTGATCATCCCCCGAGACACTTAGGTTAGTCCTTTAGGAGTCTGTCATAATAAACTAACATTTCATCATGTATATCTTCATCTGTAAATCGGTCAAGTCATCAGTCAAACTACGTGGTCTCTGCATGTATAACGTAGGCAAGGCTAATCTATTGATCAGCCCCCAAGGCCCCTAGGATAGGTCTTTAGGTTAGTCTCTTAGTCAAAATCTTGGAAAACCCTAAAATATTGGAAAATCAAAAATCAAAACATTTGCAAAATCTCAAAAAAATACCAAAAATAGCCTCAAAACATCACAAAACTCCAAAAACATCCAAATATTTGAAAAATCCATCCATCCTATCTCGCTTGCACCCACAATAATATCACTCATAATAAACAATCATCATCCTCAACCTTTGGTGAAATAATTAGAAACAAGTCTAACAAGTAAAAAGTGAAAGCTCAAAGTGTCAAGTCTCAGGTCTAAGTCAGTACGTAAGCAAGTTGGTCAACTCTTTGTGTCAATAACCTATCATCCAATTGGTCCCATATCAATCATTTGAAATAGCACTTAGGATAAAATGAAATGGTGTGCTGCCATCCACTAACATGTCCTAGGATTTATCCTTCCTACAATGGGCATTATCTTTTGGCAATAGTTTCGGTTCTTATCCTAAACAAAACACATCCCCTTGGCTTGCGGTATGAAGAACATTGGCTTGTTTGTTTGCTTGATCTCTTCTTTTGATTTATCTTAGTGTACCCATTCCAATTACCTCTCGATGATGCCTAATCAAAACAATTTAGAGAGAAAGGAATGGGGCAATGATCATTATCTTTTATTTCTTGTGCTTGTTGGACATTCTTGTAATATAACCTTGGCGAATACTTGCTTTGTTAGGTATGTGTGGAAGGTGTTTTGGGCAGCTTGTTGACTATTGCATTGATGGGTTATACCTTTCCCTATTTTGGTCTGAGATGTTTGAAACTTCTAAAGTGCATCCTAGCAAGGTTTTTGTATGTCAGGTGTGAACAAGAATACTCCTATCTATTTGTTGAGTCAAATTCCATCACACTAGGTGTAATGCCATCTTGTTTCTCCATACCTTAATGTATCGTACCACGTGTGTTATCAAACATAAGGTAATTGGCCCTTTTAAAATCCCAACTCCTCGGTAAGAAAATCATCATCATCATCATCATCATTATCATTATCTCTAATAAAGTTGGCTTTTTGGTGTCTCTTATCATCATCTTATTTTCTTCTTACTTCCCTTCATGCTAACATGGTACCATGACAGTTAATCATAAATCATCGCTAATGCATCCATCCTACATCAACAAACTATCAACAAACTGCATAATGCATATCATACCATATAGAAAGCATTAATCATACCGCATGCATTCATCCCCATCATTGCATAGTATAGATTGGTTATTCTAAGAATTTCATAAACCATACATCTATCACCCATACGCATAATCATAAAAGCATCATCATATCAAATCTTGTGCATCCATATCATCCATGCATCATCATATCATCCATTACATATAAACATCATAATCATCTCATTTATATCATCAATAATGTAACTGTCATGGTGCAAATCAGGATCAAGTGGGTGTAATATATCAAAATAGGCATGAGGCTACCCATGGTTGATGACTGTCTACATCATCAAATCTTTCTACATCAAATATTCGAGTTGAACTGATCTTGAACCTCTTTGTCGAGAGATTGACCCTCAAATAAAACCTCTTCACCCAATCTCTCAAGGGGGCAGTATACAAGTGTAATTCTTTTCACTGGGGCAACAGTGGAGCATCCAAAAACAATCAGAGAATTTTTTACTTTTGATCATGGCAAGGTTATTCTTTGAACCAATGCAACAAGTACATCACTTCAAAGAGGGGAAAAATGTAGACATAGAAATTATACAAATTGATATCACACTCGATCTTGATCTACTAACATCGCTTCATCCTGAATTATCCCTCTATCTAACCATTTAATCAAATAGCCTTATTTGATTAAAGTCATCATAATTCCCCTTTAAATTAAATAAAACCCTCGATTTAATTAAATAATCCATATTATTTGATTAAATCTCTAAAATTCATCTAATTAAATTAAATAAATCAAACATTTATGTAATTTAATCTAACATCACCCCATTTGTTTAAATAAATCAAAAATATTTATTTAACTAAGTCTAAATCATTCTCTTCTCATTTTGAGTTATTTAAATCCTAAAATCTAAGTCAAAATGGTCAAATCAACTAACATCATTTAAATTAATCAAATCATGATTAATGCTAATCCTAATCAGTCAAATCCTCTAGATTTTACCACTTTCACATGAAAATAGATTTAATTGATTTATTGATTCTCTATTTTCCTTCAACAAGGCATCTTTTGAGGAATATTCTTCAAGTTTGAATTCAAAAATCCAAGTTGACTTGTCCTTCCAACAAGGCATTTACTCTCTCTTACATGTCCTTTGCCTTGAGCCAAGTGGCATTCAATGCATTATTTCTTACCTCTTGCATGTCATTTCAATAATTTCAAAATTCAAATATATGCATTTATTGGCACAATCCTCAAAACTTGCACATCCTCCATCCATTCATAGGTTGACAAGTGGCACTTTGCCATTGGTTAATTCTTAGTCCCACATTGCTCTATTTTGAACATTCATTTATCTTCTCATTGTATAAATAAGAGGCTAATCTCCTCATTTCATCATCCAAAATTTGAGTATTCTCAAATCATTAGCAAATCCCATCCATTATCATTGAGTTCATAGCTAGGTTATGCAGATTTTTCTATTGGAGCACTCATCAAGCATCAAAAAAGTGGATCACTCTTCATCAAACATCAAACTTGCATCATAGGAGTTGGGAAAGGGCCAATTTTCACATCAAATTGGCACCAATTCCCCCATGGGATCAAGAGTTTTCTTGTTTTAATAGGATCTTAATCTATTTCATTGTGTTCTTCATTCTTCTTTCCTATTTTTAAACTAGATGCTAATGGATTTCATGGGGAATTCTTGTTCTTTCTTGCATTTCACCTTCTAATGTGTTTTTTCATGTTGTTTTGCAGGTATTGGGATTGGGGTTCACACAGGTGGTAATGTTAAGAGCCCTTTATTAAGAAGTATGTGTAAGTGCCTTTCAGTGAGATACATGGGACAAGAAAATTTTAGCTTCTTGAGTTTGTAAGTCCTTTGTTGTTTTCTTTTTGAAGGAGGAGGACCTAAGGAAATCCTATCATCCTTGTGATATATTACTTCATTATTATGAGTGAGGACATTTTTATCCTTAGAAGATATGGAGGGATAAGGATTTTGATATCCTAGTCCTTTAGTATTGGTGCAGGAGCACCCAATACACACAGTTTCAAATTCCAACATTTGAAGGAGGGAATTGAGATATTAGGGGTACTTTGAGTAATTTAATGTCAAATAAGGCCTTTGAGCCCATTATTCATGTAATTAGGGGTCTCTAATGATAGTTAGTGCAAAAGAATGCAAAACTTGCATAATGATGTAATATTTGTCAAAAATTGTCAAATTAGTGCAAAATTAAGCATTGTAAGGGTCTAGGTGGTTGAATGATTAGTTACAGGTGTTTCATAGTTTTTTTTTGGTTACAAAATTTATTTAAATCCTCTTGGAGGCTTGAGCAAAGGTTGTTGAATCATTCTTGAAGGAATAAATCAATCAAAAGCTCTGTTTTTTAGTAAATTTCTATGTTTTCCTCTCTTTTTAGCCTATGTACAAGTCTGTACAGTAGGGTTATGTTCATTGATGATTGGAATTCTCTTTAGTATGGTTTTCTCCCTATTTTGAATCCTTTCTTGAAGAGAAACATTGTGATTTGAGTGAAAAGGAGGTTGATTCTTGTGGACTAGTTATATAACAGGGTATAGGGGTTTGAGATCCAAAATGAGCCATAGAGGCCATTCCACCCTTCTGTGAATGTTGTACCTAGGTGGAATGGGCCTTGTTAGTCTAGAAATAGTTCTAGGTAGGTTGGTTTGAGATTTAAAGAGTTTTGAAGGGAGAAATCCATGCTTCCCCTGCATAAAAACAAATTTTGTGTCGTTTAAGCATAGCTAGGGTATGGGTTTTTGAGATTTGCAAAGAGAATAGGCTGGAACTTTTTTTTTCCTGAGTGGTTAGGTGTATTTTGATGTGTTTGAAGATTTTTATAGGTTGAGGAAGGCTTGGTGTGAGAAAGAGGTTGTAAACCTCATTGGAAAGGGTTGGAAAAGTGTAAAAATAAGGTGGTTTACAAAGGAAGTGTATTATAAACATGAGGGCAATCTAATGTAATGATGTATTAAGAATTTATAGGTAAAATAATGAAGTATTTAAGTGGTTTTTGGGTGGTGAGAGGTTTGGGCATGGGAAAATCAATAAGCCCTAGTTGAAATGGTGAAAAATGAGGGTTTTGGGATTGGAGGTCTTATCGAGCAAGTGAGGACCTAAAAGTTAGTAAATCTTGTGTTTTGAAGACTATCTTAACACTAGAGGAATTTAGGGTCTGTGGTGTGTTTGAAGGTGGGTTCCTTTGCAAAAGAGGGCTAATTGGAGCCCATTTTAGCCTAAAAAGTCAAATTGAGAGTTGATGTTCTGAAGCACCCTATGGTGCGTTTGAGATCTGATTTAAAGTAGGATAATGGGTCCCTAGAAGTGTAAACCATTTGTGAGTTTGGTTGGTTGATTGTGAGAAAAGATTCAAAAATAGGTCTTGAAGTCCTACTAGGTAAATGAGAGCTTGAACGGTGAAAGTGCAAACATAAGTTCTTGGGGTTTTGGAAGTGAGTTAGCCTTGTTAGATTGGGAAATTTAATCTTGTTAGATGCCTCTTGGGGTCTTGGAGAAGGTTTGAAACAATATTAGTGTGTTTGAGCCACTGGGTGCCTTGTGCATTGAAGAGTCAGACTAGTATTTTGTGTGACCTTTTTGGATCAAGTTGTGATTTCATGAGTCAAGTGGATTGAGGACTCCCTTGTCTGCATCAAGTATCTTCAATAGGAAGTTGCTCTAAAAGTTTGTGGATTTCATGCTCATTAGTTATGTCACATCCTTGTTTAGTTAATGTAACGCTTGAAAATTGATGTTCATTTAGCCATATAATTTACCAAACTTAATGCATTCCAAGTATGGTAAAAACAAAAGATACATATGTCATGATCTTTCCATAAATGCTAAAAAGGAAAATTCAGAATAAATTCTCATTCCATGTATGCAAAATAAATAAATTTAATTAACAGTAAGGATCATTGCAATGATACATATATGATTGCCATTTGCAATATCAACGAGTTTTCATAAATTCACTCAAGTTTTCAATTACATGACTAACTCTCAATTAGTACATCTATTTCAATGTTACATCAAATATTTCTTTCCAATACATCTATTCCAATGTTACAATACTGAATTACAAATAAAATTACATTTACAAGTGGGCTTTACAAGCCATTCCAAATAATACATGAATACATTTATAACATTTAAATCTCTGAACCTCAACCGCCATGACACCACTGGTCTTCTTGCAAGTTGGGTCCACGAGTGTGATTAAGGCACCTTTTGTTCCCAACCATGAAGTACAATACTTCCCCAGGTTTCTTCCTAACTCGAAGAAATCCCCGGCCCTACACGAGGAGCCTAGCAACCTGAAACAACAATGCAGGAGGGAACTCTCGATGCAAGCTTGATGCCTATATGCATTCCTAATATGAGAATCACATATTTCTTGCAAATAGGAGGTGGCAGAGACCTATATTCATTTAGTTCTAGGCTTTTAATTCCATCTATTTCAATGGTGCAAGTGCTTGGCCAAGCATAAATAAAATAAATGATAGTTTTAGAAAAGGTAAAGCTATTGTCTCTGTGGGTCCACCTTCGGCATCTTGTCCTGAAATTTTCTCAAAATACCGTAAATAATGCATTTTCCATCTAATTTCACATTTTATTATTACACATTTCTAATTTCAAAGAAATTTCATCATTTTCCAAGGTTTCCTCAAAGTTTGTCAAAATAGCTTTCATGCATGCATTCAATAAATAAAGTTTCCTTGTACAATTTCAAGTGAGTTTTCCATGCAAAATAAATTCAGTTCCAATTCTATTTTCTAAATTAGTTTTGATCATAGTGAATATTTTTAATAGTTTCAGCAAAAAGAAATCCACTCTTATCAGAAAATTCTCTAATTTTGAATGTCTTCAATAACCTACATTTGCTATAAAGTTTCAAATTCAGCTTTAAACATAGTCTTATGTGTGTTCACTAAGTTCAGATATGATAGAAGATGTTTCACACAATGCACCGATATTCAGAAATATAGACAGTTGAGAAAAAGATGAACAAAGTAGATTACCATATTTGTATACAAAACTAAGTTTGCTATTAAACACAGAGTTATTTATATGTATTTATTCTACGTTTTCTAAGTTTCAGCTTGAAATATAAGAATTTATTGTACATATTTGCTTATACATCTATTGTGTTTGTATGTGTATAAATACAAATATGATATTTACATGTACATAAACAAACTTAAAAGACTTAAAACAGATTACACATAAGGAACTTGGTTACAATGTTGTGTTTTCTATGTAATACCAATGCCAAAAAGGTAATGTTTTCTATAGAAATAGAGTGATTTTTGTGCCAGGTGTATGTATATATATATATATATGTATATGTATGTATTTGTTCATATATGTTTTTTGTGCAATTCCATTGACCAAGAGTAAGATTTCTGAAGAAGAAAATAGAGTTTATAAAAAAAAATTAGAGTCTGTATATTTGTATATATGTATATGTATGTGTATATATATATAGCTGTATATATATATAATTTATATATATAATTTGTACAAAAGGTATATACTATGCTTCCAACGCACAAGTCATGAAAAGAAATAGAAATCGCATACTAAAAAAAAATAGAATTCTCGTTTCACTATTCAAAAGTTAGGGCTAAAGCCTCCCCCCATAGGGGAAGGCACTGCCTGTGAGGAGGTAGAACCTCCTCCATAGGTCGTGAACTATGGAGGGCGCTTCCCTCTCACAGTGCCGCCCCTTCCACTATGGTTGGGGCTTGGGTTTATACCCAACAAACCTTTGCATAAAGAAAACAAATGTATACTGTAAAGTTCGCATGAGTAGCCAACTGTTTACCTTGAGTAATAGTGAATACATATATATATATATATATATTAAGATTCGTTTTTATGTATATATATATATATATTCAGGTTTTCTATATAAAAGATATAGCAATCAACAAAAAAATCCATGAGTCACAGTAGCATAGAGAGAAAAGCCTCAATCTGGAAGAGGTAAAGTTGTGCAAATACTTCCAATGAATAGTATATTTTCCCAAATTTTCACAGTCTTGCTTACAATTCAAACTGGCATTCAAAATTTTTAGTAGTATTTTCATGTTTCAATCAAGATTTGTAGGTAAAGAATGGAAAACCTAGAAATTATGCTTCCAGCTGGAGATTGGAGATGCTCTTCAGACAACCTCTTCCTTTTTGCCTCTTTCCAATCTAGTTTCTTTGAGAAAGCTTCTTCTTCTTCCTTCTTTCCAATTGCTTTTCTAGCTCTTTAACTTTCCACTATGTACCCAAGATTAATTCCCAACACACTATTTTAAAAGATTCAACATTTTCTTGGCAGCCATTAGAACAAAATTGTAGAGCATATTTTCAAGAAAGTTTTTCAAGAACTGTTACCTTCTCAGGAACTCTCCTCCCTTTTTAAAATTGCTTTTTCATTTACAATTTCCTACCCTAATCTTGAAATGTATTTTAAAATTAATAATAATTTTCAGTTTAATTGCATGTAAGTCCCCTTTTTGAAAATATTTACTCGATTATAAAATAAATATCTTATAACTAATGGTTAACTTATTAACTCCAAGACTAACACAAATTAAAAGAAGAATAGAATGCATGAGTATTTAATTAACTTTAATTAAAACTTAATCCTTTATTTCATCATGCTTTCACTACATCATTTATTTAATTTACTAATTATTATTTAATTTTCAAGTAATTCAAAACAAACACACAAATATTGACATTCCTAAATGCAAACTACATGAATCTAAGTGCTCATGTGTGTAATCAAGAGGTCTTCCTACTTTGTCCTTTCAAGAAGCTAACCTCCTCTCCTTGATCACACCCTTGGTCTTCGACTTCCTGCAACTCAAGTGCACTCAGGCACACAACAATAATTGAATTAGTATCACATTAAGATATAAATAAAGCAATACATTACATTAATTAAAATGTTTCTACTCTACTTTGCTTCATTTTCAAAATAAAACGCATTCAATACTATTCAACTTTTCACAATTTAAATAAACACTTTCATTTATCTCCACACCAAAAAACCATCATATTAATTATTATTCTACTAGGCACATCAAAGCATGTAATAAATCCACACAAAACCAAAAGTAATCTACATCAGGATTGAGACGTGACAGTTAAGATTTTAAAGCCTTGGCCATACGTATCTTCTAGGTTGATGGGTGTGTTGGTTACTTTGTTAACATAAGATGGATAGGTATACACTTGATTAGAGGAGATAGATTCACCCATTGTTGGAGGTTTTGGCTTGGTTTGTGACTCAATTTCAAGATGTAAAAGACCAAACATCTCAAGTGGTGGGATGATAGGGGTGTTGGTTGTTGTATGGAAGGGTAAAAGGATTCATTGCTTTCAAGATTGTTAAGACAATTGTTTATGAAATTGTTCGTGATATCATCATCTTCTCCAATAGTGTCAACTTCATTAGGACATTCATTAGGAGTTGATTGAGCATGATTAGGTTCAATTGCATTAGGATCATTTCCAAAAACACAACTTGAAACATCAACTAAAGATGTTAAAGAATTCCATAGATTACCAATGCACATGTTCATTATGAAAGAATGAATTAAAATGAAAATCTTCAAATATTAAGATAATTTTTTGATTATGCTATGTAAAAAATTGAAAATGATGTCTTGTAAATGTAATTTTGAATTCACACAATGCATTAAATTAATCAAATGAAGATTAATATGATCAATTCCATTTAATGGAAATTTTGCAAAATTAAGCATAAAACTAAAAACAACAAAATAGAATACAGAAACAAAGGTTTTAATGCCCAGAAATTCAAGAAACAACCCTAATCAGGGACTCATTCTCCCTAGGACGAATGGGTCCTAGCTTAGGGTTTTTTTTTTTAAATGTACAGGTTTATGAGTTGATTCTTGTGGTTTCTAAATTTTGGTTTCTTACAGTGAGTTAGAGTTTCAGTTTTCAAATGTAAATGAATGATGATGAAATGTTATGTAAATTCTTTACAAAATAATTTTTTTTTGTGTTTTCATATTTAAACAATACCAGAAATGCAATCCTAAAACCATAAATGAGATGAAAAGTTAATGCAAGTTAATCAGCCCTAAATGAGATTCAATGAAATGAAATGCAAATGAATGCAAAATCTACATCTAGGGTGAAAATGGACTCTAAAATCATAAAATTACAATGCTCAAAAGGTTAGGTTCACAAAAATGAAACATAGGGAAAAGATAGGTGGGTTACCAAAATGGGATTGATGAACCACTTAGAGACCTATTTCTCCTTCTCTTTAATTGGGAAATGAGATCCCCACCTCAAATTGACTAACAGCCGTTAGGTGAATCAAATTAAGGTGAGAATATATAGATTTACTTTTTGTGTTAGGACGGAGGTCTAGGTCAAACAACACTTTGGGGAGATTCACAACTAAAAATAGTAAATAAATGCCAAAATGAAATCTATAACTTGGATCTTGAAGATTAATATCAATATTGATAGAACCAAAAAATAAAATGTAGATCAGAGAGAGGCATAAGTCACTGAAAGTTAGTTTTTGAAGCTGATATGGGACTCATTCGCCCTAGGGAGAATGGGTCTTTAGTTAGGGTTTGTTTGCAACTTTTGGGAGCCTCCTCTACAGATCTAGATCTCCTAATTTACCTAGGTTTTAGGTTCAAAAAGCTGGAAATAAATTTTGTAAGTGAGTTTTTGTGAGATGACAACTTTTATGACAACTTTTGCAACTATAACTTCTTCAATTTTTCTCTTCAAGAGATCTTTAAGATTTCTTCCACCTAAATCTACAAACACAAATCAAGAGGGATTTTTATTTTTTTTGGTGAATGGTGGTTTTCCTTGGTCAAACTCATTTTGTTAATCAAACCTTGAAATGAAATAAAATATGAAAAAGAGAATGATGAATGAACAAATCTATGTTACCACTCAACAAACCCTTGAATAAACCTCAAAATGTAAATCTGCAATGTGCATGAAATGGATTTAGTGGATATGGATCTTGAACCTTGAATATTGACTAGAAACAATTCTTTGAATGCTTGAATGGATCATGAAACCTACATCATCATATTAGCTCCAATAACATGCATGATGCAAGAAGACTTTGACATGACAATTGGATCTTGATTGCTATAATAAATATTCAACAAATCTTCCTTTGAATGCCTTGAATTGCTCTTGAAAATATCTTGAAAGTTCTCTTGAACTCTAACTTGATATCATGAAAATATTCTAGGTGAAACATAGTGAAATAACCTTATATTTATAGATATGTATCCTCAAATTCGTGAAATTCAAATAACACAAGCTGACATTGAAATATAGATTTGAATATGTCAAAATACCACCAAAAATATAATTTAAATTTAGGTCCTAGGTCTAAGGGAGGACCCATTCACCCATGGGAGAATGGGTCCTAGGTCCCTAAACCTAGGACACATATTGCACAATGAGAAGTGTTATGTTAAGGCATTAATAGATGCTAGGTTTCTTCTTTAGAAAATGTAACAAAATAGGCTTGGTAAGTGAATTAAAGGGACCAATTAAGGTAAATTAAGCTCAATTAATTAAAATATCCCTAAATAAGTGTGAAAGTGTAAAGGGGTACACTTTACAACACTAAAATAAGGCACAATTAAGTCCAAATTAACTAGGAGGTTCCAAAAAAGTAAGAAAATGTAAAGGGATACATTTTTCTAAACTACACACAAATTTGGAGTACTTATATTTATGTATAAGATTGAAAACAACATTTTCTTTATTCTACCTAGACCATGATTGTGTTATGAGTATGACACAGTTATCATGGCAATACATCCACCAATTATTGAGTTTAAATTAGGTCAAAGATTATTTTTCATAACATTTTTTTTTTATAAATTTAGGTGTTTTGGAGAATAAAGATATTGTAGATAGGTGATTTGTTGAACAAGATAATTAAGAGGGGGGTGAATCAGTTGTAGCAATTTTATCCTTTATAACTTCCACCAGAGGTTATATCAATTACCATTCACAAGTCCTTTACTCTACTAATGTGATTAATCATTAAGCGTAAAAGAAGAAATAGAAATAAGTAAAATCATGAAAATAACACCATATTTATGTGGAAAACCAAATGAGGGAAAAACCACGATGAGGATTAGCTCACAATATAAATAATTTGAGAACCGAATACAAAGTATCATTGCCGAAAAGGATCACTACCAAAATAAGACTTACTTGTCCAAATCAGGACTTACTTGTTCGAAACAAAACTTATCATCCAATGAGGGTTAACCACCCAGAGGGATCACAACCACAAAATTATAAAGAAGATAGAAGATATTTTTTACACAAAGAAAATTATCTCAATGAAATGAAGATTTCCACCAGAGTTCACTCACACATTTGCAGACATGCTTGAATGATAGAGTACGCCTTCAGTTCATTGCCTCTGAAAACTCACCACTTAAATTTTGCACTAATCTACTCAAACTCACATCACACACACTGTTTTGCATCTATCTCACATCTATCTTTCTCTTGTATTCATCTTTCACAAACATCTCAACTTATATTTATATCATCTTCAACCTTGAAACTTATCCAAGGTTGGCAACACACCATTTATGTTTACAAATTCAAATTAGGTGGGCACCAAAACATTCTACAGTGGAATTAGAATGATGGAAACCCAAACACATATTTAATGAAGACCTAAATAAGTCCCAACATGCTTCTCCATGCTTCCATAAATTTCACAAGTAGTGTTAACACATGGTTGGCCAACACCCGTTTAAAACACATTAAACAATTAAGCACACACAACCTTAACATGATCCAATCTATCTGGATAGCAAACTTAACTTGAACATGATCATATCAGCTTATTCTTAGAATCGTAAGTCTTGAAACCACAATTTAGAGAAATAAGGAGCAACTACATTTCTCCCAGACCACAGCCAAATACACCAAAATGCACAATCACAACTAGTGAAGATATCTCACACTGTACAATAATCCAAAATCCCAAATTCTAGATATAACAACCATCAACAGCCATCAACAATATTTCTAAACCACACAAGCATAAGAACACATCACAAAGCATGACCCAAAACAAACCAAAAAACCTTCTTTATTACAAATTTTTCAATATCCTCGACATATACAATCAATAACCTATTTCCATGACATCAATGGCAATAGAAACTAGTTGATAACCAGTTAACCAATTGACATCAATGAAAAACACCTTCATACTTGAAACAATACTTGCAACATGATTGAGATGAATAGTTATAACTTTCACTATGGAGACATTCAATATAATTCATAAGGTGACGTATATAAAAGAATTATAAGTAGTGATTCTTGATCTTGCATAATATTTGTTTTGAGAGAATGTTTAGTTAACTTTGTAGTTCATATTGTTTATGCTCAATAACTTTTTAATATTTAAATGCATATCTATTTCGCACAAGTTCGGAGTACAATGAGGTTATGATAGAAATGCATTCACTATTGTTGAGTTTAAAGTAGTTCAAACAATATCTTTATTAATAATTCACTTGTTTATAAATGAAAGTGTTTTATGGAACAAAGATACTATAGATAGGTGATTGAGATCAACAGTTATAACTTTCACTATGGAGACATTTGATATAGCTCATAAGGTAACATAATACTTTTATTTTATTATTTAGTTAGTTTTAGTCAATGTGTTATATTTTTCTTAACATTTTTAATATTTAACTGTAATTGCTTTTATAGTAGCAGTGATTTAAGCTCTAGCCCATTGAGAGAGGATATAGTTAGAGAGGAGGGTTGACTTTGACAAAGGAAAAAATAAGTATCACCTCAAGATGGTAGAGACGAGATAGGTTGAGAGGGTAACTATATGATATATATGCCCTAGGGACACATTTTTAGTTATGTGTATGCTCTATAGAACTGATTTGCACAAGAGTATATTGATATATTTTTACATGAGGAAATGAAAAATATGATATAGGAATTATTAGTTGTATTGATGATTATGTTAAAAAGATGCATCTAGACTAACAAATCTAACATATTTTCTATTTATCTTTCCTGTGACTACACCAATGTTCATGCTTAGACTCGTCCCTTAATATAAATAATAGAAATGGAAAATCATTGGTATAATAGTCATCTTATTCTTTACATCCATTTCATAGAAGTAAATCTTTAAAAATACATGTGTTCCTATTTTTGTGCTCTCTTCCATTTTAATTTCCTTTTATAGGGTTACACTTTAATTCTTGAGGCTTTCTCCACCACCCAAATATATGTATTAAAAATTATACCATCCAAGGATGCCTTAATCCAAAATAGTATTCTTAAGAAAAATCATGGCACTCCAACCATAGTTAATGAGAATGAGATGGGACTTCTAATAGCATTCATTGGCCCACCTTGAGATGTTTGTACTATAGGCTTTGTTTGAGTAGGTGTGGAAGGAAAAATATGACTATTTATAAATATCCCATGACACATAAAATGCAAAAAAAGGCATTCTTACATGTTTACACTACTCTCAACTAATGCTCCTAGAACATTCCTAGGTTCAAATAAAACTTTCCTGCATTTCATGAGCTATGAGAACTACTCTATCATAGTTTGGAATTTATTTCTTTGTAATGCAGGTTTTGAGGCTTGAATGATGTAATAAGGCAAATAAGCTTGTTGTCATTAATAAATTGGTCCTCATTGAGAAGCGAACTCGGAGATGTAGCCCAAAAATATGGGTGAACTCTGTTATCAAGTTCCTTGTTGTCTCTCTATTCTCTCTTCTACCTATTCTCTCTCATTCTTTCCAGTTTTAATTCCTACTTTGAATGTTAATTACGTAATTTAATTAATTAGTTTATGTCATTAGGATAAGCAAAGGATTAAGTGAACTCAATTTCTCTAACTTCAAAGGTTCAAATACATAACCATGTAATTTTGTTTGCGATTAGGGATAAATCTATAATTAGGAGTAAAGTGCAAATTATTTGTAACCCTTTAATTACAGATCAAGTTTGGTATCAAATTAGTTTAACAAGAAAATTTGTAAGTGGTGGATGTTAACCAAGTTGAAATTAAAGCGAGGAGAAGGTGCACTTGAAGAGTTTAATCGAGAGATCGGATAGAGGCGAGTTACTCAAAGACAAACCATGGAACAATCAGAAGAAGGAAAATCTCCCATTCCTGAAATCTTTGAGAATGAAGAAAAATTTCACAAAGCTTTCCTAGACGTGAAGATGATGGTGGAAGAGTTGTACAAGAAAAGAAATAAGAAGGAGAAAGGTGAATCCTCTTCAAAAGATGACAAAGGTAAAGGAGTAGGAGGTGGTCGTGAGCCTCCTAAGCCTTCATCCTCACCTCCTTCACCTTCTTCATCTACTAAGTCTACTTCATCTTTAAAGAAGAAACAACCTGTGCAACGTGAATCTAATGCTCCTTTGTTAAATCTTGATGTTGAATTTGAATTGCCAACTTATAATAGAGAACTGGATGCAGAGAAACTTGATAATTGGATAAAACAAATTGAAGTTTATTACAGGATTCAGAAGTTTACTAATGATAGTTCCAAGATCCAATTAGCCACTCTTCGCCTGGGAGGCATAGCCTTAATTTGGTGGGAGAGAAAAACTCAAGAAGATCTAAGCCGATGTGGTAAAATTATTTCTCTTGGTTTGAGTTTATATTTTCACTTAAAAAATAGTTTTATCCATTAGGTCACATGAAAAAAGTAGTAATGAATTGGAAATCATTAAGACAAGAGAAAGGAAAATTTTTACAAGAATATACACTTTAATTTAAGAAAAGAGCTTTAATTTTGGGCATTCCATTATACATGCAAGAAACTTTGTTGAAGTATATAGGTGGATTAAATGAAAAATTGAGGCATACAATACTTATGTTGAATCCAACTAACCTTGATGAAGTTAGTGTGCAAGCCATTCATCTTGAAACATGCATGAAAAATAGCCATGATGGTTTCTTAATGGAATCAAGTAAGCAGAAAGGAAACAAGAAAGGGAAGGAGGAAATACAATGGACAACTTCTGTGAATGCATTATTGCTCACACTACAAAAAGAAAGGGCACAAAGATGAAAAGTGTTGGAAATTGCATCCTAATCAAAAACCAAAGTGGTTCAAATATTGAAAGGGTAAGAAAAAGACCGCAGCTATCGTGCAATATCTCATATCAGATTTCAATGATGAAACCAAGATAACAATTGTGGGTATAAAAGGTATTATTCTTGTTGCTAGTACTAATTTCCAAGCTTCTTCTATAAAGAATAATGAGATCCCTATTGAAAGTAAAAGGAATGAATTGTTTCATATGAGGACTATTGCAAAACAAAGTAAAATTGATACACTCATAGATAGCGGATCACAAGTAAACTTAATCTCTAAACAAGTTGTTAAGCAATTGGGATTAAAAACAATACCTCATCCTAAACCATATCCATTGGGTTGGGTGCATGATAATGCTCGGTTACATGTGTCAAGGCAATGTAAACTTTGATTTGCAATCACATCCAAGTTTGTAGATGAGGTAGAGTTGGATGTAATTCCACTTGACATCTATGGGATGGTTTTGGGAAGTCCTTACTTGTATGAAAAAAAGGCCATTTTCTATAGGGAATATAATATGTATCATTTGTTTAAGGATGGAATTGAATTCATTGTGAAAGCTCATCACATGAAGAATGATAAATTTATTGTAAACACAGGGCATTTGAAAATGGTTGTAAATGCAAGCAAGACATTAACCCTCATGTCAATAACAACTAGTGATATTAAGCATGGAAATGAAATAATTTCTAATCATGATAAGGTGTCATAGACAACACGGTGTGAGGATTAGTTGCAAGAACATTTAAGCCTTAAACCTAAGGTGGTAAAAGAGGGTTTTAGTGATTCATCTTCTAATGATGTTCTTGTTCAAGAGATTCAACAAGTTGATACTTTTCCTTCACATTAGTATATTCAGTATTGTTTCTTGTCATTCTACTAGTTAGTTCTATGGGGATAGTGGATGCAACAATGAGTATTGATGAGTATTTAGTTGATCGTATCAGTTATGCTACCTCATTTTTCATCTTGTTTGTGATGGGTTAGATGATAATAATTCTAGCAGGATGGATGGATGATACTAGGAAAGTGAGGTGACAACTCCCTTCCCTCAATTAAATTCTATGTAAAAATAGACATTTGGAGGTCCAAAAACTTCTCAATTGGGAGGAATGATCTAGGAGGATCCAAAAGGCCAAAAATTCCATAGTCTCAAAATCTAATAAAACTAACATCATCACATAGAGCTCATTGACATGATCCTGATGTGACTTGAATCGTGTCAAAAGGAGATCATACGATCAAGATATGCTTAGTCAAAGTTGGGTTAAAACTGGTACTATAGGCTAGTCAGGAAGGCAAAAAAATTGGCCATCTCAGAATTTGTCAAAATGAGCATCAAAATAAAGAACCTATCACCATGATCCCAATGTCGCTTGTTTCATCAAAAATGGAGCACGTATGCAAAAGATATGGTCAGTCAAAGTTTGTAGTTGACAAAGTTGATCGGGGTACCATTACTAACATTAGCATGATGTTAGCATGCTAACATGGCAAGTGACTTGACAATGACATGGTAGGTGACTCAACATGTTGACGTGGTAGATGACTCGGCACTAATGTGGCAAGTGACTTGGCACTGATGTGGCAGGTGACTTGACACTAATGTGGCAGGTGACTCAACGTCTAACAGCGAATCAAAAGTTGCCACGTGGCCCAATGAGATGGCACCATGTGGCACCCTTGTGAACTCCTCCGGCAGTTTCTAATTGTTTACCAAATATAATTGAGGTGGGGGTTGAACTCCGAACCTCCATCCAGCTAGCATACTCCTTCACCGTTGCACCATGAGGATTGCTCCATTCATATAGGGGCGATAATTTATTTTATAGAAGACCATTTACTATTTTGGAGGGGGTGCGGGTTGAACCCCCGACCCCTTCGTCCCTATTTTCCCTCTTTTCCAATGGACCAAATGGCTAGTTTCGATAAATAAATGGGAGTTGTTTTTTTTAAATAAAAGAGAAAGCTAAATCTTCATAATCTAAAATGTTAACCCCAAATTTAAACTTTTAAAAACTTTATAAGATTTTGTAGCCCGAGAAAAAGCTATTAAAAAGGGCTTATACAAAATTTAAAAATAGATAAAAATATTTAAAGGTTATTTAGGGGTTGAGGTTATTTTCAAAATATTATTAAAATTTGTAAGGGGATTATTTAAGATTTATTTCTTGTAAATGGGATATTGTAAAATCATCTGGTTATGAACCATATTAGGAAAAATTGGTGTATTTAAGGGGGAGATTTTGCTCTTGTGACAAGCAATTTTTTTGGGAAAGGATTTCATGGTGGAGAAATTCAACATATTAGGAAGGAATTTTGAAGGTGTTGGTAGGAGACTATGAGAGACTTTGTAATTCAATTTTTGAGGCTTGAATGATGTAATAAGGTAAATAAGCTTGGCGTCATTAATAAAGTGGTTCCTCATTGAGAAAGGGACCCGGAGATGTAGCCCAAACATATGGGTGAAATTTGTTATCAAGTTCCTTATTGTATCTCTATTCTCTCTCTTCTGTCTATTCTCTCATTCTTTGCAGTTTTATTTCCTACTTTGAATGTTAATTACGTCATTTAAGTAATTAGTTTATTTAGGATAAGCAAATGATTAAGTAAACTCAATTTCTATAACTTCAAAGGTTAAAATACATAACCACACAATTCTGTTTATGATCAAGGATAAATCTGTAATTAGGAGTAAAGTTCAAATTATTTGTAACCCTTTAATTATAGATCATTGCATAAAGTCAATTTTTACCAAATCATCATTTTAAGGCTCTACAAGAAGTTTTCAAAAATTATTTTTGGAAAACTCGTAAGGATTGGAGTAGAATACCTTGGTAGGGACATTTATGGAGGTGGCATGTGAAATATGAAAAAAAAAAATTAAAGTCGTACATTCTTCAGTTTGGAAGATTTTAATGTTGAAAGTTTGTTAAAAATTGTTAGCAAATTACAAAAATTTTACTATCTCATAATTTTGGAAGGCTGGAGTAAAATACTTTTGCAGGAGTCCATGGGGTACCATTCCAAGCTTCCATGCCAATTTTTGTGTGAATCTGAGAACTTTCAATTTTTTTGTCTGTCAACACCCAATTCAACACTTCCAAAGTACCAATTTGATCAATTTTATTGTGGAATGATATTATGAGGGTCATGGAAATTAAATATCAATTTTTATTATTTCATTAACTATTTATCTATTGCATAAATAATATGGAGGGCGTTTGGAGCATAAAAGAGGCAGAAAATCAAGATTTTATATATTTTAAAATGCCCAAAATAGAGAAAAACGCCTCTAGGAGCAAAGACAACACCTAGAGGAGTTAATGGAGGCCAAAAATGTCTCATTTAGCATTGCATAAACTTAGAATATGGATAACTATGGTTGGGGAGAGTGGGGAACCCATTCTGAGGCAATAATTGATAATTTTCAATGCATTTTTAGGGGTTTTTGAAGAAAAACATGGGAAGGAGTTTTTGAGGAATTGGAAGGAGAAAGATGCCTTTGTAGAGGTATCATTGGGAGTTTTGTGTTGCATAGTTGAGCAGCACCAATGAAGAGAAGATAAGGCACCAGTATGTGAGAGGTGAAGAGAAATATAAGAGTCATATGAAGGTTTGAACGGCAACAAAGAGAGCTTGGAGCAATGAGAAGAAGAATAGGAAGAGTCATGGTTCATTAATCTTGTGTGCAAATTTTTGTATGTTCTATGATGGCATTCATTTTTCCATTTGATGTAATTATCATGAGTTGTTTTGATGCAATAAAAATTTAGAATTTCTTTGTTGTAGTAGAGTCTACATTGCATGGTGAGTTTTTGTGAGCAACTGGTTGTTTGCATAAGTGGTATTAGAGCCACTGGTTTTGAGTGCATAGACAAAGAGCTGAATGTGAGGTAGTCTATGCCAGGACTTGCGAGTAGAGAATGAAGTTAGAGGGTTAGAGTGTGTAGACAGATTGTCGATCATGAGGCAGTCTATACCTGAGAGGATGGGATTGGTCATGAGGAGGCCCGTACAATTTTTTTTCTAGAAATAATATTGGGAAGAAGTGAAAGATATGAAGCACCATGAAGAGTTTGAAAAGCTCCAGGCTGAAGTGAATATATTAGAAAATAATTTTAAAGAGGAAATGAGAAAGTGGGAAGAGAGATATGAGAAGAAGAATGTTCTCTTAGAAGAGGACATCGAAAAGAAGAGCAAAAAGAAAGAGTGTTTCAGCCCTTTGATAAGGGTTGAATGTAAGAAAGAATATGTGGGGGTAGTCCACACAAGTGAAGAAGATGATAAGGTACAAGTTGTAGAGATAACATCTGAATGAAGTGTATTATGTGAAGTGGATGAAGAGGGTTTGCAATCATAAATTGTGAACATGGATGGTCCTAAATTTGACAAGTGGGTTGGTGAGAAAGAAGATGATCTCTTGTTGAAAGAAGAAATGAGGATGATAGATAGGTTATTTGAGAGGCAAATGTTGGATGAATTTATCTTTAGTGAAAACAATAAAGAAGGAGATACAACAAACAATAATCCTTTGGAAGATATGACTACATGGGAGAAATTTGAACAACCTTATGAAGATGCATACATGAAAGGTCTTGAGGATGAAGAAAATAATTTTGGGGTAGAAAATAAGGTAATTTCTAATTTTAAATTTAAAAATGTTGTTTTTTAGCCTCTAAGGAAGAGATTGCAGTAGTAGAAGATGTAGTTGAAAATGGGTATGTGAATGTTGCATATTTGTGTATAGAGGTTGTAGATGATGGTGTAAGAGGAACTTGGTGAAGGTGGTCAGTTTGTGGTGGGTTGAATCCCATGAAGAAGAAAAAAAGAGAAGAGATGCGGCATAGGAAGATGGTCTATGGTGGATGTAAATCCACGAGAGGAAGCAAGAATAGAGTGCACACTTGGTGGAGGAGGATGGCAAAAATCATAGATAAGTGTTGGAAGAGGTAGAGGAAGAATTTCCTTTTGTCTAAATTAGTGATGGAGTTCACTCCATGTTGTCCACAACCTAAAAGATAGTCCTACTACTCCACTCCATTTTATGAGTTCTACTCACAAAAATTTTCCTACTTGACATGTCTAATGCAGGAGCATTCGGGCAGATTGGCAATCAACATCAACCAAAAATAAGCTTCAGGTTTGAATTCAATTTTGGTGTGTTTTTGGGTTCATTTGACATCTCTTGGCTTTGGAAAGCTCTTGGTGTGTTCAAATTTGCAAAAAGTCTATTTTTATCAAATCATTATTTTAAGGCTCTGCAAGCAGTTTTCAAAAATTATGTTTGGAAAACTCGTAAGGATTGGAGTAGAATACTTTGATAGGGGCATTCATGGAGGTGGCATGTGAAATATGTAAAAAGAATCAAAGTTGTACATTTTTCAGATTGGAAGATTTTAATGCTAAAAGTTTGTTAAAAAATGTTAGCAAATTATGAAAAGTTTAATATCTCATGATTTTGGAAGGCTGGAGTAAAATCCTTTTGCAGGAATCCATGGGGTACCATTCCAAGCTTGCACACCAATTTTTGTGTGAATCGAAGAACTTTCATTTTTTCGCCTGTCAGCACCCAATTTGACACTTCTAAAGTACCAATTTGATAAATTTTATTGTGGAAGGGTATTATGAGGGTCATGAAAATTAAATGTCATTGTTTATTCTTTCATTAACTATTTATTTATTGCATAAATAATATGGGGGGAATTTGGAGCATAAAAGAGGCAGAAAATCAAGATTTTAGATATTTTAAAATGCCTAGATGAGATAAAAACACCTTTGGGAGTAAAGACAACACCTAGAGGAGCTAATGGAGGCAAAAAATGTCTCATTTAATACTGCATAAACTTAGAATATGGATAGCTATGCTTGAGGAGAGTGGGACACCCATTCTGGGGCAATAATTAATAATTTTCAATGCATTTTTCGAGGGGTTTTTGAAGAAAAACATGGGAAGGAGAAAGATGCCTCTATAGAGGTATTATTGGGAGTTTTGTGTTGCACGGTTGAGAAGCACCAGTGAAGATAAGATAAGGCACCAATTTGTGAAAGGTGAAGAAAAAGATAAGAGCCATATAAAGGTTTGAACAACAACAAAGAGAGCTTGGGGCAGTGAGAAGAAGAACAGGAAGAGCCATGGTTCATTAATCTTGTGTGCAAATTTTTGTATGATCTATGATGGCATTCATTTTTCCATTTAATGTAATTTTCATGAGTTTATTTGATGTAATAAAAATTCAAAATTTGTTTGCATTTATCTTTGTATTGTGGGTGTTCTTAGCATAGTCTACATTGCATGGTGAGTTTTTGTGAGCAACTGGTTGTTTGCATCAAAGTCATTTCTCCACCATTTTTTCTTATGATTGAGAGTTCATTCTAGTCTTTAATAATCATTCACTCCCCCTAACTGATTTTTCTCTCCTCTTTACACTTAATCAAATCTTTAGTCATCTATCCATATTCTCTCCAAACTTTTGTGGATCACCTCCCCATCTTTTTTTATTGTTTTTTGTAGAAACTAGCATAGAATATATATGCTCAATATAGGATGTAATTGCATTTTCATAGTTTTATAGATATTATTTATCCCTTTTTTTTCATTCCTTACTTTAGTAAATACCATAACATATTTATGTTTGATTCAAGACATAAGTTCCTTTTCCCACTTTTCTAGATTATAGGTT
The DNA here is from genome assembly GCA_007258455.2 of Sequoia sempervirens. Classification (NCBI taxonomy): domain Eukaryota; kingdom Viridiplantae; phylum Streptophyta; class Pinopsida; order Cupressales; family Cupressaceae; genus Sequoia; species Sequoia sempervirens. Next base: position 318,561,846 of record VDFB02000017.1, read on the forward strand.
TTATATTATAAGAATTTTCCACTATCTTCCTCTCTAATGGGATTTTGAATTGACTTTAAGAATTAAGATACATGAAAAAATGAGATTGTCTAAACTACCACAACCTCTATGGATTCCAATGCATAAAGAACTATTTTTTCCTTCAAAACTATCTTCAAACTATGATATGTTTGTTGGGATGGTGAATAATAATTCCTTGGAGAGACCTAGAAGTAATGTGGGATGTAGTAGTATCCAATGTTTCTCTTATCATTATAGAAAAAAATATTATTATTCCTAAGAATTAGGAAAATATTGTCATAGATCTTAATGGGTAGCTAAGTATGACTATGTGTCAATAAGAAATCATCTTATCTTAACCAACATGTTCAAATTGAAAATGAAGGAAATGAATGGTATATATGATTACCAAAATAGGTAAAATGATAGTTTATGAAATTAAAGTGGAACAACCTCCTTAGTATAAAAAAATACAAGGATTATCATAATCCTAAAGATCAACAATACAACTACATAAGAAATTCCTATATAGATTTCATTATGAATAATAATATAGAGTTGTAATAGTCCTAGGTCATAATTGACTATCCTAAGATATTTTTTTCGCACTTATTTGTATTGAGATCATAAATATCTTTGATGTCCCTAATACTATCCTTTTTTCTTATTATTGACTATTCTAGAGAAAGAGGCTAAAGGATGTTGCAACTAGGAATCAAGTTTGGTGAAGTTTCCCAAGGAAACCAAATTTAACTCTAGTATAGATGGATTACCAATTGTTAATGATTGATGATAATTTATGATTGCAAAATGATATATAATTCATAAACTATTAAAGTGCGAGATTGCAAGAAATCAATATATAACATATTATTGTTCATAACTCAACCATTGTAAAGTTATTATACATTCAACTTTTCTATTCAAAAGTAGGAAAGCATGCACACAAGGAACAAGTTATATCATGCATTTATTTTTATATATAAAAGTGTAGACAAATTATGTACACATATATAAATTTGGAAATATTCCATACCAATATCTATCTACAATGTATATACCAATTAGTTATGTATCAAATCCTAATTGTCCAATTGACCCTAGATGTCTCAAGCCAATCCTAAAATTGTGGTGGATCATAAAAATCTATCCTCTTCATGCCACTTAATCGATGCAAAGTGGACTACAAAATAACAATTAAAACCACAAATTAGATTAATTAGCTCAATGGTAAATAATTTAGGCTACTAAAAATAAACTGATCTACTATAATTTAGAACTTTCAAATTAACATCTAAATCACTATATTGAACTATAATTTCTCTAAGCTATAAATTAGATTAAAATTCAATTCTTGATTACCTCAACTCTTTGTTTCTTTACCAACAAGTGTTCTACAAATGAGGGTAGCTTGGGATGATTAAGAGTCCTAGCATATTGAAATGGTCAAAGAGCCACATAACTAAATTATGGATTAAACTATAACAGGTAAAATAAATTTGATATAAACTAATATATACTTTTGACAAAGAAGGAAATGCATACAATAAAAATAGGTTAGATATGAAAATTAAAAAATTAGATTACTAAATATAAACTTATCTACTAAATATATACTACTAATGAGGCTTACTCCATTGTTTGAGAAAAACTCATCATGGATGATCCAACTACAAATTCATGTATAGAAAATGATAAGAATGTAAGACTATTTGTATGCTATAATCATAATATAAATTTTAAATTAACATATAAATCACTACAATAAGTTCTATAAGTTTTTTAAACTATTAATTCAATTAAAATTTAGTTCAATTACCTCAACTCTTTTTGATTGCTCTGAGAGTTGTTTTATGAATGGAAATCCCTTAGATGATCAGGTCTTATACTATAACATATTCACAAAGGTGCCACCTCATTGAGATTTAGAGAAGGATATAAAGGTAAAATAAGATCAAGATATAAATTAATATTTTAAATTACTCGTAAAAAAACATATGCTGAAACATAGAAAAATGGAATAGGGGGATCTAAGTCCTAAATGAAAAGAACATAGGATCAATTCCACTTTTCCAATGGTTTCATTAGGATGCAATTCCTCAAGGTATAAAGATTGACTTTCAACCTCAAAGGTGAGACAATTAGACTTGGATCTACTCCTTTTGAGTCTTACAAGTGAATTGGAAATGATTTGGAATGATTGATCTAATTCAACTATATGATCTAATGTAGAAAATGTAATATTCTAAAACTGCACAACCTAAAATTATAAATTGTAGGTGGATCTAGGAAGTGTCAAATGATATGTACCTACCACCAAAAGGTAGATCTGACATGTGTAGAGGGACTCAGTCACCCCTAGGTGAATGGGTCTTTTTAAACCTTTCTAGAAATTTAAAATGTGATCTTGTAGCCTTGTATTTTCTCTTTGTTCCTGCACCTACAAATCTCTACTTTTAGATCTAAACCTACAAAAAATCTATAAAATATTTTTTTGGGTGGCTATCTCAATAAAAATCCAAATATTTAATAGAAAATAGTGTGTGATCCCTAACCTTATGTGTATCTAGGAGTGTTATGAGCTATAAATGCAAAGAAACCCTACTCAAGTGTATTAGAGAGAGATTCCTATATGAAATGACATAATCCAATTAGGGAGAAGTAAAAAACCCTTAGTAAATCTGAAACACAATGATACCTTACTTTAGGTAGTAAGAGGAATGAAGCTTGAAGATGAGAACATTAGGAAACAAGTCATTAGGTTGAAGGAAGTGGCCAAATGCATCTCCCAAACATAGAATCCATCATGTCCTTCCATAGGCATCAATCTTTAATCATGTAATAAAGCTTGATCAAATTTGAAAATGGGCTTGAATACCTACAATTTCAAGTAATGTTGCTCAAAGACTTCAATTTTGTTTTCTCAAATGTTGTCTCTTGTGTTCTAGCTTTGAAATGGTGAAAAGACTATATTTGTTGAAATAAACAAGACAACGAAGAGGGGGATTGAATCAGTTGTAGCAAATTAGACCTTCAAAACCCTCATCAGTAATCAAATCCACATGCATTCATTAAACCCTTATTCTATTAGAATGATTAAAAATGAAATGCAGATAACAAAAACTAAAATCACAACAGCATACACAAGATAACACTAGATTTACGTGGAAAACCCAATAAGGGAAAAACCATAGTGAGGATTAGCTCACAATATAAATAGTAGTAAAACTGGTACAAAAAAATTTCTTCTAGAATAGGATATACTGTCCAAAAAGGTGTTGGAGTATGATACCACTGAGAGGGGGGGTAAATCAGTGGTATGGAAAATTCAAAAAATACTTTTAATTAATCTTTCAAGAAATTGTCCTTACAAAGTTTGTATCAGGAGTAGTAAGCTTGTTATAACAGCAAGAACCTCAATTTGATTTAACAAGATTGCATCAATCAGTGCTTATGAAATTTTAGTGATATAATCCTCCATTGATTGCAGTAGAAAAATTTATATATGAAATACTTGAACAAGAATAGAGTTAAAAAATGAAACCAATCACACCATAACATAAATGAATTTCATGAGTGGAAAACCCTCTGGGGTAGAAAAACCACTCATAAAATCACCTCATTGGATTAACCAGAAAAGTGCCTCACTAGAAACAAAAGCCGCACTAGCTACAAAAGCCTCACTGGCTACAAAATGCCTCACTAGCAACAAAAAGCCTCACTGGCTACCAAATACCACACTGACATTGTAACTTGTTGTAAGGACCAAGTTACCACATGTAAGGACCAGGTTCAGGGACCTTAGAGAATTTTTTTTTTTAATTATTTTTCTTAAGAAATTTAAAGTTTGCTTTCCCCTTACGGGATTCTCATTCATGTCCTAACTAGTTGTCTAGATTCTTAACTTCTGTATTTTGGGCTTTAGTTTAGTCTGAGTACTCAGAAAGTGTCAATTAGCCAATTCAAGTTATGGTGTCCAAACGAGCTCTTTTGTTCTTTGGGAAAATTGGTTCATACGGAACCGGGTCTAACAGACCCTATCGCTACCCAATTCAAGTTAGATCAACTAATGGCCAAACAGGCCTAAATGGTTCAACAAACTGAAACCCAATCCAATATGGGATAGGTAAACACATTTTCCATGTAGCTAAATAAGAATAGGATCCATTAATATGCTCTGGCCAGAGACTTAGACTCATTAGGGCCAATCTGGACCCTGGGTCACTTACAGGAAATTACGCAATAGGCCCATATATTGCACTGAGGAATTTCCATAAGTTCATTCGATAAGAAAAAAATTTTGAGGACCATGTACCTTCCCTCAATTTTCAGCAAATGATAGGTACAAGGTTAGACCTCCTGAGGATTCATCTAAGTATTGGAGACTTTTTTAGTTATCTAATTATCCTTCTTTAGATTAGAGATTGAATTTTCATAGTTGTGTATTAAGAGGACCCTATATCCGGGGAACCCAAGTACTAGGGGCATCCTTCGCTATCCAGAATGCCTGCATACCCTGTATCCACAGGATCAAGGCCCCACCAGATGTAACTAACATGAGGATTGTGAATATGTAGTTCTATCTTGCACTATGTTTTATGTAACTGTGAGTGGGTATCCAACCCTTTCTAGGGTTATTCCCCAACCCCAGACAATTCTTCATCGGCTGCCACCCACTCAGGTGAAACAAATACGGAAAATAGTCCACTACCACAAGCACCCTAAAGAGGTTTTGTCAATTAATCCTAGTGTGGAGGAAACCCTATAAGGTGTTGGTTCAAGAAACCTAGTTTACTCAACTTGAATTAATTAACTTCAAAATTTCAACCTAAATAATTACATAATAGGAGTCTCTCTCTTCCACAGTATACAAAATAGGGTGCCTAAGGGACACTTCAGTGTAAATACAATGCTGCTATGTTTTAAGTAAAAGAAATAGTTCAAACTTGTAAAATTCTTGTTCTAAATTTAACCAAATGAAAGTGTAATAAATGTTTCCTAAAGATATGTATATAAATATGTGATAGATCCCTCTCATATTCAATAAAAGATACCCATGGGTCAATTAATTAAAATAATTCTATATTCTAAAGATAAGACAATAATCAAAATTTTAAAATTAAAATCTATATTCCAAAGATAAAAGATAGTAATGTAACTAATTGAATTTAATCTAAAAACTACATTTTCTTTTCTTTCTTTTTCAAGAAAATAAAGAGTTAGCTTATATAAAACAATTATGAAATTTCTAAATTTATAAATCATTTCCTATTATTACTCAATACCAAAACTAATATTTTCACTATTATAGGCTGATTTATAAGAAGGTTTTAATTTAATTGGTTTTGAACTAAAATCCTCATTTCTAAAATATACTTGATTAATACTAAATTCGGAAAACTTATTTAATTAAGTCTAAAATACATGATTTCCAAAAGTATTTAATTGACAATACATATAAATGCATATATTTTAGGATAAAATAAAGGTTGCACATGAATTTCCCAATTATCAAGTCGTGAAGCAAATAAACTTTAATTAATACATTTTACTACAACCGATTCCCCAATTATTAACTGTAAATGTAAATCCATTTCTTTTTTTGATGCACAATATTTACTTCAGATTTACTTGGTAGTTATTATTTATCCATGCCAGATTAAAAGTTGTATTGAGCATCATTTCTTTATTTTTGAGACACTTGATTTTTTATTTAATAACTATAATTTTTTTAGTACACTAGTTATTTTTTTCTAATGTTTTACTTTTCTATAATTAATAAATGTTTAACTAATAAGATAATGTTTTCTAAATCAGCATTTGTTAATTGCACGAAGGCACGGGTAAAATAAATTCCAACACTTATTCCTATTTTCCTTAATTTTTTAATCTATATTCCTACGAGGACTATATTAAAAAAAGATAATTACTAAAATCTATAAATTTCTTCCTTGTGCTATTGCAAGATAAATTCATTCTAACTTCACATTTACTGTGTTTTGCTTATATATATATATATATATATATATATATATATATATATATATATATGTTCCTTGCACGTATGGAGCCATAAATCTATAAATTAAATAGGCTTCGTAAATTTGAGTAAAATTAAATAGGCTTTAGAAATTTCCCGAATAGAGTAAAATTAAATAGGCTTTAGAAATTTCACAGAAAAAATAAAATGAAATAGGCTTTAAAAATTTCACAAACAGAGTAAAATTAAATAGGCTTTAGAAATTTCACGGACAAAATAAAATTAAATAGGCTTTAAAAATTTCAGAGACAGAGTAAAATTAAATAGGCTTTAGAAATTTCACAGACAGAGTAAAATTAAATAGGCTTTACAAATTTCACGGACAGAGTAAAATTAAATAGGATTTACAAGATTTGCGTACTTGGGATTATTTTGTTGGATCTTTCAAACCTCCTTCCTCAAACCTCTTGCCTCTTCTTCCTAGGTTTCATGTCTTTCTGGTAATTCTTGTGCAAGAAGCAAAAATTTATATATGCAAAAATAAATCCTTCCTCTCGTATTTATCCTTTCTCTCTTTGGCAGTGGAGAATTTAATATATATTTTAAATTTGTAAAGGAAGTGAGATAAAATACTAAAAGATAAATTTATAAAATATTATATAATTAAGGATTAAAGATTTTTTGGTAATTAAAGGAGAAAAATATCTTTTTACAATAAAACCTATGCATAACATTTTCAATGTGAAATGAATTGAATAAATTGAATTTTAAAATATGAAATAAGTTAAATAAAACTATATGGAATAAATGGAACAACTAATATAGTAAAAAAAAAAAATTATTCAAGGGGTAAAGGCTTTTGACTAGAGCTATGAACCAGAATATAACCATTCAACAATACCACCCCAACGGGGTTTATAAACCATCACACCATGCCAATACTGGCAACTAATATACTAATTTTATAAACATATTAATATCCATTTATTATTTTGATTAGAAAATCATTATGATAACTTAAGAAATCTCTCTAATTCCCATAATGAACTGAATATACATTTTCCAATTTTTAGCAAATAGATTGAGTAATATCATTTATATTTTCATCTTTTGACTACCCACAATCTCCTTGTCATAGGTCATTTACCAAAATATGGTTATGAATTCAAAATACATTTTCAGGAATTTATACGAAGTAATCATAAAAGTAAACACTTTAACAATTGAGAGTAAATGATAAAACTAGCAAAACATCCCAAAGAAATAAATTTTAACCATGGCCCAATTGTGACATACTCCCCCCTAAGCATGTGCATCGTCCTAATGCAACGAGACTTAGAAAGTTCAAAATATGCATATCCAATTCTCAATATTAAAATAAAAAATATAGTATTTATTAGTACGACATTAATATTCATTAAAATTGATCATATGCATCATATATATAACAGTGTATCACAAATAAGGAAAACAAGGAGTAGCTTTTGGACGTGACTATCTTTAAGCAAAATTTGATGTTCTCGAGTTTATAGTTTAACTAAATCTTTCAAAATAAATCCAGATAAAGTTGTTGCATTTCCACTTTATCTTCCCATGTAGCGTTCTCAGGTGAGTATTGATCCCACTGGACCTTAGACTAGCCCACCATTCTATTGCAGAGCTGAAACTGGCACCTCTTAATGATTTTGCATGGCTTGATTGTTATTATTTTAGTTTCTTCCACCTGCAAGGTATTCCAGTTGAGAATATGCTTAGGATCAGGTATATACCTTTTTAACAAGGATACATGGAACACATCATGAATTTGGCTCAATGCTAGAGGTAAGGCCAAGTGATAAGCTATAGGGTTGATTTCCTCAAGTACTTCAAAAGGCCCAACAAAATGAGGTGCTAACTTTGACTTTCTTCCAAAAGAGATGGAACTTTTGTGGGGTCAGACTCTAAGGAACACCTTCTCACTGATTTGGAATTTCCTAGGTGTTATGTTCTTATCAGCATAACTTTTTTGGTGATCTAAGGCTTCTTTCAATCTCTGTCGGATAAGTTGCATTTGTTTATCCATATCTTTCAACATTTCAGGACCAACTAGGATTATATCCTCCAATTTATCCCAACTCAAAGGTGTTCAACAAGGTCTCCCATAGAGAGCTTTGAAGGGTGCCATGCCTATAGCTGATTGAAAAGAATTGTTATAAGCAAACTCAACTAAAGGAAGATATTCCTCCCATTTGGTTTGTTGATCCATGCAATACATGCGAAGGAGATCTTCCAAAATTTGGTTAGTCCTTTATGTTTGACCATCTATCTCAAGATGATAGGTTGTGCTAAAATTCAATTTCGTTCCTAAGACAGTATGTAATGTGGTCTAAAATCTAGAAGTAAACTTTGCATCCCTATCAGAGATGATTTTCTTAGGGATTCCATGCAACCTAAAAATTTCCCTTATGAACCTTCTTGCTACTACAGGTGCATCATCGGTCAATTCCCTTGGTATGAAATGTGCCACTTTGGTGAGTTTATCTATTACCACTAGAATACAATTATGCCTATGAGATTTCATTGGTAGCCCTTAGAGAAAATACATACCAATGACTTGCCATTTATAGTAAGGTACATCATGTGGATAAAGAAGTCCTGCCATATGCACGTGTTCTTCCTTAATCCTCTAACATTCTAGGCATTTGGCAACTGTGTCTACCACATCCTTCTTCATTCCTGGCCAGTAATATAGCTTCTTGAGATCTGCATACATCTTATTCACCCCCGGATGCCCTGAATATGGAGCACTATGTGCCTCTTCTAGGATCATACCCCTTAGTTCCACATTCTCAAGAACACATATTCTTCCCTGGTACCTCATTAACCCATCAAAATCAAAAGCATGGCCCAAATACTTAGGTTTCATAGAGGTTCTAGTAAGAGTTGCATTAACCTGAGTGTACCATGGATCATGTTTTTTCTTTGAGAGCACTTGTTTTAAGTCTATGTGCAAGTTGGATATGGCCATTATGTTTCTTCTCCTACTAAGAGCATCAGCCACCCTATTTTCCTTGCCCTTAATATATTCGATCTCAAAATTGTACTCACTTAGGAATTCTAGCCACCTTCGTTGTCTTGCATTCAAATGAGGTTGAGTGAAAATGTATTTTAGTCCAAGATGGTTTGTTTTGAGCTCAAAATGCTTTACCAATAAGAAGTGTCTCCATTTTTGCAAGGCATGAACTATGGCTGCAAGTTCAAGGTCATGAGGAGCATAATTGACTTCATGGATTTTCAGTTTATGGGATTTATAAGCCACCACTCCTTCTTGGAGAAGAACCCCTCCTAACCCTTCTATGGATGCATCCATTACTACTGTGAAGTTACCATTAGGGGCAGGAACCTTTAAGATTGGAGATGATGTTAACCTATCCTTTAGTACCTAAAATGCCTTATCACACTGCTCAGACCAAATGAATATTTTTTTTTCTTTTGCAGGGATGTAATCGGATTAGCTATCCTCAAAAATTCCTTTATAAACCTCCTATAGTACCTTTCCAACCCCATGAAACTTCTCACTTCAGTTACATTCCTAGGTATAGTCCATTCGGTGATGGCCTTTATCTTATCATGATCCACTACTATACCCTCAGCTAAAATGATATGCCCTAAGTAGTGAACCTTCCTTTCAAAGAACGAACATTTGGATAACTTCCCATACAACTTATGCTTCCTTAACCTTTGTAGGACTTCTTACAGGTGAGTTATGTGTTCCTCTTCATCCTTTTAATAGATTAAGATGTCATCTAGGAGCACAATTACAAATTTATCTAGAAAATCATGGGAAAAACTATTCATTAGGTTCATGAAGGCAGCCAGAGCATTTTTCAACCCAAAAGGAACTACAATGAATTCATAGTGACCATACCTAGTTCTAAATGTTGTTTTAGAGATGTCCTCTTCTTTTATCCTTAGTTGATGATAACCAGAGTGAAGGTCAATCTTGGAGAATACTGAGGCTCCTTTCATTTGGTCAAATAGATCATCAATACGAGGCAAAGGATATATATTTCTCACAATGGCTTTGTTCAACATCCGGTAGTCAATGCACAACCTTAATGTCCCATCCTTCTTCTTGAAAAATATAACTGATGCTCTCCACGGTGATACACTAGGCCATATCAATCCCTTCTCCAACAATTCTTGCAACTATATTTTCAATTCTTGGAGTTTTGTGGTATTCATCCTATATGGGGCTTTGGAGATAGGTGTTGTTCCAGGAAGTATGTCAATTGAAAAATCAAATTCCCTTTTTGGGGGTAACTTTGGTAAATCTTCAGGAAACACATCTTTGTAGTCCCAAAGAAATGGGCTATTCTCAAATGTAGGGACTTCATTTTCTTCTCCCTTCTCTAAAGAAACTAAGAATATTTGATTTCCTCATTTTCGTCTTTCCTTCTTCAGTTGCATAGCAGAGATGGTCTCTATTGATATAGGTTTGTAGATCCCTTGGATTCTAACTTCATAACCCCTATCATCCACACACTCCATTACCTTAATATAGCAATCAATGTTAGCCTTATGACTTGTCAACCAACTTATCCCAATTATTACATCATAGGTTCCTAAGGGTGCAACATATAGGTCAACTCTAGTGTCCATTTCAGGAAATCTAATGAGGGCTCCTCTAACATACTTGTTTACCCTTCTAGTAGCCTTGTCACTGTACTAAACCATCCATGATGTTTCCATATCCTTGGTTTGCAAAGACATCTTGTCTACTAACTCTAGAGAGATAAAATTCTCAGAGGAACCAATATCTATTAGAATAGTGATGGATTTATCAAAAAGCATACCTCTTGTTTCCATAGGAACATTTTGATGGCGAGTCTGTTGATTTCTCACGGTAGCATGGATTTGATGTTGGTGGGGTTGATGTGGCTAAATAGACCCTTGCCTCTTGGAACAATCCCTTGCATAGTGATTCCCTCCACACATAAAACATCCACCAGGGGGTCCATTTGAATTCTGAGGTGCACCCCAATCATTCCTTCTGGCATTATTATTGTAATTGTTCCTTTGATTTTGATTCCCATTGGTTCTTGTCCTATCCCAATATCTTCTCTTGCTTTGTGGAGCTCCTCTATTATCTCTATTGTCAATTTTCCTTTTGAAGGAAAATTTCTTATCTTTGAAGTTTTGTTTTTCCATTGACAGTGCATGCAACTTCTTTTCCTATTTGAGGGCCTTTTCCAAGACCTGATTCATGCTCTTAGGGGAAAACATATCTGCTTCTGCCCCAATATCAGTATTCAATCCTAGAAGAAATTTTCTTGTCTAAGACTTTCATCCTTTTGGTAGATGGGAACATATTTTAGCAACTTTGTAAACATGTCCCAATATTGTTGGACTATAAGATTTCCTTGTTTGAGATTTAGGAATTTTGTCATCTTTTCATCATAAAATACCTAGAGAAGCCATCTCTCATGGAAGTGCCCACAAACTACCTCCAAGTTAGGTTTTCCTTTGAATAGAAATATTTTTCTTTTATGTTAATCCACCAGCTGGTAGTCTCTCCTACCAATTGGTAAGCTCCCCAAATTGCTTTAATATTCTCTAAATAGTTTCTCAGCTCAAAGTATTTTTCCATTTCTGTGAGAAATCCTTCAGCAGCATCTCCCACCTATTTACCATCAAATTTAGGAGGAGCTAATTTTTTAAGATCTCATGAAATATCTAGGACTATGGTCTCCTGCTAAGACCAAGGAATCTCTAGTTCATTGGTTGTTTGGGTTATGGGTACTTTTCCATTCTGATATTCATCTCATAGTTCTAGAATGTTTTTTATTGTTCCTTGCCTAACCTTTAAGGCTTGCATAGTTTGCTCAAGGGTCTCTAATTTATCTCTCTATTCAGTAAATAAGTTAATGATTTCCTCAATACCAACATTAGGATTCTCAGGTGGTTTTTCAGCCGATTTCTGGTTATCTGGTTTCCTGCCTTGTAGATTTCAAGTTTTAACCATTTTGATTCTAGAAACAAGGAAAAATATTTTACCAATTACTACCATTTAAGTACACATTATACAATAGAAAAGTAATTGAATCTAATCACAAATCTTATAGATACATCTTCATTTATTCACATGGGTTACATGTACAAGTCCCTTTTTGGCTTATATTTACAAAATTTTATACACCACAGTCTCTTTTCTTCAAATATTTAAATTCATTTTTTTCTCTTCTGGTTCTTCGGATTTCAGATCAAGGCTTAATAACATAGCATGCACCCTTGAGTACTCTACAAGGGCTTCTCAATCAAGGGGCGGGGCATTGCACCCACAATCAAAGGGAAAATCCTTATTTTCTAAAGGTTTGGCCTTCTTGTGTGGCAAGGCCTTATGGAGTGTAAATTTGTCTCTTTTTCCACTACTTTCATTTTTCCTTTTTGAAGCTTCGGCCTATGAATGACCAATGCTAATGTTTCAATGTCAGATATTAAAATTTGACCCTCAGGGGGGAGGGGGGATTGTTTAATTTTACTTTTTCCCTTGTCTTGTGGTGCTTTCTTCATGTCTACCAAGAATAGGCAAACATTAGATCTTAGTGGAAATAAATATCTAGCATTATATTACAACATCTTATACATCGAGTTTTGTGGTTTCTCTCTCTTTTTTTGTTAGTAGGCCATCAGGCTAAGTGTTTGAGCCTTGATCTAATACCACATGTAAGGACCAAGTTCAGGGACCTTAGAGATTTTTTTTTAAAATTATTTTTCTTAAGAAATTTAAAGTTTTCTTTCCCCTTACAGGATTCTCGTTTATGTCCTAACTAGTTGTCTAGATTCTTAACTTTTGTTTTCTAGACTTTAGTTTAGTTTGAGTACTCAGAAAGTATCAATTAGCCAATTCAGGCTATGGTGTCCAAACGGGACATACTAAAACAAATCCAAACGGGCTCTTCTGTTCTTTGGGAAAATTGGTTCATACAGAACTGAGTCTAACGAACCCTATTGCTACCCAATTTGAGGTAGATCAACTAATGGCCAAAGGGGCCTAAATGGTTCAACGAACCGAAACCCAATCCAATACGGGATAGGTAAACACATCTTCCATGTGGATAAATAAGAACATGATCCATTAATATGCTCTGGCCAGAGACTTAGACTCATTAGGGCCAATGAGGACCCTAGGTCACTTACAGGAAATTACGCAATAGGCCCATATATTGCACTGAGAAATTTTTGTAAGTTCATTCGATAAGAGAAAAATTATGAGGACCATGTACCTTCCCTTAATTTTTGGAAAATGGTAGGTACAAGGTCAAATCTCTTGATGATTCATCTAAGTACTAGATACTTTTTTAGTTATCTAATTATCCTTCTTTAGATTAGAGATTGAATTTTTGTAATTGTGTATTAAGAAGACCCTATATCTAGGGAACCCAAGTAGTGGGGGCATCCTTCACCATCCAGACTGCCTACATACCCTATATCCATGGGATCAAGGCCCCACTCGATGCAACTAACACGAGGATTGCGAATATGTAGTTATGTCTTGCACTATGTTTTATGTAATTGCGAGCGGGTATCCAGCCCTTTCTAGGGTTATTCCCCAGCCCCAGACAATTCTTCGTCGGCCGCCACCGACTCAAGTGAAACAAGGATAAAAAATAGTCCACTACCACAAGCACCCTAAAGAGGTTTTGTCAATTAATCCTAGTGTGGAGGAAACCCTATCAAGTGTTAGTTCAAGAAACCTAGTTTACTCAAGTCGAATTAATTAACTTCAAAATTTCATCCTAAATAATTATATAATAGGAGTATCTCTCTTCCACAGTATACAAAATAGGGTGTCTAAGGGACACTTCAGTGTAAATACAATGCTGCTATGTTTTAAGTAAAAGGAATAGTTCAAACTTGTAAAATTATTGTTATAAATTTAGCCAAATGAAAGTGTAATAAATGCTTCCTAAAGATATGTATATAAATATGTGATAAATCCCTCTCATATTCAATAAAAGATACCCATGGGTCAATTAATTAAAATAATTCTATATTCTAAAGATAAGACAATAATCAAAATTTTAAAATTAAAATCTATATTCCAAAGATAAAAGATAGTAATGTAACTAATTGAATTTAATCTAAAAACTACATTTTGTTTTCTTTCTTTTTTAAGAAAATAAAGAGTTAGCTTATATAAAACAATTATGAAATTTCTAAATTTATAAATCATTTCCTATTATTACTCAATACCACAACTAATCTTTTCACTATTGTAGGCTAATTTATAGGAAAGTTTTAATTTAATTGGTTTTGAACTAAAATCCCCATTTCTAAAATATACTTGATTAATACTAAATTTCAAAAACTTATTTAATTAAGCCTAAAATACATGATTTTCAAAAGTATTTAATTGACAATACATATAAATGCATATATTTTAGGATAAAATAAAGGTTGCACATGAATTTCCCAATTATCAAGTCGTGAAGCAAATAAACTTTAATTAATACATTTTACTGCAACCGATTCCCCAATTATTAACTATAAATGTAAATCCATTTCTTTTTTGATGCATAATATTACTTCAGATTTAGAAATTTCACAGATAGAGTAAAATTAGGCTTTAGAAATTTCACAGACAAGATAGAGTAAAATTAAATAGGCTTTAGAAATTTCACGGAAGAGTAAAATTAAATAGGATTTAGGAATTTCACAGATAGAGTAAAATTAAAATTGCATAGGCTTTAGAAATTTCACAGATAGAGTAAAATTAGGCTTTAGAATTCACACAGAGTAAAATTAAATAGGCTTTAGAAATTTCACAGAAGAGTAAAATTAAATAGGCTTTAGGAATTTCACAGATAAAGTAAAATTAAATAGGCTTTAGGAATTTCATAGATAGAGTAAAATTAAATAGGCTTTAGAAATTTCACAGATAGAGTAAAACTAAATAGGCTTTAGAAATTTCACAGACAGAGTAAAATTAAATAGGCTTTAGAAATTTCACAGATAGAGTAAAATTAAATAGGCTTTAGAAATTTCAGAGTAAAATTAAATAGGCTTTAGAAATTTCACAAAGAGAGTAAAATTACATAGGCTTTAGAAATTTCACAGATAGAGTAAAATTAGGCTTTAGAAATTTCACAGACAGAATAAAATTAAATAGGCGGAAGTTTCACAGATAGAGTAAAATTAGGCTTTAGAAATTTCAAGACAGAGTAAAATTAAATAGGCTTTAGAAATTTCACGGAAGAGTAAAATTAAATAGGCTTTAGAAATTTCACAGATAGAGTAAAATTAAATAGGCTTTAGAAATTTCATAGATAGAGTAAAATTAAATAGGCTTTCACGGATAGAGTAAAATTAAATAGGCTTTAGAAATTTCACAGATAGAGTAAAATTAAATAGGCTTTAGAAATTTCACGGAAGAGTAAAATTAAATAGGCTTTAGAAATTTCATAGATAGAGTAAAATTAAATAGGTTTTAGAAATTTCATGGACAAAATAAAATTAAATAGGCTTTAAAATTTCACAGACAAAATAAAATTAAATAGGCCTTAGAAATTTCACAAATAGAGTAAAATTAAATAGGCTTAGAAATTTCACGGACAGAGTCAATATTTGCGTATCTGAGATTGTTTTGTTGGTTTTTCAGACCTCTCATGCCTCCCTTCTCAACATGATACCTGTTAGAAGATTAATCTTTACTTGGTAAAGGTTATTCTTTAATTGTAATTATTTATTAACTTGTAGGAATATTCCAAAGGAATCCCTACAAGTCTTTTGTCTTTTTTGTCATCTCACACATGTGTGAGGATGGCTTATTTTTAATTCCTTTATTAAGGAATATTTGTAACCACCTCCTTAAGAGGTGACACTTTTCACACACATAGATGAATGGTGGCATTCATTGAGTTGGGATTTACATTCTAACTCCTTCTCACCTCTACTTATTGAGGTGCCTCTCCTCTCATTTTTTAAGATTCAAGCAAGCAAGCTAAGGCTGAAGCTCTCTCTCTCTTTGTATTATTTTTTAGGCATTTTGCCTCTATTCATAATATTGGGGTTTTTTCTTGTTTTCTCCCCTTAACAAATTCTTGTCTCTCTTGCTTTGGTGGTGTTTGGTTTGGCTACTTCAATCTATTTGATAATCTCTTTCCTTTAAACAATTGCTCTTTATTAGTACTTTCCATTGCTCTTTTCTATTTCCTTTCAATACCTCCCTTCTTGACACGAATCAAAATTTAAAATTTAAAAGCATAAAATCTGATACGATTCTATTTAGTTGAAACCCGCCGATATTGATAAGAATTTAATATATATTTTAAATTTGTAAAGGAAGTGAAATAAAATATGAAAAGACAAATTTATAAAATATTATATAATTAAGGATTAAAGATTATTTGGTAATTAAAGGAGAAAAATCTCTTTTTACAATAAAACCTATGCATAACATTTTCAATGTGAAATGAATTGAATAAATTGAATTTTAAAATATGAAATAAGTTAAATAAAACCATATGGAATAAATGGAACAACTAATATACTAATTTTATAAACATATTAATATCTATTTATTATTTTTATTAGAAAATCATTATGATAACTTAAGAAATCTCTCTAATTCCCATAATGAACTGAATATACATTTTCCAATTTTTAGCAAATAGATTGAGTAAAATCATTTATATTTTCATCTTTTGACTACCCACAATCTTGTTGCCATAGGTCATTTACCAAAATATGGTTATGAATGTAACACCCCGCCAAGGGACCAAGTGGATTAACACAAAAGACCATCAACACCAAGCCAATTTTATATTTTATATTTTTAATTTTTAAAGAAACTAAAGTAACACTAACCAATGCAACTCAACCAATTAATATGAATGACATCATTACAATAACATGATATTATAATCACATTATAACCTAAAAGTAATATTGAATATAACTCATTTGCACACCTATCCACCATGGTCCCCTAACGTCGCTACTAAGATACACCTACACTAATTAAGCCTAAAAAACATATTTGATACACTATGACCATATTTTATTAACACTTAAATGTAAGTTAATTTTATACATCGAATTATATATGATAACATATCTAATTTTTTTTCAAACCACATCTAACACTATGCCAATATAAATCTATTATTAATCAATGTTATAAAATAAGTACTTAAAGATGTATCATATCTACTACTTAATTAAACTCATATGCATTATAAATACAATATTTCTATATTAAACATCTCTATTACATACTAAACAATAGTAAAAATGTGTATAATCAAGATTGTATCAATTCACTTACTTTTCCTATACAAGTATGCTACCATGAACATGATTCATTAATCTAAGAGGTACATATGTATAAGATACACTAAACATAATTTTTTTTACAAAAATATCACCTGCACATAAATTCAACTATAGAATGAAGCGAAAGGAAAGACTCTCCATATTGCGTACGAATTGCACCATCTAAATCTCAATGGATGGTTAAGAAATACCACCCTACCACGTGGAACCCTGAGGCCCACTCCCTTCATGCTAGGAGACAACACTAGGCCCCACAAACAAGCAAACAACATAACAGAAACAACAAGTGGCTAACACTAAACATCCAAAGAAAACTACCAAAATAAGAATCAACCGAAAATTACAATAACTTCACAAATACTTCTAGGTACTTCTATAGACCCAATCACATAACACAAATGGATAAAAAACTAAAAGGTTTATCATTAAACCACAACACTACAATAAAGTATATTACATCAATCTCACAATCTTATAACATAATAACACACTTTAGTTTAGTAATTCACAATCAAGACCAACAATGCACATCTCTAATAATTAATTTTTACATATACAGAAGTTTCAACATAAGATCTCACAAACATGAAGAAATTAACATCATGCAAATAGTAAACACATTTAAATAGAAATGATACAACCCAATACAGATCAAAAGATAGTATTATACCCTCTAATGCAACCTTTAGAATTGAATTAATTCCTTTTTTGACAACAATCAAATCTTACAGTCATAAAACAACCATAAAATAGTTATATCAATTCACAATCAAAATCTGTAAAAGACCCATTTCAAATCTGGTTGTCGCCTACTTAGCAACGTGAATAAAATTGACCAAAAATAACTCAAAAATTAATAAAATATAAAAACAACAAATAGATCCCATAAAACCCTCTTTTCAACAATACCCAATTACAGTCAACTCAACTGACAGAATAAGTAATCCAACAACCAGATTTTTTTTTTCAAAATAAAATATTAAAAACTTAAATTAATTTAACCCCTTTCAAACCCCTATAAATCTAAAATTATAATCTTTCATTATCTGGCTACAGGGAGAAATAAAAATATTTGCAATCATAGAGAAACTACTTGATAGAAGATTTGTGTTTCAATCATATCTCAAAAAGTACGATTTGGGTTTTTGAGATTTTTGGAAATAATTTAAACAACAAGAAGATGGAAAGACTCATTAAAAATTTCACTAACCTAGTTCGTAAAAATAGAGTTATGAGGGACGCACTCAGACCCTTTTACTGTGAATAACAGAAAATAATAAACAAGTATTCATTTTTATTTTAGAATAAACAAATATTTTATTCACACACAAAATAAAACTATCCAATATTTATTTTCAAAAATCAAAAGAAATCAATCAATCAAATCATTCATGCATACAAAAAAAAAATTTAACACAAGATGTGAAAATCTAACCTGGATCCAACGCTTGGGAATGACAGAAATTTGATGCTAAGCTTTAAAGTTTTCAATTTTCAAAACCCTCAAATTGCAACAAATTTCTCATTACTCCTTCCTCTTTGCAAGCATGGAAAAATCTCTCTGGAAAAATAATCCAAATCCAACATGCACTCCAAAAAAGAATAACCCAACAAAAAGGAAACCCTTTTCCTCCTCCAAAATAGAGAGAACACTTTCCCCCAAAAACCAAAGACAACCTCCCAACCACCCTTTTAACTTCTATTTTCGTCACTTTTAATAATGGAGTAATTAGGGTGGGTTATGGACTCTAAAAACATAATTTTATAAAATAAAAATACCTCTCACCCGTAAATTTATCACATAAGAAACATTTTAAATCATTAAAACCACATAAAGACTCCATAAAATAAAAATTAAGTGACCATTTTAATAAAATGAATCAAGAGACTAATAATGCAAAAATTACATCCAAACAAAGTAAAACAAATATTACTCAATAAACAATAATCAAATACCAAATAATGATAATAATAAACAATAATTAAATAATTATTCCTCAAAATAATAACATAATAAAACATAACATAAATAAATGTCACTTATGGATAATATTATATCACACCGCAAACACATTACTAAAAATCATAACAATAAATCTGATAGATTTAATATCTAACTTCACTCAAATAATTCACAAACTAAGGTAAAATATAAATCATAAAATAAGTTCACATAAAAGAGCAACATTCACATCAAAAGATAAATAACACTAATCACAATCATAACAACACAACTAACCACGGGGTTTAACACCAACAGGTTGAGATCCAAAATTAAGGTTAGACAACAAAATCAAACAATCACATATCACATAAGAAACAATCGAATAAATGCAACACTCCAAACATAGGGTAAAGAAGATCGGACATTGTCTCATGACAACCCGAAAAAGTTAACACATTCTTCATCAATTGTCTCTAATTGAGAACAATGGTTAGGGTTAGGTTATAATTTGGGCCTAGATGTTATCTCCTCAACCACCATTGGGATTAGAAGCACGCTCAGACCTGCTAATTTAGGTAGAGACGTAGCCTAGTACCTGTTCACTTAAACATACAAATTAGAGCGCATGTTCATAATAGTCGAAGCACTAGGAAAGAAGCTCTAGCAATCGTATCTCATTCCCGTATGTCTCTTATATGTCTAATGGTACGATTCTACCCTTTCCACTTATCCTAACAAACATACTACTGTATCACTCAGTTATCCAAGTAAATCTCTGCATAATAACAATAACATAACAATATGCATCATACTCACCAAAACACTAATAGAAGCTCATGCCCCATCTTGCAACCACAAAGCTTGAACACAAATCAGTATATTTTATGATAATAAAGATAACCATAATCAAAATCATAATAATATGACAACACAATGATAATATATTAGAATCAAGTGAAAACCCCAAAAGTAACAAAACACTTTCATCACATCAATATGTCAATAACATACATCATAGTAATAGTCATGTCTGAACACACACATCATGATAAATATATCCTTAAACACATAATAAATCATTTCCTAACCTTTTTACTTAGTCCATAAATTCATGATATACAATATCAATTGGTTAACATCATTAGCACATACCTTTAAATATCTCTATTATTTTACTTTCATCTTCAAGTTCCAAAGCCAAACTTCTTGCACATCCACTATGAGAATGGAGGGGCACTACAATGAATTCAAAATACGTTTTCATGAATTGATACCAAGTAATCATAAAAGTAAACACTTTAACAATTGAGAGTAAATGATAAAACTAGCAAAACACCCCATAGAAATAAATTTTAACTGTGGCCCAACGTGACACTTGCTTTAGAAAATAAGATGAAAAAAAAATATATAGAGGATCACTTTGTCTCTTTGCAAACCATTACAACGCCTTTTCACTAATATATTCTATGTCCTAAAGATTCATAATATGGAACCTTTAAATCATACAGTATACTAGGTACTCTTCACTATTTTGTGCATAATCTTTTTCAAAAAATAGATTTATGCATTTTTCCCAAGAATTATTTATGGCATGATAACCACAATAATATTCACATATACAAGCTATGTGATTTTTGCATTGTGTTCAACCAACCGAACCCAAAATCCAAATATAATTTTATATCCTTTAGGGTTGCTCATATTTGAGCTCATAACTGAAAGAGCCATTAATTGGTGATAACTGTCATAGTAAATCTTGCCACCAAAAACATCCAATGTAAGATGCATACCCACATTGATTAGACTAAAGCAACTCAACAATATTAGCATTGTGTTACAAAAACAAGTATGCAAAACACCAAGGTTACAAACCCTAACCCTCATTTTGTTGCAAATAAATAACCTGAGTTATTCAAACTCAAAAAAACTACTTTTTCTTTTTCTTGCTTAATGAAAACAATAACCCTTTTTCACCATATAATTGTTTATGCAAAAGAAGAAACAATAACAACTAAAAATGAAAGATATCACCTTAGGAAATTTGAATTAGGAACTCTGATTGATATACCATGCATAATGCGAAGGAGAGTAATTTTGCAAGATCACCTTACTATCTTATTGCCTTTGACATTAATGCCAACATGCCTAAGGGGACAAAAAAAGGATCTCAGCCAGGGTTCACTACCATAGAAAGAAATACAAAAAGATAGAAGAATAATGTTACACAAAGAACATTTCTCAATGCAATAAGGAATCCACCACATTTTCTTGCACACTTTCGTAATCTTGCATGAATGATTTCGAATGCCTTTAGCTCACTACCCTCAAGAACCCTATCATTGAATTTTGCACTGCTTTGCTCAAATTTGCATCAAAATCACCACTCACATCAATCTCCCATCTATCTTTCTTCTTACTTCTTTCACACTTCAACTCATAACAACACCATACATATTTATATTATCCTCAACCTTAAAAACCTTCTCCAATGTTAGAAATTAGCCAGTATACATAAAAATTCAAAATAGGTCGACACCTAAACATTCTCACAATGGATAGGAATGAAGGCGACCTACATAAATTCTTAATTAGGATCCAAATAGATTCCAACACACCTCAACACACTTTTATAAGCTTGTATGTAGTGTCAAACACAAGGTCATCCAACACCGTTAAATATTGTAAACATTAAGTACACGCTTCCACAAATCAACCTTAAGCTTCTAGAAAACATTATTCACCTTAGAATGATATAGAATCATCCATGAACTACTTAAGATTCATCAAACAATTCATCTTAAAACAACTGGTAACCCTTACTTGCATACTAATAAATGAACCTCACTATGTACTGCACCAAACCAAGCAAACTCTTAAATATAGAAAGACACAAGCATTATAAAAAACTTCCCAAATCTGCACAACTTGAAGCCAAATAGTGGAGAAACATGGAGCAAATACACTTCTCCCAAGCCATAAAAAACATCATTGAACAACTAGTTCACACACTAGTGAAAATATTGTGCACTATACAATGATCCAGAAAGCCAAATTTTGAATATAGCAACCTCTAACAACCTTGAATAAACTATAAGATCTGCATAGGCATAGCATCAACATAGAAGAACATGGAGCACAATAGTGGAGTACATAATGAACACTTGCACAACACAGTTTACTCTATTTATCAAATTTTCTCAAAAGAACTTGGAAACCAAGTACCAGAGACATCATCTCAACTCATTACTTCATCCCAACTCATCTTCAGACTCTACAACAAAGAGATAGCTCCATGTAATCACAACACTTTCAATGTCTCAATTATACATGCACAACCTATTTTCCTCTTTTTCACAACTTTCTCAATATCCTCAACATCTCCATCACATAGTTGACATCAATGATAACACCAATCAGTAGAAATCCTATTGAAATCAATGACAAAACCTTCATACTTGCAATAATATACCCCTTTGTCATTGATGGAAACATAAGATATGAAAAGCCACCAAAGACAACACAACAACTTTAAACACACTTTCTCCCTTTTCTTCAGATTAGATATCCTACACAACATTCCTGAACTTTCTCCCCCTTACAGGAGTCTCTCTCCCTTTGACAATAATGATTAAACAACATTCACAACTTTCTCTACATTTTCACATAATTTATCTCTCTCCCCCTTTGACATCAATGAAAAAAGATGAAATGTTTTACATTGTTCTACCCCTTTGACACTTAACCAAAACACTTACTCTGAATTCTCCCACTTAGGAGTAAACCCAAATAAATCAAAAACTCACCAATAATTACAACACATGACACTACCTACTCCCCCTGAGAGGTAGCCACCAACATTAGTCCAGAAAAGAGATAGATTTATAGATCCACTGGACTAATACATCTCCATATGCATCTAGTTTAAGAAAGGAGGGGAAATAACCCCCAACTTCTCCTAGAGATACTCAAAAGTATCTTTAGGAAGAGCCTTAGTAAATATATCAGTAATCTAATCCTCTATAGGAACATACTCAAGCTTCACTTCAATCTCCATAACATTTTCTCCCAAAAAGTGATACCTAATACATATATGATTTTTCCTTAAATGCATCACTGGATTCTTTGATATGTTAATTGCATTTGTATTGTCATAGAAGATAGATATAGGCTCATCACATACAACTCAAATATCCTTCAATGTTTGTCTCATTCATAATATCTATGTATAGCATGATGTTGCTACAACATATTCAACCTCTACAGTAGACAAAGAAATTGAATCATGTTTCTTACTCAACCATGATACATCCAAGAAAGATGCACCACCACTTGTACTTTTCTTGTCATCAACACAACCATCCCAATCTGCAGATGTATAAGCTCATAATGTGAAATTATTATCCTTCGAATACCATAAGCCATAATACAGAGTGACTTTTAAGTATCTAAATATCCTCTTCACTATTGCAACATGTGTTTCTTTAGGATCATCTTGAAATATAGGGATCCTCTTGAAATATAGCTACAAGAAAAAATGCATGCATGATATTCGATCTAGTAGTAGTCAAATATAGCAGTCCACCAATCATAGATCTATACTTTCTTTGATCAACCATAGGTGAGTCAACATATTTTCTCAATTTATAACTCGTCACCATAGGAGTACATACTGGTTTAGATTCATCCATTCAAAACTTCTTTAACATCTCTTTGACATACTTAGATTGTGAAATGAATATCCCATTATTTGCTTGATTGATTTGATGCTCAAGAAAGAAATTCATCTCCCCAAAAAAATGAAATCTTAAATTCTTTCTTTATTTCCTCAGCAAACTTCTTATACATAGCTTCATTTCCACCAAAGATATTATCATCCACATATACTACTACTATCAAGATTTTGTCTTCCTCAACTTTAAAGTAAATATTACTATCTGTGATGCCTTTACCAAATCATTGTTGTAACAAATATTTGTCAAATCTTGCATACCAAGCTTTGGGAGCTTGCTTCAATCCATATAGTTCCTTCTTCAACTTACATACCATATCTAGTAGATCTAACAACTGAAATCCTTACAATTGTTCCATGTAAACTTCTTCCAATTCTCCATTCAAAAAAGAAAACTTCACATCCATCTGATAAACCTTAAAATCTTTATGTGCTCCAAATGGAAAAAAAATTCTGATAGATTACATCCTAGCCACAAGAGCAAAATTCTCCT
The DNA here is from genome assembly GCA_007258455.2 of Sequoia sempervirens. NCBI lineage: Eukaryota > Viridiplantae > Streptophyta > Pinopsida > Cupressales > Cupressaceae > Sequoia > Sequoia sempervirens. The sequence goes on from VDFB02000017.1 coordinate 318,586,309, forward strand.
CAAATTCTATACCTTCCACTTGTGAGTAACCCTTACGCACAAGTCTTTCCTTGTTTCTTACTACTACTCCATTCTCATTTAGCTTGTTCTTGAATACCCATTTAGTTCCAATTATGTTTTTGTTTTTCAATCTAGAAACCAATTCCCAAGTCTAATCTTCTCTATCTACATAATTTCTTCTTTCAATTCCTTCATCCAATGTTCATCTTTGCATGCTTCATTCACTTTTTTAGGTTTAATTTTAGAAAGTAAACACAAATTTACCTCAACTTCAACAACTTTGCTTCTTGTCAATACACCTTTCCTTTTGTCTCCAATGATTCTTTTGCAAATACTTAGGGGTTTTAGGGGTCTTCTTTGGATCTTCTTCCTCTTCATTCTGAATTTCTTGTTCATCATCTATTTCTTGTTCTTCTCTACAATTAGGTTCATCTAACACATATCCATCTACTGTAATTGACTTCTGCAAGTTTTCATCAACTTTAACATTTGCACTTTCAATTATCTTTCTCAACCTTTTGTTGTAACATTTGTAAGCTTTGCTTCTAAGAAGAATATACAAGGAATATACCTTCATCAGGCCTTGCATCAAACTTTCCTAAGTTTTCTTCTTCTCTTTTGATGTAATATTTGCTTCTAAACACTCTAAAGTACTTCACAGTAGGAATCCTTCCATGCCATAGTTCATAGGGAGTATTTGTGTTGTTAGCTTTAGCTTGAACTTTGTTAAGTATGTAAATAGCAGTATGAATAGCTTCTCTCCAATAGACATCCAGTATATTTTCATATTTCATCATAGTCCTTGCAACCTCTTGAATAGTTCTATTTTTCCTCTCAACAACTCCATTCTGCTAAGGAGTTCTAAGGGCAGAAAAATACCTCTTTATTCCATGAAATTTACAAAACATGTTAAACTCATTGGAGATGAACTCACCACCTTTGTCAGACCTCAAAAATTTTATTTTCAAATCCATTTCATTCTCAACCATAGCTTTAAATGTCTTGAATTTATCTAATGCATCATATTTCTCTCTAAAAAAAGTAATCCATGTCATTCTAAAGTAATCATCAATCAAAAGCATAAAGTACCTGTCACCTTGTAGGACCACAAAGATCTATATGCATTAATTATAGTAGTTTGGTAGAAGATTGTTCCTTTACCTTGAAGCTACTCCTTGTTTTTTTTCCAAATTGAAAACTCTCATATAAAACATTGACAGGCTTTGTGATTCTTGGTAAATCTCTCACTGCATGAATTGAATTAATTCTTACCAAATTATCAAAATTAATGTGACACATCCTCTGATGCCATAACCAATTGTCATTAATCTAAGACATAAAGAAATAACCATTAGCACCCTTAGATGATAAATTTCCCTATTTGTTCTCTTACTAGCAACGATCACAGTTCCATACCCTTTCTAGATCTCACATGTTTCATCCTTAAACACAAGATTATATATTTTGCTACACATTTGTTCAACACTCAAAAGGTTATGTCTCAAACCCTTAAGATAGTAAACATTATTAGTATTATGCTTGCAATCAAAACCGATTGAACATATTCCACAAATCTTAGCTCGTGAATCATCTCTAAATTTAACTAATCCTCCATCATACTTCTCAAGTTTAACAAACTTAATTTTGTCTCCAATCATGTGATTAGAGCAACCACTATCAACAACCCAGTAATTCTTATCCTATTTGACATGAAAGTAAGATATCAAAGTACCCTCAGCCTTATCCTTCATCTCTGGAACACTTTCCTTCACACAAATTTCAAGGTTAGCAGAACTAGTTTCTTCTTTTATAGCTAAAAACAAGCATTCATTATAATCAAAATCTCCATAATCAAATTCACCATAAAAAATTCTAGCATCTTCTCTCACATAATAATATTACTTAATCATTTTTCCTTTATTTTCCTTATTCTTATTGTATATAGCTCTTTTCAGACATCTTGAAGCATAATGACCTATCTCACCACAACTAAAATATTTAAAAGCTAATTTACCTTTGTACTTACCGATGCCCTTTTTCATCTTCCTCACAAAGTTAGCTTCTAAATCATCAAGATCTTCTCCATATGAATCTTCAACATTTTCTAATTTACCAGCTTCAAAAGTAGTCTCTACTTTTGTACCTTTCTTCAAATTTCTCATTTCAAATGTAGTTAGTGTACCAATCAACTAATCTCTAGAATAATTGTTAAAATCTATAGTTTCCTCAATAGCAGATACCTTTTCACTGTAACAATCAGGAAGTGATCTAATAACTTTCTTCACTACTTTAGATTCTTTAACTGTTGCACCAAGTCCTCTCATAGCACTTACCAACTCATCAACTCTTTGTATGTAGCATTTAATTGCTCCTTCCTCAAAAATTTGTATAATTTCAAACTGTGCCTTCAAGTTCTACAACTTTTCTTGTTTGACCTTAGGATCTCCTTCATAAATGCTTTCTAGCTTATCCCAAACCTCTTTAGCAGTCTTCAAACTCATAAATTTTACTAATTCAGTATTTGAAAGACTATTCAAAATAATAAATCTTGCATTAGCATTGATATCATGCACCTTGATCTTTGCACTTGTACTTGGACCATTTGTCAGTGGAGCATATGTAGTATGATAAAGCTTCTCAATCTTATAATATAAGTAGTAGCAAAACTGATACAAAAGGCTCACTGCCATAATAGGGCACATTGTCCAAAAAGACTCATAGCTAGGCCTCACTACCACAAAAATAAATACAAAAAGATAGAAGAAGAATGTTAGACATTGAACATTTCTCAATGCAACAAGGAATCCACCACAATTGCCCGTACACTTTTGTAGTCTTGCATGAATTATTTTGGATGGCTTTAGCTCATTTCCCTCAAGAACCCTAACATTGAATTCACACTACTCTGCTCAAATTCGTATCACACTCATCATTCACATCAATCTCACATCCATCTTGCTTCTTACTTCTTTCACAATTCAACTCATAAAAACACCATATATATGTATATCATCCTCAACGTCAAAAACCTTCTCCAATGTCAGAAATTAGTTGTTATACATACAAATTCAAAATAGGTTGGCACCTAAACATTCCTGCAGTAGATAGGAATGAAGGTGACCTACATAAATCCTTAATTAGGACCCAAATAGATCCTAGCACACCTCAACACAATTTCATAAGCTCACATGTAGTGTCAAAAACAAGGTTGGCCAACACCTAGGTTAAACATTGTAAACATTAAGTACACACTTCCACAAATCAACCCAAAACTTATGCACAATATCATTCACCTTCACATGATCTAGAATAATCCATGAACTACTTAAGATTCATCAAACACTTCATCTTAGAACAACTAGTAACCCTTACTTACATACTAATAAATGAACCCTTACTGTACCAAACCAAGCAAACTCTTGAATATAGAAAGATACAAGCATTATAAACAACTTCCCAAATATGCACAAGTTTAAGCCAAACAACAGAGAAACGTGGATCAAATACACTTCTCCCAAGCCACAAAAAGCATCACTGAAAAACTAGTTCACACATTGGTGAAAATATCTCACTGTACAATGATCTAAAAACCCAAATTCTAAATATAGAAACCTTTAACAACCTTGAATAACCTATAAGATTTGTATAAGCATAGCATCAACATAGAAGAAATGTGGAGCACAATACCAGAGTACACAATGAACACTTGCACAACACGATTGACTTGATTTATCAAATTTTCTCAAAAGAACTTGGAAACCAAGCCCAGAGACATCCTCTCAGCTCATTACTTCATTCCAGCTCATCTTCAGACTCTACAATAAAGAGATAGCTTCATGTACTCACAACACTTCCTCAATGTCTCAACTATATATGCACAACTTTTTTTTCCTCTTTTTCACAACTTTTTCAATATCCTCGACATCTCTATCACATAGTTGACATCAATGAAAACACCAATTAGTAGACATCCTATTGACATCAATGACAACACCTTCCTACTTTCAATTATATTTATAGGAATTTCTATAATTTTTTGAAGATTAGATCCTAAAATCCAACATTTTTGAATTTTGAATGTTAAAATACTATCAACAATACATTAAAATTTGGTCCTTGACAAGATAGGGGGGCCCATTCACCCATGGGCAAACGGGATCTGGCCCTATTTCCAAGATAAAGTGTATTGGGGGTAAAACATTATTTGATTGCATTTACTCAATGCTTGTAATTTGTTAGAAAATGAAAAAATAGGCCTCAAAATGCATAATAAAAGGGAATTAGGGCCTATTTAGGAGGGGTTGAAAATGCATGAAAGTAAGGGTCACTAAAATAGATCGAAACTAAGCATGAAATTATACTAGCACCTACAATGGAGTACAATTTTCTATGCTACATATGAATATAATAAAAAAAGTTAGACATGTAGAAAAAATGATATCATCAATTTTAGGCCAAATTCAATGGCTAAAAGAGTACCATCTTAAAATTTTCTAAGTTCCTCCTTTTTCATCAACTATTATCCCTCTTAAATTATATATGTAGATTAGTATTGATCTCTTTTTATTAGTTTTAAATAAATACACTATGAAATAAATTTAAGTTTTACATGTAGATTGACCTTGAATCTCTTCTCTAACTTGTGATGGCTCTTCTTGTGTTCTTTATCTGATGCCTCCTCATGTGTTCTAGGCCTATTATCTCATCTCCTCTAGGTTTCATATGATGGATATCATATTAATATTTGTTCAAGGGTGGTTCTCTAGTCTCGTTGAGAGGATCTAAACAAAAATGATTACACATAGTATAATGTTGAGGCACACAAATATGTGTAGATGAGTGTCCAACAACATCAATTGATCAAATAGGAGCATCAATCCCATGAAACTATGCAAATTGAGAATTTTATGTAATCAAATGGCCAGTTAAAGAGTGTATGGCATGGAGGCTCTTGATTGTTGCATCTGTAATGTTTGGTGTCTTATTAGAGGTGGATAAGGAATAAGAGGAGGAGGAATAGATGGATCTTGCATTATTTGCATTGCCCCAAGTATATCTTGAGGAATTCCTCCACCTACTCCTTTGAAATCTCTAAAGTCAAAATATTTCACATGTTGACTTAAAACAAATTTTTCATATAATTTGTGGATGAAATATAGAGGAACATCAAGATTGTTGTTGGGTAGTTTATCAAATTTCATCCACCAAAAATCCCAAAAAATTACTGTCACACCCTCATGTGTACACCATTTGATGAAAATTTGGGCTTATGTACATCAACAGGTAATCCAGTTTTAGGATTCACAAAATGTTCTACTAATTGGGCTTTGGTTATGTCTAACTATTTCACTTAATCATATGATAATCTAGTATATTATTCTTTCCTCTTGGATTCTTTCCATTGCTAAAATGACTCATATCAGCTTGTGAGGGTTTTAATATGAGCAATAATTTCCTCTAAAGTGAATGTCATTGTAGATAATCAAGGGTGTTGACGATACATTTTTATAATTTTCTTCAATTCAATAATATTTCTATCAATTCATTTTTGAATTGAAGGGTTTATTGGGGGAGGGATTGGTGGTGGAGGGTTTATTGGGGGAGGGATTGGCAGCAAATATTTTAGGTTTTCAACTTCCTCTTCCATTTAAACGTATTTGCAATCCAAAAGTTATAAATTAATAATTTTTAACTAATTCCTAAATTTTGTAAATAAAAATCCTAATTAAATACTAAAAATAATTAAATTTTTTTGATAAAACTTAAAAAATGTAAAAAAATTGAAAAGAATCAAGAATTCTAAATTACATGGGCAATTTGAACAACAAAATCCAAATCTACAAAATTGATATTTTTCACCTTTCGAACATCCATTTTTATTGCTTAGTTACTCTTCTCTATTGCAATTCATGTTTTGGCAGAGAAATAGTCTTTTTTCTTTGTGTTGACTTAAAAAAAATGGATTTGTTCTAAATGGATATTCATTTTTTGTTTATGTATAGATTATATACATACTATATTATATATACGATTATTATATTAATAATATATAATTATATATATATATACATAATATATATAGTATTATAAAATATAAATATAGAATAATATATATATATATAATAATAAAATACAAAAAATAGATATTATTTATATTAAACAAACATATTATGAGGTTCTTCTAGTAAAGCTTAATTAGGCCCAATAAATTAAGAGGGGGGAATATAGAGTGAAGTTTTTGAGGGTAACAATTTATGATTCTACATTTAGCCCCATTTAGTGAGAGTATGAATTTATGCTCAGACTCGCACTAAAGTAGAGAAATATATGTCAAGAGGATTCTGAATGTACAAATATCAAAGAAATAAGATGAGTAAGGATCAAGGGGGAGCACACAAGCCCCCAATATCTAAGATTCCATGGAAAACCAACATAAGCACAAAGGAACACATGCATGTAATGCAGCAATAAAACATACACAAACATACATGTCAAAAAATACAAAGAATACATGATGAAAACACATGGCATGATGAAAAATAAAGATGATGACGAAATGAAAACAAACATGATGTAGACATGATGTAAACATAGAGAAGACACACAAAAGACAACAAAACACAAGGTTAGTACTAAAATGGAATTGAGACAATAAGACAAAGAGAACTTAGTCTTAAAATGTCTCAAATACCAAATGTCATCCATCAAATGTACTGTCAAAATAAAATGATGCTCTCACAAGGATGTAAAATCACTTATAAAACACATGGCTCTAATGACAAGAAAGTTGTGTTATGCTAGGTGGACATGTTAAAAAGGGGTGCTCAAGCTCTCATGTCCCAAAAATCTCCATTATGCTAAACCCATGAACTATCTTACAAAAACTCACCTTAGGGGGTACAATAAAACTCACCTCAAGGAGTGAAATAAAACTCAACTCAAGGGGTGCAAAAAACTCACCTCAAGGGGTACAAAAAAACTCACCTCAAGGGGTGCATAAAGTTTAACATCTCAGGGGACGAATTAATAAGCATGCCTTAGGGGGCATTACAAACAATACCACTACCAAAGGGGGTATGTCAATACGTCAAACATCACAAAATGAAATGGATAGGGTTAATATATTGTCCCCCCTTAAAATGTCAACATACTTGCTATGTTGGTATTTTAAGGATAAAAATGGGAAGATGAGATCCTTGAAAAGAATGCATGCCTCCTAAAACTAGTTATCCTTGCCCCCAAGCATAGAGACAAGGACAACCACACAAAGGACTATCATTTTTCTACCATGAAAAATATGGTTGTACTTAATATTGTACCACCATGAATGGAAATAAGTAAAACAAATAAAAATACAAATGCCATATAGTGATAAGCAACATGATAGGATGAAGACCATTATTTATTAGAGGAATTAGGTGTATCAACACATGGAAGAGCACCAAAATACTTAGGACATTGTATTTTATTACTCAAGGACTAACATTCATTTGTATAATGACCATACACTCAATGATATTCACAAAATGAACTTTTTTTTGTAGAATTTCTTTTGTGTTCTTGGAGGAAGAGTAATCAAGAAGGATTTTGAGAAGCCTTGATAAGATATTATGTTGATTAATAGTACTTACCTATCTTTCCACAACTAAAAAATTTGAAAGGAAACTTACCTCTATACTTACTAGTACCTCTTCTTATCCTTCTAACAAAGTTATCTTCCACATCATCAATATCTTCCTGATCTAGTTCTTTAGTCTTCTCTGCTTTTTGCAACATTAAAAGTAGTCTCAACTTTTACACCATTGTTAGTACCAAATTCTCTCATTTTAAATGTAGTTAAAGATCCATAAAATTGATCTCTAGAATACTAATCTAGATTTTGAGATTCCTTAATAGCATCAACTTTATGACAATAAGCTTTAGGAAGGGTTCTAAGAATTTTCTTTACCACTTTTTGTTCTTTGACTTTTCCTCCAAGACCTCTGATGGAGCTAACCACTTCATCTACCCTTTGCATATGTCTTGTATTGTTTTCATCTTCAAACATCCATAGGTTCTCAAGTGTGGTCTTTAAATTATGCATCTTAGCTTGTTTGACCATATCATCTCCTTCATAAATACTTTCCAACTTTTCCCAAATTGATTTACCAGTTCTCAAATCCATAACTTTCACTAATTTAGAATTTGTAAGACTACTCAAGAGAGAATACTTTTCTTTATGATTTCTTTCATAGGCCTTGAGTTCAACTTTAGTTCTCAGACCATTTGTAGGCATAGTGTATCCATCCTTAAAATATTTCAAGACATTATGTCCCAGATTCTCCAGAAAGCCTTCCATCAAATATAGGGATCTCCTTGTGCACCATCCCAAATCTACCTTAAGAAGTTAAGATTTTCTCCAAGGAACCTCACTTTGATACCAATTTTTGAATGCACAAGATAACTAAGAGGGGGTGAATTATTTGTACCTTAAAACTTCAAAACCCTCATTAACATTTGGATCTACATTTATTCATTAAAGCCCTTAAATCTGTTATGATGAATTAGCATGAAAATAAAATAAGAAAAACTAAAAAAACTTAACACCATAAATAAGAGAACACCAAATTTACTTGGAAAACCCAAGAGGGGGAAAACCATGATGAGGATTAGCTCATAATATAAGTAATATCAACACCAAATACAATAGGGCTCATTGTTAGAGGGCTCGCTACCCAAAGAAGAATGGATCACTACCAAAAGGATCACTATCAAAGTAGAAAAGAAGATAGAGAAGGAATGTTACACATATAAAAGCGTCACAAAGCAACAAAGAATCCACCATAATTATTTCAACATCTTCATAGTCTGATTGAAGAATTGTAGCTACCTTTTTCTCACTGCATCCAATAAACTAACACATGAAAGTTTGCATTGCATTACTCAATTTAACACTCTAACACACCACACTTTGCATCATTTGCATCTTTTGCATTTATCTTAACATCCTTCAATAGATAAACTCATACTTATACCATCTTCAACCTTGAAACCTTCTCCAAGGTCGGCTATGCACCTCAAACATGAAAATTCAAATTAGGTCGGTGCCAAAACACTTCTGTGGTGGGTAGAAGTGAATGCAGACCACATCAAACCTTAATTGGGACCCAAATCAAGAACACCACTCAACCACACACTACCACAAACAAAAATTATCCATCACATGTAGTGTAAACACCAGGTCAATCATTACCCATGTAAACACCATTAAAATTGTAAGTACACGCTTCCTCAAACCCAAGGATGACTTGCAAACCAAACACCACACTTGAACATGATCTAGAATATTACATGAACATCTTGAAATTCAAAAAACTCCTTCACAATAGCTTCCACCTGAAGAATGCACACACCTAGTACATCCAAACTATTTTGTTATACATTGTTACTTGAAAAACCATCTTCTAAAGCACCAAACCTCAAAAACTCTGGACTAAGATACACTACCAAGACCGTAAACACACCTTTAGACTTACAATACTTGAAACACAACTACGAAGAAATGTGGAGAAAATTTTTTTCTCTTAGACACCTCTACAATGCACAATCACACACTAGTGAACACAACTTCTTTTGTAAAATGTTATAGAACACCAAATATTGAATATAACACCTCTGAAAACCTCTCACCAACATATCTGAATTGCACACGAAAATCTTCAACCTAGAAGAAATGCAGAGCAAAACTAGAACACAATTTTGTCACCTATAACACCACTACAACACACTGTTTCCTCTTTTTATCAAAATTTATCAAAAGAACTTGGAAACCAACCACCAAAGACACATCCTCATCACCTTTAGAACTTCCACAACCATAGATAGAATCTTATCAAGGAAACACTAGAGGTTGACACCAATACAAATACTAATAACAACATAATGCAACTAATCAAAGCAACAACTACTCACATTATTGCAACAATGTCATTCAACTACAAACATCAATGACAACCCAAACTTGTTAACATCAATGAAAATTCCAACTTCTCATACTTGCAACAAGTGGTTTCATCTTAAGTAAAATATAATGTTCTAGGCCTAGGAAGAATGTTGGAAAGATATAGAGGGCTATGAGGTACCCTATATTTAATTTGGGCCATTTCTAAATCCATATATCCATTATATACTACTTAAATTCCCTTAAGGCATCTATAATATGCTTAATAATAAAAGTGTAAGAATATCATAAGGGAAAATGCAAATTCATGAGAATAAGATAATTGTGTTACTATGAAATTATATGATTGAAATTCATTATTAAAATGCATTAAGAAGTTATATAAAGAAGTGAAAAGTGGGAGATAAGAGTATGAATCTATCAATTGAATATAAGAGAGAATTAGGAAGATGATAAGTGATAATAAAAAAAGAGGAATTTATTATAAGACATGTATAATCCATGGAAATATATTAATATGTGATTTTATATATATTGGCTTATATAGATGAATTTATATAATTTATTATAACCTGATTTATACTTATTATAGATATATGCTCTCCCTTTTTATTTCATCACACTGCATTTTACTACATATAATAGAATACTAAACCTTGAACTTTGGTCAAGGTTTTTGTCAACAATACTATACCAAAGTTTTCTATAATTTATAAAAGGTCTTTTTATTGAACATAGGTTGGCATTGATGTCAAAGGAGCAATTTCCTTGATGATAGATTATTTTTACTGATGCCTAAGGTGGAATGCTAGATGAATAGTGAGAATTAAATGTAATTGTACTTGAATTATCATTATATTTTTTAGTAAAATGAAGAATATTGACTATAGTATGCTTGCATATATTCCTGGTGATAGTGGTGATCTGAAAGTATAATCTAGGATGTTTGTGGTCAGTTACTAAAGATACAGAGATATTTCTATGGAAATGTGTTCATGATTAGTATCTCTTCCTGAAGGCATGTTGTACTTTGTGGTTTGAATGGAGAGTATGTCTATACATTCTCTATCATATTCTAGAGTTTATGGAATATATGTTCAACATGCAAAAATATTGAAGTGACAAGAAGGCCATTGTGCTTATCAGTTAACCAATTGATGTTCTAAAACTATGCAACAACAGATAGTAGCATGTTTCATCTAGAGATGGCATGGGAAGGTAAAATAGATTCAGGTTAAGGACCTATGGAATCGCACATCATTTTGGTTTAGTGGTAAAAAGTTTAATTTAGGACCTACCCACTACACATTTCATGTAATTTGAATTTAGATCCATCCTATGTCATTCTGGTCAATTTTGGATCCCTAGCCAACATGAAATGATCTTTTTGATAAGAAATGAAATGACATGAAATTATGTTAATGTAATGTCTTGTATATAATTTAAGTTTCACTTCACATGATAATTATGCAAATTTAATGAAAGTGTGATTGGGTGTGAGAGTATTTGTACAAGAAAGGGTTATTAAATGTGAGTTGCATCTCAATCATTGTGTACCATAATTAGAAGATCATAAGGATTTTTAGAGAGTATTAGATCTTTTTTAAGTTGTGATCATTATTAAAGTTCTACAAGCTTTATATTTGTAATCCAGTAAGACTATTGTTCTAATCATTGAGTTGGTGCTTAGATATTTATATTGGGAATAGGTGTCTCTAGTAGGTTGGTGCCCACTTCATGACTATAACATTCATTATTTTTTTAGGCTAGATTTAGAAAGTAGCTCCAAGTAGCTCTTCTCACATTGGTTTTTCTCATTCTGAGTTTTCACGTATCTAGTGTTCAATGTATGAATGTATCCTTTTATGATTGATTGTTTTTCAATAGTTATTTTGATTCATATTTCATGAGTGGATATACATGTCAAATTAAAGAGTTTTAAATATAGTTGATCTACTAATTCAACCCCCCTCTCAGTAGATTGTGTTCCCTTCAATTGGTATCAGAGATAAGTTCCTTTGAAGAAGCTTAAAAAATTGAGGTAGATTCGAGATGGAACGTTTAGTGGCTCAAGAAGGATTGTTTGTAGAAAAGGCACCACTCTTTGATGGATCCAATTATGCTTTTTGGAAATTAAGGATGGAAGTATATCTAATGACATTGGGGTTTGAGGTATGGAAATTATTTGTACATGGATATGAGATCCCTAAAAGTGCTTTAAGAGATTAGGTCAGAAAGAAGGTTTGTGAGAACAATGCTAAAGAAAGGAATGATATTTATGTGGTTTATCTAACTCTAAGTTTGTAAAGATAATGTATTTTAGGGAAATGAAGTAAGTATGGAATAAGTTACACAAAATCTATGAAGGAGATTCCAAATTCAAGCAAGCAAAGCTTCAAACTCATTGAGGTTAGTTTGAAAGTCTAAAATTGAGGGAAGAGGAAAAATTGCTACCTTCCTAATATAGGTTGATGAGGTTGCAAACTCTATCAAAGTTCTTGGTGAAGAACTAAAAGAAGGTATGATTGTGAAAAAGGTACTCATATCCCTTCTTAAAAGGCTTGATACAAAAAATAATTCTATTGAAGAAGCTAAAGATTTTAATTATCTAACTATGGATGGTTTACATGGAATCTTGACTTCCTATGAGATGAGGATTTTGTTGCAAGTATGTTGTTGGTGTTCTTGTTGATGTCAATAGTATGGAGATTATTAGATATTTCTAGGGTTGAAGTTGTTGGTGGTATTATCATTAGTGTTGTCAATACTAATGCTAAGTGTGGATATGTTGTGGTTTGATGTCACATTGATGTCAACCCCTAATGTGGAGATTATTGGTATTGTAAATGTTGTAGTCATGATGAGGTGTTGTAGTATTGTGTTGATGTTGTTGATGCAGCTAGTTCACTTGGTTCCCAAGTGCTTTTGAGAAAATTTGAATAAAAGAGTGTGCAATGTGATAGAGGTGTGTTTAACGTTGTGCTCCACATTTCTTCATGGTTGAATATATGCTTGTGCAGTTTTGATTTGATTATTATAGGTGTTCAGAGGTTCTATATCCAAAGTTTCAAGTTGTAGATTGTGCAGCAATGGAAGATGTGTTTAATAGAGTGTCTATCTATATAGAAGGTTGTTTGGGAGAAATGAGATTGCTCCACATTTCTCTGCATTGTTGTTTCCTATCTTGTGGATTTGGGAACATGATTATATTTTCTATATCTACTTTCCCTTGGATTTTTGGTTTTGAGTTGATCCATAAGTTTAGTTCTTATGTTGGAGTTCAGTGGTAATGCATCTTGATGTGTGGGATGAAAGTATTCTTTATTTTAGATGGTTGTAGCAGTATTGTAAAATATTCTAATGATGTTGGAATATTTTGGGATGTTGTATGGATGTTGTGAAGTGTTTCTTTATTGTTTTCATGTTGTTTCTAGACTTGGAGAAATATTTATGTGGTTTCTTGTTAGTTTTAGTGTAGGTTTGGCTAACCTGGGTGCTAGTGCTAATTGTGAAGGTTGTTTTTTGTTTGTGGAAGCATGGTGATATGTGTTGATGTATATTTGGGTCCTAGTTAACCCTTAGCATGGTATTCCTTCACTTATTTCCACCATGGAAGTGTTTGGTGCCAAATTATTTGGTGTTGCATGTTTAAAGTGCATATGTTTCATTAAGGCCAACCTAATTGAGATTGTTTAGGTCATGGATGGTATAAATGCAAGGTGTAAAATATGTAAATGTGATCAAGTGTGGTTATCTAAGTGCAAGCTTATATTCCTATGACTCTAAATGTAGTGAGAAAAAGGTTTCTATATTTTGAGTGTGCTTGAAGTTGTTGGAGGCAGTGAGCCAAATGTTATGGATGGAATAGAGTTGTAGTGGTGGATTTTCCTATTGCTCTGAGATAGTGAATCTATCTAGAATAGTTTCTTATATTCTTCTTTCTTCTTTGTAGTGATACTTTCTTCTTTTTTGGGAAATAAGCCTAATTATATTTGGTGTTGTTATTCATATATATGTGATCTAATACTCACTGTAGTTTTCCATACTTAGGTTTTTCCATGTAAATTTGGTGTTCTCATGTGTATGGTTGTGTTCACATTGTTGTTTCACATGTTTACATTTTGTTAATGCTTATTGAGAGTTTAAAATTAGATAAGGGTTTGATAGTTAATGAGGGATCGAATGTTTTAAAGTACAACTGATTCACCCCCCACTCTCAGTTGTCATGTGCATCTAATAATTAGTATCAAATTTGTGGTTCCTTGGAGAAAGTTCAACAACTTGAGGTAGATCTAGATGATGCATAGGAAGGTTATCAAATATCTTATGTTTTATGGAACAAATTATGCTTACTAGAAAGCCATGATGGAGTCCTTTTTGGTATCCCTTAGAGTTGGAGTCTGGTAGTCAATTGAAAAAGGATATACTATGCCTATTGTTGGTTCAAAAAGTGATGATGAGATTAAGGAATGCTATTTTGAGTGGTCTTTCTAATTTTGAACTTGGAAAGGTAATAAGTTTGAAAAATGCAAAAGAGATCTGGAAAAGTTGAAGAGCATTTATGAAGGAGATGATAAGGTCAAGTAAGTGAAGATGAAAAACTAAAAATCCAAATTTGAAACCCTAAGGATTTCTGGAGATGAATATATTATTACTTACATTCTTAGAGTGGATGAAGTGGTCAATGTCATCAATGGTCTTGGTGGTAAGTTGGAAGAAAGTGAAGTTGTGAAAAAGGTATTAAGAACTATTCCTAAAACTTGTAGTTCTAAAGTTTCTAGTATTGAGGATGATTAGAATTTAGATCAATATTCTAGAGATCAGATGTTTGGTGCTTTAATTTTTTATGAATTAAAAGAGTTTGTTCAAGATGTTAAAAAAAATATGCTTTTAAAGTCTGCAAGGTAGAGAAGGTTGATGAATCAGTTTTGTATGATCTTTTATGAGGTGGAAGAAAATTTTGTAAGGAGATTGAAAAAGGGGCACTAGAAAATATAGAGGTAACTTACCCTTTAAGTGTTTCAATTGTGGAAATATAGGTCATTATGTTTCTAGATGTCTAATCAAAGTTTTAAATGACAAACATAAGGATCACTAAGGAAAAATTTTCAAGAAGAGTTATTATGTTGAAAAAGACAATGGTGTATCTAATGATGAGGAATTAGACTATCCTAATGATGATAATGATGAATTCTTGTTCATGGCTTTAAATTTTGGAACCAATTCTACTAATTTTAAAGCATGTGTGAAGGAAAGTGCTCCTTAACAAGTCACAACATTGAAAGAACTATGGTGACTTCTTTTCATTCAAGAGAAGAGAGGAAATACTAGATAATTGATAGTGGAAAAGGTTCAATTAGTTTTGATGGAAAGCATAAAATAGATAATGTTCTTTACGTCAAGGGTCTCCAACATAATTTTCCTAGTGTAGGAAAAATTTGTAGCAGAAGATATGATTTGTTGTTTCAGGATGATGGTTATAAAATCAGAAAAGGAAGATTTGAAACCTTGGTTGTTATAGTGACAAGGATAGAAGGTCATGCTTATTAACTTAAAGGTAGTGGTAATAAGTTATGTATGTCTCAAATCAATGAATGTTGGCTATGGCATAGAAGCATGGGTCACATCAATTTTGATATCCTACTGAAGATTAGTTCTACTGATGCTGTAAGAGATCTGCCAAAAATTACAAAGCCTATCAACACTATTTGTAAGGAATGTCAATTTTGAAATCAAACAAAGAAGAGGTTCAAGACTAAAGAATATTCTACTATAGGTCCTTTGGAGTTGGTGTATACATACCTATCAACACCTACCAAAATAAGAAGCTCTCAAGGTGACACTTATTTCATGTTATTGATTGATGATTATTCTATAATGATGGGTGAAATTTCTCAAAGAAAAATTAGAAGCTCTAGAAAATTTTAAAGCATTTATGTCTATGGTTGAGAATGAAATTGATGTGAAAATAAATTTCTTAAGGTCTGACAGAGGTGGTGAGTTCACCTCCAATGATTTTAACATTTTTTGTGAAGATCGTGGAATAAATGGACATTTTTCAATTCCTACGATTCCTCATAAAAATGGAGTTGTGGAGAGGAAGAATAGAATAGTTCAAGAAGCATCAAGGAATATGATGAAGAAAATCTATTAGATGTCTATTGGAGAGAATATATTCATATTGTAGTGTATATACTTAATAGAGGTCAAGTAAGAGTGAACAGTTCAAAGACTCCCTATGAATTATGGTATGGAAAACCTTCTACTGTGAAATATTTTAGATTGTTCGGAAATAAATGCTATATCAGAAGAGAAGAAGAAAACTTAGGAAATTTTGATGCAAGATCTGATGAAGGAATCTTCCTTAGATTCTCTACAGAAGCAAGGCTTACCAGTGCCATAATAAAAGGTTGAAGAAGATTGTTGAAAGTGAAAGTGTCAAAGTGGATGAAGAACCACATAAAAGTTTTTTATTGATAGAAGGATATGGATCTAACGAGTCCCCTTGTAGTGAAGAATAAAAGGAAGAAGAGAAAGAAAAAGAGATGATATTTGAAGAGCAAGAAGCTCTAGAAAAGATCCCTAAGACTCCTATGCATGTGCAAAAAAATCATTCTAAATATAAAATCATTGGAAATAAGAGAATAGGTGTGTTGACAAGAAGAAAAGTTGCTTTGAGAAAAGAACAGGAAAACTTTTGTTTACTATTAGAGGTAGAACCTAAAATTGTAACTGAGGCATGCACGGATGAGAATTGGGTCAAGGATATGAAAGAAGAGTTGGAACAAATTGAGAAGAATCATACTTAGGAATTGGTCCCAATACCAACAAATAAGAATGTGATAAGAACTAAGTGGGTTTTCAAGAACGAGTTTAATAAGGATGGAAAATTTGTCAGAAATAAGGCTAGACATGTGTAAGGGCTACTCACAAGTGGAAGGACTATATTTTGAAGAAAATTTTTCTTTGGTGGCAAGGATGGAAGCTATTATATTTTTTTTGGCTTTTGTAGCACATAAAGACTTCAAGGTATATCAAATGGATGCCAACTTTGCATTCTTGAATGGTGAGTTAGAAGAAGAGGTGTATATAAAAAAAAAAAAAAGGTTTTCAGTTATCAAATGATGTTGATATGGTCTCCAAGTTGTAAAATGCATTATATGGACTTAAACAGTCTTCTATAGCTTGGTATGCAAGGTTGGATAAGTACTTGTTGCAATAAGGATTCAAAAAAGGTACTACAGATAGTAACCTTCACTTCAAGGTGTTGGTTGTTTCTTAAGAACCAAGCTCATCTTCAAAGAAGCCTATGGAATTGTCAATTCCAATCCTTAGCAACCTAAAGGGATTGTCCAATGAATGAGTGAAAGGAGCAATGCTTTCCTCCTGAACTTTGGGCTTTATGAACCCAGGAGGGTGATCCCACAATGTACCTCTAAACTTACACACTCAATGACCAGATACATTGCAAATAATAGATGAATTCTCATATAATTTTCTCAATAAATGGAATATTTCTAGAAGTTGGATACCCCTTTACAACACTCAACATTTAGAGCATGAGAATGAAAGAACTTAACATGAAATGATAACAATTGCAGTTCATTTGAAAGTTTGTTTATAAATTTGATTAGTTGTTGAGCGAACAAGAAGATGTATCATGAATACAAAACTCAAATCAATGCCTTAACCTAGGAAATGGAGTCAATCTCCACATAGACATAATTTGACAATTGATTAATACATAGCAACATAAAGCTTTTGTGGTGTAGGAAGATGTACACCCTTGCATTTTCACACTAGTTTGGGCCCACCTTGCTTTATTAATCCCTATTTATGTCTTAATTGGTCATATTTTGCATCCAAAATCCTAATAAATTATCTTTTTATGGCTAATCCTGACAAACATCAAAGGATAAATTATAATTTACTGATTTTAGTTGTGTGTCCTTGATTTTTGGTATTGGAACTAAGACGCCACCTAGGGCATCTTTTTCCTCCAAAGGTCTTGGGACCCTATTTTCAAATGTGTCTTGGATGGCACCCTTTTTGGAGTCTATGCCCCAAGTTTCAAACCTTAGGACTAGGACACCACCTAGAGCATCCTAGTCCCCCTCAAGTTATTTTCAGGATTTAATTTCAAATCTTGGCAAGATTTATCCTCCTTTAATTAATGAATTCATATGTCAGATTAGTGTGGTGTAATTTTGGGATATTAAGCATGGATAAGTATAAATACAAGGTTCTTTCACTCATTTTAACATAAGAATTTTGTGAGAGTATTCCTAATAGAATAATTGAGTTCACAAGAGCATTCAAGAGCAGTTCATTAAGCATTTGGAGCCATCATCAAGATTCAAGCATCATGTCAAATATATTCTTGCATCATGTGTGTTTTTGAGCTAACATTTGTGATGTAGGGTTTTGATTCAAGCAAGAAATTCAAGTCAAGATCTATCAAGTATTACTTCCATTCAAGATCTACATTCAAGCTAGCCACTTCACACAAGTTTGTAGATTTCATGACAAGGGTTTGGTGAGTTACAACATATCACTTTTCTCATTCATCATTTCCCTTCATTATTTCATTTCATTCCAAGGTTTAGTTACCAACAAGGGGTTTGACCAAGGCAAACCCCCATTTACTAAAAAATCAACAAGTTTTTCTTCTCTTGTATGTTTGTGTTTGCAGATTTAGGTTGAAGACTTGAAGATCATTTGCAGTGCAAATTTGTAAAGTTGCAAAGTTTCATTGCAAAGTTTTCATCTTCATGGAAAGTCACCTACAAGCCAGATCTAGAAGTTTCAGGACCTGAGATTTGAGGAGTTGCAGACATTGATCCTTAGGATCATCTTCCTAAGTATCTTAAATTTAGATCAGTACTAAGAAGATAGTAAGGATGTATTAGTCCTCCCTGAGGTATTTTGCAGAGATTCCTTTGGATTCTATTCTCACATCCAAAGATTCTATGTTTGCCCCAAAAAATAGCAGTCAGAATAAGAAGATAGTAAGGGCGTCTTAGTCCTCCCTGGCATATTTCGATAGCATTTTTTCATTTCCTAAATCCTTATCACATATCCAGACTTCCCAAGTACATACATCCTAACTTGTTGCTTATTTTTTTCATTTGCACTTACTATTTGGCTTACATTACTAGGTTTTATGAGTTGAATGTTAAGTTGTCTTTTCCAATATTTTTCTTTGTGGTGAACCCTTCGAAGCCTAAGGAGTCTTCCTAGGCCTTCCTTATTGAGAATTGACTCACCTTTGTGTTGATAGTAAATCCAATTTGGGATCCTAGGTTTCCTTGAATGAACCATCCCCCTATAGGAAAAATCTAGGATTAGGGACCCGTTTCTTGCATTGTGAGTCCCTTTTCCATAACATAATTTTTCCTATAGTTCAACTTCAACAACACTGCATTACATCATCACAACATTGTATCCCAAACCATAACTTCTTATAGGATCCTAAATTACATGAAATTATAGCTTCATCCAACCAATTTCATTAATTCTTTGAATTAAGAACAAGGATAGAACCATACATCCATTGGCAATCAATAAATACTAACAAAACAATCCTTGATCATTTTATTAATATTTCGTGAAATGAGTACACCAAGAGAGAAATGGATTTAAATTTGCACCATTTTCTATTCAATTGGTAGTATTTTTATCAAAAAATACATATGCATATCAACTAGACTCAAAAACCTAAGACAAAAACTCTAAACTATTCTTTGTATTCTCATTACAAATTTTTTTCTCTATGATCAATCAACAACTTGTACATTTGGCCATGAATTCTTTCTTATAGAAATGAAGGAGCAAACAAGCTTCAGGCCAAAATGTACACATGTCCAATTCCTATTTGACCGATACAATAAATATTCCCCTTTGTAGTTATATTTGTAATTCATATGGAGGGAAATATCACATGGGACAAAAACCATTTACATTTGTCAATGAAGATCTTGTCCCGCCTTCCAAAAGGCACCTTTTATTTGTTGTAGCAATATATCCATGTGCTTTCAAAATTATGTCCACGTACACCAAGCTTGAAAGAAGAAAAGCATGAAATGAAGAAAGAGAAAAGGGAAAAATTACCTCCACTTCTACATCCTTGTCAACAATTTCAAACTTGGAGAGAATACAATATTTTGACATTACTTTATCAAAGGACTAATCTTTACTAGTTCCAAGCCATGTACTGTATTATCCCAACCGTCACTCTCCATTGTTGTAGACTTGAGACCAAAATTGTACTAACCACCCTTTACAACAACTTAATCCTCCAAAATATCAAGATACTTGTCCTTCCATTACTGAAACTCCTCTTCTAAGGGCCAATTAAATGTAATAATCCTGTCAGCCTTTGCATTGTATGGAGCATATTTGGTTACCACCTAGTTGGCTTCATTATCAAACTCTTCCAGGGCAATCCATATTTGAGTAAGAATATCCATGTTGTTCTTTAGAATTCTCATATCAGTTCCTTCACAAATTAGGGCTGCTTACTTTGCAATTATATCAATTTCATGGCCTCTCTAGTCTTGAAAAGATTTGATTTCACTATTCTCCTTCAAAATGTCAGGAAGGAGACCAAAATTCATCTCCTCAAACCCTTTAACCAATTCCTTTATATTTGCCTCTAAAGGCTTAATCTTACCTTGAAATTCCTACATTCCATTTACTAGTCTAAGGGTTGTTGGATGTTATCAAGCTTGTTCACATCATGCTTGGATCCTATAGCCATTAGGCTCAAATATTGAAGTATAGGGATCCATTTTTCCATAAGTGGGATTGCCACTTTATTATCTCTATCATAATTCTTTGCAGCATTAAATATGGAAGAATAATTAGCATGTATGCTAATCAACCTCTTATTATTTCCCATGTTTGAATGCTCTAATATTGTAGTCACAATCTTTAAATTGCTAACCAAGATCATTCAGTCATGTTGGTTTCACCTCTCTTTGTATGTTTTCAGCTTCTCAAGTAGATCTTCCTTGCTTAATTATTTTTTCTGTTGTGCCTCTAATGTACTTGGCTCTTCAATTGAGATGGGCACATTCCCCATGTTGTAAGGCACAATTTCCATTGAATTATCTGTGAGAGGATCCAAAGGTGATTGTGCTTGTGGTGAGGTAGGATAAATAGAATCTATTTGCATCGGCCCACTGGATTGCATATTTTGCATTTTCTCCTTCAATAGTACCATCTCTATTTGTAGCTCCATGATCTTCTATCATCCCTTACCATATTCAACTAACAAATCATTGTACATTTTCTTGAAATTTTTCCTTTTTTGTTGTGATTGATTCCATTATTTCCTTTATGAATTGAGAAAAATTAATTGACATAGTGGAAAATTCAATGGCAAAGGTATCAGATACCCTCTTTATAATTAGGCCTCATCTGTAGTCTGTAGCTGGCTCTATAACTTATAAAAAAAAAAAAAAATTGGGGCTAGATCCCAAATTGCCAAAGTGTCCCACTACTCACTAAAAGAAAACCCTTGCAATGCAATTGTTTCTGCTTCTTTATAGTTGTACAATAGCCTGTCATACCTCTTCACTCTGTGAAAAGAAAATAGAAAGGCTAAGTCCCATTATGGCAGCAAGAGGATACCAATCTTTCTAACCAATTCCCTACCCTCTTGTGTCATTATGCCTTGAAATATTTCTTTCATCTCCTTCATAAATTTGGATTGAATAACCTAATCAGGTAGCTTTAGATGGAGGCTCCTTTTCTTTGAAACATTATTAACATATTCATCTTTCTTTGCTCTCCAAGAAAATTCCAAAAATGTAGAGGATTTGGCAAATGAGTCATCATCCATGAACTGCTTACAAGCCTCTTCCCTGACATCATCTTTGTTGTTCATGCCAGAAAGGTCCACCTTAATCTAAGACCAATTTGATGTGGTACCATATCCCTAGGGGAGAAGGCATACCCTATTTCATATCTTCTTTAGAAACCAGTATCTCATCATCATAATCCACCAAGCCACCCGACTCAACCTTTTGTCTCTTAGGAGGTGGTTTCCCTGGTGCTGAATCAATGTCCACAATCACAGAACCAATTGAACCCAGAGAAGATAGAAGTGGCATTTCATGCATTGGTGAAGGGATTTTTGATTCCTCTTGTTGAGAAGAGGTAGTCACTATTTCCCTTTCCTTCACCTTGTCCTTCCTCCTTTTGAAAATAATTACTTTCTTTGGGGGCTTAGAGGCTAGTCTTTCTTCCATCATAAGGGTTTCCCTTGTTGGTTTTTTTTCAAGAACCAGGTTGATCTTCAAGGAAGCCTATGGAATTTTCCATTTCCAATTATTATCAACCTGAAGGGATTGGGAAATGAATGAGTGAAAGCAACAATGCTTTCCTCTTGCACTTTGGGCTCTGAAAGACCCAAGAGGGTGATCCCACAATGTATTTAAAGACCTATACACCTGATGATTAAATACATTATAAATAACAAATAAATTCTCATGTAATAGCTCAACAAACAAAATCTATCAAATAATTTGGATACTCCTTAACAACACTTGACATTCAGAGCATGAGAATGATGGAACTTAACAAAAAATTGTAACAATTATAATCCATTTAAAAATTTGTTTATTAAATTTGATTTTTTATTGAATTGACCAACAAAATGTATCATGAACATTCACTTAGATTAATGCCTCGTCCAAGGAACGGAGTCAATCTCAAAACCTATGCAATCTGATAACAATTTAACACATAGCATCATTTAAGCTTTGATAATACTGCATTATAGTATTTCATCATTATATTCTCAACCATAACTTCTTACTGATATCCTAGTACTGAATTTACATGAACCTATAGTTTTACTCAAGCATTTTCATTAATTATTTGAATTAAAAGCAAGAATAAAACCACACATCCAATGGAAATCAATGAAGAAAAATAAGATAATCCTTGATTATATTATTCATAATTCATGAAAGAAGTGCATAGGAGAGAAACAACCTTGAATTTGTATCATTTGCATTCAATTGCTAGTATTGCTATCAAAATCATGTATGCATTGATAGACTCAAAACCTAAGACAAAACTCTAAAATGTTCTAAATTTCCTTTACAAACTTCTCCGTGATCAATTACAAGAAACCAATCTATACTTTTGGTCTTGAATTCCTTCTTATATAAACAAAGGAGCAAACAATCTTCAGGCCAAAAAGTACACATGTCCCTTTCTAATGGGACCGATATAAAATACATTCCCTTTTAGTTATATTTGCATTTTCAAATGGAGGTAAATGTTGCATGAGACAAAAGCTATTTTCATTCGTTGTTGAAGATCAAGTTTTTCCTTCTAAAAGGAATCTTTAAGATTATTTTAGAATATCCATGTGCTCTAAAATGTGTCCATGTACACCAAGAAAAGATGAAATAAAGCATAAATCATAGAAAGCAGAAGAGACAAAAGAGCATCCAAGTCTGCAACCCTATCATCAAATTCAAATTGGGGAGAAGATAATATTTTATCCATAATTTAGTAAAATCCTAATCTGCACTGATTCCAGGCTATGCATTGTGCTTCTCTCATCTGTTATTCACCATGTTTATAGACTAAAGATCCAAAATTGTGTTCCCCAAATCCAATTACCATATTTTTTTATCAATTTTCATAACACAGGTTCAATCTGTAAACTTTCCCAGCCATGTGTTATATTCATCGTCATTTGGCTATTTCATGTCTAGTAGGTTATGCACTTTGGTATTGTGCTGAGTATACCTTGCATCAATCAAATCCCTAGCCGCTTTAACAAATGTATCCATTCTCATTTCAACCCCAGTCATATTATCAATATTTGGGTTCAACATAGAGTAATCAGCAACACTGAGAAACATCTTAGAATTATGGAGTAGATCTCCCAAATCTTGTTTTGAACTAGAAAACTCATGTAACTCACCTATATCATTTAGTATCTTGGTCATGCCATGCCCCTCCATATCTCTAAGCATTATCAATTTATTTTGGAGCTGCATTCCCAAATTTCCATGGAAGGATGCAATCTCATTTACTAAATCAATGGCCTTCAACAATTCAAGGATGTTGGTAGGAGCTTCAAGATCCTCCTACATCTGAAGCATCATTTCTTTCAGTGCTCCAACTTTAGCACTCTACTTATTCTATTTAGTTTAGAATGCTTTTGAAACCTACAAATATTTCATATTGGCCTCATGGATGTTCTTGTATGTATCCCACACATTATCACCTTAATTCGCCAATTTTTTTACTCTATGTTTTAACACATCATCAAAAATATCATTTTCCACCAAACTATCTCTAGTTTGGCTTTCTTTGTGTTTATTTTTTTTCTAGTTGCTATTCTTTCTTCAAAATTTGAATCCTTAGTGACATGGTTTCTCTATCCTATGATGATAAATTTGAAGCAAAACTTGTTGGAGATGGAAGAACCTTTTGTTTTGTAGCAATCACCTTATTATTTTCATCCATCAATTTTTTATATCTATCCAACAACTTTTTGTAATTAGCCTCTATGATTTTGGCGGTGTCCACACTCAACATTGCAACATGCATTGTCAATTATGCAACTGCAATGGTAGCCATTTATGTATCTGTTTTAACAACCACAGCTCCAATCTCCTTTTCCACAAATTTTATGACCTTGAGCTTCCCTTTATTTGGTGCCATAGACCAAATAGCAAGTGTATGTAGCTTAGGACTGAAACCTAGGCCAAAAACTTTATTGTCAAAAATATCCTCAAAAATAGAGGCATCTAGATCTTTCCTAATTTCATCTAATGCAATGGTACATGATAATTCCCATCCAAGAAATAGAATAAACCCACTTCCTTTCACTAGGGATCTTGCATCCTATGGGGACATGGTAACAATCTCCTACATTATTGTGTCCTCCTCCTCAACTTCATCTTGTAAGGAAGGGTCAACCATCTCCTTTTCCTCTTCAATTCTCTTTTTTCTATCAGATCCTTTTACATGGATAAGAAAATATTTGAACTCCCTGGTCTTGAAAAAAGAATCATCACACATAAATTCATCACAAGCCTTTATTCTGACATCGTCATCCTCAACTTCATCATATTCTCATTTCACAAATTTGTTAGGAAGGACCACTATGTTCGAAACATCATCTTTGTATTCAAGAAAATTTTGATCCACTTCCTCCTCCAAGGGAATGTGCTCTCCAGACTCCTTAGGAACATGAGTCTCACCAATTTTCTCACTTTTTGAATAAGCCACTAATGGAGTGACTATAGGTTGGTCGCATGTCTCTTTTATTTGCACATAGATGCCTTGAGTAGAAGATTGAGCCAACTAGCTCCTTAATTGTGCATCATGGTTTTGTTTGACCACCTTGACATTTATCTCAGATTGCCTTAATTTCTCAAAGAAAATTTTTATCATTAAAATCACCAAGCATTAACTTTGCTTGCACAAGTTTATCCTCTATCTTAGAATAAGGGCTAACATAAAGGGGATTTTACTTCAACATCCTTTCTTCAATTGCACATATCCTCTTCCATGAATTTTTCTTTGTTGCAACTTCTTAATCAGAAGATAGATTTCTAATCACATCATCTTGATAGAGGAACTAATGATGTCTCCTTTATAACCCCCTTTCTTTTCTCTCTGCAGTAATCATCCCTTCAGGGTCACAAAACCTTATGATGTCTTTTCTCAATCTATAATTATTTAAGAGAAATCCAAACCTATCAATTTCCTCCTTAGAAGTGCAAGTGAAATAGGTAAATCCACAATTAGGGTTCACAAGGGATGCCTTCCTTGACTTTTTGAAGTGCTCCTTATCCATGGCATCAAGTTACCACATTATTTCCATGAATTCTTGTCTATCTAACATATATACAGGAAAATTGTGAGGTGGCATTAGGGCTCCATAAATTTTGATTGTTGTGTAGTTGGTATGAAGATACCAATCTCCCCAATTAATTTTTTTGGTGTCCTAATCATACTCCATGGGCCTTAAAATTTCCTTAACACCTTGTGAAATTCTATAAAAGGGCTTCAAGCCCAACTACTCCATTACCAAGAATTTAAAAACATTGCAAAATAAAGTGTAATCAAACTCAAGACAATACACATCCCAAACATGGGTCCACATTTGCATAGGAAACTCATTGTCCATGTTATCTCTTTCTCTCAATTTCATGAAATTCCTCATTTCCTTTCTACTTTTCCATAACAAGTGCGTCAACAGAGAATAGTGTCTACATGACAATGGAGGGGTTGCATCTTTCAACTTTATCAAGTCATCATGCAAATGTTCAGCAATATAAGAAGCATAATCCCAAACCTTGCTCTAATACTTATTCTAAATATCAATTGCTAAAACCATTAAAGCAACATCCATTTTAATATCATACTTCCTATGCAAAACTTGACATAGTGCATAATTAGTATTTTTGAAATAATCCTCAAAATCAGCACAATCAAATGACTCTAGCTCTAGGGAACTAAAAGGTACACCATTCTTCTTCAAGTCACATCTCTTGTGCCTTGGTAAGACGTTCTTTATATATTAAAACCTATTTTTCTCATATTCATTGTATAGTTCATGGAAATTGATGGATTCAAAAGAAGATGGATTCAAATTAAAGGCTTCCATAATCTAGCTTCCTAAAATTTCCAGCATAGGAACAAAGTCTAGAAATATTTTGATTGTTCTATCTATTGGATCATAACACCTTTCTAGTTCAAGCATCAGGTCCACCTCCACAAATACATTGGGGCACACCAATTTACCTATCTCACAAGTCCATAAGTGATAAGTGGGGTGACTTGTAGTTCTTCTTTTGAAAGTATAAATAAATAAGTCCAACCACTTTGTGGT
This sequence comes from Sequoia sempervirens, assembly GCA_007258455.2. Lineage (NCBI taxonomy): Eukaryota > Viridiplantae > Streptophyta > Pinopsida > Cupressales > Cupressaceae > Sequoia > Sequoia sempervirens. Next base: position 318,613,122 of record VDFB02000017.1, read on the forward strand.
AACACTACATCACCAATTCTAGAGGAAGAATCCTCAAAATGAGTTGTCAAAGCTCCTTCACCAATTCTTTTTCCCACAGTCTTAACCTCTACAGTCGGGTCCTTAGAGGCCTCCTCCATAAACCTAGGGTAATCCTTCTTTACAATTCTCTTCTTTGTAGGTTTTTCAAGTGTATTAGGTTTAGGCTTATCATCCTAAGGCTTAGGTATTTTGACCCTTTTCTGGGTAGGTTTCCTCTTTGGTTTGGTAGAGGACTCACTAGGTTCACTCATCTTTATAGCACAATAAGAATAGGGTTTCAAATAATAGGGAATTGCAGCCTAATTCCCTTAAATTCACGAGATTCAAACTAAAAATCAACAAATTTAACTCCTCTACCCAAAACCCTACATGCAATAAATTCAATTCCTTTTGGACACAAGAAATGACAACTTTTACCACAAACCCTATCTTTTCATCCAATTCCCAGACTACCTGATGCTACAAATTACTCACAGAGGTCAATAAATTAAACTTACCCAAGAAAACTAGTAGGTTAGACCTTTTCCTTGCTCTCTTCTTCACTTATCCAGTTATTCAAGTCTCAACGATTGCAATTATGGAAGAAAAGTGAACAAAAACCCTCTTTATGACTCATAATTGGAGCATCTTCTCCATTAATGGTTGATAGATTGCTCATGCAAGCGAACTAACAAATAGTCATTCCAGTTTAAACTCTAGTCATCGATATATTCTTATTTAAAACATGATCAACAATCATCGAAAACCATCATTCCATGCTTATACAAATGTGCTTTAAAATAGTGATGATACCCTAGACAACAACCACGTAGCCATCCATGTATTCACAATACCTTTTGGACTTCATTGCTCATCATAGTAATGCTTTGAAGTCATGCCCAAACTTCATAAATGAGTGACAACACCTCCAATGGAAGGAATATTCCTCTATATATCCTTCATTTCTTGTCATTGAAATGTTACAAAGCTACACTTGTATTTCAGCAAAGAGGAACTCGTAATGATACCGAGACAACATTAGGCCATTGCTTATTTCCACAATAGATTTGGAGTTGAGATTTCCTTTGGAAATAGGTGAAATGAGCAATGGCACTAGATACTAATAAATGGAAAGATCATATCTCTCCATTCTCAACCTTCCTATCACTCATCGCAGTAATTGAAAAAGGTGATGAAACCTTTCTATGATGGTGTGATAAAAGGGAGAAACATTGTTCATCGCGCTTCACTGAAGTGGAGCCAAGAAACCAAAAGACTTTAGTGATAGATGATATGAAAGAGATATAGCAATATTTCTCATCATTGTAATCAATCATGAAGATCAAATTCTTTCCATGAAACATGATGTAAAAGATAACCAAAGGCCCTTCACTCATTGTGGTAATTATCCCAATGAGATAAACAACTTCAACAATGAGTGATGGACTTAAGTGATGGAAATATGCACATGCACAAAGGTTTTTTTAAAAGAGGGACTGCCTAGGGGTAACGTGGGATATAGCTTTAAGGAATATAAAGTCATTTTTTGCAAAGTATGTAAAGGAAAAATGATTCAAATCTTTCACTTTATAAAAATTTTGAAACCCAAACTAAAGTAAAATGAGGGAAATATTTAAGCAATGGGTAAACAATAATTATAACCACAAGGGGCTGGTAATACAATGAACTTAATAGCATAGGTCATGACTTGAGTGACTGGGAACCATTGACAAGAGGTTAACCATGAAACATAATGTTTGCAAAGGGAAATAAGACTTAGGATAACTAGAGGTTTTAAGGCATAGATAAACCCTAGAATCGAAGAGCTACATAAATCCTAATCCCTATGACATAAGGTAACCAAATTTTGCAAACTCTATTAGTGGAACACAAAGTAAATTTAGGGGTTCCACTAGTGGCTTTGACTAGGGATTCATGCCTCTTGCAGGAACAACAAGACTTCAAAATCTCAGCTTGAAGAAGAGCAATCATAGAGGAACAAAACTAGGAACTACCCAAATGAGGTAGTAAGACCAAACCAGACGCAACCAAAGCAAACACACCTATGTAAAAAATATAAAAAACCTACAATGTACATGGAAGAGAGCATATTTCAAGAGAAATATGGCTTCAAGAATTGTCCATGTACTGGAAGCTCAAGAAGTGCACCTGTTAGATCTCGTATGAAATATTAGTCTTCACCATGAGTGTTGCTGATCAGATAAGGGTTGAGCCATAATTCCTCAAACTTTCCATGTTTTCCCTTATCCTTAGATCTTGCATTCCACATCAACACCATGTCTCCTATTTGTAATTTTCTTGAAGATGCTTACTTGTCATACAGGTTCTTGACCTGCAACTATAACTTCACATTTCTTTTCTAAGTATCTCTCCCTATTTCATCCACTTTCATTAATGCATCAATCCTCTATTGCATCTCATCACATGTCTCTTCATCATACTCTTGGATAAACTTATAAATTTTCATAAGGTTGTTCTAGGGTAACCTTGTTGCAACACCATACACTAGATAAAATAGAGCATAGCCAGTAGCCTTCTTGATAATCACTCTATCTACCCACAAAGCCAACTTCAACTTGGAATCCCAATCTCTCTTATTCTTCTCAAGGATCCTTTTGATAATATTCATCAAGGTCTTGTTACTTGATTCTACCTAACCATTACCTTGAGGTTGGTAGGGTGAAGAGTAAGACATTTAAATTCCATGCTTTGAGCATAAATCTTTGAATTCCTCAAATCTGTAGTACATTGCATTGTCTAAAATAATTCTTTCAAGTACTCCAAACCTAGTCAATATATTATCCATCAAAAAATCTATGACTAATTTGCTTGTTGCTCTTTTCATTGGAATGACTTCCACCCATTTTTTAAAGTAGTATTTGGCCACAAGAATCCCTGAATTTCCTCCACTAAACTTATAAGATATATCTCCAATGAATTCAATGCCCCATTGTTGAAATAGTTCCTAGACTATAATTGGTCTAAGGGGAAAGTTGACTAAGAATTTTAACTTCCTAGAAAACCTATGGCATGCATCACATGCTCTTACTAGTTTGTGTGCATCTTTAAAAACTGTAGGCCACTAGAATCCATCTCTTAAGACTTTGTGAGTAGTGGTTTTAGCCATGTAGTTCCCACCACACACTCCACTATGAAACTCATTTAGCAATTTAGAAACCTTGGCTTTATCAACACATTTTAACATAACACCTTCAAGGTTTTCCACCATAGTTCACCCCTTATGATCACATACTTGATGGCATGCAACTTGAGAGTCCTTTTCTCATTTTCAGTTAATCCCTTAGGGAATTGCATTTTCTACAAGTAGTAGATGACATTTTTGTACCAATCACAACCTTACATGTCACAAATGTATGATCTATCAAAATCATTCTCAATATTTATCTAATTGGCATCTAGGTTCACTTTAGCCATTAGTTTAGCCAATCCTTGACCTCTCACCAATTTGGTGATTTGGATGTGAATATTGAACTCTTGTATTTTGTTTATCCATCTACATCTTCTACTCGTGACCTCTTGTTGGGTAAAGATGTATTTTACATCTGCATTTGGAACATAAGCAATGGTTATTTCTCCTAAAAGATAAGTCTTGAAGTTCTTTACAACCTTAACAAATGCATATGCTTTCTTTTCCATTAAATCATATTTTAATTCAGTAGCTTGAAGTGATTTTCTAAAGAAATCAATAGGTTGTTCAAATCCCTCTTGATTCTTTTGTAGTAGAATAGTAGAAATAGTATGAAATGATCCAAATGAAAAGATTTGTAGTGGCTTGGAAAAGTTAGGAGTCCTTAGAACTGGGGCCTCCTTGATTTCTTGTTTTATTACTTGAAAATCCTTACTTGGCTCTTCAACCCACTCCACCTATTCACCCTTCTTCAACATTTTGGAGATAGGGTGAGTAATCTCTATAAAATTTGTTACAAAAAGTTAATATAACCAAAGAAGGACTTAATACCTTTCACATTTTTTGGTTGGGGAATCTTGTCAATGGCAGCAATCTCCACACCTTCTTTGGACACAATATGTCCCAACAGTTTTCCTTTAGTAACCCCAAAGGCACATTTCTTTGGGTTGAGTGGTATCCCATTTTCTAGGGCCCTGATGAATATCTTCTCCAAGTGCATGCAATGATCTTCCTCTTTCTTAGAGTAATCAATTAGATCATATTGGTAGATCACCAAAAATAAGTCAATGAAATCAGAAAAGGCTACATCCATAGCCCTTTGAAAGGTAGCACCTATGTTGGTCAATCCAAATGGCACTCTAACATACACATAGGTGCCCCATGGAGTTGTAAATGTAGTCTTGTAATGCTCAAAATCCTTCAATTTTACTTGGATATAACCAGAAAAACCATCCATCATGGAAAATAACTCACAAATAGTCACCTTTTGTAACATGGCTTCCATATTAGGTAGTGGATAGTTATCTTTCAATGATGATATGTTCAAATTTCTAAAGTCAACACAATCTTATATCACCATTTCTCTTCCTAACTGGCACTAAGTTTAACACCTAAGAGGAGTGCCTAATAGGCTTTATAATTCCATCATCCCTTAGCTTAACTATTTCTTCTTGCATTTTTGGGGTTATGGTTGGATTACTAGGTCTTTTCTTCTACCTGAAAGGCTTTGCATCTTCTTTCAAAGGAATCTCATGTTGAAACAGTTCCTCCATGTATGCCTTTAGGTTGAATCATATGACCAAGCAAAGACATTCTTGTATTTTCTCAACAAGGCAATCATCATTTCCTTGATCTTGGGCTTCATATTTTTTCCCACATAAACCTTTTTAGGGGCATTTCCAGTCCCCAAGTTTACTTCTTCCATATCCTATGGATGGGTAGCAGTTGTTTTGGAATTGATTTTGTCCTAATTGTCAAAAAATCTCTCCAATTCCACAAGGCCTTTAGGAATCTTGTTTGTCTTCAACTAGATAACTCCATTTCCAAAGATAGTGTCCTTCCCATCTATGTTTTCAATAAAGCCCCCAAAGTCAATCTTGTGGCTCTTATACTCATCAACACACTTTTAAAACCTCAACATGTCTTCATCATCATTGAATACTTACTAGTTGTACACATTATTAGGGATTGATGGCCTTGATTATATCTCAACCTTGGAGATACCTACAAAAGTTATGTCATCATATCTTGATCCAATGTTTTCTAGAAAATCTCCCACTTTGTTTTGACCTCTTTCCATCTAGTCAATTATGAATGCATCAAATTTCTCAATTGAATCTCATACAACATTCCTATACTACTTTAACCTCTTATTTTTGCATGCATATCAGGATTTCACTTGGGATATTACTAACTTGGAATCACCTATTACCATTAGATTATTAATCCCTTGTTTCTCTACTAGCCTCAATCCTAGTAACAATGCCTCATACTCTACCACATTGTCTGTGAAAACAAAAGACAAAGCAAAAGAAAACTTAAATGTATTACCACTAGGTGAAACTGGCAATATACTTGCACCTAATCCTTCTTTGGAACTTGCACCATCAAAGTACATTTTCCAAAGGCCATATTTATCAGATAATCTTGTAACCTCATTTTCTATGGGTGAAGGCTACCTACCACTTTCTCTTGGTAACTCTTCCAAATTAAACTCACTGATGTCAGTATCTACAAAATGAACATATCATCCTTAGGAGCATATTCAATCATGTGTGACACCTTTAACTCTCTAACCACTTTGAAATCTTTATCATCAATTGGGAAAGTAGCATAAGACATGTCACATTGCATTCTACCCCCATATAAGCACTCCACTTTCTAGATGTAGCAACATTCCATAGTTGGGTTGGATATCTACCACAACCACACTCATTTTGAACTATTTTTTTGGGAATGCAACTATTCTATAGGGAAGCTCATTTATTACACCAGTTACAAGGACCTCCCTTGAGTTCGTAGCATAGAATTTTCTGTGGGTACTGTCAAATTTTAATCCCATTGCTTCCATAATCTTGGCTAGCATTATATTGTGTGATTCTCCTAAATCAATCATACAGTTCTTCAAGAAGTTTCCATCAACAATTAGTGTTAGAAAAAATGGACCTATGTTTCCAGGATAGGACATCACTGCATTTCCTAGAAAAATATGAGGGATATTGGTGATTACTCCCTCAACCTCTTTCTCTTTATTTTCTTTTCCACTCACTCTAGGTGGAGTAGACACCACTAATTCATTATAGGTTGTAGTAGCACCATTGATAAGGGCTATTTCCTTTTTTTTATGCTCATCAATTCTCATCATTTCAAGTAGAGGAATGAAAACTTTTACTTGACTAAGCAACTAAAAAATATCAATAGGAGTATACTTGGGTAAATCAATTGGGGTCATACCTTATTCTGTATTAATCTCCTTATGTTGATAATCTTTTGAGGCTCATAATTTTTCTTTTCTTCTTTTGTCTTCACAACAGGAGATTTGGCTTCTCCATCTAATTCTTTTTAATCAACTTTCTTGGCCCATATTTTGTCTCCCTTACTCTCTTTGGCTTTAGTTCCATCTACTTTGCTATTATACTTTTTTTCTTTGCCTTTCACATTTTGTTCCTTGACAAATAAGCCAACAAATTTACCTTGGTCACCACCCACTATTATGTTTCTTAGATTATATGAACCTCTAGCTTATGCAACCAAGGCTACTGCATACCTTGCAATTTCTTCATCTAAAGTTCTCCTTAAAGACACATTATCTTTAGCTACTTCCAATGTATACACTTCATTACCATTATCATTATCTTCATCAAAAAGAACTTGTTGGTGATATTTATTAGCTATATGCATTTGACTATCCATATCAAGCTCAGGAGACTCCAAATTAGATGAGCATTCATTGTCAGCAAAATTTGACCTTCCCATGATCATGTTTACTTCAACATCATCCTCATGAGAGTGATCATAATCATCTGGCACACTTTCTTCACCTTCAACCAATTATGCAATTGTACATTGGTGAGGAGAATGTGGCAACTAAAAAACCATGCACCAAGGGGTCTCATCAGTAAAATTGGTAGATTATTTTTGTAAAGGATCATATGTGACCTGATCTTGTTTACCTCTCTCATTGTTTGGGACTAGATTTCCATTTTCCCAGTTGGTTTTGTAAGGGTAATCTTGAAGCCTTGGGGGCTTTTCACTTTTTTGAAACGGCTACTTGTTGTTCTCAAGCCCATTTTCATTCTTAGCCATAATGTATTTGATATCTTTCAGAGTATCCATCACTTGATCATTTTTTTAATCATAAGGGAGACTTGAACCAAAAGCATTTTCGTGTTTATCTTTCTGATTGTTTGGATTCTTCAAAATATTTACATAATCCATTCTTCCCAGTTTTCCTGAAGCCTTCTTATTGCTTTGAATATGTAAAGTAATACTAAATGTATCCCTTATATTCTAAGGGTATTTATCTATCATGCTATAGGCCATTTTGGTATCAAATCTATTGAATTAAGTAACAAGGCATACTGAATCATTTGACCTCAAATTTCATGGTAGTCTATTCATAGCTTTCTAAAATCTGATATTGAGATCAGACACCATTTCATTATGTCCTTTGGTGATGTTAAATTCATTGAGCATAAAACTGAGGTTAGTCTTATCTCCATATTGCTCTCTAAAAAAATTCTTGAATTCTTCCCAAGAGCCAATGCTACCATCGAGCAAGCCTTTGTACCAATCTCTAGCATCCTTTGTCAGAGACTGCATGAACAACTTCATGACCACATCCTCATGTTCCGCCTCATAATCATCCAGCATCTTTAGAAACACTCTCAAATGATCCTCTCTAGAAATTTCATTATTCCCAATGAACTTGCTCAACACAACCCTGATGTCATTGTCAATGGGATTTTGGCATCAAGGAATCCCATCAAAACACAACTGTCTATACCTTTCCAACTGTATAGTCCACCTATGACACTGGTTATCTCTATCCTCATTTTTCTTGTTTGCTTCTCCACCTCCTCTCTTGTGATCCACATTTCTATTAGTGAATTGATTGTGAGTAGTATCATTACTACTACTTGTGTTCACATTCTTAGCATTATGAGTGGATTGATCAATATTACAAGAAGTCTTTGCATCATTTGAGGATGTGGGATTCATTGTGGACTGAGAGGGATCTTGTGATCTAGATGCCACAACACCTTCTACTCAACATGTATTCTTCAAGAAATCAAGCTTCCTTTTCATTTCAGTATTTGTAGCCATGATTTCCATTTTCTCTACTTCCCTCTTGAGAGCCTAATTTTCTTTCCTTAATATGTCCATTTCAAATTCTGATTTGGGGGGAATGAGAGGATTCTCAAATGTGGATTTCTCATTTATAACCAAGTCCTTTATATGTTTTTTTCCTTTTGAATTTGGTAGATTGGAGACATTTTCATTTGGATGTGGAGCAACATCACTAGTAACTTTAGATTTGGTTTGGTTGGTGGTATCAACATTTTTTACAGGGTCTTCTTTCCATTTCTTGTCAAGGACCTCATATACAACAAGACCCAAGTTAATTGGTTCAGGTTTAGCCCGATTCATAAGTCTCATTTGATCTAATTTCCTTATTAGGGTTTCCCTTTCATTCATGGAATTCCTAATATGTTCTTCTCTTTCCCTCTCCTTAATTCTCCTTATCTTAACCTCAATTTGAATCTCTCTCCTGAGATCACTAACATCTCCAAAAACCTCCTCATGATCTAGGAGGGTAATCTCAAAACCTGAGTGTGCTTCTAGATCTATTAGGTTCTAGGATTCATTATTGATTTTAGTTAACAAGTCAGGTGGCAGAGGTGAATATCCACTAAATGGAAGAGGGATGATGTCACCAACAATAGAAAAATGGGTAGAGACAACATTTTGGTGATGACTCCTACTTCTACTTCTACTTTTCCTAGGTCTAGACCTATGGATACTTGTGATAGTCTTATTGTCACAATCATATCTTTCTTCATGGTCTAATCCTAGTAGATTTTCTTGACTTTCATTCCTACTAGAACTCAGTAAACAAATTTGACTTTCAGGAACAAGGTGGGGAGTAGAATTACTTGTATGTGCATCCTTAGCTTGTAAGGATGGTGGAATCCATTGATTTGAAAGTTCATATTTTTTTACCCATTTTCCCATCTACTTGGGAGTCTTATGAAGCTCACCTTCCAACTTTTCTTCTAGATACTTCTTCATGGAACCTCTAGTCTTCTTCATCTTTCTTCTTCAACTACTCTTCTTCAATATCTTCTTAATTTCTTCAAATAATGCACACTAGTGCAAAGACTTCAAAGTCGCCACCCAAATTTGATTGGGAATTGTAAATAATAATGGTGATCTTATAGATCTTTAAGTGAATTGCACAAATTTGGAAGTATAGAGAACTTATAAGACCATCCTCAACACTCTAGGTGGAGGATTTGCACGGTCTTACACAAACTTAGCAAGATTTATACAAATTACTTGTAAATGAAAAAATGCATCAAACTTCAAAAAAAATTAGAAAGATTAGAAAAATATTTGCAAAGCTTTATATGCCATTATGAAAAATATAAGACTCTAATTGCAATGCTTTGGATAAAGCACACTAGGACATGAATATTTTCACAAAATCATCCCAAACAGAGTTGCCAATTTGTTGGTTATTTTTCAAGAACCAAGCTAATCTTCAAGAAAGCCTATGGACTTTTCCATTCCAATTATTAGCAACTTGAAGGGATTGGACAACAAATAAGTGAAAGAAGCAACACTTTCCTCCTACACTGTGGGCTCTATAAGACTCAAGAGGGTGATTCCACAATGTATTTAAAGACCTTTACACCTGATGACTAAATACATTGTAAATAATAGATAAATTCCCATATACTAGCTCAATAAACGAAATGTATCAAAGAAGTTGGCTACTCCTTAGCAATACTCAACATTCAGAGCATGAGAATGATGGAACTTAACACAAAATAGTAACACTTGTAATCCATTTAAAAATTTGTTTCTAAAATTTGATTTGTTGTTGAATTGACCAAGAAAATGTATCGTGAGCATTCACTTAGATCAGTGCCTCATCCAAGGAATGGAGTCAATCTCAAAACCTATGCAATTTGATAACAATTTAACACATAGCATCATTTAAGATTTGATAATATTAAATTATAGTATTTCATCATTATATTCTCGACCATAGCTTCTTACTAATATCCTAGTACTAAATTTACATTAACCTATAGCTTTACTCAAGCATTTTCATTAATTATTTGAATTAAAAGAAAGAATAAAACCACACATCCACTAGAAATCAATGAAGAAAAATAAGATAATCCTTGATTATATTATTCATAATTCATGAAACAAGTACATAGGAGAGAAATGACCTTGAATGTGCATTATTTTTTATTTAATTTCTAGTATTGCTATCAAAATTATGTATGCATTGATAGACTCAAAACCTAAGACAAAACTATAAAATGCTTTATATTTCCTTTACAAAGTTCTCTGTGATCAATTACAAGTAACCAACCCATACTTCTAGCCTTGAATTCCTTCTTATAGAAACAAAGGAGCAAACAAGTTTCACGCTAGAAAGTGCACATTTCCCTTTTTAGTTATATTTGCATTTTCAAATGGATGGAAATGTCGCATGAGACAAAAGCTATTTTCATTCATTGTTGAAGATTAGGTATCACCTTCCAAAAGGAATCTTTAAGATGATTTGACAATATCCACATGCTCCAAAAAAATTTCCATGTACACCAAGAAAAGATGAGAGAAAGCATAAAGCATAGAAAGAAGAAGAGACAAAATAACATCCACGTCTGCAACCCTGTCATCAAATTCAAATTGGGGAGAATACAATATTTTATCCATACTTTAGAAAAATCCTAATTTGTACTAGTTATAAGCTATGCATTATACTTTTCCCATTCATTATTCACCATGTTTGTAGACTAAAGATCCAAAATTGTGTTCCCCAAATCCACATTACCATATTTTTTATCAATTTTCATAACACGGGCTCAATCTGTAAAATTTCCCACCCATGTGTTATATTCATCCTTAGTTGGCCATTTCATGTCCAGCAAGTTCTTCACTTTTATATTTTGTTGAGTGTACCTTGCATCAATCAAATCCTTGGCCTCTTTAACAAATGTATCCATTCTCATTTCAACCCTAGTCATATTATCGATATTTGGGTTCAATATAGAGTAATCATTAACACTGATCATCATCTTAGAATGAGGGAGCAGATCTCCCAACTCTTGCTTCCACATAGAAAACTCATGTAACTCACCGTTATCATTTAGTATCTTGGGCATGCCATGCCCCTCCATATCTCCAAACATTCTCAATTTATTCTAGAGTTGCATTCCCAACTTTCCATGGAACGTTGTAATCTCATTTACTAAATCAATGGCCTTCAACAAATAAGGGATGTTGGTAGGAGCTTCAATATCCTCCTACATTTGAGGAATCATTTCTTTCAGTGCTCCCACCCTAGCACTCCACTTATTCCATTCATTTTGGAATATTTTTTTAACCTAAAGATATTTCATATTGGCCTCATGGATTTTCTTGTATGTATCCCACACATTATCAACTTTATTCACCAAGACATAACCTTAGTCCATCATTTATCGTTGTAATTGATTTGGATTTGATAGTGCTTTCAGCGATGGGTGAAATGATCAATGGCACTAGATACTAACTAGTGGAAAGATCATATCTCTTCATTCTCAAGATTCCCATCACTCATCGCAGTAATTGAAAATAGTGATGAAACCTTTCTATGATGGCACAATAAAAGGGAGAAACAATGTTCATCATGCTTCGTTGAAGTGGAACAAAGAAACCAAAAGACTTCAGCAATAGGTGATATTAGACATATAGCAATATCACTCATCACGATAATCAATCATTAAGATCAAATTATTCCAGTGAAACGTGATGTAAAAGAGAACCAAAGACCCATCTCTCATCGTGGTAATGATCTCGATGAGCAATGGACTTAAGTGATGGAAATATGCAAGAGCACAGAGTTTTTTTTAAAAGAGGGACTGCCTAGGGGGAACGTAGGATACAACCTTAAGGAGGATAAAGTATTTTTTTTGCAAAGGGTGTAAAGGACAAATGATTCAAATCATTCACTTTATAAAAAATTTAAAACTCAAACCAAAGAAAAATGAGGGCAATATTTAAGCGATGGGTAAACTGGAGATTCTAACCATAAGTGTTCAGTAATACAACAAACTTAACAACATAGGTCATGACTTGAGTGATTGGGAACCAGTGATAGGATGTCAACCATGAAATATAACGTTTGCAAAGGGAAATAAGACTTAGGATTTTTGGAGGGTTTAAGGCATAGATAAACCTTAGAACCAAAGAGCTACATAAATCTGAAGCCTTGGTACATAAGGTAACCAAATTTTTCAAACTCTATCAGTGGAACATAAAGTAAATTTAGGGGTTCAACCATCCCACTCACCTTGTTCCTCTACTACAACAACCTTCCCCTTGCTTTGAATTATTCTTTCTCCTTTCAATTATCATGTGTGCAAGTGAATTCTAACCTAAAGATGCAAAACAACAACGAAAATTCCAAGAAGAAGACACAAATAGAACACTCAAGATTATCCTAGTTTAACCCAAATAAAATGAACATTAATGAAACACCAATATTACCTTGCTTGAGTTGTCTCCTTTGGTTGGCCCTTTGATTGATGATTTGTATGCTCCTTCTTTGACAAAATGGCTCAAATCCTAGTGCAAAATGAAGCTAAGATGATGGAGACTGCAATAGTGGATGTGGGTATTGGATTGGATGCAAGATGATAGTACTAAAGTGTTGCAACAATGGAGGTGTGTGAGTGCATGAAAATTTGGATAAGTGTTGGCTTGAGAGTGAATGCTTAGTGATTTCTTGGTGATTCCAAAATGAGGGGCATTCCACTACTTTTAGGGGAAGTGCCTCTAAACCAATGTATGGATGAGATTCATCCAAGGTGGATAAGATCAAGGGCTAGGGTGAGTTGAGAACTCACAAGCCATCTCATGCTAACATGTGATAGATGAGGTGGACAAGGGGGGATGAAGTGGAGGTGATGTGGAGGTACTATGATGTACCTTGGGAATGGACAAGATCTCTTCATAAAGGAGGTCTTTGTCCACATGTACCTTGAGAGGACAAGTGAGGAATTAAAAATTCCCCACAAATCCTCATGGGGATGGGAGAAAGAATTAAAAATTCCTTAAAATGCATGGGGGAATAAATGTGAATTTTAAACTCACATGGGGGAGAGGATGATTTCTCCAAAAGGAGAAAACATTTAATAAGATTGATTAAGGACACATGCCATAAATGGCATGAGGATTAGATTAGTCTAATTTAATGATTAAGGTTGTTCAAATGCAGGATTAGAAAGGCTAATGAAAGATTAGGGGAAAGTGGGAAATTATGGAGGATGTTGACATGAGGAGAGAGAAGAAGATGAATTAAAAATTGATTTAATTCATTTACACAAAATGAATAAATTAAATAAATAAACCTTTTATTTAATTTAGAGAGGAATGAGGTAAGCTATTTGATTAATTAATTAAATACCTTAGGGGACATTAGGCTGAAATGGAATATTAATCAAATAATAAAATCCTTGAGTAATATGGCTTAAGGATGCAGGACAGAGGAATGCGAAGGTGAATTTGACCATATAGGAGTGATCAAATTCAAGTGTCTACATTTTTACCCTTTTTAAAATACTATAAGAATAATAGTGTTTTGAAGAGAAAGGGAGTGTGAAACGATAGGAGAAAAGAATGTTAGATGATGTCCCAGTATCACTGAAAATGGATAGGGAGGAAGAATAAAGGAATATGGTGTTGGATCTCAAAAATGCAGGTTACAAATCCTAAGAGGATGTCAGGCCCTATGATTAGACTTGCAACATTTTTGAACCAATGAATGGAGTTAACCTAGATGGTTGATGACTCCCTACACTTTAGGCTCTACTAAATCTAGGTGGGTAGACCTTGATAGCTAAAGCAGACTTAGAGTTGTATCACTTAATTAAATTTATGAATCTATCCACAATGGAATAAAGTGTGAAATAGATGGAGGCTTGATATTTACTTTACTTCTAATGTGATAATTGGGAATTTATAATATGAAAGTGGATAAGTAATGTATGAATGAGGTGGACCAATGCTCTATTGGGTAGGTAGAGTAAATGAAGTTCTATAACAAGTGGCTAGTGTTGGTTATAATTCTGATTGTTTCGCACTTCAATTTTTTAATACCTTGTATAAACGTGCAAGAATGTGATTGAAAGACTCTTCTTATTGATCCAATTGATCCTATCAGGTTACTGTGATTTATTAAAAGGATTTTAATCCTTTGTTGAAGGAACCAATTAATAGAATCACACAATGACAACAAATGTGTATTGACAAATAAGTTTATAATCAATTTGAATAACAAGATAATATCAATGTGGAGATAGTATGACAACCTTATCAATTACCTAACTTTTCTTACTAATCCAAATGTTACTCCCAAGTTACTGTAATCAATTAAAAGGATTTTAATTCTTTGATAGAAACCAATTAACTTGACTACACAATGACAACAAATGTGTCTTGATGAAATTGAAATATCAACTTGGATACATAACTTCAAATAACAGAGAAATAGTTGTTGAGATTATAGATGCACAATCCCTGAAGCTCTGGAATCTTCAATGGAGGACCCTTGCTAGGAAAGATAATCAACCACACAAAAAGTGTTCAAGTTGCCTAATTATATAGGAAAGAATGAAAACCTACGATGCATGAGATGTTGCCATGTGTCATGATCTAACAACATGTGACAACATGTGAACCCTATCTAGGAAATTATTAAATGTTGAGATAAGTTCTAGAAGGACAACTCATCTTCTAGAAGGAATCTTATCCCTACAAACAAGGAAGGGGACATTACCCCATTATTAAATGATTTATTAAAAATGAAACCTAGGACTAAATGATATATGACCTAAGTTAACTTATGCTAGTGTAATAATTCATTAATTACATTAACACCCCCCATAAGTTCAACTTAGCAAGGAAAATGCAATGATTATGCATAGATGATCGATGATGATGGGTCTCAGATACAAGGCCATGTTAGGTACACATGTACATGAAGATGCAAAAAAAAATTCTCACA
The DNA here is from genome assembly GCA_007258455.2 of Sequoia sempervirens. NCBI lineage: Eukaryota > Viridiplantae > Streptophyta > Pinopsida > Cupressales > Cupressaceae > Sequoia > Sequoia sempervirens. The sequence goes on from VDFB02000017.1 coordinate 318,628,361, forward strand.
ACTGGAGAAAAGGGGAAAACCCAATGGGAACAAAACCCCTCTCCAAAAAGGAGATGAAAAAATAGAAAAAAGAGAAAGGATGGGAAGGATGGAGGACTCCCAAATACCCCCCAAGTACACCATCTGTCACATGGATACATTACAATAGCCCCCCCATAGGGAGGAAATAGAAAGACTAGATAGCCTCCCCAAAAGATGAGATCACCTACAAAAATGGTAAGTGGCTGAAGACAAAACATGATCCAATGTCGACAAACAACTTGTCTCCCTTTCAAAAGAAACAAAACCAATTGCAAGTGTAGGGATGCTTCCCATTCCAGATAGGAATTGAAGGAAGGAAGGATGAAGTTGGATGATGATGTCTCCAAACTCTACTCATGTGTCTCCTTGCTTGATGATGAAGATGCCATAGTCCCAAAAAATGAAGAGGGTGATAAACTAGGACAATGTGGAAACTAATGTTGAACAATATCCAAAGACGACGATGTGATGGATGTGATGGATATGATGGAGACTTGATAGCCCCCCCTGAATGAAGTGTTCTCAAAACCACTAAAAGAAGTCTAGAGCAAAAAATGTGTCCAAACCACAAGTATCCTACTAGGAAGAAGCAAATCCAATGGTAGATGTTGAAGAAACCTCAAATCCTAAATGGAATGATAGGGAAGAAGTCTTGTACATGAAATATTTGAAGAGAAATCAAGTGCCTCCAAAATAGTCTTTGGATCACCACTCAAGGTTGAGACAAAGGGATGTAAAGACTCAAGAAAACTCTCCAAGGCATAATCTGAATAGAGGAGTGATATCCCCTCAAGAATGTTTTCCAAACCTGTAGAAGTAGCCAAGTCAGTGATATTAGAAACAAAGCTATCTTGTGATGTCAAGTCTGGAAAAGTACATGTGTCCTAATGGATGATGATGGTGGAAGCCTCAATCAATGAATCTGAACAAGGAATCACTAAATGTGAAGGGATACCAACTGTCTTTGATGGAGAAGAAGCATTTGAGGGAACCTTGTCAACCTCTTTGAAAGATTCAAGGCAATCAACCTCCTGCATAATAATATCATTGTGGGGTACCTGATTTGAAGAATGGCATTCCGAATCATGACCATCGAGGAATGGTGAAGTGTCTGAATCTCCATAGATCTCCCAAAGCTTAGTCCAAAGAATGTGATGGCAATCACAATGATCAATAGCATTCAAAACATCACAATCAACTTGCATCGAAATAATCTCCAAGACAGTGTATCTACTACAACTCCAAGCAAGTTCATGAATACCTTCACTTGGATGAGGAACTATACCATACAGATAAGGCAATAGATCAAGTGATTGAAGATGGTGGTTGATCCCATCCCGACATTGTTGATAGTTACCCTTATGCAATATAACTAGAGAAGGAGAATATGCAAGCCCCATAATGAAATTTCTCCACAAAAGTACAAAGACACTGACCTTCAACAACAAGAAAAAATACTTCCAAGGATGATGTGCAACTGAAGTGATGCTACCTAGATCAAAAATTATTTTCCCAAGTTTCAGGATATCCAAGTTATTGAACAAATGCACCAAACTAAAAATAATCAATGCAAGAGTACTTGGAGATGAAAATGATCAAGGGATCTGGACGGATGAAAAAAGCTTTGAAAATACTTCCTAATGTCGCTAGAATCACAAAAATTTGACAATCTGATGAGAAGATATGAGACTTCGAGTCCAAAGTAGGGTTTTGACTTCAGTTTACTATAGAATTTTCTACGAGAAAATTTTCATTAAATAGATTACACCACTAGAAATTAGACAAAATTCTCTTTCCGATGGTATCTTGTTTGCAGATTTTTGATACCCTGGGTGAAAGTTATGATAAAATGAAAAAAATGCCTTGATTTGGCACTTAGCAGGCTAAATAGGTGCAAAATTATAGCACCCCAGGCAAAAAAATCCCACCCTTGGTCCTTGATGTGACCATGGGCTAAAGTATGGAAAAAAAAATCACTCCCCTCCTAGGAGCAGCAGCGGGGCTGAGATCTTGGGTGGAGCGGTGATTTTTGGGTGGCACAGCCTGAGCAATTGTTGCTCCGCTCTGATAGAGCGGACCTCTGGACACAGATAGGACCGAGGTATTTGATTGTGAGGGCCTCTATGCCAAAAATTGTGGGAAAGTTGACTGGTAGGAACCGGTGACAAACTACTGGCATCAGAAATAACTCCAACGGTCAGCGGGAGGGAGAACCAACAAACGGAGGCCGGGAAGATTGATTGTCGGTGGAGGAAGCTCAGGAAAAATACCGGTGGTAGGAAAGAGTAGGCTGGTCAGTGCAGTGGGGATGGTGAAAAAAAAATAGTGTACCTTCTCTACCAAATAATTAAAGTAGCCAACCGATAGCTTTCGTGCAGACTTGAAATACGAATGGCCAAAAAATAAAATTTTGAATGATGCAAAAAGCAATTCAAAATTAAATTTTTATTATATTTCAAATGCCGACCAAAACAAATTTTATATAGTTCTGCAAAAAGTCTTGATACCGATGGTGAAAAATTATATGCTGATGAAAAATAAATCCTCCATATAAAATGTCGATGAACTATAGTCCGCGGAAAATAAAATCAAAACCCAATTTTTGTCGATAAATAGAAGCTGAATATTGATTAAAATAGCAAGTCAATCCAAATTATTTATCTTCTAACTATAGAAATTGCCCCAAAAATTATTTTTTGCCAAAAATAAATAGAAAATGCCCTAATTTTTTGAGATAGCAAAATGGCCTGCGACTAAAAAAATTTGCCTCAGAGGACAACTGAGAGGGAGAATTTTTTTATTGCAAATTTGTATGGATCGTACTAGTTGATTTTGCAAACCCAAATACCTCTACTGCTCCCAGGTTGATGTATCCAATTTTGATGAATGGGCAGGTGAACCTAGGATTTCGAGGCCTTCTGAAGACAATGGAAAGCTTGAATCTGACTCAATCTACTTCAAAAATCAGCTTGGTCCTCGGGTGGAGTCAAGTAGCCTTCAATGGAAACCTTCAGCCTGCAAAGAATCTCGCACACCAACTTTCTTGATCAAGGGTTGATGTTTCATTGGACAAGCTCTGATACCATGTTGAGATTATGGATGCATAGTCCTTGAAGCTCCAGAATCTTCAATGGAGGACCCTTTCCAGGAAAGATAATCAACCACAGAGAAAGTGTTCAAACTTAGGCATGCACAATGGAGATTCTATATTGATGATATGATATTGGATTGATTACAAATGTACAAGTTACCTGATTATATAGGCAATAATAAAAATATGAGATGCATGAGATGTTTCCATGTGTCATGATCTAACATGTGACAACATGTGAACCCTATCTAGGAAATTATTAAATGTTGAGATAAGTTCTAGAAGGACAACTCATCTTCTAGAAGGAATCTTATCCCTACAAACAAGGAAGGGGACATTACCCCATTATTAAATGATTTATTAAAAATGCAACCTAGGACTAAATGATATATGACCTAAGTTAAATTATGCTAGTGTAATAATTAATTAATTACACTAACAATAGCAATGTGGAGATAGCTAGATAATTTCTTTAAATCAACAAACGATAGACATCAATATTGAGCCACATAAAATTTCAAGAACTTCCATTGATTTCAGTCAAAATTTCATGCATGCATCATGGTCCATACATTATAATCTATATGATAAACATTATAAAAGTATTTCTTGTATATCTCATATTCTCTCCCTATTCACTCTTACTATCTAATCATTATATGTCCAACTTATATATCAATATTTTGAAGAAGACACACCTCTTCATAAATGTCTTTTGGAATTAACAACAATTAAACAGAAATAATTAAGCTCTAGTGAGCCATAAATGAACTCGTGTAATGTGATTTAAATAATCTTGACCCAAATGTGCATCAACATCTTCTAAAGCATTCCATGTAGCTATCTCCATGATCACCATTTTCTCCAAATTCTCACATGCCTCATCCAATGTTGATTCCTTGTTCTTGGTTCCTTCCAAGGCTCCATGCAATATCAACCTACATTTTTCATCCATTCATTCTGGTCTTTCAACTCTCCATCATCTTTGAATAGTGTAGGCACCCCTTCCTTTGCAACATCAATGAACTCCTTTTCATCTACTTGAAGCTCCTTATAGTAATCCTTTTGTTTCCTCATAATATCCTCAACAACTGTGATGGCCCCACTATCAAAAGTACTTCTCTTTTGTATTTCCTGGATCTTCTCCTGAATTTGGTCATTTATTCTCTTATGTTCTTGAATTGAAGTGTAACTCTTGGAATGGGTCACCTAGAACTCGTTTATCCAAACCATCAATTTGGTATGCCTTTTCTGGAATATTTCAAAGAATGCATCAAATCTGGCTTTAATCACTTGAACATGTACATTTGATTCTTCACTCTTATCCTTTGATTGGGAATCTTCTCCTTGAGTTAGCAATCTAGTAGATCCCTTGAGTGTACCTTTGACCATGTCTTTCAGAAAATCACTTTCTTTGAGCATCTTTTCATTGTTCATTGTGTACATGTCTCTTTCCTCGATCAACATCTAAATTTGTGCTTTATTTAGTTTGGCTACATTAATACCAATTTTAGTCATGGGCACAGGATCAGTTTCTCCTACTTTCAAAGTCATGACATGGCCAAATTCCTTTTCAGTGTCAATGGTCACAAATTTTTTGTGTGGGGGATGTAGGGCCCAAATCATGAGAGATTTCTCATTAGGATTGTATCTTGATTCGGTGTATACTTTTGTAACCCCTTCTAGACTGAGCTTATGTGTAGCACCATTATTATGCAGTAAACTATAAAAAACAAGAGTAGAATTAAAATATAAACTAGGGAATATCATTACACCAGACTCCAATAATTTCCTTCCTCTCTCTAGAGTCATATCCTTCATCTCATATAACTCTAGAGAGAGGAAGGAAATTGTTGGAGGAGTCTAGTGTAATGATATTCCCTAGTTTAGATTTGAATTATGCTCTTGTTTTTTATAGTTTTCAGCACAATAATGGTGTTACACATAAGCTCAGTCTAGAAGGGGTTATAGAAGTATACACCAGATCAAGATACAATCCTGATGAGAACTCTCTCATGATTTGGGACCTCTATCCCCCACACAAGAAATCTATGATCATTGACACTAAAAAGGAATTTGGCCATGTCATGACGTTGAAAGTAGGATAAACTGATCTTGTGGCCATGGCTAAAATTGGTATTAATGTAGCCAAACTGAATAAAGCACAAATTCAGATGTTGATCAAAGAAAGAGACATGTACTAAATGAACAATGAAAATATTCTCAAAGAAAATGATTTTTTGAAAGACATGGTCAAAGGTACACTCAAGGGATCTACTAGATTACTAACTCAAGGAGAATGTTCTCAATCAAAGGATAAGAGTGAAGAATCTAATGCACATGTTCAAGTGATTAAAGCCAAATTTGATGCACTCTCTACAATATTCTAGAAAAGGCATACCAACTTGATGGTTTGGATGAACAAGTTCCAGGTGACCCATTCCAAGAGTTACATTACAATTTGGGAACATAAGAGAATAAATGACTAAATTCAAGAGAAGATCAGAGAAATGCAAAAGAGAAGTACTTCTGATAGTGGGTCCATCACAGCTGCTAAGAATATCATGAGGAAACAAAAGGATTACTATAAGGAGCTTCAAGCAGATGCAAAGGATTTAATCGATGCTACAAAGGAAGGGGTGTTTGCACTATTCAAAGATGATGGAGAGTTGAAAGACCAGAATGAATGGATGAAAGAATGCAAGTTGATATTGCATGGAGCCTTGGAAATAACCAAGAACCAAGAATAACCACTAGATGAGGCATATGAGCATTTGGAGAAAATGGTGATCATGGAGATAGCTGCAAAGAATGCTTCAGAAGATGTTGATACACATTTGGGTCAAGATTTTTTAAATCACATGACAAGAGTTCATTTATGGCTCACTAGAGCTTAATTATTTCTATTTAATTGTTGTTAATTCCAAAAGACATTTATGAAGAGGTGTGTCCTCTTAAAAAATATTGATATATAAGTTGGACATATAATGATTAGATAGCAAGAGTGAATAGGGAGAGAATAGGAATTATACAAGAAATAATTTTTAGAATTTTTATCATATAGATTATACTATATGGACCATGATGCATGCATGAAATTTTGGCTGAAATCAATAGAAGATCTTTATATTTTATGTGGCTCAATATTGGTGTGTATTGTTTGTTGATTTAAAGAAATTATCTAGTTGTCTACACATTTCTATTTCTCTATTATTTGAAGTTGTGTATCCAAGTTTATATTTCAATTTCATCAAGACACATTTATTGTTATTGTGTAGTCAAGTTGATTGTTTTCTATCAAATAATTAAAATCTTTTTAATTGATTACAATAACTTGGGAGTAACATTTGGATTAATAAGAAGAGTTAGGTAATTGATAAGGTTGTCATACTATCTCCACATTGATGTTATCTTGTTATTCAAATTGAGGATAAACTTATTTGTGAATACACATTTGTTGTCATTGTGTGATTCTGTTAATCGGTTCCTTCAAGGAAGGATTAAAATCCTTTTAATAAATCACAATAACTTGATAGGATCAATTGGATCAATAAGAATATTTTTTCAATCACATTCTTTCAAGTTTATACAAGGTATAAACAAACTTAAGTTCCAAAAAATAAAAATTACAACCAACACTAGCCATTTGTTATAGAACTTCATTGTTTGACCTACCCAATAGAGCACATGTCCACCTCATTCATACATTACGTATCCACTTTAATATTATAAATTCCCAATTATCACATTAGAAGTAAAGTAAATATCAAGCCTCCATATATTCCACACTTTATGCCACTATGGATAGATTCATAAATTCAATTAATTCATACAACTCTAAGTTTTCTTTAGCTATCAAGGTCTACCCCGCCTAGGTTTAGTAGAGCCTGAAGTGTGGGGAGTCATCAACCATCTAGGTTAACTCCAATCATTGGTTCAAGAATGTTGCAAGTATGATCATAGAGCCTAGTATCCTCTTAGGATTTGTAACCTGCATTTTTGAGATCAAACAGATTGGAGACTCTACTGGGGAGAAGTCAATTTTGAATCCAGGCCTTCATCATAGAGTCAACACCTTGTACAAGACTCCACTAGGAACAAGAAATTATATATTTTTCTCACTTTTCTTAAAACTGAGTGGTGACTCTGTAAGAAAAAGTGCATGACTGGGAAGTACAAATACACATCAACAAAGGTAAACCCTAGAGTTCAGAGCATTAAAGCATCCTACAAGATGAATGGTAGGAGATCTTTGCACCAAGAAAGCCCAAAGAAGAACAATGTTAGGTGGACAGATAAAAATGGGTCTCCCCCTTCAAATATTGATGCAAATAAGAGAATGGACAAAGTGTCAGATCTAACTAATGAAGATAGGGAGAACTTAGCAGAACAACTCCCTACAATGAATAACAATTTTGATCCATTGCATGAATCAAAATTTCATGGCGATAACCTAAACAGAGATCCCTGTACTCCTTTTGAACAAGAAAACACTAGTCATCCTACTTTTTCATGGAAGCAAGACCCTAAGAAAAATGAGGATTTCAAAGCATGATTTGAAGCAGAACGAATTCAAAGCATGATTTGAAGCAGAACGAATTCAAACACAAAATGAATATGATTAAAAAATTTCAAATAGGGAGGAGAACAAAACCATGAGGGATCTTTTGATTACACTACCAGTGATTTTGATGGTATGACTTACCAAGAATTTCAAATACATTTGGAATGGAAAAGATAACAACTTAGAGAGAGACAAAAAATGATACAAGAAGCCCAACAGATAGACTGGAAAATGGTACAATTAAACATCTAGGCACCAAAACCACCAATGTCCCTCCACATAAACAGAGTGGTAATGTCAATCCACATGGAACTTTTCAAAATATAGGCGCTCTAGGTACTTCAAAAGTACCTCACAATGTAGGTGGTAACCGAAGACAACACATCCAACATAATGTACCACCACAAATATCCCAACCTCCAAATACTGGCAATGTTCCTCAGCATTATCCACCACCAGGCCAATAGTATGCCCCAACACATCAGCAACATGTGCCACATCAAAATATATACCCTCAATAATACATCCAACAAAATGTCTACCATCAGCCTCAATATGGATATCAATACCATGCCAATCCACCACCTCTAAATTTGCATCCATAGAACCCCATGAGCACATGTAGGAAATTTGATTTAACAGGACGCCAATTATATCCATACCCAATGGATAGCAATTGGAGAAATATGGTTCCCAAATTCACTGGGAACAATGTGATATCAGCTTAAGAAAATATCAGACATTTTAATGCCTTCGTACAAGATATTGCTATGGAATACGAGGATGTAAACATGAGATTATTCATGATGTCACTAATTGAAGAAGCAAGGGATTAGTTCAATGGTTTACCTGATGCTTCAATTGATTCTATAGTAGACTTTCACAATCAATTTCTAGAGCAATATGGGAATCAATGTGCCCCTGAATTTTCCCTTCATGAACTTATAAGTATTCAGAGATACCAAAATGAGTCAGTTTATGACTTCAATCAAAGGTTTTCCAAATTTTCCTATAAAATACCACATGGATCCAAACTGACTGATCCAACACCCTTAAGCATTTATTTGAAAGCCTTTGATCCAAAAATGGGGTATGAAATCAGAAATAAAGGCCCTTGAAGTTTAACGGAAGCACAAAAGATAGCATTGATAATTGAAAATAATAGAAAAGCTGCAAGGATGACTGGAAAAAGGGACAACCTTAGAGTTCCCCAAAACTTTAACAATTCCTAGAATAAGCAAGAGAATTCATACATAAATGAAAGATCAAGGTTGCATGATATGCCATACAACACAAACTAGAAGGATGGAAAACCCATAACTGACATACCTAAATATAAAGAAACACCCAATGCCTTAAAGAAAAAATGAGCATACATGGTCAATAACAGCCCTTGGTATCAAGTTTGCAGTTTTCCCCATTCCCAATATCATTGTGTTGTAGCACAATCAATACAAGAAGAAGAATTTCCATATGAAAATGAAGAAGAAGATACTACAATATATCTAACTTCACATACCCTACATCCAATTGAACAAGAATGTCATCCTCACGAGATGAAGGTTATGAGTATGATGTAAACAATCAAAGATACAATATTCACATGGCAGAACAACAAGTCTTCTCTGATAAAGAGAATGAAAGCAATGATGAAACACAACCTCCTTATGCACCACCAAATCCAAGTAAATATAAATTGAGGAGGCCAACGAAGGAAGAAACCAAGGATTTAACCATTGCTATAGTAGAGCAAGAAAAAAAAAATTATAGGCTAAGAAACAAAACTTCAAATTCAAATGATGGCACTCCAAGGGGATTGTTTGTGAAAGATAAGGAGACAATGCAAGAAAAACTCAAAAGGGTAGAAAACAAAGATCCTAATAAGAAGGAGAAAAAGCATGTCCCTAAAGAACAAGACAGATTTTTGCAAAAGAAAACATAGACATGATGAAACAAATAAAATGCAAAAAGAAGAAAATAAAGGAGAACCACTAGAACAAAGGAGAATAGCCAAAATAGAAAATGCCTCTTCATTTGATTTCACACAAGCATTGTCGCAAGTGAAATTTTTTGTGTCAATATTGGAAATGATGAAGATAAAAGAATATAGAGATAGTGCTATTTAGCTAATATCCAATGGAAAAAATAAAAATGTAAGCTTGGAGAACAGAGAAATCATTAAAATCAATAATAACAAGCAAGGAGATGTAGAGGTTCCTGAAGTTTTTTTGGGTGATAAACTAATGAATCCTCCACAGGTCAATCCATTTTTTACTACATTACTCGTAAACAACAAGTTGGTGAGGAATTTTATGATTGATTTAGGAGATGCTATTAATATCATGCCAGTAGGGGTCATGAACCAACTTGTCATGTGGGTGAATACTATGGGTGGTAAATGTTATGCTATGGATAGTAGGAATGTCCCATTGGTAGGAATCATGAAGGATGTAGAAGTAAATTTGATCACTTACCCACAATCAGCATATACAATTGACATAACTCTGATAGAAACACCCCCTCACTTTGGGATGCTCCTGTCAAGACAATGGACTACTTTAGTAGGAGGGAATGTGCAATTTGATTTGTCCTACGCCACAACACAAATAAATGGTGAAGATGTTAAATTATATAGAGAACCAAGGGTGAGCCAGATTATGGAGTATGTTGACTAGAATCAAATGAATTGCTTATGTGATGTGGACTTGGGAAGTTTCGTAATAGAGCATTCATAGCCTGAATTGTTGAACACTGATCCAATTGATAAAGATATCTCAAAAAATGAGCATGGTGTGTGGTGAATGTATTTTCATGGAGCATTTAGCAGAGAAGGTAATGGAGTAGGAGTGGTTTACATCTCACCTGAAGGTACTACATTCAAATATTCATTATTATTAACATTTGAGTGTACAAATAACATAACAGAGTATGAGGCCCTGTTGATTGGACTAAACATGGCTGTCAAACATAAAATCAAACTACTAACTATTCTTAGGGACTCTGAGTTGGTCATTTCACAAGTAAGATAAAAGTACACTACAACAAACAAAAGGCTAAAACAATACAAAAATGTTGTATGGGATACCATTGATTTGTTTGATGCTTTCTCCATTGACTAGATAGATAGGTCCAAGAATTTTATGGCAGACTTCTTGGCGAATGTAGCTTTGAAAAGAGATGATGTCACTTTGGCAAGGATTTCACAACTTGAACCCAAAACAAGACCTACAATCCCTGATAACATTTATAGTTGGAAAGTTTTTAATGATGATACTGATTTAATTAAGTTCCTACATTGCACTGATCAATATGAAGCCCAAGAAATTGATTTTAATGCAGTTGTAGAAGAGGTAAATGGGAAACAAACTATGTTTGGAAAGGAAGTTGTTCATCTCAAGACTAATAAGATTCCTAAGGGACTTGTAGCATTAGAGAGAGTGTTTTATGGAAATGACCGAGCCCTTATGAAACAAACACTAGTAAAAAGGGAAGACATTGAAGAAATCAACCTTGGAATTGAACTAGCCCCTAAAAAGCTGTACATTGGGAAAAAGATAATCCCAACAATCAGAAGGATGTTGATTGCATTATTGAAGAAATACAAGCATGTCTTTGCATGGTCTTATTATTATCTCAAAGCATATAGAGAGGATTTTTTGCAACATGAGATCCCATTGAAACCAGATGCTAAACCTTCTAGACAAAAACAAAGGCCCATAAATCCTTCCTTAGAACCTAAAATGCATGAGGAACTTATGAAGCTTAGGGAGGGAGGTATCATCAAGCCTATCATACATTCATCTTGGGTCTCTAATTTGGTACCTATCAAAAATAAAAATGGAGATATAAGGCTTTGTGTAGACTTCAAAAACTTGAATGTGTCATCTCTTAAGGACAACTATCCACTCCCAAACATGGAGACCATGTTGCAAAGGGTCACTGGATGGGAGCTGCTATCTATGATGGAAAAAAATTTAGGCTATAACTAGGTGAAAGCCAAGGAATCAAAGCAATACAAAACAACCTTCACCACACCATGGGGGACATATGTGTATGTTAGAATTCCATTCATACCTACAAATGTTGGTGCAACTTTCCAAAGGGCTATGAATGTTGCATTTGTTGATTTGATTAATGTAATAATGGTGGTGTACCAGGATGACTTAACTACATATTCAAAGAAAGTAGAAGACAATGTTGAGCATCGAGAGAAGATTTTCATCAAAGCCATTAGATATGGCATCTCCTTAAATCCTAAAAACTTTCATTTTGTAGTAACAAAAGTAAAGTTACTGCGGCATATAGTGTCCAAAGAAGGTGTAAGGATTGATCCAGAAAGGGTGGAAGCCATAGAAAAAATTCCCATTCCTAAAATAGTTAAATATATCCAGTCCTTCTTTGGGAAAATCAATTTTGTGAGAAGGTTCATATCAAACTTTGTTGAAATAGTGAAACCAATATCAAATATGTTTAAGAAAGGTGCAAGGATTGACTAGACAACTAAAGCCATAGATGCATTCATATCCATCAAGAGAGCAATAAAGGAAGCTCCAGTATTGAAGTCCCCTGATTTCAGTAAGCCCTTTCAAATATTTTCATTTGCATCTTTTCACACAATTGCAGCAGTCATGTTATAGAAAAATGATGAAGGGCATGGACAACCTATTTCTTTCTATAGTAAATCCCTCTAGAATTCACAAATGAAGTATGATATTGTATAGAAATAGGCATATGCATTAGTAAAAGTTGTCAAAGCATTTAGATCTTATTTGGTAGGAGAAAAAGTTATAGCATATGTACCCAATGATGTAGTGAAAGATGTATTTGTACAATCAGAAGTTTTAGGTCGTAGATGCAGATGGATAAATAAAATTCAAGAATTTGACATTGAATTCCAAATCGCCAAACTTGTGAGAGGACAAGGACTATCCAAACTAATGGCTGAAACAAATATTGAAGCTGCTCAAGTGTTCAATCTGAATGATGAGGATAACATGATCACTAGCATTGAACACACATCATGGTACACTGATATTGTGTATTATCGTAAGCATAATAAATGTCCTAAAGGATTTAATGATAACAAGAAAAGGACGCCCAAACTACATGCTTCAAAATATGTATTCATGAAAGGGGACCTCTATTGGAAGAATAGTGATGGTGTTTTGTTGTTGTGCCTGGATGAAGATCAAGCAAGACATGTTCTCAAGGAGATGCATGGAGTATGTGGACGGAATTTTTCAGCAAAGAACACTACACATAAGGTGTTCAGGGCAGACTACTATTGGCCTAGATTTTTCAATGATGTTTATGATTATACTAGAAAATGTGAAGCATGTCAAAAGTACTCTAGGAAGCTGAAGTATCAAGTGGAATTGCCTTTGATACATCAGGAGGTTGAAGATCCATTCCACCAATGGGGAATTGATTTCATAGGTGAGATTGTGGAAAAATATAGTGGAGGACATAAATGGATATTAGTATCCACAGACTACTTTACAAAATGGGTGGAATCTATACTTGCTAAACAAGCAACTAATAGGGTGGTAACAATTTTTTTATTGGAAAACATCATCACCAAATTTGGAGTGCCTACAAGAATTGTAACTGATAATGGGATGTGCTTCAAATCACATGAATTCAAGTGATTTTTCCAATCCTATGGTATAGTGATCTCATACTCTTCACCATATCATCTACAAGCAAATGGGCAAGTTGAATCCAGCAATAAGAGCATCATAAAGATCATAAAGAGAATGTTGCATAATAACAAAAAGGCTTGGGATTCCAAGCTGAGACTTACTTTATGGGAAGATAGAATTACTGTAAAGAAGTCCATTAGAAAATCACCTTTTGAGCTTGTGTATGGGACTCAAGCTAGAATCCCTTTGCATAATTCGTTACCAGTATGTAAATTGATCTTACAAGAAGACTTAGACATTCCTGAACCTATGGAAGAGATGATGGAAGAATTAATGGAGCTTGATGAGGCTAGGAACCAAGCCCAACAACACAATATGAAGAAGCAATTACAAATGAAATACTTATTTGATAAAAGGGTTCTCATGTGAAATTTTAGGAGTCAAGACAAAGGAAAGCATGGGAAATTTGAGGCTTTATGGTTAGGACCATTTGTCATTGTTGGAAAAGCTGGTGAAGATTCATATTACCTCCAGAACATGAAAGGGGAAGAATAGGGATTGCTAGGGCATAGACAATTCTTGAAGAATTTATTTTCTTAATATTCCATGCATAGTAGTCTAGGGGAAGGTCAAGGATTTCCAGTGCATGGAAAATTATTGAAGAACCTTCTGAAACAATTCTTTTCCATGCACAGTAGTATAGGAATTCATTTCACCTTCATTTCCCACCATTCCTGGATTCACCTCCATTTCCATCCCATATCAAAAGGACACTTGGTTTGCTTCCCTAGAGACATGGATTCTTGCTATACCCATAGGGGGTATACATCCCCAGATGGAGCCACTATTAGAACTATAAAAATATCACATTTTGATTGGCCTTCACCCACCTACCTCCCATGTACCATAGAAATTTTCCAAACCTTAATTTCATAAACTATTGAAATTTGTGTGACAAGATCCTTTTCACAATCCATGTTTGCCAATGATCCCATTAATTTTTCCTTTGACACATAAGCATTCCTCTAGTCATCACTAAGCAAGAGCTTTAAAACAACTGATCCATATCAGCAAGATCATGTGCAAGTATTTCCGATCAACAAGACATAGCCTTTCAATTTGACTATTTTTTGTATATCGGCGAGAGGTGAATAAAGTCACAACAATCAAGGACTCTAAAGACTGCATGTGTACATAATTGGGAAGACAATTCATGTCATTTTATCAATGAAAGGTTATCGGCAAGAGCAAGGTAGTTGGAGTGAAGTATTCAAATCATGGCGAGTTTGTGAGTCATGCTAATGGTTCCCCCATCGGCAAGAAACATATATTCTTTCACTAATTAAGAAAGAGAACGACTAACAAAGAGACATATACAATCAGAGTGAGTCCCTAAAATCTCTCCAACCACATGGGTTACACCAATGAAGGGGTTTCGAGGAGAGTCTCACCAACCTATCCAAATAAATGAAGCGATAGAGGAAACATGTGGGGGAGACCAAGTTCATCGGTAAATCATTCTATTCTCTTATCGATGGTTCATGTCAACCTGATGGTAACATGAAGTAAACACAATTTGTCAGAGGGACTCTGGGTAATAATCAAAAGGGTTTTTAGAGATCCAGACCACCTTGACATTGGGAAAACTCCACATTTTCTACCTGAAGTAATGAAAGTTGAAATATAAGAAAAGGGGCAGTCTTATAGTATCAGTAATATTATTCAGTTGTCTTCCTAACTAAGTATGAGAATCAAAGGGACATTTTATATCGAAAATACATTCAGTTACATCTTGGCGATCTATTGTGAATGTATAAAAAAAGGTGGCACCAAGTTAGATACATAGATCGACCTAAGACAAGAAAGGTTACACCGATGAATTCTTTTGTGTCGTTCTGACATTATGAAATTCAAAAAACTTGTTCCATTCATTCTCAAAAATGGACATTAATGGCTGTACGAACGAACATTATGTAAATATTCTCTAATTGAAAGGAGAATGAACAAAAAGGATTTGTATAATTTGCAATGGGAAGGATGGGAGGTCAAATAGAATTCAAATAATTTAGTGTGGCCACAGATTCACAAGTAAGCTTACGAACTTCTTTATAATTGAAAAACTATAATTCAATTTTGTCACCTTTGAAGATTAAAAAAGGAAGGTTTAAGTTATGTGAAAACAAAGATTAGGAAGCAACAGGGTGATGGTAGTCAATCCAAAAGAAAAAAACAAAAGACTAAAATAGGGGTGAAATCTAAAACAAAAGAATGAAATTTGAACCAAGACCTTATTGACCAATTGCCCAGATCAGGGCTAAAAGCCAAAAGGTCTACATAAATAAGGACTGATGTAGAGAAGTTTGAAGATAAATGTAAACATATTGGAGATGTGTGGACTCCCGTTAGAGGATATGAGTTGTTCATGTTCCACTATTGTCGGAGAAATAGGTTTGAATCATTTTGCAATCCCTATAATTTCAATTTCAAAAAAACTAGTTCTTCCAAATGTATTTGTGAATGTACAACTCATGAAACTTCTAGCTAAGCATTACAATCCATACCTCAAAGCTATCTGCAACTTGCAATGTGAACTCTTAAAACATGTGTCCAAGACTACACTGTGTGAAGTTTTTAACCTAAGTGACACATGTGATGACCCCATTGTACATAAGGATTTGGAAAAGGAGTATTGGATAATGGATACAACTTATAAAGGATGGAGACCTTGTTCCACTTGAAGACAATGATGGGCCTCTTTTTCATGTTGATTTGTTTGAACCCTACCTAAAACATATGTATTTCTCAATGTGTCAAGTATTGGGAACTAAAGCCTTTGAATCCATGTCTATAGGGCCAATGGTAATTGCAGAAGATATACAATGCCACAATGCAAGGCCCTTTGATTATGCCTCACACATTTTCAAAGGTATTGACTCAGGGTTAATCGAAATGAAAAATGGATCTCCCACACTACACTTCAAACATTATTCTATTCTCATGCATATGATATTCTACTATGGACAGGAGTTAAGGATATGGCCAGAAGAATTGAAAATTACACAATCTGTTAAGGATGATCAACCAGTACCAGTGCAATTGTGGACTACTATTTGGCACTAAAGATTTGTCAATTCTAGTTATGTTCATTTTGAGGAATATTTTATCAAGATATTGTATAGATTTTTCAATCACCCTTGTGATTATTCATTGACTGATGAGATCAAAATATTTATAAGGCCCAAAGATTTCAATGGACCTACAACTGTTGGTCATAATTGGGGAAATTGGTATTGTTATGTTGATTCCACCATGATTAGGGTATGTGGTTTCAAGGATACACCTTTCCTTCTACCAAAAACCATGCCAAATAGGATTGCATATTTAGAAATTGTCAGACAAATGGATTATTCAAATGTTATGAACTTGAGTTCCTATGAGAAACAGGCATTCATGCCAAGTACATTGTGCTTTGGAGACTTTACTATGTTGTCAAAGGAAGGGTACGACCTTATTTTAGATAAGTTATCTCATTTTAATATAAAGAATGCTCCACCAAGAAAGGGATTTGATCTCGAGGGATTTTTTTTTTTCAACAAAGAAAGCAAACCTGGGTGGATATGTTCATATACCCTATCCACATGATGATGTAATTAGGAACATGGAAGAAAGGGAGGTTGAATTGGACATTGACAAATATAAAAGAGAAGTTGAACAAAGGATAAAAGAAATACAAGAAGCTGAGATGTCCTCTGGTGAGGAATCTTGTGATGAAACAGAACCCCAAGGTCAAACTGACAAAATCTCTAAACTAGGAATGGAGGAGTATCAACCTCCCAATAGAGAACAAGAAGTTGAAGAAGCAACTGATATAGATACTACGTAGTTAGCCTATAAATATTTTGTTTCGAATGATCAATTTTTAAGGTCTCCTAAATTTAGATCATTCTTGTACAAGAAAAATTAACACTAAAAAAGAATTTGGCCATCTCATGATGTTGAAAGTAGGAGAAATTGATCTTGTAGCCATGGCTGAAATTGGTATTAATGTAGCCAAGCTGAATAAAGCACAAATTCAGATGTTGATCAAGGAAAGAGACATGTACTAAATGAACAATGAAAAGATTCTGAAAGAAAATTATTCTTTGAAAGACATGTTGAAAGGTACAATCAAGGGATCTAATAGATTGCTAACTCAAGGAAAAGGTTCCCAATTAAAGGATAAGAGTGAAGAATCAAATGTACATGTCCAAGTGATCAAAGCCAAATTTGATGCACTCTCTGCAATATTCCAGAAAAGGCATACCAACTTGATGGTTTGGATGAACATGTTTTGGATGACCCATTCCAAGAGTTACACTACAATTCAGGATCATAAGAGAATAAATGACCAAATTCAGGAGAAGATCCAAGAAATACAAAAGAGAAGTACTTCTAACAATGGGGCCTGTTAGTGCCATTTCTGGTTTTCTCGTTGCCTAGTTGTGTACTCTAGTTTTTTATGATAAAACTTTAGCTATGGGGTGTCTTTCATTTTAGCATGTGGGTTAAATGGGCTCCCACAATGGTTGAGCCCAGTGTGCTAGTTTTCATCTCTCCGGTGGGGTGGCCTATGTTAGGGTTTTTGCTATTTTTTCTCTTCCCCATTTTTTGGTTTTTTTTAGTTCGGTTCCCCTTTCCCTTTTGCTTGCCTTGGTTTTTCTTTCAGAATCGGGGGTGGAACGAATGCTTGAACGGAACTAGAACTTTTCCAATTTTTGAAGTTCTAATTCTTGTTCACGCATCCATCCCAGTTCTGATTCCGCGTGTTTGGTGTTCCTTTTTCGTTCTGCCCTGCGATGGTCACTGGTTGTTTTCCTCTCCATCTCTTCGCTTGTCTTTTGTTTTGTTTCCTTTGGCGAGTGCGGGATCAGAACGAGAATCATTTTTGGAACCTTTTTCAAGTTTCCTGTCTCGGATTTTGTCCCGCTCTGGTCCCGCGGCTTCTCTGTCTCGTGTCGGTTCTGGCTCTGCCTCCATGATCTTTTGCGGAGGTGGGAGCGAGATGGTTTTTAGTCCCGGTCCCTTTTGTTCCTTTTGTTCCCCGTCTCTTTCCTAGTTCCAGCTCCGACCTTTTTTGGTTCATGTTCCGTTTGCCTTTTTGATTCATTGACCTGTCCGCCCGGTTCATTTTAACTTAAGTGGTTCCCTCAAGCCCCATTTTCCATTCGTTACCGACCCCTAGCTACCATTTTTACCGACCCTGCGCTATTTTCATTGAGACATTTAGCGCTCAGGATAACCTCTCGAAAATCCCTATGTTGTCTCCCTGAGGTCTCTTTTCCGTCGGCCTGTGTTGGTTGAGGTCGGGGAGATGTTTCCCCGACTTCTTTGTGTCTCACCGATGAACTTTTCCCTTTGATGTGTTGGCGTCTGCCTGGGGTGAGGTCTTAGCGAGTTCTATCTTGTCTCCCCGACTTGTGCACTCTGGGATCCCATCGGTGTAAGTTTTGATCTGCGGTGGGAGGTCTTGGCGAATACGGTTTGTTACACCGACTGAAAACATAAAGGATAGTCTCTTTGGTAGGAGTATGGGCTCTCGGTGTAACATCTCGGCAATGTCATCTTATTATGCTGACCGGTGGTGAAGGATTTATTATTTCGGTGAGACACTTATTTTGGTATGTGGTCATGGCAATGGGGTCGATTCTTCCCGACAGTGGTTCCGTATGTGGCTTTCTATGAGAGTCCTATTTTCTCTTGGTGAAAGGGTGTATAAAGGTTTTTAGTGATGCAATGTGATATCTACAAAGGGTCTCCCCAAGACAAATAAGCTACAGGGACAAAGTGAATACAAGGGTGCATCGATAAGAAATGTCAAATGTCTCAGCGGCGTACATTTGGCAAGTGAGTTCGTCGGCGGGAGAAGTTCTATGTCACAGCGACTTGAAGTGATGCATTTGGATGAAGCTTGGTGAAGTCTCTATGATGTCTCACTGATGGTAGGTGACTATAGAGACTGTGAACAAGTGAAAGGATTGCTTCAGTGAGAGATGTGCCCTCATCTTGGCGAATGGATAGTACATAAAAGTGATACATTTCGATGAGGCATTTTGATTCTATGTGATGTCTCCCTGACCTCTTTTTGTCTTGCTGACTATGGAGGCCTTTTTCAATGGTCTAAAAAAGATTTTAAAAGACAACCATCCGATCTTAGTTGATCAATGACAAAGATTCAAACATATGTGTTTCAGGGTTTCTGTTATGTTCACGTGCAAAAGCCTAGAGAATTCATGGTGGCAGATGAGAGGGTCACTGGATCCACTGAACCAGCATTCATGGTGATGTGACTCCGGGACAAGGACAGCATGGCTCGAGTATGGGCGCTCAGATTCTGTGGCGAATTTGACATTGATTACCTGGCTTCATTCATGTGGGAATGTCTTTCCTGCAGTAACCCGACCAATTCCATTTATGTGACTAGTGGAGCAGTTGGAATTTTTGACTTGGCCTGTGAGCTATTCTAGGGTTTGTCCTAGTCAGCTGATGATGTGTAATCTCATCTAGCCGGTTGCTTGTTGCTTCTCCTGTTCCTATAAAGGAGAATTTCATGGCCAGATGTAAGGGTTCTAAACTTGGGTGTTTTTTTCCATATTTTTCTGAGTTTGTGTATTAGTCTTGGGGAGCCTAGCGTTTAGTTTTGAGTCAATGTGGAGACTGTAAGTTGTAATTTTGAATTTGTCTGTAAATACAATTAGTTTGAGCAATGAAAACATGAAGACGCTTGTCTCTCATGCATGTTATTAGATTGTCTACTTATTTGTGTGCTTTTAATCATTTGAATGAATGCATAAGGTGTCTTTGTTCATATTCTCATACTTCATGAGACTGTGTTGTTTGTTGATAGGTCTGCTTCAAGGAGGCAGTTAAATCCTTTGAACAGATAGCAGTGATTATTTGTTTGTAGGTAGGATTTGGTAAGAAGAGTCTGGTTGCTATAGGAACTGGATTGTCAGTGTAAGGCACTGATAGTTGATGTAAGGCATCAACAAAAAAAGATCCACTGATTGAGGTCTATTTGCAGGTAATTTTCCCCTTTTGTGTTTGACTTCGTGGCCCAAAACTAGGCACTGATCTGTCCTGCAGTCTGTTCCTCTCAAAAAACCTTTCAAAATTATTGAATATCTTTTGTTTAATATCTTGCCCTACCTCTTGGTTGCTTCAAGGTTGAGCTACTGAGAATCTAGCCCCATTTGAGGTCCTCAACACTTGACATTAGGTGCTATCTGCTATAAAAAGCATTGTCTAGTCTTCTTTGAGGCATTGTGTGGGTATACCTGCCCTAGTTCATCAACTGGATAGTTGTAGAGGGATAGGTTTCATTTGCAAAATGCATTGTTGTCTTGTTTCTCCCTCTACAAGCTATGATACCATGCTGAAGGCACAGTCTTGTCTTCATAAGAGGGCATATGATAGTGAAAGATACAGCCCTTTGGATTTTGTTAAAATCCAGGGTTACCCACATGCTTCCCCTAGGGGAATCAATAAATATTAACCCAAGTTTAAAGGTGGTGTTGAGGAATCAGCATCAAGACATACGCAATTTTTTATTGATTTCATTGGAGACTATCGGGTTGAAAAAGAGGATGTGGTTATGAAGTTGTTTGTCAGATCTTTAGAAGGTGTGGTCGATGATTGGTTTACTTGCTTACCAGTGCACTCTGTTGGTTCATGGTATCAGCTCAGGACCTTGTTCCTTGATACCTTTGATGATGCTTCATAATATGATGAAGAAGTTATGTTTGAACAACTTGTAGAAGTGGTGCCCCAAGCAAGAGATCAGAGTTTCAGTCTCCCAAGCCAAGAACCCAAAGAGGAACATCAGTTGGAATGGTTTTTTGAAGAAGGGAGGTATAATCAGCAATGTGATGAGACAGTTAAGCAGTTCAAGTGCACAAATGGGTGCAGTCTTGACACAAGTCTTCATGAGAAGACAAATGAAGTTGTTGATTCAGGGAATGCTCTGGTGGATATCAGATTTGACTATGAGGATGTGGAGTTTCACTTTCATGAAGGTAATCTTTTTGAAGATACCTTAGGATATCCTGATTTGCTGCTTGGTATTGCATCTAGTCTTGGTGGAGGTCAAGAAGAGGAAGAAGTGGTTGAGAGGGTAGGGCAGAACATTGACCTACTAAGTTGTGAACAAATATCAAATTTGTTAGCCACCGAATATTAAAGGTTTGCACACAACAACTCTAGGTTGTTGTGGGCAACTCATATCAGTCTTGATGATGAGGACCTGTAGGATGCAGGGTATGATGCAAATGAGTTTGATGCCCCTTCTAATGGTGATCTTACAGATCATGATGACACTGATTTCAGTTTGAAATCAGATTATGCTTCTAAACTAGAGTTGCTCAATGATGAGCAAGATTGGGATGATGATGATAGTTGGACAACCCATGAGGATGAGTTAGATTCCATTGATGACTCTCATTGCCAGCATGATGAAGAACAGAGCCAAGTGAAAAGAGGAAGTGGGAGTAGTAGTTTAAACCATCATTGCACTAATGATGTGCCTCCTCCTACTAAAAATGATACAGAGCAGTTGCAAGATGTGTTGAATGGTAAGTGTATCCCTTTGTATACACTTGATGAAGTTTTCAAGAATGTGACAATATGCAGAGCACTGGAGCTAGTTGTTTTCAGCTTCAGGGTAATGTAAATAGTGAATATGATAGCTTGTTGTCACATAACAGTCAGCATTTTGAGGATATGCCTGATTCTCAAATGCATAGTGATTTTGAAAATGTTTATAATGTTGAATGTGCTAACCTCTTAAGAAGTACTAACATGTTTTACCAGGAAAATGGTTGTGATCATATTGTGTTTTTATGTGGTATTAACCATCATTCACAGGTCTTTCCATCAAATACAAAATCAAAGAGTCAAGAGGTTGGCAATGATGAAGTTTATTGGATCTGGTTGCTAATTGAAGTTAAGACTAAACAGAGAACAAGTTTTCACTTGCACAGAGGCAATCAGATACTTGTGTTTGTAGAGGTGCATTCATTTACACTGTTGTAGATTGGCAGAGGCAAGCACAAGTTAGGGAATATCAGCTCATTTAGCAGAGTTGTGTTTGACAGAGGAAAACTATAGCTTCACATTTTCATTTGGTGGCCTAGTGTCATCAAATGAAATAAAGAATCAACAATGTGACTCTTGAATTGCCTGTTCATGGACAATTCTCGAAGTGGTGCTTCATCTGAAGCATTTCTTTTTCCATGAACATTAGGTTAGGTTTTTGCTTTTCTGGTCAGTTTTGTTTTGCTGTGTCTGCTAACCTTGTCCAGTTAGCTCCTCGCTATTTTTGGGTTTCTTTTTTGTTTTGGTCTACTCTCCCAGTGATCTGAATTCTTGTTATGCCCACGGGTCATACATCTCCAACTGGAGCCTATGTTAGTGCCATTTCTGGTTTTCTCGTTGCCTAGTTGTGTACTCTAGTTTTTCATGATAAAACTTTAGCTATGGGGTGTCTTTCATTTTAGCACGTGGGTTAAATGGGCTCCCACAAGGGTTGAACCCATCATGCTAGTTTTCATCTCTCCGATGGGGCAGCCTGTGTTAGGGTTTTTCCTAGTTTTTCTCTTCCCCATTTTTTGGTTTTTTTTAGTTCGGTTCCCCTTTCCCTTTTGCTTGCCTTGGTTTTTCTTTCGGAATCAGGGGCGGAATGGATGCTTGAATAGAACTAGAAATTTTCTAAATTTTGAAGTTCTAATTCCTGTTCATGCATCTGTCCCAGTTCTGATTCTGCATGTTTGGTGTTCCTTTTTCATTCTACCCTACGAGGGTCGTTGGTTGTTTTCCTCTCTGTCTCTTCACTTGGCTTTTGTTTTGTTTCCTTTGGCGGGCACGGGATCAGAACAAGAATCATTTTTGGAACCTTTTTCAAGTTTCCTATCTCAAGTTTTGTCCCACTCTGGCCCCGCGGCTTCTCTGTCTCATGTTGGTTCTGGCTCCACCTCCATGGTCTTTTGCGGACGTGGGAGCGGGATGGTTTTCGGTCCTAGTCCCTTTTGTTCCTTTTGTTCCCCATCTCTTTCCTTGTTTTGGCTCCAACCTTGTTTGGTTCCCATTCCATTTTCCTTTTTGATTCATTGACCTGTCCACCTGGTTCATTTTAACTTAATTGGTTCCCCCAAGCCCCATTTTCCATTCATTACCGGCCCCGCACTATTTTCATTGAGACCTTTGGCGCTCAGGATCACCTCTCGGCGATCCCCGTGTTGTCTCCCCGAGGTATCTTTTCTGTCGGCCTGTGTTGGTTGAGGTCGGGGAGATGTTTCCCTGACTTCTTTGTGTCTCACCGATGGACTTTTCCCTTCGGTGTGTTGGTGTCTACTCGGGGTGAGGTCTTAGCAAGTTCTATCTTGTCTCCCTGACTTGTGCACTCTGGGATCCCATTGATGTAAGTTTTGATCTGTGGTGGGAGGTCTTGGTGAATACGATTTGTTACACCGACTGAAAACATAAAGGATAGTCTCTTCGGTAGGAGTCTGGGCTCTCGATGTAACATCTCAGTGATGTCATCTTGTTACACTGACCGGTGGTGAAGGATTTATTGTTTCAGTGAGACTCTTATTTTGGTATGTGGTCATGGCGATGGGGTCGAGTCTTGCCGATAGTGGTTTTGTATGTGGCTTTCGGTGAGAGTCCTATTTTCTCTTGGTGAACGGGTGTATAAAGGTTTTTGGCGATGCAATGTGATATCTACAAAGGGTCTCCCTAAGACAAATAAGCTACAGCGACAAAGTGAATACAAGGGTACATCGGTAAGAAACGTCAAATGTCTCAGTGGCGTATATTTGGCAAGTGAGTTCGTCAGCAGGAGAAGTTCTATGTCACAGTGACTTGAAGTGATGCATTTCGATGAAGCTTGGTGAAGTCTCTCAGATGTCTCACTGATGGTAGATGACTATAGCGACTATGAACAAGTGAAAGGATTGCTTCGATGAGAGATGTGCCCTTGTCTTGGCGAATGGATAGTACATAAAAGTGATACATTTCGATGAGGCATTTTGATTCTATGTGATGTCTCCCTGACCTCTTTTTGTCTTCCTAACTGTGGAGGCCTTTTTCAACGGTCCAAAGAAGATTTTAAAAGACAACCATTCGATCTTAGTCGATTGATGGTAGAGATTCAAACATACATGTTTCAGGGTTTCTGTTATGTTCACGCATGAAAGCCTGGAGCATTCATGGTGGCAGATGAGAGGGCCGCTAGATCCACTGAACCAGCATTCATGGTGACGTGACTCTGGGACAAGGACAGCATGGCTCGAGTATGGGCGCCCGGATTCTGCGGTGGATTTGACATTGATGGCCTGGCTTCATTCGTGCAGGAATGTCTTTCCTACAGCAACCCGACCAGTTGCATTTATGTGACCAATGGGGCAGTTGGAATTTTTGACTTGGCCTGTGAGCTATTCTAGAGTTTTTCCTAGTCAGCTAATGATGTGTAATCTCATCTGGCCGGTTGCTTGTTGCTTCTCCTGTTCCTATAAAGGAGAATTTCATGGTCAGATGTAAGGGTTCTGAACTTGGGTGTTTTGTTCCATATTTTTCTGAGTTTGTGTATCAGTCTTGGGGAGACTAGCATTTAGTCTTGAGTCAATGTGGAGTCTGTAAGCTATAATTTTTAATTTTTCTGTAAATACAATTAGTTTAAGCAATGAAAACATGAAGACGCTTGTCTCTCATGCATGTTATCAAATTGTCTCCTTATTTGTGTGCTTTTAATCATTTGAATGAATGCATAAGGTTTATTTGTTCATCTTCTCATACTTCATGAGATTGTGTTGTTTGTTGATAGGTCTGCTTCAAGGAGGTAGTTAAATCCTTTGAACAGATAGCAGTGATTATTTGTTTGCAGTTAGGATTTGGTAAGAAGAGTCTGGTTGCTATAGGAACTGGATTGTTAGTGTAAGGCACTAATAGTTGATGTAAGGCATCAACAAAACAAGATCCACTAATTGAGGTCTATTTGCAAGTAATTTTCCCCTTTTTTGTTTGACTCTGTGGCCCAAAACTAGGCACTGATCTATCTTGCAGTCTGTTCCTCTCAGAAAACCTTTCAAAATTATTGAATATCTTTTATTTAAATATCTTGCCCTACCTCCTAGTTGCTTCAAGGTTGAGCTACTGAGAATCTAACCCCATTTGAGGTCCTCAACACTTCACATCAGGAGCTATCTACTATAAAAAGCATTGTCTGGTCTTCTTTGAGGCATTGTGTGGGTATACCCACCCTGGTTCTACAAAGCCTAAAGTACAGAAGATCTTTTGATCTTGTTAGTTGGTCCAGGTCCTCTGAGCTGCCTTTGATTGGAGTTGGCTACTCTATAGGTAGAATAGGAGACCAACCTGGTTTGCAAGAAAATCAACCAACAGGGCCATCACAGTTGTTGAGGATATTATGAAGCAACACAAGGATTACTATAAGGAGATTCAGGTAGATGCAAAGGAGTTGATTGATGCTGCAAAGGAAGGAGTGCATGCACTATTCAAATATGATGGAGAGTTGAAAGACTAGAATGAAATGATGAAAGAATACAGGTTGATATTGCATGGGGCCTTGGAAGAAGCCAAGAACAATGAATGAGTATTGAATGATGCATGTGAGCATTTGGAGAAAATGGTGATGATGGAGATAGCTGTAAGGAATGCTTTAGAAGATGTTGATACACATTTGGGTCAATATTATTTAAATCACATGACAGAAGTTCATTTATGGCTCACTAGAGTTTAATTTTTTCTGTTTAATTATTATTAATTCCAAAAGACATTCATGAAGAGGTGTTTCGTCTAAAAAATATTGATATATAAGTTGGACATATAATGATTAGATAGCAAGAGAGAATAGGGAGAGAATAGGAGATATACAAGAAATACTTTTTAGAATGTTTATCATATAGATTATACTGTGTGGACCATGATGCATGCATGAAATTTTGACTGAAATCAATGGAAGATATTTAAATTTTATGTGGCTCAATATTGATGTCTATTGTTTGTTGATTTAAAGCAATTATCTAGTTGTCTCCACATTACTATTTCTCTGTTATTTGAAGTTGTGTATCCAAGTTGATATTTCAATTTCATCAAGACACATTTGTCATTATTGTGTAGTCAAGTTAATTGGTTACAGTAACTTGGGAGTAACATTTGGATCAGTAAGAAGAGTTAGGTAATTGGTAAGGTTATCATACTATCTCCACATTGATGTTATCTTGTTATTCAAATTGAGGATAAACTTATTTGTCAATACACATTTTTTGTCATTGTGTGATTCTGTTAATTGGTTCCTTCAAGGAAGGATTAAAATCCTTTTAATGAGCCACAATAACTTGATAGGATGAATTGGATCAATAAGAAGAGTCTATCAATCACATTCTTGCATATTTATACAAGGTATAAACAAACTTAATTGCCAAACAATCAGAATTATAACCAACACGAGCCACTTGTTATAGAACTTCATTTACTCTACCTACCCAAACTGAGCATTGGTCCACCTCATTGATATATTACTTATCCACTTTCATATTGTAAATTCCCATTTATCACATTAGAAGTATAGTAAATATCGAGCCTCCATCTATTTCACACTTTATGCCACTATGGATAGACTCATAAATTCAATTAAGTCATATAACTCTAAGTCTTCTTTAGCTATCAAGGTCTACCTTCCTAGGTTTAGTAGAGCCTGAAGTGTAGGGAGTCATCAAACATCTAGGTTAACTCCATTCATTGGTTCAAAAACTTTTAAATTATAATCATAGAGCCTGACATCCTTTTAGGATTTGTAACCTGCATTTTTGAGATCCAACAGATTGGTGACTTTGTGGGGGAGAAGTCAATTTTGAATCCAGGCCTTCATCATAGAGTCAACACCTTGTACAAGACTCTACTGGGAACAAGAAATTATAAATTTTTCTCTCTTTTCTTAAAAGTGAGTGCCGACTTTGTAAGAAAAAGTGCATGACTAGGAAGTACAAATACACATCAACAAAGGTAAACCATAGAGTTTGAAGCATTAAAGCATTATCTAAGATGAATGGTAGGAGAACTTTTCACCAAGAAAGCCCAAAGAAGAACAATGGTAGGTGGATAGATAAACATGGGTCTCCCCCTTCAAAGACTAATGCAAATAAGAGAAGGGATAAAGTGTTAGACATAACTAATGAAGATAGGGAGAACTCAGCAGAACAACTCCTTACAATGAATAACAGTTTTGATCCATTGCACGAATCAAAATTTTATTGCAATGACCTAAATAGAGATCCTCGTACTACTTTTGAACAAGAAAACACTAGTCGTCCTACTTTTTGATGGAAGTAGGACCCTAAGAAAATAGAGGAATTCAAAGCCTTATTTGAAGCAGAACAAATTTAGACACAAAATGAATATGATTACAAAATGTCATCACAGCAAGGAGAAAAAAACCATGAGGGATCTGTTGATTACACTGTCGTTGATTTTGAAGGTATTACTATCCAAGAAGTTCAAATACATTTGGAATGGAAAAGACAACTTAGAGAGAGACAATAAATGATACAAGAATCCCAAGAGATAGACTGATAAATTGCACAACTAAACATCCAAGCACCAAAACCACCAAAGTATGTCCCTCCACATAAACAAGGTGGTAATGTCAATCCACATGGAACATTTTAGAATACAAGTGCTCTAGGTACTTCAAAAGCATCTCACAATGCAGGTGGTAACCCAAGGCAACACACCCAACATATTGCACCACGACAAAGAACCCAACCTCCAAATACTAGCAATGTTTCTTGGCATTATCTACCACCAGGCCAACAATATGCCCCACCACATTAGCAGCATGTGCCACATCAAAATATATACCCTCAACAACACATCCAACAAAATGTCTACCATCAGCCTCAATATGGATATCAATACCATCCCAATCCACCACCTCTGAATTTGCATCCATAGAACCCCGTGATCACATGTAGGCAATTTCATTTAATAGGACACCAATTATATCCATGCCCAATGGACAAAAATTGGATAAATATGGTTCCCAAATTCACTGGGAATAATGTGATATCAACTAAAGAACATATCAAAAAATTTAATTCCTTCATACAAGATATTGCTATGGAATACGAGGATGTAAACATGAGATTATTCATGATGTCACTAATTGAAGAAGCAAGGGATTCGTTCAATGGTTTACCTAATGCTTCAATTGATTCTATAACAAACTTTCACATTCACAATCAGTGTGCCCCTGAATTTTTCCTTCATAAACTAATAAGTATTCAAAAATACAAAATGAGTTAGTTTACTACTTCAACCAGAGGTTTTCCAAATTGTACAATAAAATACCACATGGATCTAAACTGATTGATCCAACACCCTTAAGCATTTATTTGAAAGCCTTTGATCCAAAAATGGGGTATGAACTCATAAATAGAGGCCCTAGAAGTTTAACTGAAGCACAAAAGAAAGCATTGACAATTGAAAATAACAAAAAGCTACAGGGATGACTGGAAAAAGGAACAACCTTAGAGTTCCCCAAAACTTTAACAATTCCTAGAATAAGTAGGAGAATTCATATATAAATGAAATACCAAGGTTGCATGATATGCCATACAACACAAACTGGAAGGATGGAAAACCCATAACTGACAGACCTAAATATAAAGAAACTCATTATCCCTTAAAGAAAAAATGAGCCTACATGGTCAATAACAACCCTTGATGTCAAGTTTACAATTTTCCCCATTCCCAAGATCATTGTGTTGTAGCACAATCAATACAAGAAGAAGAATTTCCACATGACAATGAAGAAGAAGATACTACAATATATCTTGTATACACCTAAAAATGGTCTAGATAATCTAATTAATTAAATTTGATTTATTTGATTAATTAACCCTAAATTCTTATTTAATTCTTCTAATTCTTCTATTATTT
Organism: Sequoia sempervirens; assembly: GCA_007258455.2. Taxonomy (NCBI): domain Eukaryota; kingdom Viridiplantae; phylum Streptophyta; class Pinopsida; order Cupressales; family Cupressaceae; genus Sequoia; species Sequoia sempervirens. The sequence continues at coordinate 318,657,669 of VDFB02000017.1, forward strand.
CATCTTAATTAAATAAATAAGTTTGCATACTCTGTTTCATTTAATTATTCATTTCTTCCATTTTTAATTTAATAAATAGACTTCTATAGTTTGTTTAATTAAATTTAATATCTTATTTCTTCCTAAATTTGAATAAATCTAAATATTCAAGTATATTCATATTTCTACAGCTCATCATATTTTACCTACCAAATTAGATATAAAACATCTAATTTAATTCAACTAGCATTCACAGGAAAGCTATGGAGACAAACTAGAGACAAATTGGAAATTAATTTGTCAATCTTCTTACTTTGATTCTTCCTATCCTCTGGCAAGATGTTTTTATAGGGAGGAACAATCCCCATGATTAGCTCAGAATTCTTCATCTCTCAACATTCAATCCTCTAGATCAAATCCAGACCTTTGTTGTGATGCCCCTTCATAGGATGCTACCAGGAAATCTATATATACAGTCTTTCTCCACAGGTAATGGATCCCAAATTTGTGCAAAATTTGTAGGAATACCAATCAAGAAATCAAGCATCTTAGCAATAGCAGTATCATTTAGCAATAGCAATCATAGCATTTTAGAATCAATATCATGGTTGCATCATAGTTTGTTGTAGCTTCTTTTATTAAGTTTCATGTCTATTTAGATTATAGTAGTTTCATCATATCATTTAGATATCATCATATAGGATTAGATTATTGCATTTAGCAGCATCTCATTCTCTAGATTGGAATTTTAACAGTCAAAATGCTTACCAAATCTGAGAGCCCCATGACTTAATAAATCTTTAGAGATAGAGAACAATATGATGCTTTCAGTAGATTTATGATTTTAAATTAATTTAATTGTTGTTAAATCTTTGATATAATGTCTTATTAAAAAGTGTTTTTAGTTATTTTACTCATTACTTATTCCACACTTACATTTTGGCACCCACCGTGGGGCTTCTAACCCCATGTTTTAAACATTTTTTCTTAAAAGTTTATGTACAAGCTTCTGGTGTGTTTCTTTTAGCGAGATTGAGAGTTCTTATAGCGCATCCGATGAATCTTCTAGTGCATTCGAAGACTGTTCTAGTGCATACGACAAATCTTTCAGCGCATCCAAGGATTCTTTTGGCACATCAAACACTTCTTTATTCTTTTGGCACTTCTGACACTTCTTTTAGCGCATCCAAGGATTCTTTTAGTGAATCCAAGGATTCTTTTGGCACATCAGACACTTCTTTTAGCACATCCAAGGATTCTTTTGGTGCTTCTAACACTTCTTTTAGCATATTTTTTAACTGTTTTAGCACATAGGATCTATGTTTTAGCACTTTGATAATCAATCTTAAAATGGCCATATCTTGGTCATACGGATGTCTTTTTCAAAGCTTTTTTTTTGAAATGGGGTAGAATTTCATAATCTATGCAATGGTGTAGGTATTTCTCACTTTTTGTAGAGTTAAAATTTTCAATTTTACATTTAAAGTCAAATCACATTGTAACTTGGTCTAATTTTTAAGGTTTTTATGCTTAATCATTCATCTAAGCCTTATATCTTCTTATTTCTTGATCTCATCTAACATTTTGAGCATTTATTGTAGGTTTTAAGAATAACATGGAGCATTGAAGTGAAAGAAAAAGCATTTTATATCCATTGTAATTGTGTTTTCAAACACCCATGGGAAAATAACCCATCATATGTTATTTTTCATTCATGCTTTAGGACCAACTAGCATTACTTTGGGCTTAAAATTAACCATATACACAAGCTTTGTCAACGTTGGTTAAAAAGAACATTAGAAACTCACTAGTTTTTGGATTTGGATTAAAATTGAACAAACAATTTCACACTCAAGTTTGGTGTTTTAAAAAGAACTCATTATTTAAGTTAGGCATCTAGCTTAAGTAAAAGGATTAATTTAACCCCTTGTCTACTATGGTTGAAGTGATAGTCATATGCTCTCCCCTTCACTAGGTGATTAGAATGCTAGACTCACTTTTCATGCTTTATTAAATCCTTTAGAAGGCCTGTTGTAGTGGGAAAAAGTTCTCACCCTACAAGAATGACCTAAGTGGGAACAACCAAAGCCAAGTTTTCCAACCCACTATAATCAAAAGTGAATTTGGGGAAACCCACAATTCAGAGTAAGTGTGCAAGATAACCATCCCCAGAATCTTTTCTCTAAAGATTGGGAGGTCTCCTGAGGGAGTTTATCATTTTCCACTCTGAACGGATACCCTATCTATGAACTTTAAGTTAGTATCTCACTAAATTCAATTTCTGAACACTTTTTATTTCACGGTGCAAGCGAAGGGAAGAATTTTCCCCCAAGACACTCACCATATAATTCCCAAGGACCATTTGCTCAAGGGATCGAGAAATATAACTTTGAGTACATGCTTTGGAAAAGACAAAAACACAGGTGCCCTCTAGGGGGTGACACGGTTGTACGAGCCAACACAATTTTAAGATGTGGGTTGTGATATTCTAAGTGACCTACTTGAGATAGAAAAGTGCTTGAACTATTTTTTTTTGTCAAAACCTATGGAAATTGAAAGAATCAGACCAAATCAAAACAGCCCATCATCCCCATTTCAAGAGCCTATCACACCTATTCAAGCTATCCATGAACCCCACACCTATAAATTAGGATCCTCCACCTTTATCCATTCCGGTTTACTTCCAACACCTATCCTCTCATCCATATCATATCCTCCCCAAAATGGACTCACATCTTGTTTCACAAACAATACATATCCCATTGGTAAACGAATGTGTCAAAGTATGAATTACAAAGGAAAAGGATTAGGCCTTCATGAACAATGTATCCTAGAACCCCTTTTTGTTCAAAGAAACCCATATCACCATGACCTTGATTATATGCCTAAGTTTCCTAGTTCATCAAACCTTCAATCTATCTTAGGTCCCCATTCTAGTTCATCAAACATTCCATCTATCCTAGGTCCTCATCCTAGTCCATCAAACCTTCCCTCTATCCTAGGTCCATATCCTATTTCTCAAGAACAACAAAAGTACACATCCTTGATTCCCTTTCAAAATTCTACCCACAATAACTCATCCATAATACTTCCATATCATTCATCTCAATCCACCCCTCCCATTCATCTTGGAAGAAATTTGTGTGCCAAATATCAAAATTTTCTATATCAAAATCCACATGTATCAAAGAATCAACATGTCTCCTCGAAGAGAAATGCAAAAATAAAATAAAAAATTGATCCAAAATCAAAATAAAAAATCTCAAAGACCACAAAGGTCTATCAATCAAAAGAAATTTTCAAAAGGCCACAAAGGCCCATCAAAGAAAAAAGGAAATTTTCAAAGACCACAAAGGTCCATATATCAAAAAGAAAAATGTCAAAGGCCACAAAGGCCCACAAAGCGAAAATCAAAGTCAAAATTCATGTGGATTCCTAAAAGTCTCATAGAAGCAATAAAATCTAAATTGGCATCCAAATTTGCTAATCCAAAAGCTTCCTCCAATTTTCCATCTAATAACCTATCACCTTCCAAATCCATTTTTCCTCCATCACTCCATTACCCTTTGAGGTGTGTGCCAATGTTGATCTTTCCATCCTTTCCATCCATCCATCAATAGGGCTTCCAACCTCGTATCCATTATCCAACATTCATCCCTCACCATTTTCCTTTAATCCAAACCTTTGCATAAGTGCTTAGATTCTTCCATCATATCATTAATCTACCAACATTTAGGAGTCTAATTCCCATTGCCATGGTTTATTAGAGGGACATTTGGTTGTGAAACTTGATGCTTAAGTCCTTCCTCCATCTCCCTATCTTCCATATTCCTCTTGCACTCTACACTTAGGGACAAGTTTCGTCCATCTTATCATTCATGTTCATTATCCTTTCTATGCTCATTCCTTACATTTCCACCTTTGGTCTTGAAAAGGTTAAGGATCTTCTTGAACATCATATATCTTATCCTATACACTTTATCCATATCTTCCATCTTATCCATATTCCATCATTCTTACTAAATACATCCTTTCTTCCATTCCTTGGTCTTGATGAGGAATAGGGGAAAAATACTTGGGCCTTGTGTTTGTATCTTATCTAGTTGATCTTGATCATCCCATTCATTATTTTTATCCTTGCTTTCTTCCATTCCATATCTCCTAGCTTATCAAAATCCATGTCACCATGTCCCTTTGCAACCTTGAATCTTATCATGAAAATCATATTTGAGCCTAGTTGTAAGACATTATCCAATCCTCATATCTTTTGTCAATCAATCATCAACTATCATCAATCTTATTGTACTTAGAGGAAATTAATGATCCTAAGTACTTATCATCATCATGCCTTATGGAATCAATCATTCCTAGCATCTTAATCAATCAACCATTATCATCTTTTGACGAGAGCTATGTTGCTTGTGTGAATTTTTTTGCAGTGAATCTTTAATTTTGATCTATCATTTATCCATGGTTGCATTACCCCTATTGTGGGGCATCTTGTTCCTTTAATCAGTCATACCATCTCATTTCATCTTAAATATCCTAAAAAATCCAAAAAAATGTGAAAAATACAAAAAAAAAAAGCTACAAAATCCAAAAAAATCAAAAAGTCAAAAAAATACAAAAAAATCATAAAATCTGAAAAAGTGCAATAAAATTTCATGTACATATCTTGGCATCATAGTCATGTCTCACCTTGGCTTGGGGGCAATAAAACATTGAGCTAAAACAAACAGACAAACACTCAATATGACAAATGTAGCAAAACACAATGATCATAGGGAAACTCAATATTGAACAATCAATCATCAATCAACAGAATATCAAAACATCCAAATCAAACAACTTAAATCAATCAATCAAATCAAATCTAAATGGATGATATTCTTTTGAATCATGATTTTATCACTTTAGCTTGAATGTTCAAATGTTGTGTACTTTGATTTTTGATATCATATCTTTGGAGCAACTCAATTATGTATTGAACTAGAGAAGCAAGGAAGGAGTATGATTTTTCTTTGTCTGTTGTCTATGAATTCATCATAATTATTGTATGAATTTTCACGAGAAGTGCTCTACAAAGTATCATGGATGATATTTCAATTCACATAGGAAAGTGGTTAATTCTTCTTCTTTTTTATGCAAGAAATGCTTAGGTCATCTCAGTTTAATTATACTTAGATGCTTGTGTTAACTTGCAATATCAAAAATCATGAAAGAAGTACTCAGGTCATCATGGTCTAAATTATACCATCGATGCTTGTACTCACTTTCAATATTTTAAAGGCTCAATGATGATAAAAGCACGACAAGTCAACTGTTAGGATGACAACCTTTGCATCTTTATATTTGCATGGTTAAAGTAGATTGCATCCATATTATTTTGCATCGATATTTAAGATGTTCCAAGGCTGGAAAATCAATAACATGACAAAATAATCATGTCTCAACTAAATCAGTGTATACATCAGGTCTTGGTACATTAATCAATCCTATACTGGAGAATATCAATCAAATCCAATAAACCACATCGACTGATAATATCCCAATTGGCCTGCATCAAGAGGTGGAATCATGTCCCAAGTATTTGGAAAGTGTTCCCGAGACTGAAGAATTCTAAAATCCTCCTATGATCATAACATATTGCAAATCAGCAAGCTTATCAATATCAATCAACCTATCAATCAATCTATCATTTGATCATCACTTATCATGAGGACAATCATCAACCTATCATTGATCCTTGTCTATCATGAGGTCAATCATCAAGCTATCATTGAACCTCGCCTATCATGAGGTCAATCGTCAATCTATCATTGATCCTCACCTATCACAAGGTCAATCATCATCATCCTATCATTGATCCTCACCTATCATGAGGTCAATCATCATCTTATCATCAAATCAAATAATTGGCTAAAGTGATTATCAATCATCAAACACAAGGAGGCAAAACAGGGCATCAATTTAATCAATTTTGTAGAGTCAATCTTTCTTTTTCGGGAGATAAATCATCATTATCGAAACATCAAAAAAATCATAAAATTCATCAATTTATCTCTCGAGGGGGCATCTATCCATCATCACTTGAAAATTAAAATATGAGGCATATTGAAATTTTTTTGTCAATACTAGCAGCAGTAGCAAAATTTTCTTTGAAGCAATGCGTAAACACATCACTTCAAAGAGGGGAAAAATGTATACACCTAGAAATGGTCTGGATAATCTAATTAATTAAATATGAATTATTAGATTAATTAACCTTAAATTCTTATTTAATTCTTCTAATTCTTCTATTATTTCATCTTAATTAAATAGACAAGTTCACATACTTTGTTTCATTTAATTATTCATTTCTTCCATTTTTAATTTAATAAATAGACTTTTATAGTTTGTTTTATTAAATTTAATATCTTATTTCTTCCTAAATTTGAATAAATCTAAATATTCAAATATATTCATATTTCTACAACTCATCATATTTTACCTACCAAATTAGATATAAAACATCTAATTTAATTCAACTGGCATTCATGGGAAAGTTGTGGAGACAAATTCAAAATAAATTTGTCAATATCCTTCCTCTGATTCTTCCTATCCTCTAGCAAGATGTGTTTCTGGGGAGGAACAATCCCCATGATCAGCTCAGAATTCTTCATCTCTCACCATTCAATCCTCCAAATCAAATCCAAAACTTTGCTTCCCCAGAGACTTGGATTCTTGCTATACCCATAGGGGATTATACATCCTTAGATGGAGCCACTGTTAGAACTATAAAAATCTCACATTTTTACTGGCCTTCACTCACCTACCTCCCATGTAACACCAAAAATTTCCACACCTTAATTTCATAAACTATTGAAATTTGTGTGACAAGATCCATTTCACAATCCATGTTCGCCAATGATCCCATTAATTTGGCCTTTGACACATAAGCATTCCTCTGGTCATCACTAAGAAAGAGCTCTAAAACAACTGATCCATATCAAAAATATCATGTGCAAGTCTTTCCAATCAAAAATTCATAGCCTTTCAATCTAAACATTTTTTGTATATTGGTGAGAGGTGAATCAAGTCACAGTGATCAAAGACTCTGAAGACTACATGTGTGTAGAATCGAGAAGACAATGCCTATTGTTTTACTGATGAATGCTTATCGGCAAGAGTAAGATAGTCAGAGTGAAGTATTCAAATCATGTTGAGCTCACAATTCATGTCGATGGATCCCCCATCGGTAAGAAACATATATTCTTTCGTCGATGAAGAAAGATAATGACTATCAGAGGGACATATACAATCGGAGTAAGTCCCTCTAATCTCTTTGACCGCATGGGTTACACTGATGAAATGGTTTCAGGGAGACTCTCACCAACCTATCCAAATAAATCAAGTGGTAGAATAAAAATGTCAGAGAGACCAAGTTCATTGGTAGATAATTTTATTCTCTTAGGGATAGTTCATGTCAGCCCAATGGTAACATGAAGTAAACACAATTTTTCAGAGGGACTCTGGGCGATGATCAAAATGGTTTTTAGTGATCCATACCACCTTGACATTGAGAATCAAAGGGACATTTTACATCGAAAATACATTCAGTTATGTCTTGGCAATCTATTGTGAATGTATAAAAAAATATGGCACCAAGTTAGATACATAGATCGGCCTAAGACAAGAAAGGTTTCGCCAATGCAATCTTTTGTGTCGTTTAGACATTACGAAATTCAAAAAACCTGTTGCATTCATTCTCAGGAATGGACATTAATCATCGTATGAATGAACATTATGTAAATATTCTCTGATTGAAAGGAGAATGAACAAAAAGGATTTCTAAAATTTGCAGTGGGAAGGATGGGAGGTTAGACATAAGTCAAAGAATTTAGCGTGGCCAGAGATTCACAAGTAAGCTTACGAACTTCTTTATAATTGAAAAACTATAATTCAATTTTTTCACCTTAGAGGATTAAAAATGGAAGGTTTAAGTTCTAAAAAACAAAGATTAGGAAGCAATAGGGCGGTGGTAGTCAATCCAAAAGCAAAAAGCAAAAGACTGAAACAGGGGTGGAATATAAAACAAAAGAATAACAGTTGAACCAAGACCTTATTGACCAATTACATGGATCAAGGCCGAAAGCCAGAAGGTCTACACAACTAAGGGATGATGTAGAGAATTTTGAAGATAAATGTAAACATATTGGAGATGTGTGGACTCCCATTAGAGGATATGAGTTTTTCATGTTCCACTATTGTCGGATAAATAGGTTTGAACCAGTTTACAAACCTGGGAATTTCAATTTTAGGAAACTGGTTGTTCCAAATGTATTTGTGAATGTAGAACTCATGAAACTTATGGCTAAGCATTACAATCCAAACCTCAAAGCTATCTGCAACTTGCAAGGTGAAACCTTCATACATGTGTCCAAGACTGCACTGTGTGAAGTTTTTAACCTAAGTGACACATGTGATGAGCCGCTTGTACATGAGGATTTGGAAAAGGAGTATTGGATAATGGATACAACTTATAAAGGATGGAGACCTTGTTCCACTTGAAGATAATGATGGGCCTCCTTTCCATGTTGATTTTTTTGAACCCTACCTAAAACATACGTATTTCTCAATGTGTCAAGTATTTCAAACTAAAGCCTCTGAAGTCATGTATATAGGGCCAATGGTAATTGTAGCAGATGTACAGTGCCACAATGCAAGGCTCTTTTATTATTCCTCACATAGTTTCAAAGGGATTGACTCAGGGTTAATGGCAATAAAAAATGGATCTCCCACACTACACATCACACATTATTCCATTCTCATTCATATTATATTCTACTATGGAAAGGAGTTAGGGATATGGCTAGATGAATTGAAAATTACACAATCTAATAAGGATGATCAACCACTACTAGTGCAATTGTGGACTACTATTTGGGATTGAATATTTGCCAATTCTAGTAATGTTCATTTTGAGGAATATTTTGTCAAGATATTGTATAAATTTTTCAATCAACCATGTGATTGTTCATTGACTGATGAGTTTAAAATATTTCTAAGGCCCAAATATTTCATTGGGCCTACAACTATTGATCATAATTGGGGTGATCGGTATTGTTATGTTGATTCCACCATGATTAGGGTATATGGTTTTGAGGATACACCTTTCCTTTTACCAAAAACTGTGCCAAATAGGATTGCATATTTCAAAATTGTCAGACAAATGGATTATTCAAATGTTATGAACTTGAGTTCCTATGAGAAACAGGCATTCATGCCAAGTACATTTTACTTTGGAGACTTTAATATGTTGTCAAAGGAAGGGTATGACCTTATTTTATATAAGTTATCTCATTTCAATATGAAGAAGGCTCCACCAAGAAAGGGATTTGATCCCGAGGGATATATTGATTTTTCCATAAAGAAAGAAAAATTGGGTGGATATGTTCATATACCCTATCCACATGATGATGTAATTAGGAACATGGAAGAATGGGAGGCTGAATTGGCCATTAACAACTATAATAAAGAAGTTGAACAAAGGATAAAAGAAATATAAGAAGCAAAGATGTCCTCTAGTGAGGAATCTTTTGATGAGAGAGAACCCCAAGGTCAAACTGACAAAATCTCTAAACTGAGAATGGAGGAGTATCAACCTCCCAATAGAGAACAAGAAGTTGAAGAAGAATCTGATACATATAATAAGAAGTTAGCCTATAAATCTTTTGTTTCTAATGATCGGTCTTTAAGTTATCCTAAATTTAGATAATTCTTGTACAAGCAAAAGGGGAAAGCAATAAGGAAATCTGTCATAGATATCACACCTAGAAATGAAGCCCAATTGTTGAATACTTTGAAATTAGATGTGGAGAATGAGATGAAGGATATGACTCCAGAGAGAGGAAGGAAATTGTTAGAGGAATCTAGTGTAATGATATTCCCTGGTTTAAATTTGAATTATGATCTTGTTTAGTTTTCTGCATAATAATGGTGTTGCACATAAGCTCAGTCTGAAAGTGGTTACAGAAGTATACACTAGATCAAGATACAATCCTGATGAGAACTCTCTCATGATTTTGGCCCTATATCCCCCACACAAGAAATTTGTGACCATTGACACTAAAAAGGCATTTGGCCATGTCATGATGTTGAAAGTAGGAGAAACTAATCTTGTGGCCACGACTGAAATTGGTATTAATGTAGCCAAACTGAATAAAGCACAAATTCAGATGTTGATCAAGGAAAGAGACATGTACAAAATGAAAAATGAAAAGATGCTCAAAGAAATTGATTTTTTGAAAGACATGGTCAAAGGTACACTCAAGGGATCTACTAGATTGCTAACTCAAGGAGAAGGTTCCTAATCAAAGGATAAGAGTGAAGAATCAAATGTGCATTTTTAAGTGATTAAAGCCAAATTTGATGCACTCTCTGTAATATTCCGAAAAAGGCATTCCAACTTGATGGTTTGGATGAACAAGTTCTAGGTTACCCATTCTAATATTTACACTACAATTTAGGAAAATAAGAGAATAAATGATTAAATTCAAGAGAAGAACTGGGAAATACAAAAGAAAAGTACTTCTAACAGTGGGGCCATCATAGCTACTAAGTATATTATGAGGAAACGCAAGGATTACTATAAGGAGCTTCAAGAAGATGTAGAGAAAGTGGTACCTACACTATTCAAATATGATGGAGAGTTGAAAGACCAAAACAAATGGATAAAAGAATGCAGGTTGATATTGCATAGAGCCTTGGAAATAGCCAAGAACAAGGAATCAGCACTGGATGAGGCATGTGAGCATTTGGAGAAAATGGTGATCATGGAGATAGCTGCAAGGAATGCTTCAAAAGATGTTGATACACATTTGGATCAAGATAATTTAAATCACATGACACAAGTTCATTTATGGCTCACTAGAGCTTAATTTTTTATGTTTAATTGTTGTTAAATCTAAAAGACATTTATGAAGAGGTGTGTCCTCTTCAAAATATTGATATATAAGTTGGACATATAATTATTAGATAGCAAGATCGAATAGGGAGAGAATAGGAGATATACAAGAAATACTTTTTAGAATTTTTATCATATAGATTATACTATATGGACCATGATGCACGCATGAAATTTTGGCTCAAATCAATGGAATTTTTTAAAATTTTATGTGGCTCAATATTGGTGTCTATCATTTGTTGATTTAAAGCAATTATCTAGTTGTCTCCACACTACTATTTCTCTACTATTTGAAGTGGTGTATGTTGGCCTCCTAAAATGATTACATACCTAAGCCTTTACATCCATGATTTAGAGATTGTACATCTAACCCGAATAGCTATTCAATCATCATGAAGGTGCATTTAACTTGTCAACCCAGGGACGTGAGCTTGAAATTTGTCGTCACAATATGTTTACTAGGGGCTCAAGTAGTCATTGTACTCTACAACTAAGAAATGCAATACTGAAAGTAAATTTCTTAAAAGAAAATAAAGAAAATTTTGAATATCAACCAACAACTATGCTAAGCTGAAATATAGAGCAAGAATGAAAATTTGAGCCACAAACAGGAGACTACTTTGTTTTCTTTAGCTGTAGGAACAGTCACAGAATGGAATTCTAGTGGTTGCAGGAAATGTCGATGCTAGATTTCTAGGTACTAAACAACAAGTAATGCTAAACTAATGCTAAACTAAGAAGACGGATTACTCACCAAGTGGGCCCCCTTGGATAAGCATCCTCTAAACTAACAAGAACTCAGATTCCCAAACTCATAACTTTATTTTATTCACTATAAATCATGCATACAAAGAGTAATGTATTTGTATTACTAAAACTGGAGAATGAGAGTACAATGTCAAATTGTGCAACCCCCTGAAGAAGGAGCATCAAATCATTATTTATACTACAACTAAACAAGGCAGTCAACTCTACGACTGGGAGGATGCCATTTAGTTAAAACAAGGGAAAGTGGAGTAATGGTGGTTACATATGCATGGAATCTGGTCAGACATGCAAGTCAAGTGCAAATCCAACACAGCAGTAACACCCATTCATGCTTGATCATTAAGGTCCACAACAAGGTGGTTACGTTCAGTTGCATGAAGAATCTTTGATGTCAGTTGCCTTAGACTTGGAGTGATTTCTCAGCTAGACATTATGGTGCATGCCTAGTTGGCGATGTCTTTCTCAACTTCACATATTAAATGTGCATGTCAATGTTAGTACGCATAATAACTGCACATCTATAACCACTCTAAGAAACATTCATTAATCACATGCAAAATCAATATAGATGACCCACATATTATGCCAAATATCATTAAAGCTTGAAGAGATAGGATAGTATCAAATGTCAATGGTTTAAGGGAAACATTATGCCAATACCAACACTTAAGCATTCAAGTCCATGACATCTATGAGAAAATAGACTATAGATTCTACCCAAAACTAGACCAAAAACTAGGCTCATCACTCCACCCAACCTAACATTTTGTTGGTCCTCGAGTAGGGGAAGAGTTGTTCTTCTGCTTAGTCAAAGCTCTAAAATTTGCAACTGAGAGTTGTCCAACATCAGTGGCTACATTACATGAGTCAGGGTCCCAATAGAATCCTCCCAATCTGTCAAACCTATTCCATCTCTGCCTCTTTGTAGCAATGTCATACTGGTAGAATCTAAAATTTGGCATGGGCCACGTGAGCATGGGTGGCTGAAAAGTTAGGGGAACCCAATGTTGTCCCTAAGTGAACCCAATTTGAATATGTCTCTCAATTCTTTTTAATGTTGTAGCATAATTGTGGATGGAATGAGGCCCAACCTATTTCAACTCATCAATCAAACTATTCCATCTCTAGGATAAACATCTCCTCACAGTTTCCTCCTTTGCTATTATTTTTACCTCATAATCAGTGTAAACTACCTCAATCCAAGGCATAATCCTATTGCCATAACTTGGTTTTAGTAGCATTTTATGCCATTCTCTCTAAATATCCCTTGGGTTGCTTGATTCAACTCTAATAGGTAGAGGGAAATCATACTCCAATTGTTTATAAGCACCATGTTATTGTCCCCAACTAATCTCATTTTGCACCCAAGACATGAATTCTCTCAATTGAACATCCCCAACATATAGCACCGGGTTCCACTCATGGTCTTTTGTGACAACATAATTATGTAAATAAAATTCACATAGAAAATTCTTCATTTCAGGTGAGGCAATCCTATAAGCATTGAAAAATTCCATAGGGGTATCAATAGAAGGATTCAAACCTGAGGCAAGCCTTGACATCTTAAAAGAGAGATACTTCTCTTTTAGGAGCAAAGCATAGATCCTCGAAGGATCTCTACATTCCAGAATCTTTGGCACCAAATCTGCCATATCATCTACCCTCTGCTTTAGGGTGGAAATTTCTACATCTTTATCCTCAATCTCTTCATCCTTCTTTTGAATTTCCTCCTTCAACTTCCATTTTTCCTTTTTCCATTCTTCCTCCCTTCTTTTTATTTCTCTCCATAAATTTAAAATTGTTGCATGCACTGTAAAACTAGGAGGATTATGAATGCCTCCCTATTTTTTTGTTGATGGCGGCTCCTCATATGGCACTATTTGCATGGACTCGGGCTATCCAATTATCTCTAGTTATAAGGGTGATGTTTCTTCTTCCTTTTTCTATAGGGACTCTTGTTTTTGTTGTGGTTGCATGAACTCCTACTCCAATTTTGGCTATTGCTACAAGACTTCATGTAGCAAGACCTCTTACTCATGTTGCAGGAAGACCTGATTTTCTTCCAATTCTTCTACAATGTTAGCAAGATCGGCTAGTGTTATTTTTTCTACTCTCCTAAATATGTCTTCTCCTTCAACATTATCTTGCTCCATTGGAGCATCAGGGTCCTCATGTGAGGATTCACCAAGTTTATGGCTTTCCTGTAAAGGCGTACCAATTGCAGGCCTAGCTGGTCTTGATTTGCTAGAAGGTTTCTCACATTTTCCTTTGGCTACAGGATGAACAGTATCAACCTTCCTCTTCTTAGAACTTGACACTTTTCTTTCTACATGTTGTGTTTTAGCCTTCCCTTTTCTCATTTCTACCTCTCTCTATTGTGCCCTATTTTTCATGAGGGTTTCAAGTGGAACTTTATCATAAGAATTCGAGGAAGAGCTTTCTTTTTTTGAGTGCTCTATTTTAGAACTAATTTCTATTGCTTCTTCTGTTGCAAGAGGATTCACACTAGAGCTAGTGCCAAAGGTTGAAGCAATATGAATGGCTTCAGTTGTGCTTACTCTCCTGCTAGACCTATGGGATTGAGGTATATCCCTAGGTGGAAAATGCTCAACATTGAAAAACTCTTCCTGACAATAATTTTGATCAAATTTAACAAACTCTTCCCAGGTCATTTCAGATACATCATGTGGAGATTTTTCAACTAGAAATTTAATCAAGCAATGGTGGGAAATGGAATTATCCCTACCTTTTTGGGTCTTGGCCACCATGATTGAGAGAAGATTTTACAGCACGTTGGGCACATTCATCCTCCTTCCATGCCTCATGTGATTCAAAAGCTTGAAGTGGAAAGAATGCAAATTTGATTGGCGACCCTCACAAGTGATGTATTTAATGACATACATAGCTATCTGCTTCCACAGCTCAGGCAGAGACATTCTCTTTGCACCCTATTTGTCCATGCTTAATGGGGGGTCATTTAGCTCTGTGAATTCAACCCAGGCTAACTTGGCGTCTCCAGAAGTAGGGTAATTTTCACCATCAATAGGTAACCATGTAACCTCTGCAATTCTTTCCTCTATTGCCACAACTTCTAACCCTTTTAATGTGGCTTTTCCTTCTAAAAATGTCTGGGAAAATTCAAGGGCAATGCCTTCATCAAAACCATCCAACTTCAAAAAGTAATATATCCATCCACAGTTTTGAAATTCGGCCAAGCATTGTGCATCCTACAGTAAAATATCATGCACCGTGGGTTCATTTCAAATTAACCCACCTCCCATTGTCTGCAATCAAACAAATGCTCTACAACTTATTTTCCTACATTTCCCCTTCTTTCCTATAGTTCTTGTCTAAAAATCAAATGCACTCCCCTACACTGTCTGCTAAATTTCAAGTGCCAATGTTGACTAAATTTCCTTTCTTTTATTTTTCCTTTTTCCTTGCAACTCAAGATTATGATAGGGTAATAATGGTAAGAAAATGAGTGATAAAGAGAAATTATGATAGGAAAAAATGGTGGCTGCAACAATTGTTACTTCACACATGCAAGCCATCCTTCCACTAAGATTTCAAATCACCTCATTTTTAAATTCCAGCCTAATATGATTTGACACATGGACAACAAGTTCACAAAATATTTACATCTTTTTTCATTCCCCTCCCCCCAACCTAAATTTGGATATGTGTCCACACATGTGAGATGGGAGTGGAAATTGATAGGTAATGATGGCATTTATGTGAATACCTATACTAATGTACAATGATTAAATGAACACACTTAAAAGATGATTAAAGATAGAAATTAATGCACACACACTTGAATATGTGGAAGATTTTCTGAAAAGATCACAAATAAAGTAATGCTCACCTTGTTGGAAAATGAATTGAGTAATAAATGAAGATGAGGTGGAATGAGGTGAGGTGGAACGAAGTGATGGAAGAGAGAGAAAGGTGGTGATGGATGGGTGGAGGGGCGGATGATGAAGAAATGGACTTCCATGTAAGTGAAAGTATTTATTATGAAAAGTATGTACCTCAATTAGGTTGAAGGAGGGACACTAGGTCCACCGCCTTCAGCTCCAAGAAGCTCTGAGTGTTGGGTGAATTGTTGTAGGAACTCTTCTTTAGAAGTTGGCTTATGATATAATCTAAGGTGATGACCATTGACAAGTAATTTGAACTTGACAGGGTTAATAGTGGCAAGCTAAACAACTCCATTAGGAAAGACCTCAACAACTTTGTATGGTCCTAGCCACCTTGTCTACAATTTTCCTACATTGTCCTAGTATCTTGAATCATAGAGAAAGGCCCAATCTCCTAGTTTGAACTTCTTGTCCTTGATAAATTTTTCATGCCACTTGATTCTCTAATTCTCTACTACCTCTGTATGTTGCAGGGTTGCTCTTCTTATCTCATCCAAAGCATTTAGCTACATGATTCTTTCTCTCTATGCTTCAGAAAAGTCCATCCCTAAATCCACTGAAGCTCGTAGAGTTTTATGTTCAAATTCAATTGGCATCATAGTTGTCTTTCCATGCAGCAACTCAAATGGGGTGAAGCCTATAGTTGTTTTCCATGTTATCTTATAGGCCCAAACAGCTTCTGGTAATCTATATTCCCAATCTTTCCTATGGATAGCTATTGTTTTAGTTAGAATGGCTTTAATCTCTCTATTGGTCACCTCAACTTGGCCATTAGCCTGGGGGTGATAAGGAGTAGACTTTTTGTGCCTTATATTGTACTCATTCACTAGTGCTCTAACAAGGGTTGATGTGAATTATGGCCCTTGATCAGCCACTATTTCTCTTGGGACTCTATATCTTGTGAAAATATCCTCATAAAAAAACTCTACAACCTTATTATCTCTTGCATGCTTCATGGCCTTAACTTCTACCCATTTTGTTACATAATCAGTGCATACCAATATATAAGACTTACCATTTGATGGAGGGTCAATTGGTCCCACAAAATCCAATCCCCACTTGTCAAAGGGAGTGATTACTACCTGAGGGAAAAGTGGCATCTCATCATATCTAGTTGGTCTACCCATTCTTTGACATCTGTCACATTTTCTGGTATACCTTCTTGCATCCTTATGGAGTGTTGGTCAGTAATAACCTGTGTTCAAAACCTTCATTTTTGTCCTCTTGGTTGAAAAGTGTCTTCCACATGGTTCATTGTGACATGCATGCAAAATTTCATATGTCTCATCTTCTCTCACACATCTTCTCATGACATGGTTAGGTCCAATGTAAAACAAACATCCAGCAATCCAAGAGAAAGGAAAATATTTTTCAATGAGTGCCCTTTTCTATTTTAGGGAGAAGTGAGAAGAAACTCTACCTGTAACTAAGTAATTGGCTATGTCAGCATACCAGGGTATTTTTACACTAAGAGAGAATAGATGCTCATCAAGGAAAGAGTCATTTATAGGTTGATTGTCATCTGATGTAGTTAGCCTTGAAAGAAAATCTGCAACAACATTAGCCTTCCTTGGCTTATCCACAATGGTTATATCAAACTCCTACATCAACAATAACCATCTTGCCAATCTACTTATGATCAAAGGTTTATTCATGATATATCTAATGGCTGCATGATCAATGTGCATAAAGACTTGGTAGCCCATTATGTAATGTTTGAATTTGTCCAGTGCATAGATTACTGCTAGCATCTCTTTTTCTGTCACTATATAATTGAATTCAAGTCCTTGCAAATTTTTGCTGACAAAGTAAATAGCATTTTTAGTAGCTCCATATTTCTATCCTAAGACCACTCCTATGGCATAATCTGATGCATCAGTGTGTATTTGGAAAGGAAGCTCCCAATTTGGTCCCTTAAGTATAGGAGCATGAATCAAAGTTGCCTTCAAGTCAAAAAATACCTTGTCACAAGCTTCAATCCACTAAAATTCAGCATATTTAGTGAGAAGGGTATACAATGGTGTTGCTACCTTGCTGAAATCCTTGATGAATCACCTATAATATCCTGCATGACCCAAGATACTCCTAACATCCTTCTATTTTGGAGGTATAGACAGATTTGTGATTACCTCAATTTTTGCAAGATCTACTTGAATTCCCTTGTGGGGGATGTAGTGGCCAAGAACTACACCCTCTTGCATCATCAAGAAACACTTTTCACTATTTAAGGACAATTTTTTATCCTCACATCTCTGTAGGACTCTCCTAAAATTCTCCAATGCTTGATTAAAATCAACACCATAAGTGGTGAAGTCATCCATATAAATCTCCATGCAATCATGATAAATTTCTAAGAATATGCTAATGACTACCCTCTGGAAAGTTGTAGGTGCATTGCACAAGCCGAATGGAAGTACCGAATAGGCATAGGTCCCCTATGGACAAGTAAATGTGGTATTCTCCTAGTCTTCTGGTGAAATTTGGATTTGGTTGTAGCCATTGAATCCATCTAGAAAAGAGAATTATTGCTTTCTTGCAAGTGTGTCCAAAACTTGATCAATGAAGGGTAAAGGAAAGTGATCCTTCTTGGTGGCAGCATTAAGTTCTCTAATATCAACACAAACTCTCCATTTTCCTCCTTTCTTGGGCATAATCACTAATGGAGATACCCACTAAGTATCTGAAATGGGGTAGATAAATCCTACATCTAGCAATTTTTGTAGTTCTCCTTTCACAATTTCTCTTAGTGCAAGATTAATCATTCTTTGTGGTTGTCTTACTAGAGTGAATTCATCTCTGATATAAATTTTGTGGGTAAAATAGTCCCTTCATATCATGATAATCTCATGCAAATGCATGCTAATGGGCCCTTAATAGGTTTTCCAACAAAATTTGTTGCTCTTCATTCAATTTACTATTAACATTCAGATATTTTCCCTCTGACACCTGGACTTGTGTGGTTAACTCTATCATGGTTGCTTCATTAATACATGGTACCTTTAGTTCATATAGAAGAAATGTATAGAAAATATATGTTACTACAGGAAGTCTGTCTACAGGAACAGTGGCTACATGAAGAGTGGCTGCAGGAAGAATGTCTACAAGAAGAATGTTTGTAGGAATAGTGGTTGTAGGAAGAGCGGGTAGAAGTGTCCTAACTATAGTAGAAGATAATGCTTCCTCCACTTCATAATGGTTCTGAATGAAATTAGCCAACACTTCATCCTCATCTTGGAGTTGCATGAAATAACTTCTTCCTAGCATAATAAGCTACGCCATAGAATTAACTTCCTCGGCCTCTTCACCAACTTGTGGCCACAAAAAATATTTCTCATCATGAGATGGCTAAGTAGGTGGATAAAGAACACAATTTTTAGTATTCCTTCTATCTGAAATGGTCATGTCACCTGACTGACATGCAATGTATGCATCTGTAGTTTCCAACCAAAGCCTTCTAAGAATGATGGGATACCTACCTAGTGTAGCCTTAGGAGAAATAATCATAAAATTTGTTGGGTATTCCCAGGAGTCTAGAACTACCACAAGATCCTCCACTACACCATCAAGCTTAACACTAGAGCTATCAACAAGCTTTAGGATAGTATAAGTAGTTCTCATACTTGCAATATTTAGTTGCTACAGGATGTCTTTGGTCATCACATTGATTACTGCCCCTAAATCAATCAGAGCATTTTTCACTTGGATCACATTTATGACAACTACCACTACAAGACTGCGTGGGTCAATATACTTGGGAATAGTCACTTTTCCCAGCATGATATCAGCTAGCTAGCCCACCACATGAATTATAGTTGGGTCTCTCTTCTTCCTTCCTGGCTTCTTAAGACAAGCTTCCTTGATAGCTTTTTTCATAGATTGGAACATCCTTTATGGCCTGAAATAGGGGTATCTGAATGCATATATGCTTTAGCTGATCCAAGATGTCAAAATTGGTATCCTCCTTTTCTTCTTTCTTCTTGGAAACTTCCAATCTCTGAGGAAATGGTGGTTCTCACTCAATCTTCTTGACTTGGACTGGTTCAGGATTCTTAGGTGCATTTGCCTGAATGGGATCATTCAGAGGCTCATCCTCCTCTTCCATAGGAAGTTTAGTGATAATTGGCTTGGAAGGGGCTGGTAGAGTAGTTCTTGAATGCAAATGGATGTCACCTACACTCACAGCATATGCAAGGAATTGATTTGAATCAACAGAGTATGTAGGTTGCTATTGTGATTTGTTATTAGGATTGGGTGTGAGTTGAGCTGGTAGCTGAGTTGGTTTAGGTGTATTTAAGCTTGGATTAGTAGGTGGAGGAATTATAGCAGGATGTTGTGGCTGAGAAGGTGGTTGCATGTAACTGGTTGTCTGAGTAGGCCATTATTGTCCTCCTCTCCATTGATTTGTTTGCTGCCAATTTCCTTAAGGTGGTTGCTAGTGTCCTTGAAATTGCTGCCAATTCCCCTGAGGTTACTGCCACTAAGGTGGAGAAATTTTCTAATTAGGCCAAGCATTTGAAGGGTTACTCCAAGATTGTGGTGGATATCCTCCATAACTGGGTGGATATGGGGGCTTCCATTGGTTACTAGATGAATAGGAGTTAAAATATGGCCCAGCATAGGATAGTGGATCTAGTGGCATACCTTGTCTTGAAGCCCAAGGCTACCTTTGTGCAACATAGTAGACTTGGTCTTCTTCAATCTGAATTGGCTTAAACGCGGGTGAAATCTGCTTGCTTTCTAGGTTGGCTACCATCTTACATTTGCAGTCCTTCTTTTGTCTATAGTGAGGACAATACTTTCTCAACATCATCTCTACCTCCTCTTGCTTCTTCTTGGCCTGAAGTGTATCTAGCTAGGTAGCTAGATTGTTGATAATGTCTTTCTTGAAGTCTGCCAGCAAATGAGTGATCTCCATTCTTGAAACTCCACTGGTAGTTGAATTACCCATGGAAGATTGATAAGCTCTCCTTTTCTTTGAAGTTTCCCTAGAGTAATTTTGGCATATTTTCTTGATATCCTCCCAAGGAACTTGAGAGATATCTCCTCCTGCCATGAGGTCCAAAGCATCAATGCAATTGTCATTGATTCCTCTCAAGAAAAATAACTTTTGTGAGTCCTCATTAAGTGCATGGTGTGGGGACTTTTGTAGGAAAAATAGGAACCTTGCAATGTAATCTTCCAGGCTCTCATCTTCCTTCTGTTGCATCCTAAAAATGTCACCTCCTCTCATGTCACTACCACTGCAGTATCCCTTGTACTTCTCAAGGAATTTTGTCATCATGTCTTCCCAAGTGTCCACACTATCTCTTCCTAGGCTCATGAACCATCTTAATATAACCTCTTTCAAGGTGGTGGAAAATAACTTAAGCCTATGGGAATCAGTAGTGTAATCATAACTCTTGCAGAGTATGTCAAGCTCAAATAAGAAGGTATCAGGATCTTCTATCACAAGTCCATAAAACTTGGGGAGTGCTGAGGCAGGAATGTTCTTGATGTTGTCAACTTCATTTTGATGGGAAATGGGGAAAGGAAAAGTTGGTTGGTTTGGTATATTCCTATTTGCATCACTCATGTTTGCTTGATGTGGTCTTAAGACAAAGGGGTTCTCAAGCTAATTTTGATCTTCCGAGGAGACTTCAGAGCTAGTCAGATCAAGATATGCATTAGCAAAGGGGTGTGGATTTTCTTTTTCCTCTTCTTCTAGTAGGTTGTGGTACTCAACTAGCTAGAATGGACAAGGATTGTTAGCAAGAAATCTCCCATAAGCATCCCTTCTCCTTCCTCTATGCATGTGGTATCACTCACTATCAGTCAACTCACACAAATAATTGGTAAAGAATCAAGAGGAGTCATTACTTCCTAAATGAGGATATACTAAGAATAACTTTCAGAAACACTACAACAAGAAAAACTATCAATGACTCCAAAATACTTCCTAGCTTGACACCATCCCCAGCAACAACACCAAAAATGTTGGCCTCCTATAATTATTTCATAACTAAGCCTTTACAGCCATGATTCAAAGACTGAACATCTAACCTGAATAGCTATTCAATCATCATGAAGGTGCATTTAACTTGTCAACAAAGGGACGTGAACTTGAAATGGGTCAGCATAGTATGTGCACTAGGGGCTTAAGTAGTCATTGCACTCTACAGCTAAGAAACACAACACTGAAAGTAAATTGCTTAAAAGAAAATAAAGTAAATGTTGAATATCAACCAACAACTATGCTAAGCTGAAATGTAGAACAAGAATGAAAAATTGAGTGACAAATAGGAGACTACTATGTTTGCTTTTGTTGCAGGAATAGTCACATAATGGAATTCTAGTGGCTGCAGGAACAATCAATGCCATATTTCTAACTAAGTACTAAACAACAAGTAATACTAAACTAATGCTAAACTAAGAAGACAAATTACTCACCAAGTGGGCCCCCTTGGATAAGTATCCTCTAAACTAATAAGAACTCAAATGCTCAAACTCATAACTTTATTTTATTCACTGTACATCATGCATACAAAGAGTAATGTATCTATATTATTGAAACTAGAGAATGAGAGTACAATGTCAAATCATGCAACCCCCTGAAGAAGGAGCATCAAAACATTATTTATACTATAGCTAAACAAGGCAGTCAACTCCATGACTGGGAGGACACCATTTAGGGAAAACATGGTAAAGTGGAGTGATGGTGTTTACGTATGCAAGGAATCTGGTCAGACATGCAAGTCAACCGCAGATCCAACAAAACAGTAACACCCATGCATGCTCGATCATTAAGGTCCATAACAAGGCGGTTACATTCAAATGCATGAAGAATCTTTGTTTCCAGTTGCCTTTGACTTGGAGCAATTTCTCAGTTGGACGTTATGGTGCATGCCCAGCTAGTAGTGTCATTCTCAACTTGGCATATTAAATCTACATGTCAAGGTTATTACGCATAATAACTACACATCTATAACCACTCTAAGAAACATTCATTAATCACATGCAAAATCAATATAAATGACCCACATATTATGCCAAAAATCATTAAAGCTTGCAGAGATAGGACAATATCAAATGTCAATGGTTTGAGGGAAACATTATGCCAATACCAACACTTAAGCATTAAATTCCATGACATCTATGAGTAAATAGACTATAGATTCTACCCAAAACTAGACCAAAAACTAGGCTCATCAGTGTATCCAAGTTGATATTTCAATTTCATCAAAACACATTTGCTATTATTGTGTAGTCAAGTTAATTGGTTTCTATCAAAGAATTAAAATCCTTTTAATTGATTACAATAACTTGGGAGTAACACTTGGATCAATAAGAAGAGTTAATTAATTGATAAGGTTGTCATACTTTCTCCACATTGATGTTATCTTATTATTAAAATTGAGGATAAACTTATTTGTCAATACACATTTGTTGTCATTGTGTGATTCTGTTAATTGGTTCCTTCAAGGAAGGATTAAAATCCTTTCAATAAATCATAGTAACCTACTAGGATCAATTGGATCAATAAGAAGAGTCTGTCAATCACATTCTTGCACGTTTATACAAGGTATAAACAAACTTAAGTGTCAAATAATCATAATTATAACCAACACTAGCCACTTGTTATTGAAATTCATCGAATCTACCTACCCAATAGAACACTAGTCCCCCTCATTCATACATTACTTATCCACTTTCATATTATAAATTCCCAATTATCACATTAGAAGTAAAGTAAATATCGACCCTCCATCTATTTCACACTTTATGCCACTATGGATAGATTCATAAATTCAATTAAGTCATACAATTCTAAGTCTACTTTAGCTATCAAGGTCTACCCACCTAGGTTTAGCAGAGCCTGAAGTGTAGGGATTCATCAACCATCTAGGTTAACTCCATTTATTGGTTCAAAAATGTTGCAAGTCTAATCATAGAGCCTGACATCCTCTTAGGATTTGTAACCTGCATTTCTGAGATCCAACATATGGTAGGTTATGCCCCCTCGAGAGGGAAGATGGGGAAGAAAAGGGACCCCAAGTGACTTCTCGATATGAAGAAATAGAGGGAACCATGTGATAGAGCATGAAAATCCATGGAGAATGGCTTTTGAAAGGAGGAAAACGGACATACAGGGTGCAAATGGCAGCCCATGGAAGAAAAGGGGAAAATGAATTAAAAAATTTAATTAAAGGGTAAAAATTACCCAAAAATTAAAAAGCTAAATAGAGTCAAAAATGAAAATTATGAATATTAAATTTGAAAATTCCCTATTCACCTAATTTTCATTTGCACACTTGTCATCATGCGATTGAATGAAAGAGAGAGAGAGAGAGTGATTGTGACTACTGATAGGATGAGTGACGTGGAGGGTGATGACAAGATAATCCACTGAGGAGAGGAGGTGTAGGCCTTCTACTACAAGTGAGTGGTACCCCACCAGGTAGGATTCATCCTGACTTTGTGATTTCATTTGAATTTTAAGTACATGTTTAATTTCTGGGTGGGTGGCTAGGTCGTACGAGGTCGCCACAGAAGGGTGGATTTTCACTTATGACTAAGCGCATTCACCCATCAGGAAAAGTGGAAATAGAATGGGTGGACACATATACCACAAGGTTAGATGTGCAGGGAGAGGGGAAATTATGAAATCTCCTCTCTAAAAAGAGTGAACCTACATAAGCAGGGGCGATTGTGCTCAGGGGAAAGGCAACTACAAAATCGCCTATCGAGAAAAAGGATGAACGTGATCCCACCAAAGAGGGGAATAGGTGGTTGTGAATCTTCCCAAAAGGGGAATAGGTAGATGCAAATCCACCCCTTGGGAAGAAAGGAAAATTTGAATTTGCCACTTGGATGGAAAAAGCACAGGGGTGAGTGCACACTCGCCCATGAGGGAAAAGGGGCGAACACAATTTTTCCTCTGAGGATAAGAAGGGTGAATGCACAAGCTAGATAGGTGAATGTGCTAGAAAAGGGAATAGGTGAACCTGCCTTACACAGAGGTAGGGATGAAAAATACTAAAGATAGCAATGTAGCGTTAGAAAGTCTGATATAATGGCTGGCATGGATGCATAGTTTCAAGACTCTAAGGACATGGGAGAGGCACTTAGCCATTCTAGAGGTGACTCTAGAGGTAATGACCCAGGAGGACCATGCGGCACTAGACTGGGAGGGATTACTCCACATGTTGGGATATCACAACACCCAAGTTCATAAACTATTACTAATAGCATTAATGGAGCGATAGAGCTCTAAGACTTCAACCTTCCATCTGTCAACAAGGGAGATGATAGTGACCTTAGAGGATGTGTGGTAGATCCTTAGACTGTCGATCCGAGGACACCTAATCAGTGTAGTACCATAGCAATCAATGGAGATGAGTCTATGAGCAATATTTGAACTGGTCGACCTTCCCATCCGAGGGAAGCAGTTAGATATTGACACATGCTTTGGGATAGGGATAGCAACATTACCTTTGTACCTATGTGGACTCATTAGCGAGATCATCCTTCCTGATAGGAGTGGTTGATTTTTTAACCTCAAGATGATTAAGGTTGTTAGGCACATTGTTGAGAGGAGAGAGGATGTCTTTGCATGGGGGCATGTGTATTAGTGCAGCTATATTGCAATATGTATGTTATATGTTACAGGCGAGTCCTTAGCATCACTCATGTCACACTGCTTCAGGTATGGGCCTGGGAGCATATTCGAGTGGCACGGCCATATATTCTGATTGTTAGAGCCAAGGATGAGACTCTTCCAATGGCATATTTGTGGGGATCAGAGTATGGATGGAGTCTGCACTACCAGGAGGTAGAGAGCTTGGAGGAGTGGCAGTAGAGGATTGATGGATTGGAAGATGGAGACATCACTTGGAATCCATATATGGGATGACATTTTTTGAGTTAGTAGGATGATGGCAGATGATGGAGGGGTTATCTATGTTCCTGATGCTATTTGATAGGCTGAGATCCATTTATTATAGAGCTACACAGGCTTGACATGGTTACCCATTAGTATAGACAGCAACAAGACATCCCCATAGGGCCGCAAATGTTTAGACAGATCAGCAAGGAGTCCAAGGCCATATGGGTAGAGAAGATTACATCTAAGTATTCTTGTTAGATGTGGAAGGTATTCTCGATCACTATATGGCCATGGAGGGGAGGACTAGAAGATGCAGGCACTACAGTGTGATACTCAGCATGGTGGGACCAAAACAGGCCTGGGAAGATCTCCACAGTGGACCCTATCGTATTGGCTATAGGATTTGGTCAGGAGGATGAATAGGAGCAGTCAAGACCATGGAGGAGGAGGGCTAGAAAATGGAGGGGAGAGGGGGATGTGGAGATGTAATAGGTAGGGAGAGAGGAGGATGTGATGGATGTGGATGCCCCGATAGTGGACCCATTGGCCATGGTGCTATATGTGCCACCACCACTACAGGACCCAACAGTATTATTGAAAAGAGCCCTAGAAAGGCTACAGAGTGCAAAGTATAGATTGCAAGAGACAGAGGCTGACAAGGATAGACTGTAGAAAAAGGTGGGGAGACTACAGGCTGAGATGTAGCAACTTCAAGATATAGCATAGGTCGCACAACAAGATGGAGATAGAGCTTTTAAGGGGCTTGCAGATGAGTCAGGGAGTCAATTATTAGAGATGCAGATTGAGAGAGATGATGTGAGGAGATAGCTAGAGGAGGCTTGGGGAGATAGGGATGAGGCTTGGGGGAGAGCAGAGTGTGCGAAGGTGGCTTTTGGAGAGGCGAGAGCATTATTGGAGAGAGAAGAAGTAGTTAAGGGCCAAGTGTGGACTCCACAGGGTGAAAGAGATGAGGTTGTGAGGAGGATGGGGTAGTTAGAGGCACAAGTGGAGTAGATGAGATTAGCATAGGAGGCCTAGGAGTAGGAGAGGTAGAGGATCATGCAACAAAGAGACAAGTATCACCTAGAGAGGGAGGTGAAAAGGGCACAAGTAGCAAGAGAGGTAGATTCCAAGACGGAGGCTAGATATTGGATGAATGCATATTTTAGGGAGGTGCCTAATCCAGCATGGAGAGTACCACCATATGTCACAAAAACTCTACAAAGGCCAAAACCCTCACATTTAGGTGCCACCCACACCCGCGGATACAATGATTATTGCAAGACTCCTCCTCACAGCTGAGGACTAGGGTCAGACTCCCCATAGAGATCAAATGCAAGGAGCAACAAGTAGAGAGAGTGGAGACAGGGTTCCCATTTTTTATAGGTGCAAGGTGGATGTTTGATATGATAGAGACTACATATTCTTTGGCATAGATTGAGTAGATTGACTCATCCATTCATTCATTCTTTATTCTTTATTCTTTATTGATTCGGGAATCCATGATGTGTCAAATGTAGTCATCTATATTTCATTAGAGCTCTGCACTTGTACTATTATTTGATGGACTTTCATAGATGTTTATGGATCTTCATGGACTCTTATGATGGTTTTTATTTTGGACTATGATGGACTTTGATAGACATTATATTTTTTTATACATATATATATATATATATATACTATGCAATGGACATTGATGCAATATGGATTATTCCTCTGTGATGTTGTGGATGTTTATTATGCTCATGTGTATGATTATTTTTTTATTTTTTTTTTAAGACTGCAGGAATCGGGTAGCACGACCCTATAAACTGTGTAAACTTTTTAACGTGACCGGCGGCGCTGGCGCGACACGCCCTCCGGTACCACGGGACGAGGGGAGACTAGAACTCGTGACCAGCAGAGCCGCAACGGAATTACTTAGCCAACCGAGCTAGGGCCCCCGCCCCTCATGTGTATGATTATGATTATGATGTATGCATGTTATTATAATGGTTTATGCTTATATCTATGTGAAAGATATGGATTATATGCATTATTTCTAACATTTTTGGATGTAGGATGTAATGTGACATGGTTTATGATTTGGTGTATGCTATGGACATGATACTAATGGTGCATGATGCAGGTGGCCATATTAGTGTGATTTGTGATACATATGCATATGGGATATGATATGAGTATTGATTATGGTATATATGATTGCATTGTAATGATTAATTATGTATGTATGATGTGATATGAAAATATGTAATGGATGCAATATGCATATGTGATGTGTGTAATGAAAGATAAATGCAATGTAATGCAATGAATGTAAGGAAATGGACTAATATGTTTAGAATAACAACTCTAAACAACTTAAAATGATAATGAAAATGGACTTAAGATGCTTAGAATAATAAAACTATATTAATCTAAACAACTTAAGATGACAATGAAAATGATAATGCAATGAAATGAAATGAAATGGAATGAACTTAAGATGCTTAGACTAACAAAATCTATATTAATCTAAACAACTTAAGATGATAATGAAAATGATAATGTAATGGAATGAAATGAACTTAAGATACTTAGACTAACAAACTAATATTACTCTAAACAACTTAAGATGATAATGAAAATGACAATGTAATGGAATGAAATGAACTTAAGATGCTTAGAATAATAAATCTATATTAATCTAAACAACTTAAGATGACAATGCAATGAAATGATAATGTAATGAAATGAAACAAACTTAAGATGCTTAGACTAACAGATCTATATTAATCTAAACAACTTAAGGTGACAATGAAAATGATAATGCAATGGAATGAAAATAAGAATGAGATGAAAAAATAAACTGAATGGTAGTAATGAAGATGTAATGAAATGATGTAAAATGCAATAATGAAATGGATCAATGTCATATTCAATGAAATAAAATGGCCCTAGATGATAGTTTATGGGAAAGGTCA
This sequence comes from Sequoia sempervirens, assembly GCA_007258455.2. Lineage (NCBI taxonomy): Eukaryota > Viridiplantae > Streptophyta > Pinopsida > Cupressales > Cupressaceae > Sequoia > Sequoia sempervirens. Next base: position 318,686,112 of record VDFB02000017.1, read on the forward strand.
TTGATGTCACAACTTGCATCATTTAATTAATTCTTTTATCAAACCAGGTGTGTCTCAAAGCAATATACGATAAGGATAGTTGTCACGGATTCTTTTAGGGGGTTTTCACTGTAAACAGTGACTTTAGGTATCATTTTGCCTACTTTAGGAGATTTCAGGAGCTAAACTGTAGTGACTAATTCCTAATATTTAAATCTACTTTAACTTCTAAATTAAAATTCTATTGACTTAATTTTGACTTTATTGACTTTGATTTAGACCAATTCATGGAGATAATTAATGATTACTTTAATCCTTAATCTAAAACATAGAATTCCAAATTAATTCTATTTTTCTTTAAAATAAATCCATAATTTAATTACTGGAAAGTAAATGCTAATTTAAGAGCAAGAATAAATTGCAGGAAAATGATGATTATTCTAAAAAGCATAAAGACTAATCTCCATGAATAGATTCTGAACAGACTTCAACTCCATCTTTCCATAAATTCCTAACATTGTTTTAATGAAGCTTAACAAACAAATATTAATTCTAACTGATTTGAACGGCATCTAAACCTAATTTATATAAGAAACTTGTTCAACAATTCTAATGGTTCAATTCAACATTTCTAATAAAAAAATATAAACATTTTAACTATTTGATCTTAACCACAATAAACTAAAACTTTGAAACGTAACTGTAAATAGAAGTGATTATCCAATCTTAACATTTATTAAGATAGAAGATGATTTTAATGATAGAACAATTCAAAATCAATTTCTACTATAGATTTAATGAATCAGAAAATAACAGCACTTAACAAAAATACCATAAGATCGTTCCAAAGGTTGAGTGGGCCCTGCTATTCCTCATGTAAGATCCTTCAACACGGTGAATTAATCAACTTCTTGCTTCCTTTCTCATTGATTAAAAGTAGAACACAAAACAAAGTATTGCTTGTGATTATAGAAAATCTAATTACAAATTATCTAACTCCTAACTAAGACTGAAATGTGGATATTTATAAAATATCCTTATTAGCTTCTAACATGGAGTTAACTACCAAAACTTAAGGCAACCATCTACATAATACAAAATGAAACTAAAAATAGAATTGAAGTTGACTATGGAGGACTATGCCAGAACTACACCAGATTGGCACTGGAAGTAAAAGTTCCTCAACCGACTATGAAGAAGTCGATTCAAATTTTGAGTGACTCATCATCCAGCAGGGCCTATCTATGGTGTAGTCATTCCTTATGATTAGATAGAGAGTTTAACTGTCTCATCAATCTTTAAGATACCCTATTAAAAACCCTTATGAAAAGGACAACAATCATGGCAATAAAGATTAATGCAGCATAATCATCTCATCCAAATAAATCATAAAGCAACGCATTTAACATAATCTATCACTTCCAAAATATCTGCTAATTTAGTTAAACATAAAGTAAAATAAGCAAATATGTTAATCTATTGTCTACCGCTAGTTATGTCAATTAACAATAAAAACAAGTCTTTTAAAACATAAAATGCCTTAAATGAAATTATTTTAATCTCCCATCATTTTCTCCCCAACTTTCTTTGGACCATGCACTCATGGTTCATCATCTAGAATTATGGTGTTCTCTCTCTCTCTATTTAGTGCCTCCATCCAAATGCAACAGTCAAAAACACCCTCTCTAATCTAGTATTAATTGCATAGCCATAGTTTCCTCTTAAGCTCTCAAACCACATCCTCATTATTGGAGCTGGTACATTTTTCGTTTCCTTTAGCTTTGGTGTTGGCATTATAATAATTGGCATTTTGAATCTCATGCCTATCCAAAATTATTTTTGTTGTTGGATTAGAGTGATGACATGTTCAACTCTAACTAAACTCCAACTAATATTATTCAGACTAATTGGCTCCCTTCTAACTAATTCTGGAATAAGCTAGTACCTTTCTTCACAAGACCATAGTGCTAATGGCAGGATTGTTTCTTCCACATTCTGGAATGATGAAATGCTATCAAATAGATTTGAGACATAGAGGGGATTAACATCATTTAACCTGACAACTGATCTTACAGCTTTGATAGATAATTCAGCATGGGGCTTTTCAAGTCTCATTGGAAATCCATATTTTCTTTGAGCTTCTTTGTACTTATTCATTCTATTTGACCAATCCACCTGGTTTTTTCATTAAAGAAACAAATGACCTAATATGAAGCTCACCAACATATATATTCAACATTGTGTCATCATTATCCCCCATTAAAAACCCATGTTGGTAGAACTCACACATTAGATTCTCAATGTCAGGGTGATTGTTAAAGTAATCTTTAAGGAAATCATGATCTTCATTGTAATCCAAACTCCTTCCCAGAATTAACTGATTTATTTTCCATTCTAAAAAATTTTCTCTAAGAAACAAAGAATATGTTACAGCCGGTCTTCTCATGGAAAGCATGGTGGAACTGATTTCTTGCACCCGTTCAAGTCTTCTCTCAATCTCATTCTTTTCTTTTTCTAAATTTTGTATTTGCTCTTTTAACACTTTTTTTTCCTCCTTATATTTGAAAACTGCCAAAGAATGGTATCAAGGCTGAACTAGAGTTGGTTGCATAGGAGGAGTTGAAGGAATATGAGGAATTATGGAGGGTAATGCAAGCCTGCATTGAGAAGTAGAGGAAGTAGAGGCTTCTTGTGCATAGAACCGCATGGATTGCTGCTTTAATTCTTCTTCTTTCTATTGCAACTCTTCCTTCAATTTTAAAACTTCCTCAGCACTTACTAATTCTTGCATATTGGCTTGTTGAAAAGCATCCTTTGTTTTACTTAACTGTTCTTTAATCCTTGCCTCATTTTGCTCAACTTTCCTTTCCATTGCTTGATTCTTGCAGACTAATTATTGCAATTCTTCTTCTTTTCTTCTTAATTTTTCTTCAAAGAATTGCACATTTCTTCTTTCCTATCCTAATTCGGCCTCTAAGCGGGACATTTTCATTGTTCTCGGCAATTCCTCGGTTTCTAATTCTTCTTCATTCAATTCTTCTTGAGGTCCCTCTTCTTCAATTAAAGGCTCTTTCCCTTTCCTCATCTAATGTTGTGGGGAAGGTATAGGGGATTTCATAGTCTCTTCCTGTTCAAATTCTTCAAAGGCCTCTTGCTCTTTAGATTGTGCACCAAACTCTTCAGCAGAGTCATAGACTTCAAAAATAGGGTTATCTTTAGGAGTCGACATTGGGTTTTCAGTGGGGCCTTGAGGTCTCTCAAGAGATTATATAGGGGTATGGGTATCTTCATGTTAAGGGGATTTAACAGGGCTTCCAGAAATAGGGGTTTGACTTATAGGTGCCTCTTCAGGAGTGGACACTATAGTTTTAGTAGGTCTAGGGTTTTCCTCTTGGACTTCTTGTCTCCTTATTTTTGACCTAGTATGGGTTACCCTAGATATCTCTGGCAATTTTCTTTTTCCCCTTTTCTTGGAAGATTCTCCTTCCTCCATTTTTGTATTTTTGGTTGAGGGTCCCCTTGTGGGTCTCCCTTTTTGCTTTCCTATAGGCGTGGACGAAAATTCTAACCATGCCTGCTTTCCAGTTTCTTTCTTTAAGAAATGGTATTTAATTATCAAATGTATCAACCCCCGGTATTTCATAGAAGATTCCCCACTAGCTTTTACTCTCAAAATCATGGAAAAAAATTGCTGAAATAAGAATGCTAGCAAATTTATCCTAGCTGAAGGTTTTGTCTTACCATACCTTAAATGTATTAAAAGTTGCATTCTTGGACCCAGTATTGTACCATACTTCCCATCGTAGGTGAATAACTTCATAAGCCAAGTCGCAGTAGTCCTCCATGGCTCGTCCAAACTATTATGAGTTATGCCACACTGGTCTCCTTTGTGCATTTGTATCTCTGGCTTTCTTTCTGGCTCTTGGTGAAATGCAGCCACCAATTTCTCAAACTTAACTCGGCCTTTGTTAACCAGTTTTCCTTCATTCTAAATTTCAAAAATTTCACTTATAATTTCTGGTGTGACTTCTATTACTTCTCCCCTTACCCTAGTGACATTTACGTTGAAATTTGTCATAAATTCCCTAACCATTTTTGGTTGGAAGCCTTCATACTGCATCTCAAAATTTAGCCACCCAGCTTCTTCAAACAATCTTCTGGTCTCTGAATCAAGATTGAAGTTCTCTAGTTCAGAATTTCTCTTATTCCCCATCTTTCTCTATCAAAAATGGTGGACTTCATTGGTAGACTTTAACTGGCAGTCTAAATTACTTACCAAAAAGGTGTGGAATAATTTTTTCCTTGATTTGGGAGAAGCCAATTTTGAAAATGACATAACATGCCATAATAGCTTGCATTTAATTCCTTACTGCTCCGAACAATTCACACGCCACAACTTGAAACTTGCAATTCAATTTGCAAGGTTCGCGATATTCATTACACATGTCATCATGTACTTGGGGGAATTTTGAAAAGACAACTGAATCATGAAGAGATATGTTGTCCTCGACTAACATCATCCATGTCACATCATTCCTTATTCTGACAATCTGCCACTTTTTGAAATGATTAAAAGTGGAATTATTATTATCATTTAATTAACATTGTGGTGGAGATGTCTAGATTCATAAATATTTACCTATTTTAAATTAGTCTAACTAATTTAGAAAATAATTTTGAAAACAATATTCACATTAAATGCACACCTTAATTTATTTTGAGTCTTTGATTTCTTTAGGAGCCTTCAGGAGTTCATCGGGAGTCTTCAGGAGCTCTCAGGAGCTTATAATTTCAAGAGTCTTTAGGAGCTTTCAAGCAAAGATGGAGTCTTCAAAGTCTTCAATCTTCAAGATCTTCAGGAGCCTTCAAGAGCTTTTGAGGGGTTCTTCAGGAGCCTTCAGGAGCTTGCAGAAGTTAACTTAGATAGACTGTCATTTCTGGTTTTTAGTCATCAATTTTTTTTTCTTTTTTCTTTTTTTCTCTTGAAAGAAAATCGCCATTTGTTGGTTTTCAATTTACTTCCATTTTCTCAAGGTAAACTGCCAATTGTTGGTTTTCAATTTACCTTGTTTATTTGTGCCTTCTTCAAAGGTTCAAATATCTTCTCTCATGGAAGAGATATCTTCCATGAGAAAATGTTCAATTTTGTGTTGCACTTCATCCAAAAAATTCCTCCTTTGTTGTTGGCTTATGGTAAGTTTTCAGTCGATGACCATTAACTAACATGACTCTTTTCTCCCCATCAATCAAAACTAACTGGACAACTCCATTCTCAAACACTTATTGTATCTCATAAGGTCCCAGCCATCTGGTATGGAATTTTCCTTTAAACTCTTCAAATCTGGAGTCAAATAATAGCGCCCAATCTCCCTCTCTGAACTATTTGGACACAATATGTTTATCGTGCCATTTCTTCCTTTTCTTTTGAATCACTTATGTATGTTGAAGTGCCTCCATTCTCATTTCATCAAGTTTATTAAGCTGCAAAATTCTGCTTTTCTCTACTTCTGGCAGGTCAATTCCAACTTCTATTGTTGTCTTCAATGTTTTCAACTCAAATTCAATTGGCATGACTGGTTTCTTTCCATACACAAGTTCACATGGAGAGAACCCAGTTGTTGTTTTCCACATGGTGTTACAGGCCCAGACTACTTCATCTAGCCTATCTAACCAATCTATTTTCTTCAAAGAAACTATTTTTGTTAGAATATTCTCCAATTATCTATTTGTGACCTCTACTTGTCCATTCACCTGTGGGTGATAAGGTGAATATTTTTGGTGAGTTATTTGGTACCTCTATAAAAATGCTTCCATCATTGCTGACACAAATTGTGGTCCTTGATCTGAAACAATTTCTCTAGGTGCACCAAACCATTGGAGAATTTTCTTGTACAGAAAGTTTGCAACATTATCTTCTTTTGTTTTTGGTAGTTCCTTCACCTCAACCCATTTTTTTGCATAATTGGTACAAACAAGGATATATCTCTGACCCTTAGAAGGTGGATCTATTGGTCCCACAAAGTTGATGCCCCACTTTTCAAATGGTTCAAGGGCTATTTGTGGCTGCATCGACATCTCCACGGCTGTTGTAGGCTTCCCCATTCTTTGGCACTCATCACAGTGTCTAACAAAGAATGTTGCATCTTTTTTCATTGTTGGCCAAAAGTAGTCAAGCCCCAATATTTTGTGAACTGTTCTTACAACTAAAAAGTATCCTCCTTCAGGTTCATGTGGCAAGCATGCACTACATCATAAACTTCCAATTTTGTTACACATCTGTGTAAAACATGGTCAGGACATAATTTAAATAGAAGACCATTAATCCATTCAAATCTGGAATTTTCACGGATTAACCTCTTTTTTTGCTTCTTACTAAATTGACTTGGACATTTTCTTGTAACAAGGTAATTTTCCAAATCAGCAAACCATGGTGGATGAACTGATATAGCAAATAAGTATTCATCTAGAAATGCATCATCCACTGGTTCTTGATTATCCTATAAAACAATTCTAGAAAGAAATTCAGCAACAACATTGTCCTTTCCAGGCTTATCAACGATAGTCACATCAAATTCTTGCAATAAAAGTAACAATCTGATAATGCATCCACCTACCACTGCTTTATTCATTAGATATCTGATTGCAGCATGGTTTGTATGTACATAGATTTTATAGCTTGTAATCTAATGTTTAAATTTATTTATTGCATATACCACAGCTAAAAATTCCTTTCCATTGTTGTGTAGTTTCTTTCAGCGGGATTTAAGTTTTTGCTAACATAGTCAATCGCATATATGGCATCATTTTCATCTTTTTGTCCTAAAACTGCACCAATGGCCAAATTAGATGCGTCTACATGTATGTGAAAAGGATCTCCCCAAACTGGTCCTTTGATAATGGGTGAAGTTGTTAGAGCTATCTTAATTGTTTCAAAGGATTTATGACAATCCTCTGTCCATACAAATTCTTCTTTTTTGAGCAGGGTGAATAGTGATGATGCTATTTTACTAAATCCTTCTATAAATCTTCTGTAATACCCTACATGCCCAAGAAAACCTCTTACTCTAGTTTGGTTCTTTGGGATTTCAATGTTTTGTATGATCTCAACTTTCTTGGGATCAACCTTTATCCCCTCTTTTGAGATATGGTGTCACAGAACAATTCCCTCTGTCATCATAATGGAACTTTTCTCATGATTGAGTGATAACCTATTATCTTTGCAATGTTGTAAAACCTTTTCTAGGTCTTCTAATGCTTCATCATATGTTTTAGCATGGATTGTAAATTCATCCATATAGATTTCTACACATGAAATGGTGAAATCTGCAAATATTGCAAGTACCGCTCTTTGAAATGTCACAGGTGCATTGCATAGTCCAAATGGTAAGACTGTACATGTATACATACCACAAGGTCAAGTAAAGGTAGTTTTGTCTTGATCTTCAGGTGCTACTTGGATTTGGTTATATCCACTAAAGCCATCAAGAAATGAGAAGTAGTTGTTGCCTACTAGATTGTCTAGTACCTGGTCAATAAATGGAAATGGGAAATGGTCTTTTTTAGTAGCCTTGTTCAATTCTCTATAGTCTATGCAAACTCACCATTTTCCATTTTTCTTTTGAAATATAACCAGTGGAGAGACCAACTAACTATCAAATATTGGGTATATGAATCCCATGTTAAGCAGCTTCTCAATTTCTTTTTTCACAATGTCATGAAGAACAGGATTAATTCACCTTTTTCCTTGTCTTATTGGTCTGACATCTTTTGTGTAGATGTGATGACTACAAATTGAAGGATGGATACCTCTCATATCAGTATATTCCCAAGAAAATGTTGTGGTGTGTTTTTCTATATTTTCTTTCAATTTTTACTCTTGTGTTGGGGATAAGGCTGAATTGATATTAAGGGGTTTATCTCCTGCTACTATAATCTCCTTTATGTCCATTTTAGAATTTACTGATTCTTCAACAAGAGTATTCAAAGGACAACAATTTTGTTCATGTAATGTTGTTTGATAATTATCTTGCTCACTTTATGAAGTTATCTCTTGTTCTTCACATTCTTGGATATGTTCGCTTATGGTTACCATTGCTAATTCCACAATCCCATCACCTTCTGAATCTAAATCCTCATCCACCTAGAGTTGAGTGTTTTTTTTAAGTGATGGTTGTGCAGGTGGATAAAGTGAAAATTCTTTTTGTTTTTGTCCATTAGTGATTATCATGCTTCCTGATCTATAGTCCATTAAGGCTACAGTGGTAACAAACCATGGTCTGCCTAATATGATTAGGTATCCAAAATCTTTCCTTCTAGCTTTGAGAACCAAAAATTCAATTGGGTAATCCCATGTATCAATTGTGACCATGATTTCTCCTATAATACCTTTTGGTTTTGTATTTGATTGATCAGCCAACTGCAGAATAGTTGTCGTTGGCTGAATTGTTGTCATTCCTAGCTTTTCGACTGTATCAAATGTAATGGCATTTATGGAAGCTCCTAATTCAATCAAGACATTTGAATTTCAATTCCATTTATACTCAGTGTTATGACAGGGCTACCAGGATCATTATATTTTTGTGGAAGCATTCTTCCTTATAACACATTAGTAAGTTTAGTCCCTACTTGAATTGTTGAAGTCATTTTCTTTTTCCTTCCTGGTGTCTTCATGCAAAGTGATTTTACTAACTAATTGGTCTCTGGTATATCCTTGATTTCCTGTAACAGAGGTATCTCTATGTTAATCTTTTTCAACTCTCTAAGAAGTTGTGAATTGATTACATTCATGTAGGGAGGGGAAGAGGTTTGAGGAATAGTTTTCTCTTTGTGCAATCTCTCGGGATAGGGAGCTTGTTCGACATTTTTTTCTTCTTCCAACACTTGTTCTTTGTTTTCTTCCTCTCTTTCTAGAATTGTCTTGGTTGGTGCATTTTGCACATTTTGACTTCGCAGTTGAATGCCATTAACATCTACCACATTTACATTTGGGTTGTTTGTATCAGTTCAAGCATTTTTTAGATTGGAAATTAGTTGAGCTGGCATTTGGGGTTGATTCATTTGATCATTAGAAGCATTAGGGGCATTAAGGGTTGGAGATGTTTGTACCCATGGTCATTTTTGTCCCTGATTCTACCATGGTTGGAATTGGTTTTGATTCTACTGCCATGACGATTGATTTGTTTTCCATTGTGGTTGCTAGTTAGACTGCCACTAGGATTGGTTCCATTGGGGATTCATCCACTCTGGTTGCCCCCAATATGTAGGTTGGGGTTGTGGCTGATATTGTGGGGTCCACTAATTTTGGTTTTGCCATGGATTTTGATTCCAGTTTGATTGTGAACCATATTTTCTTGGATTTGTGTTATACCCTTGGTTCTAAGGTCTTTGGAAAACATAATTGAGCTCTTCCTCGATTACTGGTGGTTTCTTGATATTGTTCTTTATTCCTACCAAAAGATTGCAAGAACTAGTCGGGTGTGTTTTTTCACAAATCTCACAAATTTCAACCTGATTTAATGGGCATTCCCTCAAAAGGTGTTTTCCCCTACATTTGGAACAATAAATTGACAAAGGTTCAGTGTTCCTCTTTTCTCCTTGCATGTTAATATGTAGTAGTAGATTAGTCTTCATGTTCGCCAATTCTTCCATTACTTTGGATACATCAGTGGTGTGAGTCTTGTTCCTCCTAGAGTTTCGAGTCCCCACTCTAGTTCTAGAGTAGTTTCTAGAGATCTCCATAATTTCATCCAAGGAAAGCTTGTTAATGTATCCCTTTCCCACCAGGTTCAAGGATTCTCTAGACTCATCTTCAATCCCTCTCAGGAAATTTTTTTTTTTTATTTCGTCATCCAGCCCATTAGTTCACCTTTGATGTACAAATTGAAATCTATCAGCATAGTCTTCTAGACTTTTATCTTCTAATTGCTTTATGTGAAATAGTTCTTTCTTTCTATCTCTCACTCGACAGTAATCCTAGTATTTTTCCAAGAATTCAGTCTCCATCTATTGCCAAGTGCTAATCGTTCTTGACCCTAAACCCATAAACCATCTTAAAGTCGATTATTTCAAAGTTGAAGGAAACAGCTTCAACTTCTAATTATCAGTTGAATAATCATAGGTTTGGCATTAAATTTTGAATTCAAATAGGAATTGATCAAGGTCTTCTATAGTTTTTCCCCTAAATTTTGGAAGAACTAAGGGTAAAATGTTTTTCATAGGGGGTTCATCAAGCTAGCTTTCAAGATTGATTGGATTTGAAAAGTTTCTATTTGCTAGTGGACATACCTATTGATCTCTCATTTCTTCTCTTGGAATTGGATTTTTGTTCTCTTCTTGATTTTCAATGGGGTTTTCCTGATTAATTTCTTTATTTTCAATCTAGTATTGCTAGATATCCTCTTGATTAAAATAAAGATTTCTTCTAATGCCATTTTTTCGTGGAAGAAACCTTCCTAGTTGGTCTCTACTTTGTCTCATCCATAATTTTAGATCTCTCTTCCCTATCAACACTAAGGCTTCACACTAAATAGCCAAATATTTTAAGTATCCTCGGCAACGGTGCCAAAATTGATGGGAAAGGTCATTGATGTCACAACATGCATCATTTAAATAATTCTTTTATCGAACCATGTGTGTCTCAGAGCAATATGCAATAAGGATAGTTGTCACAAATTCTTTTTGGGGGGTTTTCACTATAAACAATGACTTCAGGTATCGTTTTACCTACTTTAGGAGCTTTCAGGAGCTCTTGGGGGCTCTTCAGGAGCTTTCAGGAGCTAAACTATAGCGACTGATTCCTAAGATTTAAATCTACTTTAAATTCTAATTTAAAATTCTACTGACTTAATTCTGACTTTATTGACTTTGATTTAGACCAATTCATGGAGACAATTAATGATTACTTTAATCCTTAATCTAAAACAAAAATTTTCAAATTATTCTATTTTCCTTTAAAAGAAATCCATAATTTAATTGTTGGAAAGTAAATGCTAATTTAAGAGCAAGAATAAATTACAAGAAAATGATAATTATTCTAAAAATCATAAAGACTAATCTCCATGAACAGATTTCGAACAGACTTCAACTCCATCTTTCCATAAATTCCTAACATTGTTTTAATGAAGCTTAACAAACAAATATTAATTCTAACTGATTTGAACTGCATCTAAACCTAATTTATATAAGAAACTTGTTCAACAATTCTAATGGTTCAATTCAACATTTCTAATAAAAAAATATAAACATTTTAACTATTCGATCTTAACAACAATAAACTGAAACTTTGAAACGTAACTGTAAATAGAAGTGATTATCCAATCTTAACATTTATTAAGATAGAAGATGATTTTAATGATAGAACAATTCAAAATCAATTTCTACTATAGATTTAATGAATTAGAAAATAATAACACTTAACAAAAATACAATAAGATCGTTCCAAAGGTTGAGCAGGCCTTGCTCTTCCTTAGGTAAGATCCTTCAACACGGTGAATTAATCAACTTCTTGCTTCCTTTCTCATTGATCAAAAGTAGAACGCAGAACAAAGTATTGCTTGTGATTACAGAAAATCTAATTGAAAATTATCTAACTCCTAACTAAGACCAAAATGTGGATATTTATAAAATATCCTTATTAGCTTCTAACATGGAGTTAACTGCCAAAACTTAAGGTGACCATCTACAGATTACAAAATGAAACTAAAAAAAGAACTAAAGTTTACTATGGAGGACTATGCCAGAACTACGCCAAATTGCCGCTGGAAGTAAAAATTCCTCAACCAACTATGAAGAAGTCAATTCAGATTTTGAGTGACTCATCATCCAGTAGGGCCTATCTATGGTGTAGTCATTCCTTATGATTAGATAGAGAGTTTAACCACCTCATCAATCTTTAAGATACCCTGTTAAAAACCCTTATGAAAAGGACAACAATCATGGCAATAAAGATTAATGTAGCATAATCATCTCATCCAAAGTGATCATAAAGCAATGCATTTAACATAAGGTATCACTTCCAAAATATCTGCTAGTTTAGTTAGGCATAAAGTAAAATAAGCAAATATGTTAATCTATTGTCTACTACCAGTTATGTCAATTAACAATAAAAACAAGTCTTTTTAAACATAAAAATCCATAAATGAAAGTATTTTAATCTCCCATCAATAGTGAACATGCATAGTGAGATGAATAATGATGAGTGTGATAGTGTAGTTGTCAAAACCATAGGAATCCTGATAGGAAGAATAGGTGGGGGGAGAAAATTTGCACAACCAAAAATCATTAACCATAGGCTAGGGGAAGAATAGGTTATGATGAATGCAATGCAATGGGAAGATAAATGAAATACAAATCTAATGCCATTTTTCCATATTAGGATCATTAATTTTTACTATGGAATAGGACACAATACACCAAAGTATGAAGAACCAAGGTCAATTAGTGTCAAATGTGTCAAACAAACATAACAAACAAGAAGGCTATCCCAGCACCCCAAATCCAAAATGGCTTTGGTTAGGCCTGATGTTAAGATAACCACAAGCACAAATGATGCCCCGGCATAACACAAGACCACAAGGATCTTGGTGGGTACTACGCAGGACAATCGAGAAGACAAGAACACATCAAAAATCAATATATGCCCCTATGTTTGCCTATCAATGTGTACCATGATATGATGGATCGTGGAAACCCTGAAAAAGTATAATAGGAAGCTCAAATGGTAACCAAAAATGAAAAAGTACCAAAAGATCACAATAAATTTCATATGTCCTTTGCCATAGGATCAATAGATGGGTGGGATTGATGCAGTCTAATTTAAGGAAGGATACAAAATGTTAAGACCAAGGATGGAGGATAGAGTGGGTGATTGACATGACTCTGGATACTTGAAGCGAATTGAACCTCATGATACTAATGGATTTTTTTGTTAGACAATAGTTGGATAGAGACACACTTGACGACATGACATAGAACCAAGACATGCCCTAAGGACCTAGGGGCTTGAGGTTGATCAAAGATTAGCCTTGCCTACGTGAAATTTCAGATCCCTCATAGTTCGACAAAACAAATGAAAGACCCTAGATGAGAACATGAGACCAACAAATGACACCAATATATAGGCAATGAAAAGCTCATATTTAGGATAAAAGCTCAGGATTTAGAATAGCCAATTTAAATCATCCAATTCTCAACCAAAAAATACCAAGCGACGGATAATAGGATGTCGGTGGGAGGATGGGTATGATAGGATGTGAGGATAGGATATGTGGATAGGGCCGATGGAAGCATAAAAGCAAATAGGACACAAGGTAGATAATGATTAAGCCCTCTACAAATGGCATATGTTTCTAGGTTTTCACCAAATGTACATATCCAAGGCATCACCAAAGGTGGTTTTCACCATAGGATGCATTATTTATCTTTACTTTTTTGGGATTTTTTTGACTTTTTTTTTTGTATTTTTTCTAATTTTTTACTTTTTTTGGTATTTTTCAGGTAGGATAACCCAACTGGCCTAGGTGTAGAATTGTTTTAGGTGCATGATGTTGATGGGTTCTTCCATTGGTTCCCCCTCAAGTGTTGTGAGCTGATATGCCCCAAAACCATATTTTGTAGTGAAAACATATGGACCCAACCAATTTGCTTTAAACTTTCCCTTCTTTTCTTGATCTTGTTGGGTACACTAATTCTCTTTCAGGACTAGATCACCAACATTGAATTGGCAGGGACAAACCTTCTTGTTGTAGCTTCTCCTAAGATGGTGCTGATATGCTTGGAGATAATTATAGGCCTTGATGTGTTTCTCATCTAGGAGTTCAAACTAACTTAACTGTGCGACTTGAGCATCTTCATCACTGATTAAATTATTCAAAGATATGAAGTGATGGGATCTCAACTTCAATCAGAAAGATATCATAAGTTCCATAAACAAGGGAATACGTGGTAGCACCAGTGGGGGTATGGATGGATGTACGATATACCCAAAGGGAAAGATTAAGATGGAGGTGCCAATCTTGACCAGTGTTGTTTACAACTTTTTTGAGGATTTTGATAAGGGTCTTGTTGGTTGCCTCAGCTTGGCCATTACCTTGTGGGTAATAGGGGGTTGACCAACGCTGTTGGATATGATATGTTTCACAAAGGTGTTTCATATACTATTTTTTGAAGTTTTTTCCTTTGTATGTAATGATAATGGATGGGATACCATATCTATAGAGAATATGGTAGAGGATGAATTTGGAGATCTGAATACCAGTTATTTGGGAGAGTGGGATTGCTTCCACCCACTTAGTGAAGTATTCAGTTGTGGTGATGATGGTGTGATCATCAAATGAGGGAGGGTTAATCTTGCTAATTAAGTCAAAACCCCATTGTGAAAAAGGCCACGATGTAATGATGGGCTACAAATCTTGTGCAGGAGCATGGATTAGATATGTGTTTTGTTGAAATGGTATACATTTATTAACAAACTCATAAGCATCATGCTCCATAGTGGGCTAGTAATATCCTACTCTGAGAATTTTCTTTGCTAAGGCCATTCCATTAGAATGAGACCCGCAGACACCACTATGCACCTCACTTAATGCAACATGGGATTTTGATTCTTTTAGACACCGAAGGAGAGTGCCATCATACCCTCTATAATAAAGTGTATCTCTCACGATTGTGTATCAAGAAGTGTGTTAGATGAATGATTGGAATTGGTTATGGGTAAGGTCGAGTGGTAGGATATTGTCATGTAGATAGGTATAAATATGATGATACCAAGGTGATTGGGGACCTACGACATCGCACACCATTTCATTTTTAGGAATATCATATGCTAGGATTAATAGTCATTCAATGAGTAACTCACAATCCATTTGGTCTTTAGGCATGTCAATAAGGGAACCAATTGTAGCCATAGCATCAGTTGCCTTGTTCTACACTCTAGGAATTTGCTCAAACTAGATATGGGTGAAATATTTCTTGAAGTCATCCACCATGTGTTTGTACGCAAGTAGCTTATCATCCTTGGTCTAAAACTCACCATTGACCTATTTGATTATTAGTTGAGAATTGCCAAAGACAAAGAGATGAGTGATATTCCATTGGACTATGATTCTTAGACCAATGATTAGAGCTTCATATTCAGCAATTTTGTTTGTGCATGGAAATGCTAGCATGAATGACTTTGGAATGTAACCACCTTGAGGGGTGATCAAGAGGATACCCGCACCAGCTCCATTGTGTGTGTATGACCCATAAAAATCTAATGTCCATGAATCTAATTTTGAAACTATAAGGACCCCTTCATCAAGAAACTCGGCTACTAATGGATATGCATCTACCAAAGGAGCATCAACCAATTGATTTGCTATCACTTGCCCTTTGATTTCCTTATAGTCCACATATTCTATGTCAAACTTGCTAAGTAGCATAACCCACTTGGCCATGCAGCTAGTTAATGATATTCTTGGTAACACATATTTGAGTGGGTCAACTTTTGATATGAGCTTGATAGGATGACTAAGCATATAGTGATGTAGCTTCTGTGAACTGAAAAACAACTACTAAGAAATCCTTTTCCCTGGGGGAATAATTAAGCTCATAGCCTACAATTGTATGGCTAATATAGTAGATAGCATGTTCTTTGGAGAACTCATCATGTTATGCCAGCAATGCCCCCAGTGCAACGGATGTAACTGAGATATATAGTAGTAGTGGCTTACCTAGAATGGGGGGCATTAAAATGGGAGGATTGGCTAGATACTCCTTTATCTTGTTGAAACCTCACTGACACTCTAGATCCCATCTGAATATTATGTCTTTTTGCAAGAGGTGTGTAAATGACTAGCATTTATCAACAAGTTGGGCTATGAATCGCCTAATAGACTATAATTTTCCTTGTAGACTTCTTAGTTGTTTGAGATTACAAGGTGGGGGCATTTCCATTATAGCCTTGAATTTTGCTGGATCCACTTCGATTCCTCTTCTAGATACAACGAAGCCTAATAATTTTCTAGATGTAATGCCAAAAACACAATTTTTTGGATTCAAGTGCAGCTTATATTATTCTAATTGCTCAAAGATTTGCCTCAAGATCCTGGTATGATCTTCTCTTGTTTTGATTTTCCCTAGTAGATCGTCAACATAATCTTCCATTATAATATGAATGATGTCATGGAAGATGATGGTCATTGTATGTTTGTAAGTTTCCCCCGCATTCTTGAGGCTAAAGGGCATGAAATTATAGTATAAAATGGACCAAGGGGTGGTGAAAGTAGTCTTGTGTTCATCTTCAAGTGCAATTCTAATCTGATTATAGCCAAAAAAAATACATCCATGAGGGATAGCATGGCATGTCCTACTGTGAGATCTACCAACATGTCAATGTTAGGAAGTGAGAAATCATGTTTTGGGCAGGCTTTATTAAGATCCAAGAAGTTTATACAAATTCTAATGTTCCCATTAGGTTTAGCCATAGGTATTATATTAGATATCCAATCAGAATAGTCAATAGGTCTGATGAATCCAACCTCCAACAATTTTTCCAGTTCTTTCTTGACAAGTAGGGCCACTTGGGGGTGCATTTTCTTGAGCTTTTGTTTAACTAATTTTGCATTTGGATGAACGTCAAGGTGGTGTACAACCAATGTGGGATACAATCCTAGAATGACTGAATAGGACCATGCAAATTTGATGATCCCTTCCTTTAGCAAATTGATGATGATGAGATACTCTTCCTCTAACAATTACTTGCCCACATAGGTGATCTTAGGCTCTTCTTCTATTCCCAAATTAACCTCTGGTGTTTCCTCAATCAGAATTGAATACTATTAGGATAAATGATCTCCGACAAGGGGAAGATGAACATCTCCATCCTCTAGTGCTTCATCAAGGTTTTCATTATCAAATACACCCTTTAGTTTTACTTTTGACAAGTCAAGAAGTGCCTCAGGGAGGTTTTCACTAGATGACTCTTTGTTTTGTTTCTTTTTTATTTTGTGGTTTGGATGTTCATCCTCCCCCAATCCCATAAGATGTACATAAGCGTCCTCTAAAGGAAAATTTTCTATGAGTGCGCTCCCTCATAGGTCCCAATCAATAAAGTTAGGGTGATGGAGGGAAAGGCTAACCAAAAGGACTGAAGTGGAATCGAAGAGGAAAGGGAGAACCCACATTCTTAGAGCTGATAGTTTTTATCTTCACTTCTTCCTTTGGTGCAGACTAAGAAGGTTGGTCGTAGGTGCAAGGAGATGGAGGCATGGTTGCCATGTTTAGAGTTGTACACATCTCATATTCTCCATAGCCTTCATTGATTATTTGGACCTTGGTAATGGTAGAGTTAGATGTCGTGGATGGAGTGGATGATGTGGTAGATGATGAATTGGAGGAGGGATTGGAAGATAAAGCCTCAGGGGTTCCCACTTTGACTCTTGGACAATAGAAGGAATGTGGGAATGAAGCCTCTAGAGCAAGACAATACTCAAAAGGTTGAGGGTCTACACGGATAGTTACTTTGACCCCATTGTATGGGAAATTCATGCATTGGTGATAAGTGGATGGAACAGCCTGCATGGCATGTATCCATGGTCGGCTGAGGAGAAGGTTGTATAGCAAATCTAGATTAAGGACATGGAAGGTAGTGTATTGAACCACAAGGCCAACCTATATAGGAAGACAAATAATACCCTTTGAGTCCCTTTTTGCATTATTGTAGGCCTTAATTGTAATTCTCTAGTTATCTAGGTCAACATGAGTATATCCTACCTATTTTATGAACTTTCATGTACATAGGTTGAGGGCAAAGCCATTATCTACCAAGAGCCATTTTACCTTATGATGGGTGACCAAGACCTCAATGTGTAAAGTAAAGTTATGGGATGGATCGATCAGTGGCATATCATTCTAGTTTAATCCCAATGGATAGGTGGCTAACAAATGTCCTACTAAAGCTTGGAACTAGGTAGGATCAATGTAGTTGGGACCTGTGTATCCTGAAGAGATTTTGTAAGGATTTCTTGGTCGATTGGGGAATACCTAAGCAACTCTAGAATGGATATTTGGGTTGGGGTCTTACCAAGATGGTCAAGGATATTGTACTATGAGTGCATAGGAGTTGGATGGGATGAAGTGGAAGGCCTGAGAACTGATATGTAGGTATGATGGGTGGTAAAAACACATTGAGGGTCTTTTCCTTTGACATGAATCATAGATACATGTGGCTCCCCTTGAGTGATATAGGTAATAATGTTCTCATATTTGTATGGCACATTTTTATAGCTAATATTATTAGTGTTGTTGTTCTAGTTGTTATTGTTAGACTTGGGGTTTGCATTTGAGGTACTAAAACCCTGATTGTGTTTAGGGAAGATATTTTGATATATCTATAATTGAGCATTGGATGATGTAGCCTAATTTGCATCCACTATGATATCACCTTGATCTATAAGATCTTGGATATAACCTTTAAGTTAGTGGAGTCACTTTGATCTTGTGGTAATCACAATACTCATTCTCTCTATACTAGGTGGGTTTGGGCTTTGACTCATCAAAAGTCTCTATCATAGGGTAAGTAATCGCATAATTCACTTGAAGTATCCTTTTGATAACAGCATCTAAAGGTTCTCCCAAAGGAGTGAATGTATACTTATTATTCCCTTGATTGTATTGATTGGACTATGGTGGAGGACGGGGTGCACTATGTGGTATAGTTATGACATTGGAAACTAGTTGTGTCTTAGGGATATACTATGATATTTGCAAAGTGTTGGCTACTTGGATGTGCTTGGTGTTGGTGAAACCATCATTGAAAACATTTTTGTTCTTGTTTCAGTAGTGGGATTTGTCTCCAGATGATTTCCTTTTATCTTGGTTAAATATTTTTATTTGTCCTTTAGCAATAAGGGTCGTCTCGATGGTAGTTCCCTTCTCAATGACCTCTAAAAATGTGGTAATTCAATGGAGGGGTAGGTTATGGGCCAATTTAGGATGATTGTTTGCAACAAATATAATTACCAAGTCCTTCTCATTGAGATTGGATTTAAGCTGACTAGCTAGGGCTTGCCACCTTTGCAAGTAGCTTGCAAATGTTTCTCCCTCACGTTGCTTGTCTTTCAATAGATCTAAGGTTTCTATGTCTTTCTCTAGATTGAAGGAGAAGTGCGCAACAAATTTTTCTGAAAAATCCACAAAGGAATAAATTGATCCCTTCGGAAGACCCATGAACTAATCTAGAGCTTGCTTCGTTAGGCTCCTAGAGAACAATCACAAGAGATAATTGTCATTATGTATAACTTCTTGGCAATGCATTTAAAATTCTTGCAAATGATTTTTTGGATCACCCCTTCATCTATACTTATCAAATTTTGGCATTTCAAAGTGCTTAGGAAAGGGGACGAGTGAGATGGAGGGATCAAAAGGATAAGGAAAAATCTCCTCAAATTTAAAGGACTTCTTGGATGTCCCCACTTGCAAGTTTTTCAGGGCACCTTTCATATCTTCCCACTCCTTATTAATTAGTACTAAGGAGGAAGGACCTACTGGGTTGGATTAATCATAGGGGATATATTAGTGATGTGATAGAGGTGGAGGCAGAGTGAACTAATCATATGATGGTAGAGGTGGATATGAAGGGGTTTGTTGGTATTGATTGGGGTATGTAAATTGAGGATTGGTATAAGCTTTTTCGTATGATGGTGGGGCTTGATAATATGATGAAGAGGCACCCTGCCGATATGACGGTGGTTGTTGGGAGTAAAATGAATTGGATTGGTAGTTGTATGCAACTTGTCATTAGGAAGCATATGGAGGATATTGTGGATTGGATTGTTGGTAGTAGGTTTTTTCTTGTGATTGTTGGGGATTAGTGTATGAAGGTGGTTATTTGTATTGTGATGGATTATAGTAATAATAATTAGTATTGGGGTTGGATGTAGTGGCTTGCAGATAGTAGGTGCTTTCAGGATGGTATAAGTATTGGGAAGAAAGGTTACCTAGAATTTTTTGAGAGGACTGTTATGATTATGAGAGGATTTGAGTATGAGGTAGAGGTTATGAAGGGATATGGGAATGATGAGAAGGTTGTGATGGGATTTGGTATTAATGAGGTAGTGGTTGTGATGGGATTTGAGATTGCCGAGGTGGTGGTTGTGATGGGATTTTAGACTGCTGAGGTGGTGGCCAATAAGATAATTTTTGTTGAGGGGGGACTTGTGATTGATGAGGAGGTTGTGATGGATTACTCTGAGAAACATGTTTTGGTTGGCTAGATTGGGATGGTATTTGAATTTGAGGTGGATTTTGTTGATGTGGTGGTTGTGGCGGTGTTTCCTACAGACTACCTTGAGGTTGATGTGAGGGTGGTTGTGATAGCCCTTGTTGTGGTGGCAGATTTCCTTGGGGTGAATGTTGAGATGTGAATGGATGAGGAGGCAAGTTTGACATGTGCATTAAGCTAGGAGGTATGTGAGGACATGAAGTAGTGAAGGGATTTCCCCCAATATTCCCTAGTGACTAGTTTGATTCATGTTGTAGAAGTGGTGGTGCAAATGGTATAGGGATGGGACCTTGCAGAATGTTCATACCTTGTGAGTTAACAAGACTAGGCCCTTGAGGGTTGTTTGGATCTTGGTGACTGGTAAAGGCTTGTGGACTATTAAGACTAGGACTTTGCAAATTTTTGAGATCAAGTGTTGCATCGATGACTAAAATTTAAACCGAAGGGGGTTGAATCCTATAACATACATCATTTCCAAATCTAGGTTGGTACCAGGTGTCATGTGGAAAAATTAAGGGGATTTGTGGGACCGATGAGCTGGGATTAACTTGATAATTTTGTGGATCTTGTGATTGAGAGGGTGTGGTGTTAACATACTGGGATATATCAAATCCTGGTAGTGGATTAATACCCCTCATGAGTAATGAGGCTAGGATTTTGTCACCACACTCATCAAGAAGATGATCCATCATTTGCACATTAGTGGGGTTGCTAAGATATTCATAAATGATGAGCTCCTGTTTATTTACCATGCTTTCTTTAGGGGTGGATTTTATGTGAACCTCCATGTTGTATTGTGAAAATCCATCGTTAGTGGTTGGATTTGGAGGATACTAGGGCTGACCACCTTGATACTATTATTGTTCCATGAGTTTCTTTGACTACAATCGGGAAAAGGGAATGAAAGTGTGGATGACCAGGAGACTAAAGTGACACTACCCTAAGATGCACTGAAGGGTTAATGATCTAGATCATGACTAAAAGGATTGATAAGATGATAGATCAATTGATTGGAGGATTGCTAGGATACTGATAGATTGATGATTGGATTTGATTGACTTGGAATGATTGATTGGATAGGATCGATAAAATTGACTATGAACCAAGTTTAGGAGTGTGAGTAGATGATGTAAGATGATAATGATTGGATCAAATGATGGGGATGATGATTATGGTACAAAATCTACCTCAAGATGGAAACAGATTGATTAGGCTGCAAAGGATTACTAACTCAGGACAGATGAAAATCCTAAGCAAGCGTGAATGATGAAGATTGATATTAGCTACCTAACCCAATTGGATTAATGAGCCCCAAAAGGATTTCTAAGGGACTCAAATTGATAAATTGATGATGGATATGGAACCTAAGGATGTCCTAAGATTCACCTATATGATTTGATTAAGGATTCAATGACATTTGAAAAATGCAAACAAACTAAAATGAAAATTATGGGTAGATGGATGGTGATAAAAAAAAAATTATCATAGGGATAGAGTCGGGAAACAATAAGCTTTTAGCAGTTCAAAGGATTAACTCTCAAGAATTTTTGTATGGGGCACGTGTTGTGTAATTTTGCACACACACCCCACTTGGAGTAGGGACCCTTTTTTTTTTTTTTGATTTCTGATGTCTCTTTGACCTTTGGTATTTATTGGATTTGTCCTTTCAAGGTCTTGGGATGTTGGTCTTGTTGGTCTTGGTCTTTCCCTAAGGATTAAATTGATCAAACTTGGTTTTCAATGGAAGTCTGAGTTTTGCCCTGGGTCTGGGATTTTCCAGTTCACTCATATTTTCCCGAGTCCTGGTTCATCGCTTGTAAATGTTTGATTTTCTGAAGTCTAGGTTTCTGCTTGGATCCAGGATTTTCTGGCTCTAGTGGATTTTCCCGAACTTCGTCGGAGTCCTGAAGAGTGCGTTATCCGCGGAATTTGTGCTCACCCGGATTGTCCATTTGGCTTGGTTTTTTCTGAAATTCTGTTTTGGGCTTGGGTTTTTGGATTTCCTTGATATGTCTTATCGCTCATTAATGCTTGAAGTACGTCTTCTCTGGCATGAGTGCGGGGGATTTGAGCTCTTTTGGCACTCTTTGATTTCATTATTCATTTACTATTTGCTCTAGCACCTGAGTTTATTCTTCTTGAGCTTTGGTTGTTGGATTTAGTCTACTTGCATGTGGATTGCTTGAGTGCTAGTGATGAATATTTTCATCACTAGAGCACCCTATTTCACAGTGACTTCCTTGGGCTTGAGCTTCATTCAGAGTTGATCCATGGTAAGCTGTTATTGACTTTGCCTTTTTGTTTGCGCTTTGATTAAATCTGTCAAGCTATTGAATGGTGGTTATTTGGGTCGGCCCTTTCTTGTTTCATGATTATATATATAGCGAATTAGGGTTTGACCTACCTTTTCATAGGTTTTATCACCCAAACTGTGCATCCCTTCGTTTATCAATTGAATGTCGGGTATACTCCTGTGGCTAGGTATTTCTGTTAGGGCCTTGCCTTCTTCGCGCATAGCCTGTTATATATTGCGAAGTTAGGGTTTCAGTAGGTTTGCCTGAATTTGTTAAGATTGGTGGAGTTGTCGAAACTTTCATGTCTTGCGTCTAGCTCAACCTTTTTCGTAGCATTGAGACCCTGGTGTGCTCTAGTTTAATTGTCTCGAGGGAGAGTGCCTGAATTTTGAAGCTTGCCCTAGCTTTCATGGCGAATTTTCAGCCGATAACTTAAGGGCATCATTGTTTCATCATGGGGATCAGTCATTTGAAAGTTTTTTGGGAGTTAAATTCATGTGCAATTAAAATTTGGCTTGTTAAGGTTGAGTTTATCTCCATGGAATCCGAATAGGGAGGTTTGTATGATCATTCAATTAATGGTTTGTGCATTAAACAATCGTTGGGTTTCTGAGGTGTCCGCGGAATTTCTGCGCACCCGGATTTTCCCGGATTGTGCCATTTCCTCAAAGTATGTTGAGTTCCCAAAATTTTGAGCTATCCACGAAAATCCGACCTGTCCGGATTTTTTTGGTTTTCCACTTGGTTCCACTTCTTTTTTATTTTCAAAATTGGGGTAATGAATTAAATGTTAAATGATGATTTCTTGTTGCTAAATGAATGAATCTTATAATGATCACGCATCTCTTTTTGTATTCATTAATAATTTATTTGATGTATGATGTCTTGGCAGCAGGAATCTGTCTGGGTCAGATTTCTCCAAAATTCTGCCCTGACTAGATTTTTCCAGATTACTTCATTTTCCCAGATTTTAAGATTGTTGATTAATGATTGATCTTAGTTATTTCATGTGGTTTCAAGGTTAACCTTTGATTGAAATATAGATGATAATGGGATGTTCATGAGGTTCTTTTGTGAATACAGGCTGAATCAAGCAAAGCAACGGCAGGAAAGGCAAAGGGAGACGTAGAGGGATCCTCAGTTACAGATGTAGAGGAGTTGAGGCTGGATGTGAAAAATCAATTGCCTAAGAGTAAGATAGCTTCAATTTGGTCTGAGGTCTCCGATACCAACGTAGGAGCATGCAGATATGAGGAGTTCAAGGAAAGGATAACTTAGAAAGATCTATCAGCCCTGACCAAGGGAATGGTGAAGTCTGGATTGGCCCATGTGGCAGGATTTCCTCCTACAGTTCAGTGCTATAAATTGATATTGGAGTCTGCCCGGCAATAAGACTTTTATATGCAGAGGGTCATTAGCACTAAGGGAAGAGTATTGGCAAACTTCAATCCAATTTCTATTGCCCAAGCATTTGATATGCCAGATTTACCATGTGTGTGTGCCTTGGACATGGACTTGGATAGAACTTATTATGAGGATGAACCTACTAAAGCTCAGCAGATGATCAACTCCTAGCTTGAAAATCAAAAGTCTCATTTCTCCAAGCTGCCTAAGAAGTTACATAGGATCAAGTTCAGACAAGATATATATGATGTAATCACACTATTGAGCAGGGTGGTCAGCTTGAAGAGTGTTGGGGCATTGGAAAATTGGATGTGCATGTTATTAATAGGATTAAGTAAGGTATTAATTACCACTGGGCAGGGCTTATTAGTGCAATGATTGATAGGCAGCTGAGAGATGTGTTAGAAACAAAGAAATTTACCATGTCATCTTATGTGATATATGTGCTGGCCAGATTTCACCCATACAGGGGATTGAATCCAAAAGGAACATTTGGACAGGATATCATCTATGAGGTATACCCCGAATTGCACTTAGGGAATCAAAATTATAGAAGAGCAAATGATGCATTTACTATACATATTACTAGGCTACTTCAAAATGCAGAACATGCGAGAATTTATGATGGAGCCAAGGAGCTGATCAAAAAATACGAAGCTTGGTTTATATAATTCCCCACTTTCTCTTATATCAGAATTGATGGATGTCCGACTGCTCCATATAGATTGCCAAGATATCCTACCGACCATGTCATACTTTTGGAGGTTACCCAACAGATATGTGATTTTGATGCCATTGTTAAAAGAGAGAAGCACAAGACAGGGTTTGGTGGGGACTTCCCTTTGAAAATTGGTATAGCTGAGGTTTGCCCTTTGATCCAATCGGCTCATGCATCAAGGGAGGAATTGAGTACTTATGGTTTCTCTTTCCATTCTAAGAGGACAAACTTTGATATTACTGGTGAAGCATAGAAGAAGGAAACCAAAGAATATCACCACTAAGATGACCTAGAGGACTATTGGGAAAACATCAAAGATATTCTAGGCTTCCAGTTGATGTGATCAGAATGTATAATGTCAAATTGATCCCTGATCAGTTGGAGGATGATGGGAATTTAGTTCAGGATCATGCATATGAGTCAGTCAAGGATAGGTCCATTGGGGAGATAAACTAGTTAGAAAATGAGATAGTTGAGCTGGAAGAATTAATGGCCCCTATTATGAAATTTACCAAGTCTTGGTTGAAGCATAAAGTATGGGAATTGGAAAGCGAGAAGGTACCTTGTACCTTTAATTTAATGGGAAATATGAATGCTCATTCTACCTCAGAGGAATCTGGTGAGGATGATTCCAAAGAAAAAACTAAGGTAAGCTCGCCTTTTAAGATTAAAATCAGAGGCCCTAAGGAAATTGAACCTGAACAGAAAATGAAACCTAGAGGAAAGAAGAGGAGTCGAGCTTTGAAAATAGGTAAGTATGCAGAAGAGGAGGAACTTGAGAAAGCAGAGAAAGAAGATACTCCTCTAGAGCTAGAAAGGACAAGGATGACTAGGGCTTCAAAGAGGAAAGATCAAGAAACTCCTAAGGATGAGGCAAACCCTCCAGTGGTTGATGTGGAGAGCTCAAGAGAGAAACCTTGGGTTTATTCGAGGAGGTTAAGGACTCCATCTCTCAAGGAGACCATGCAAAAGATAGATCCTCTTCCAATGGCATCCACTTTGGAATAGTAGAAGACTACCTCTCCTTCATTGAATATACCTGAGCAGACAAATCATGAAGAGCATGAGACCAGTGGGGAGGCAAAACCATTCAAGGAAGGAGAACTCTTTGGTGTGGCAGCTAAGCTTGAGGTTGAAGATGTGGAAGTGCATCCTTCTCCGTTGGTTCAGTATGAGGATTCTCCTGTGAGCAGTAAGGATAATGGATCCCTTGAGAAGAAGGATGTTCCTATTAAGACTCCATCACCTCTGCGAGAAGAAGAGCTAGAGTTGGAAAGCAAAGGTGATCAATCTCCTGACAAGGAAAAGGATGAGACAGTAGAACTTCATGAGGAGGTTAAAAAGGATGAAATCCGAGTGGATCCTACTCTTCCAGATTGGTTAAACAGGGAGATTACAAGGAACCAGGTCATTGTTAAGGACACTCCTCTCAACTGGGATGAAATATTGGCTAAGATTGGAAAAGGTAAGAAGAAGAAGATGGCCAAGGTAGTCTCCAAGATAGAAAGAGATGAAGCGATTAATAGGGTTATTCATATTGCTACCCCGGCTGCTGATAAAGGAAGAGATGAGGTCACCAGGAAAGATTATAATGTACAAACTATCAATCTTAGGCCTGCTTCTATGGAGAAGGATATTGAAGAATATGAGGGGTCTAGTGCAGTGATAATTGGTTGATTAAGGAAGGAAACACAGTCCAAGCATGAGCTAAAGAAAGAGAATGAAAGGCTTAGGAAATGTCTAGAAGATTTGATGAAGCCTTTACAATCTCTTCACCCATCCTCTTCTGCTCCTACTAGTTTCTTACCCAAGGAAACCATCCCTGAAATAGAAAAGATGAAAGCTTCTACCATAGCTACAATAGATTGGTTAAAGGAGGTACAGAATAAGGGAGATGATGCGATAAAGGAAATCCTTTCAACTGGAAAGGATGCAATAAGAGCTAAGGATTTATTAGAGTATGTTTTGTCTCAGGACAAGGAGGATATTAACCTTTTGTTGTAGAAAGCTAAAGTGATCATGGAGTATGGTAAGGATCAGTTGGTTGTAGAGGGAATCCTTTCTTCATCTAGAGTTAATGAGCCTTAGGAATGGTTCGAGACCTTGCAAATTCGACAGAAAGGCATCAAGAAGATCTGTAAACAAAAGAAGTAGCTGGATGGTAATCTTACTAGTGTTTATGATGGATGTATAGCATTCTTTGAAATAATGATTGGTAGGAGGAAGATTGCCCCTAAGTACTTCAGCTTGGAACAATTGAGGGAATGGTGGCATGATGTCTATGCCCTTGATTCTGAAAATGTTGTAACAGGACACCAATTGTATGATGCAGCGACTTATCTAGCTATGGTGGACAAGTACTTAGCATGTAGGAGTGATTGGGATACAATGGTCAAGCAGTCAAGGGAAGAAATTAGCTCCATTGAATGTTGGCTCAAAATCCTACCCTTGACACTTGTTGCCGAGTTGGATAGGGTGTTTTTGAAGGTTCATGAATCATTGAATCAGAACAAGGATAAGGGAGGCGGTAGTTAATGCCTACTTTGAGATTTGTGCTTCCCTATTATTATAGGGCATGTGTTGATCTGGGCTACATTGAGGAATGTGTTTGGGCCGACCTTGATGATGTATTGGAATTTAATGTGTGCCTTATTTTGAAATTCCTGAGGCTGACTTGTTTTGACAATTTTATTTTGTAAATGTTTGGCTGGGCCGACATGTTTGAGGATTCTCTATAAAGGGCATTCCTGCCTCATTTGTAAGGGGTTAGTTAGAGAGATAATAAAGACAAGCTAGATTAAGAAGGAGCTAGAGCATTCTGTAGTAGAGATAGTAGTTAGTTCTCTTGAGCAAGTGTTGTAACAGAACAGTGGAATTGTTGCTATATTTTAGTGATCTAATACAATTGAAGGCATTGTGGTTTTTTTGGTGAATTCTTTTGTGCTAGTTTATCTTGCATGGTTCTTGTTGTTCCATCTTTGAAATTACTTAAAGATCTAAGATTTGGTGTTAGATTTAGAATTAGATTAGTTTGGTGAATAGTGTTCATGATTTCATGCTTGGAATGTTTGTAGCAATCTCTGGTCTATACTCCCAGTAACTATCTGATTGTAGTAGGCTGGTGAAGTCAACCTGGACCATACATCTACTTGTGCTTAGTTCAATTGTGGATAAATATCTATGATTTGAAAATCTATATGCCTTAGAAGATTGCACCATTCTTGTGATATTGCATTGTGGGTTAAGCAGGAATTGGTTATTGGAGATTGGTCTATTCCAGGTGTTTGTCATTTGCATTATTCATCCTAAGAAATAGTTTAGATTTCATTATATTTCTTGCATCCTCATCTTTTGCCATTTATTTATCATTCTGTTAGACTTAGGATTTAAGATTATCATATTGCAAGATTTGATAAATTGGAAAGATACAGTTTGCTTGTAGTAAGGTCTGATTGTGATTACCAGCATTTTCACATATTATCTGAGTTGTTTATGCATTGTCATGACCTGACACCCGAGAGACCTTGGGGTGATTTTCAGCAATTTGTTGTTGAAGGTTATCTTTCAAGAGAGATAGAATATTACTTTTTTTCTGAGTTGTTACCGTGCAGAATACACCATCAATAGATTGGCACTAGAAGGAGGGCCTGAATGAGCACATTGGATCATTTCTAAAATGCCATCTCTCTTGAGAGATATAGGAGAAATATTAGATCTACCCCAGGAGAAGAAGATTTACAGGAATTACAATTCCCCACTAGGTCAAGAAGGACTCGAGAAAGGGGAGAATCATCATCGCTCATCCCTTCACCCGTATCATCTACATCTTCACTTCTAGAAGTTGAGGCCATACCCATCCCTAAGGCAGTTCCCATTCAGCAACCCCAACCTATCATTAATCAACCACCACCACCACTCTTACCAATGGCTTTCCTTGCTAATAATCCATCTCCCTTGTTTTTGAATGCCTACAATGTTATGCCCAAGAACCCTGAGCATTTATGTTCAAAATTTTATGTTAATGACCCAAATAGGACTACAGAGGAGCATATTAGGATCTTCCAAACTTGTCTCAAGGACAGAGGGATTGTTCATGAGGATGTTGCTTGTAGGTTATTTCCTTATTCACTAGGAGAAGAGGCTTTTTACTGGTACAATCACCTCCCATCTGGTTCAATTCTTAACTGGAATGATCTTGAAACTACCTTTTTACAGAAGTTCAGAATACCTATTAGTGCCAATGAATTGTATCTACAATTCACTAGAGTCAAGAGAGAGGTTAATGAACCAATATCTAGTTTCAATAATAGGTTTCACTGAGCGTACACTAGACTTCAAGACCCTTATGTTTTAGACAATAATACAGCCCTGGGAGTCTATTATGAAGCCTTGGATAGCTTTAAAGCAACCTTTCTGAAGTGGAGACCCAACCCTCCAGCTAGCCTAACTGATGCCTATACAGAAGCTATTAAGCTTAGCACATATCTAAGGCAACATTTGACTGGACCATTGCCTTCTTTAGGACCAATTGCACATCCAAATTAGATTCAGGCAGTAAATCAGGCACTCGCCAATCATACTCCAATCATGAATCCAGTACCTCAATTACCTTTGGTACCACATCTTGGTCCCCCCATGAACCAAGTCTCTCCTGTGATGAATTTCCCCTAGCAGCAGGTTAACCAGCCCCTGTATCAGCAACAGCCAACTAGTTTCCCTACTTGCAGAATTCTGAAGTGTTGCATCAGTCTATAGGATCTGCTACAATGCATGTTCCTCCTCAGAGTAATCCAAGTTAGACCCCTTATGGAGATCCAAATAAGGATAGGATTGATGAAATGGCTGAACAGATAAAGAAGTTGAACTTAGAGGTGACTTACCCCAAGAATCAAAATAGCCAATTACAAGCTGCTCAGAAGAATATACAATCTAGTCAAAATAGAGAATTTCCACAGGGGCAAAATTTTGACAGAGGACAGTGTAACGAGAGGGGATTCAATAATGACAGGGGATATAATCAGGATAGGGTTTATAACAATGACAGAGGGTACAACAATGATAGAGATAGAATTTCGATAGAGGACAAGGTAGTGGACTAGGATTTGATAGGAGGCAATCACAGGGATAGAGCAGGACATGGAATATAGGACCCAATAATGGAGGAGTCCCCACTCCATTGGATCAACCAGGCAATCAAATTGTCAACCAATCTGTAAATCAGCTAGTCAATCAAGAAAAGTCTCCCAGTGGTGTATATCTGGCTGAAGCTGCCTTGTTAGGGTGGTGTAGGCTCCGTAAGATAGGCCAGCATTCAGAGTTAGAATGTCCAAAGTTCCATACTGCAGCCTCTATTTTCTAGTATGAGGTAGAAAATAATGAAAATGGTCAAGAGATTATTCCCTCAAACCCCTACGATTATCCTGTGTTGGTATTAAACCATGCTCCTTTTCCAGCAGGCGAAGAAAATGTTCTAGAAGAGGAATCTGATTCTCAAGAGGAGAAAATAGATCAAATCTGCAATGGAGATGAGGTTGCCCAATTGTTCAATGAAGAGGCAATTAATGATAGTGTCCCCCTAGATAAGGAAGAAGCTTATGTCGAAGAAGTGCAAATGTTCCAGATGCAGGGTTTAAGAGATATGCCCCATAGGCACCCACAAGCTGGGGGACCTTTCACCACCTCCATTCTTCCTAATAATTTCAATATCCCTCCAGACCCTAATGCTAGTAATAATCTATCATTTCCACATGTTTCCAAGTAGTACCTCTCAAAGGAAGGACAAGCTCTAACTGACCCACAAAAGGAAAAGGTTGTTCAAGCAAGTAAAGACAAGGCAAAGGAACCTTATAGGGAAGTCCCCATTGATATGAGTGAGGAGCAAATGGCTTTGTATGTTGCTGAGGAGTTCAAGAAATTAAACGTAAATCTTTCAGTGTTCAAGTTATTGAGGTTCCCTATAATTAGAAATGCAGTTCTAGGTACCTATGGTGCACACCCCGCGTCCTTAGATAAATCTTTCAGTGAGAGTATCAACAAGGTTTTTGGTTCTTAGCCTGTGAAGACACAAAACCAGGCCTGTAGTTAGATTAACCTACCCCCTGGAGACAAAGGAAAGGAGAAAAACAAAACTCAAGTTTCCCAGGTCAATACTTAGCCAACTTTATTTCAAGGGAAGACAGATACATTACCGTTCCTGATCTCTTTGCGCATATTTGGTAAGAATCTACATAATTGTTTACTGGATTATGGTGCTTCTACTAATGTAATGCCATTTAGAGTATATAGAGCCTTAGGGATTACACCTGCCGATTCTTAGAAGAAAATGACTCAGTTGGATAGAATTAAAGTAAATGTGGTGGGAGAATTAAACATGATTCACATGTAGGTAGCTTTTGACCCAAGGATTCAACAGATTATCAATATTCAAGTAGCTGATATCCTTGATGTGTATGGCCTGATTCTAGGAAGAGATTTTACGAAGGCCCTGAATGGATATGTATCTACTGATCACTCCCACATGTGGCTTCCCTGGAAAGGGGTGCCAAATCAGATCAGAAGTGAGAGAGAACCAAGAATAAAATACATGATTACGGAGTATCAAAATACTTCAAACAAAGTTCTGATATCAAAAGTAGGCATGGGAAATTATATGCTATCAACTCCTTATGAGGGGTCAGACTCAGAGGAAGTATTGATCTTACATACAATGTCTATTGATGTAGAGACAGATTCTAGCAATGCTACTATTTTGACAAAATCAATTAAGGAAGAAGAGGAATCTGAAGATAATCATATTAACCTACTAGACAGCTTCCAAGAATTCATCAGACGGTGTGTTGAAAATCAATTTCACCTAGTCAAAAGGACAAGCTTTGAAGAATTACTCTTACCTAATTGGTGTAGAGTTCATAATACTTCCCATTCAGAGTTGGAGTGTTTTTTATGCCAGACAGCAGTAGAACGAGTACAGAAATTCCTAAATCCAACCCTGGCAGTCAAGACGAATATGCAAAACCCTCAAGAAGAATATAAAGGAAATAAACCAATGTTGTTTGAGGAACCATCCAGCAATAATGGGCCGAAGGATGTGATGAAGAGGATTGTAACTGCTAAATGTTGGACTCTCAGATTTGATGGATCTAAATCCAAGCACGGAGCTGGAGCAGGGTTTGAACTGATCAGCCCAAAAGGTAAAAACTTCTTTACGGCCCATAGACTTCAATTTCACTGTACTAATAATGTAGCAGAATATGAGGCGTTAATTCATGGACTTCTTATGGCACTCAAGAAAAAGGTTAAGGTTCTGCAAGTTTTTGGTGATTCGGAGTTGGTAATTAAGCAAGTAAGGAAACAATATTCATGCCATGACAAGAGAATGACTAATTATAGGCATAGAGTATGGGACCTCATTGAGGGATTTGATGCCTTCAATATTCAATTGATACCACGGTATAAGAATCAAACTGTAGATTCTCTAGTCCAGGCAGCAAGCACTCTGTAGCCTTTATCTTTGTCAGGTTTGAAGAAGTTTATTGTAGAATTGACCCCTGTGCCATCAGTTCCAGACAATGTTACTAACTTTCAAGTATTTGAAGATGACAAGCATATCCTGGACTTCATCATAAACATGAATGTTTTCGCTTCTCAAATCATTGATGAAACAGAACTCCAAAAAGTAGAACTGAATTTGGAAGGAGTGATGAATCTGAAGTCTAATACTATTACAAGGGGGATGGTGCTGTTGGAGCAGATTTTTGATCTAGACAAGATCAGAGATCAAGAGCAAGAGTCTAAGAAAAGGTCTATCAATGGACAGTGTGACGCTTACAATTTGGAAACTGAGGATAATGCTAAGAACATTTTTATTGGCAAGGTATGCACTCTAGAGGAAAGACAAGGAATAATTGAAGCATTGCATAGCTTTCTAGATATAGTAGCTTGGAGTTATGAGGACCTGATAACCTACGATACATCAATCATAACTCATACCATACCTCTGAAGCCAGGTGTCAAGCCTTTCAGGCAGAGACAGAGACCGATTAACGCACTACTAGAACCACTTATAAAGAAAGAAGTTCAAAAATTACTGTCAACTAGAATTATATTTCCTGTCAGACATTCAACATGGGTGGCGAACCTAGTCCCAATAAGAAAAAAGAATGGAGAGATCAGAATTTGCGTGGATTTTAGAAATCTAAACAGGTCATCAAAAAAGGATAATTATCCAGTCCCTTCATTAGATGAAGTACTTCAAGTGGTTAATGAATCTCAAATGATGTCCTTTCTAGATGGTTATTCAAGGTACAACCAAGTAATGGTTCAATATGAGGACAAACACAAAACTGCTTTCACAACTAAATGGGGTACCTTTGCTTACAAGAGGATGCCTTTTGGACTTATTAATGCAGGGGCTACATTTCAAAGGGCCATGGATATTGCCTTCAAAGATATCATAGGAAAATGCAACATTATTTATATGGATGACCTAACTGTCTTTTCCAAAAACAAAGGGGACCACATCTCCGACTTGTGCAAGGTGTTTCAAAGGTGTAGAGAATTTGGCATATCCCTGAATCCTAAAAAGTGTATTTTCGGAGTGATAGAAGGGAAATTGCTAGGACATGTCATATCTGAAAAGGGAATTGCTATTGATCCAGAAAGAGTGGAAGCCATACTGAAGATTCAGCCACCTGCTAGCAAAAAGGAGATGAAGTCTTTCTTTGGCAAGATTAACTTCGTCAGGAAATTCATTATTGGATTTGCTAAAATTGTTAAACCGTTGAATGAAATGTTGAAGCAAGACGCTAAAATTGAGTGGACTACAGAAGAAAAGGAGGCATTTGCAGAAATCAAAAGAGTTATTGTTGATGCTCCAGTATTGGTAAGTCCTAATTACAATAAGCCCTTTTACATCTATTCATTTGCCTCAGACCATTCATGTGCAGGAATGTTGACTCAGAAGTCTAGTGAGGGAAATGAGCATCCTATTACTTTTATGAGTGCACCATTAAAAGATGTTGAGTTGAAATATCCAAGTGTAGAAAAGCAGGCGTATGCCCTGATCAGAGCAGTGAAGAAATTCAGACATTATATCCTCAGAAATAAGGTTTATGCAATTATCTCAGATCTTGCAATTAAGTTATTGTTGATGCAGAATGAGTTGGGTGAGCGTAGAGCTAGGTGGGTGAAAATGCTGCAAGAATATGATATTGAGATCCAACCCATGAAGTTGGTAAGAGGGCAGGGACTTACTCAGACTATGGCCAAAATGGGGTCTGAACTGACGGCTCAGAATTATAACCTTGAGGAGGTTTCCCCAGTAGCTGGTACAATGACATAGTTTACTATTTGCTAAACTAGTGATCTCCAAGCCATCTTAATGTTGTTTAGAGGAGAGCTCTGCAACTAAAGAGTGATGGTTTCATGCTAAAGGGAGTTGTTCTGTACAAGAAAAATTATGAAGGCATTTATTTAAGATGTCTCGGGAAACAAGAAGCTAAGAGGGTGATGAACGAATTTCATGAAAAGTATGGCACTAGCCATAGTTCTGTGATTGCCATAGCAAATCAGATTTTGAGGGCAGGGTATTATTGGCCCACGTTGTTTAAAGACATCCACCATCATGTCAGGACCTGTCACACTTGCCAGACCGCAACAACGAGGGAAAGGTTTGCAGCACTTCCACTTCAATCGGTCACTGAGGTAAGGCCTTTCGCTCAGTGGGGTATGGATTTCATAGGCCCTATCAACCCACCATCTTCTGCATGACACAAGTATATTCTAACTATTACTGATTATTTCACAAGGTGGACTAAGGCTTTTGCTTGTAGGAAATGTACATCTGAAGTAGTGATTGATTTTCTAGAATATGCCATTATTAATCGATTTGGATGCCCCATTGCTGTTGTCTGTGATAATGGTCTTGCTTTTGCATCTTTAAAATTTTCAAATTGGACTTTTAATCATGGCATTATTATAAAGTTTGCATCTAATTACTACCCCCAGGGTAACGGTCTGGTAGAATCCTCCAATAAGAATTTATTGACTATTATCTGTAAGCTGTTGGAAAGGAACCCAAAAGACTGGCACACCTAGGTTCAGTTTCCCTCTGGGCAGATCGTACAAGGCTTAAGTCATCCATCAAAACATCTCCCTATCACTTAGTATATGGTCTGGAGCCAGTATTCCCCATTCAACTCAAGATCCCGACCTTGCAATTTAATAATGAGTTTTATGATGGCAGGGATAGAAGGGAGGCTAGGTTGATAGAACTACTGCACCTTGAGGAGAAATAAGACAATGCCCTTGAGAACTTTGCCAGACATCAGGGGGTAGTTAAGAGGTGGTTTGACAGAAGGGCTAAAGTCAAAGCCTTTAGGATTTCTGACCTTGTGTTATACTAGGATAAACCTCATGATCGAAAAGGGGACCATGGGAAGTTTGATAAACTGTGGGTTGGTCTATATCAGATTGCTAAAATTCTTGGGGATAATGCCTTCCGTCTGAAGACTCTTACCGGAGAAGATATTCTGCTGCCTATCAATGGGCAGTATTTCAAACATTATTTCCAATCCTGAGCTTTTTTTAGCTCTCTGCTTTGTATATAGTTAGTTTAGGTTGCTTTCTGTTGTTTTGTTTTGGTTAGAGTAGGTTTCCTTTCAGGTTTTTCTATGTTGCTTTGGTTTATTTTGTTTTGGTTTGTGTTTCTCTTGCTCTCAGTTCCTTCTCTTTCTGAGGTCTTTTGTTGCATTTGTATGAGAGTGGTGACAAGGTAGGTGTGGAACTCTCAATATTTCTTTTACAAATTTTAATCATCCTTCCATAATATCATGGTATTAATTCTCTACCCAATGTCACTTATCCTTGTACTCAAGTAAAGAGTCTTCTAGTAAGAAGGAATAGGAATACATTAGGGTCTCACATTTCTAAATATTAAAGATACCTAAAGTTGCAAAAGGTGCTTATGAAGTTTGAACAGGTGAAAAATATTTTTTCTACTCTAGTGCCACTGTGGCTCTCATCCCTGAAGTGTGAACATCATTGTTCACAGGTTGAACTGAAAGCAATGAAAAGACAAGTAGTATCAAAAAATAATAATAATATTGAAAATTTAAAGTTTGAATTCAACTCATCAGGGGGATCTGGATATCTCTACTGGGGCTATGGACGCTTGGCTGGCAGTAGAGCTATGTTCAGGAGAATCACAACGATAACCTCGTCGGGGCTATAGACACCTGACTAGAAGTGAAGCTCTATCCAGGATCCTCTTAGAGTATGAATCTTTATGTAACTTGTTCAGACCAAGTTTGGATCTTGTTGCCACTAAGGGGCGGTAATGAATGCATATGCACACACTTCGACCCTAGTGTAGGAAATATCTTGATGACTGGTGGGTTCTTTGGTTTAATTGTAGGTAGTGGCCAGATGGATGAGTTGAAACCATGAGTTCTGGGTTCTTGATTCTAGTTTTTCATCGAAATGCTCTGGAGCATTTCCCCAGTGGAGTCGCCATTTGTTGTGTAATTGTGCACACATGCCCCACTTGGAGTAGGGATCCTTTTTTT
The DNA here is from genome assembly GCA_007258455.2 of Sequoia sempervirens. Taxonomy (NCBI): domain Eukaryota; kingdom Viridiplantae; phylum Streptophyta; class Pinopsida; order Cupressales; family Cupressaceae; genus Sequoia; species Sequoia sempervirens. The sequence continues at coordinate 318,722,331 of VDFB02000017.1, forward strand.
TTCATTTTTGATGTCTCTTTGACCTTTGGTTTTTATTGGATTTGTCCTTTCAAGGTCTTGGGATGTTGGTCTTGCTGGTCTTGGTCTTGCCCTAAGGATTAAATTGATCAAACTTGGTTTTTAATGGAAGTCCGGGTTTTGCCCTGGGTCTGGGATTTTCCAGTTCACTCAGATTTTCCTGAGTCCTGGTTCATTGCCTGTAAATGTCAGATTTTCTGAAGTCCGGGTTTTTGCTTGGATCCGGGATTTTTCAGCTTGAGCGGATTTTCCCGAACTTCATCGGAGTCCTGAAGGGTGGGTTATCCGCGGAATTCGTGCTCACCCGGATTGTCCGTTTGGCTTGTTTTTTTCTGAAATTTTGTTTTGGGCTTGGGTTTTCGGATTTCCTTGATATGTCTTATCGTTCATTAATGCTTGAAGTACGTCTTCTCTGGCGCGAGTGCGGGGGATTTGAGGTCTTTTGGCACTCTTTGATTTCATTATTCATTTACTATTTGCTCTAGCACCTGAGTTTATTCTTCTTGAGCTTTGGTTGTTGGATTCAGTCTGCTTGCATGTGGATTGCTTGAGCGCTAGTGATGAATATTTTCATCACTAGAGCACCCTATTTCACAGTGACTTCCTTGGGCTCGAGCTTCATTCAGATTTGATCCATGGTAAGCTTTTATTGACTTTGCCTTTTTGTTTGCGCTTTGATTAAATCTGTCAAGCTATTGAATGGTGGTTATTTGGGTCGGCCCTTTCTTGTTTCATGAATATATATATAGTGAATTAGGGTTTGACCTGCCTTTTCACAGGTTTTATCACCCACACTGTGCATCCCTTCATTTATCAATTGAATGTCGGGTATACTCCTGTGGCTAGGTATTTCTGTTAGGGCCTTGCCTTCTTCGTGCATAGCCTGTTATATATTGCGAAGTTAGGGTCTCAATAGGTTTGCCTGAATTTGTTAAGATTGGTGGAGTTGTCGCAACTTTCATGTCTTGCATCTAGCTCAACCTTTTTCGTAGCATTTGAGACCTTGGTGTGCTCTAGTTTAATTGTCCCGAGGGAGAGTGCCTGAATTTCGAAGCTTGCCCTAGCTTTCATGGTGAATTTTCAGCTGATAACTTAAGGGCATCATTGTTTCATCATGGGGATCAGTCATTTGAAAGTTATTTGGGAGTTAAATTCATGTGCAATCAAAATTTGGCTTGTTAAGGTCGAGTTTATCTCCATGGAATCCGAATTGGGAGGATTGTATGATCATTCAATTAATGGTTTGCGCGTTAAATGATTGTTGGGTTTCTGAGGTGTCCGCGAAATTTATGTGCACCCGAATTTTCCTAGATTGTGCCATTTCCTTGGATTATGATGGGTTCCCAAACTTTCAAGCTATCCGCAGAAATCCAACTAGTCTGGATTTTTCTGGTTTTTTGCTTGGTTCCACTTCTTTTTTATTTTTCAAATTGGGGTAATGAATTAAATGTTAAATGATGATTTCTTGTTGCTAAATGAATGAATCTTATAATGATCACGCCTCTCTATTTGTATGCATTAACGATTTATTTGATGTATGATGTCTTGGCAGCAGGAATCCATCTGGGTTGGATTTCTCCAAAATTCTGACCTGACTGGATTTTCCCAGATTACTTCATATTCTTGGATTTTAAGATTGTTGATTAATGATTGATCTTAGTTATTTCATGTGGTTTCAAGGTTAACCTTTGATTGAAATATAGATGATAATGGGATGTTCATGAGGTTCTTTTGTGAATACAGGCCGAATCAAGCAAAGCAGCGGCAGGAAAGGAAAAGGGAGACATAGAGGGATCCTCAGTTACAGATGCAGAGAAGTTGAGGCTGGATGTGAAAAATTAGTTTCCTGAGAGTAAAATAGCTTCAATTTTGTCTGAGGTCTCTGATACCAACGTAGGAGCATGGAGATATGAGGAGTTCAAGGAAAGGACAGCTCAGAAAGATCTATCAGCCTTGACAAAGGGAATGGTGAAGTTTGGATTGGCCCATGTGGCAGGATTTCCTCCTATAGTTCAGTGCTATGAATTGATATTGGAGTGTGTCTGGAAATATGACTTTGATACGCAAAGGGTCATTAGCACTAAGGGAAGAGTATTGGAAAACTTCAATCCAGATTCTATTGCCCAAGCATTTGATATGCCAGATTTAGCATGTGTGTGTGCCTTGGACATGGACTTGGCTAGAACTTATTATTAGGATGAGCCTACTAAAGCTCAGCAGATGATCAACTCCTGGCTTGAAAAGCCAAAGTCTCATTTCTCAAAGATTCCTAAGCAGTTACACAGGATCAAGTTCAGACAAGATATATATGATGCAATCACACTTTTGAGCAGGGTGGCCGGCTTGAAGAGTGCTGGGGCATTGGAAAATTGGATGGTGCATATTATTAACAGGATTGAGCAAAGTATTAATTACCACTGGGTAGGGCTTATTAGTGAAATGATTGATAGGCAGCTGAGAGATGTGTTAGAAACAAAGAAATTTACCATGTCATCTTATGTGATATATGTGCTGGCCAGATTTCACCCATACAGGGGATTGAATACAAAAGGAACATTTGGATAGGATATCATCTATGAGGTATACCTTGAATTGCACTTAGGGAATCAAAATTATAGAAGAGCAAATATGTATTTACTATGCATATTACTAGGCTGCTTAAAAATGCAGAACATGTGAGAATTTATGATGGAGCCAAGAAGCTGATCAAAAAATATGGAGCTTGGTTTATACAATTCCCCACTTTCTCTTATATCAGAATTGATGGATGTCCGACTGCACCATATAGATTCCCAAGATATCCTACCGACCATGTCATACTTTTGGAGGTTACCCGGCAGATATGTGATTTTTATGCCATTGTTAAAAGAGAGAAGCACAAGACAGGGTTTGGTGGGGACTTCCCTTTGAAAATTGGTATAGCTGAGGTTTTCCCTTCGATCCAATTGGCTCATGCATCAAGGGAGGAATTGAGTACTTATGGTTTCTCTTTCCATTCTAAGAAGACAAACTTTGATATTACTGGTGAAGCACAGAAGAAGGCAACCAAAGAATATGACCACTAAGACGACCTAGAGGACTATTGGGCAAACATCAAAGATGACTTTGAGGCGAGAAAGAAAAGATATTCTAAGCTTCTAGTTGATGTGATCAAAATGTATAATGTCAAGTTGATCCCTGATTAGTCAGAGGATGACGGGAATTTAGTTCAGGATCATGCATATGAGTCAGTCAAGGATAGGTCCATTGGGGAGATAAACTGGTTAGAAAATGAGATAACTGAGCTGGAAGAATTAATGGCTCCTGTTATGAAATTTACCAAGTCTTGGTTGAAGCATAAAGTATGGGAATTGGAAAGCAAGAAGGTACCTTGTACCTTTAATTTAATGGGAAATATGAATGCTCATTCTACCTCAGAGGAATCTGGTGAGGATGATTCCAAAGAAAAAACTAAAGTAAGCTCGCCTTTTAAGATTAAAATCAGAGGCCCTAAGGAAATTGAACCTGAACAGAAAATGAAACCTAGAGGAAAGAAGAGGAGTCGAGCTTTGAAAATAGGTAAGTCTGTAGAAGAGGAGGAACTTGAGAAAGCAGAGAAAGAAAATACTCCTCCAGAGCCAAAAAGGACAAGGATGACTAGGGCTTCAAAGAGGAAAGATCAAGAAACTCCTAGGATGAGGCAAACCCTCCAGTGAGTGATGTGGAGAGCTTAGGAGAGAAACCCTAGGTTTATTCAAGGAGGTCAAGGACTCCATCTCCCAAGGAGACCATGCAAAAGATAGATCCTCTTCCAATGGCATCCACTATGGAATAGCAGAAGGCTACCTCTCCTTCATTGAATATACCTAAGCAGACAACTCATGAAGAGCATGAGACCAGTGGGGAGGCAAAACCATTCAAGGAAGGAGAACTCTTTGGCAGGGCAGCTGAGCTTGAGGTTGAAGATGTGGAAATGCATCCTTCTCCGTTGGTTCAGTATGAGGATTCTTCTGTGAGCAGTAAGGATAATGGATCCCCTGAGAAGGAGGATGTTCCTATTAAGACTCCATCACCTCTGTAAGAAGAAGAGCCAGAGTTGGAAAGGAAAGGTGATCAATTTCCTGACAAGGAAAAGGATGAGACAGTAGAACCTCATGAGGATGTTAAAGAGGATGAAATCCGGGTGGATCCTGCTATTCTGGATTGGTTAAACAGGGAGATTACAAGGAAGCAGGTCATTGTTAAGGACACTCCTCTCAACTAGGATGAAATGTTGGCTAAGATTGGAAAAGGTAAGAAGAAGAAGATGGCCAAGGTAGTCTCCAAGATAAAAAGAGATGAAGCAAGTAATAGGGTTATTCATATTGCTACCCCGGCTGCTGATAAAGGAAGAGATGAGGTCACCAGGAAAGATTATAATGTACAAACTATCAATCTTAGGCCTGCTTCTATGGAGCAAGATATTGAAGAATATGAGGGGTCCAGTGCAGTGATAATTGGTTGATTAAGGAAGGAAACACAGTCCAAGCATGAGCTAAAGAAAGAGAATGAAAGGCTTAGAAAACGTCTAGAAGATTTGATGAAGCCTTTGCAATCTCTTCACCCATCCTCTTCTGCTGCTACTGGTTTCTTACCCAAGGAAACCATCTCTGAAATAGAAAAGATGAAAGCTTCTACCACAGCTACAATAGATTGGTTAAAGGAGGTACAGACTAAGGGGATGATGCAATAAAGGAAATCCTTTCAACTGGAAAGGATGCAATAAGAGCTAAGGATTTATTAGAGTATGTTTTGTCTCAGGACAAGGAGGATATTGACCTTTTGTTGCAGAAAGCTAACGTGATCATGGAGTATGGTAAAGATCAGTTGGTTGTAGAGGGAATCCTTTCTTCATCTAGAGTTAATGAGCCTTGGGAATGGTTCGAGGCCTTGCAAATTCGATAGAAATCCATCAAGAAGATCTGCAAACAAAAGAAGCAGTTGGATGGTAATCTTACTGGTGTTTATGATGGATGTATAGCATTATTTGAAATAATGACTGGCAGGAGGAAGATTGCCCCTAAGTACTTGAGCTTGGAACAATTGAGGGAATGGTGGCATGATGTCTATGCCCTTGATTCTAAAAATGTTGTAACAGGACACCAATTGGATGATGTAGCGACTTATCTGGCTGTGGTGGACAAGTACTTAGAATGTAGGAGTGATTGGGATACAATGATCAAGTAGTCGAGGGAAGAAATTGGCTCCATTGAATGTCGGCTCAAAATTTTACCCTTGCCACCTATTGCCAAGTTGGATAGGGTGTTTTTGAAGGTTCATGAATCATTGAATCAGAACAAGGATAAGGGAGGTGGTAGTTAATGCCTACTTTGAGATTTGTGCTTCCCTATTATTATAGGGCATGTGTTGATCCGAGCTGCATTGAGGAATGTGTTTGGGCTAACCTTGATGATGTATCTGCATTTAATGTGTGCCTTATTTTGAAATTCCTGAGGCTGATTTTTTTTTACTATTTTATTTTGTAAATGTTTGGTTGGGCCGACATGTTTGAAGATTCTCTATAAAGGGCATTCCTGCCTCATTTGTAAGGGGTTAGTTAGAGAGATAATAAAGACAAGCTAGATTAAGAAGGAGCTAGAGCATTCTGTAGTAGAGATAGTAGTTAGTTCTCTTAAGCAAGTGTTGTAACAGAACAGTGGAATTGTTGCTATATTTTAGTGATCTAATACAATTGAAGGCATTGTGGTTTTTCTGGTGAATTCTTTTGTGTTAGTTTATCTTGCATGGTTCTTGTTGTTCCATCTTTGAAATTGCTTGAAGATCTAAGATTTGGTGTTAGATTTAGAATTAGATTAGTTTGGTGAATAGTGTTCATGATTTCATGCTTGGAATGTTTGTAGCAATCTTTGGTCTATACTCCTAGTAACTATCTGATTGTAGTAGGCTGGTGAAGTTGACCTAGACCATACATCTACTTGAGCTTAGTTCAATTGTGGATAAATATCTATGATTTGAAAATCTATATGCCTTAGAAGATTGCACCATTCTTGTGATATTGCATTGTGGGTTAAGTAGGAATTGGTTATTGGAGATTGGTCCTTTCTAGGTGTTTGTCATTTGCATTATTCATCTTGAGAAATAGTTTAGATTTCAATATATTTCTTGCATCCTCATCTTTTGTTGTTTCTTTATCATTCGGTTAGACTTAGGATTTAAGATTATCATATTGCAAGATTTGATAAATTTGAAAGATACAGTTTGCTTGTAGTAAGGTCTGATTGTGATTACCAGCATTTTCACATATTATCTGAGTTGTTTATGCATTATCATAACCTGACACCTGAGAGACCTTGGGGTGATTTTCAGCAATTTGTTGTTGAAGGTTATCTTTCAAGAGAGATAGAATATTACTTTCTGTCTGAGTTGTTTCCGTGCAGAAAACACCATCAACATCATGTATACAGCTCTATAGTTGATAGATTCACCCTTCCAGGTAACGGGCTCACCTATCTAAAGAGGTATAGATTTTCCTCTATGTGTAGCAAGATCGCCTCTCTATTTCACTAGATCGCCTATATCTTGGAATGTATAGACAAGACTTGACAAGATCGCCTAAACCTTGGTATGTGTGGAGAGGATGTAGAAATGCCTATGGGGGTGATGGGATCACTTGTTTATTTGGACGTATAGATGAAGGTGGTATAGACTAGAGGCAAGATCACCCCTGCGGAAAAAAAGGTTCACCTATTCTAGGGGATGTACAGACAAAGATAGTATGGACTATACCCAGGATCACCCCTACAGACAACAAGTTCACCTATTCTAAAGGATGTACGAACAGGGATAGTACAGACCTAAAACAAGATCACCTTTGCAGACAACAGGTTCACCCGTTCCATGGGATGTATGGATAGGATGCGGGAGACTCGGACATAGGATCACCTATTCTCTGAACAGGTGGACTCGGGGTCACCTATCTAAGAGACCCACAAGAAAATTCACCCTTGACAAGAGTGAGTTCACCTAAAGGATGACCTGACTAGACTAAGGCATGAAACCACCCCTTTAAGGGCAAGATCATCTATCCACAATGCAAGTTTTCCCCTATGAGAAGAAAAATTTCCACTGAGGGCAGGGGAAGACTATAGAAAAGGATTGAAAAACATGACAAATAAGAAGCAATGGGTTGGACTGACTCAGATTGACGACAAGCATTGGTATATCACAAGAAGATACTCCAAGCAATACAAGCCTAAAATTAGTAGTAAAGATTTGCTAACTCGATGTAGGCCCACCACCTTGAGGGGACACCCCAAGGTTAATACTCCATGATACTGGGGTGGTTCTCTGGATCACCCTTTCTCATGAAGGTAGATAGCTAGAGATCCAATGGCACAGGGTCATCAACAGATGCCACGGGCTCACCTTCTCTCTCTCTCCTTTGGAACTATTTTAGTTCACCATGAGAATTTATACCTCAACCTAAGGGAGTACGTGATGAGTAACTTCGAGGTATGGTGTGGAACCCCTGCACTACACAAGGCCACAGCTAAAACACTAGTGTCTATCTAGACTAAACAGGCTCTCTCATGAGTCCTCAAACACCAAGAGGGTGCATGAGGCACAAACATGAACACCAGCCCATCACAAGCATGGATTAGGAGCCTTAGTAAGGAACTGGAAACTCGTGCCAACCCTACATGTCTTATCTAGGTATCACCCTAGCTTTGATGCTTTTCTAGACACGACGTGACTAGATTGGGGTACAGCTTTGGCTCTCCCCCCTTTATATACCCTGTCAATAACATGTGGTTGAGATCATCCCTCAGGTGATGAAATCCCAAGCAACTCTCCTATAGGGAAGGAAGCACTAGATGTTTCTACTAGTCCCCAGGCTTACACATAGTGCAAGGGTAGAGTGTACATGCACTAGTACTCCTTAGGTGGACTTGACTAGACTGGAATGAGTTGCGATTTCTACTCACCTAGGATCACCGTATGGTGCAAGGGGAGTGCATACATCCACAACCCGCTCCCAAACATAGTAAACAAGTTAATTGACCCTTTCATTAAGTCTACGTGTGCCTAGATTAGCATGAAAAAGATAATAGATAGAGATAACTAAGGGCTTATACCGCTCATCCTATAACACACGTGTTACTAGTTTTAACCTCTGTTCTAGGGTATATGATTTTTTGCACAAATGTTAGCAAAATCTCACAAACACTAACAAACAAGTTAGTTGATTAGTACCCAAATCTAAAATCAGATGAAAGTGAAAATCAAAAAATTTACGTTTTGGATTACCTCAAGTTTGCCTCTATGTGAAGTGAATTCGCCTTTCTCTCAAATTCAATTTTACCTATTCAAGAAATATGTGATATCATAATCATTTGTTGAGTGGAGGGGTGGGAGCATATTCACCTATGTGATCAAGGTAGGATCACCAGTTCCTCTAGCAAGTTCACCTGTTCAGTCTGCCACAACGTATTTGCCTCTACAATTTCTGCTCTAGATTAGTAGTAGAAAGTTCTCCTTTTTGAAGGAAATGTGTGTGCGCATTTTCCTTTTTTTAGTATATTTTTGCCCCTATGTCAGGTGGATTCTCCCCTATGTGTGAAACCTGAACTTGCAAAACTTCAAACAAAAAAGAACATAAAAGTAGACCCTGATGTGGGTCCCACCAGGCGTGCCAAAAATGTGTGCAAGTGAATTCTAACCTATATGCAAAACAACAATGGAAATGCTAGGAAGAAGACACAAAAAGAACACTCAAGATAAGCATAGTTTAACCCAAACAAAATGAACAATGAAACACCAATATTACCTTGCTTGAGTTGTCTCCTTTGGTTGGCCCTTTGATTAATGATTTGTATGCTCCTTCTTTGACAAAATAGCTCAAATCCTAGTGCACAATGAAGCTAAGATGATGGAGATTGTGATGGTGGACGTGGGTATTGGATTGGATGAAAGATGATAGTACTAAAGTGCTTCAACAATGGAGGTTTGTGAGTGCATGAAAATTTGGCTAAGTGTTGGCTTGAGAGTGATTGCTTAGTAATTGCTTGGTGATTCCAAAATGAGGGGCAATCCACTACTTTTAGGGGAAGTGCCTCTAAACCAATGGATGGATGAGATGCATCCAAGGTGGAAAAGATCAAGGGCTAGGGTGAGTTGAGAACTCACAATACATCTCATGCTGACATGTGTCAATTGAGGTGGGCAAGGGGGGATGAAGTGGAGGTACTATGATGTACCTTGGGAATGGACAAGATCTCATAAAGGAGGTCTTTGTCCACATGTACCTTGAGAGGACAAGTGAAGAAATAAAAATTCCTCACAAATCCTCATCGCGATGGGAGAAGGAATTAAAAATTCCTTAAAATGCATGGGGGGAATAAATGTGAATTTTAAATTCACATGGGAAGAGGATGCCTTCTCCAAAAGCAAAAAGCATTTAATAAGGTTGACTAAGGACACATGTCATAAATGGAATGAGGATTAGATTAGCCTAATTTAGTGATTAAGGTTGTGCAAATACAAGATTAGACAGGCTAATGAAAGATTAGGGTCAGGTGGGAAATTATGGAGGATGTTGACATGAGAAAAGAGATGAATTAAAAATTGATTTAATTCATTTAGATAAAATCAATAAAATAAATAAATTAACCCTTTATTTAATTTAGAGATGAATGAGGTAAGGTATTTGATTAATTAATTAAATACCTTAGGGGACATTAGACTGAAATGGAATATTAATCAAATAATAAATTATTTAATTAATATGGCTTAAGGATGTAGGATAGAGGAACGTAAAGGTGAATTTGACCACATGGGAGTGATCAAAGTCAAGTGTCTACATATCCAACTACTTGTTCAAAATTCTGAAAAACATATTCAATTCTTTGCATTTCATCCTTAATGTTTGCAAGAGCCAAGAATTGTGGGTCCTTAGATTGCATCTCCCTTTCTAATTTATTAAAATCAATCCATTTCATCTTTCTATCATCTTATTTTTGGAAGTAAAAAATGTTCCTTATTACATCTTCTAGAAAAGAGAAGTTGTGAACAAACTTGGAGATTTTGATTTTGGCCTTTAGCCATGCCATGAATCCCTCAAGATCATGGTTTCTTTCTCTTACCGTCTCCATCCCAAAAGGTTTTAGTACATCAATGAGCTTTCTCCATCCTCCTTTCCTCATGAAAAAATCAAAAAAACAAGTGTATGTAGGGAAAAAGGTTCCCTTACCCTAATCCTTCAGATAGTTATCTTCCACATCTCCCAACTGCCACATTACTTCTAAGAAACCAACTCTCAGTGGCACATCTCTTGACAATTACTGAGGTGCAACCCTTGTGTCATACACCCTCAAAATTGTGTAACTAGGATAGGGAATAACATCTCCCCAATTGTGATCAATATTCAAATTTGTCCTCCTATCCTTAGGCCTCAAAAATTCATGTAAAGCTATAGGGATTCTTGGCATATTCAAAATCAAAACTCTCCTCAACTTGGATGCAAAAATATTCTCAAACGTCACAAAACTAGACATTTTCTCATTATTATCAAGGATTGTGGTCCAATATTGGATAGGTAGATCCATATCACCTTCCCTTTTTCCAATGTCATATCCTTCCCAAAGTATGTAGCTCCCTTGAATAGAAACATATGCATGAACAGAGAGTATCAATAGAATCTCACTCCATATTCACCTTTCTTTAGTGCAACCAGGCCCTCATGAATCTTTTCACCTAGGTATGTCCCAAAGTCATAAAGTGTGCAACATGTAGGATGATAGATATGTGCAGCCATATATATCTCAACCATGGGCATACCTGTAGTTGGGTCATAACCTATGATTTTGCATAAAGAATAGAAATTCTTCTAGAAATATGTAACAAAATTATTGATAGGGAATGGCTCTATATTTTTTCTGCCTAGAATAATTTTTCCTTGTCATTTGACAGATGTCAGAAAGTGTTGTAATATTGATATTTTGAATGTATGTCTCACCTTCTAATATCTGGCTCTGAGAAACTTCTCATCAATTTTCACCATATCTTCACTCCAATCAGTCAAATTGAAAACCTCTACAACCTCAGCCTTGGTGACCTTAACCATTTCAATTCCATCATATGTCCTCAAAATTCTAGAGATTGGGGCATAGTTTGTTGTTATTACCTTTAGTAGGTCAACATCCATATAGACATTGGCACTACCACTTTCCCCATGTCCAATCTCCAAGGTTTTCCAATAGGGATGCCATAGTTTTGGTTTCCAAACCAATAGTTAAATTGTGCCCACCTACTGAGGTATCTTTAATAGTGAATTGTTTATCAATAGTCCCATCTATAATTTGTGTACCTCAGAACAATAGCTAACCCTCGGGCTTCTCACATGTGGAGGGTTTCAATTGGTCAGTCAAATCTTGAACCAGAGGTCTAACTAGGGGGTTAGACCCAAAGGGTTGGTCTTTTGATGTGGATGTTTTGACCTTAGGTGTCATAGTTATAGGTTTTGTGCAAACTATGGTTTACTTCTTAGCAAATGATAAGCTCACAACTAGGGTATGGGTTCAACGCAGGGTAATAACAAGACTAGAAAAGCTAAAAATTCTAACTGAACATCAAACCTTAAAAGAAATGAAAGAAGACCGAAAACCTTACTAATAGAATGATAGAGCAAGCAAAATTTAGAAAATTTTAAGACAATCGCAAAGCAGAGTATTGATATTAGTTACTAGTTTACAGTTGCTTTAAAAACACTAATTTTGGTTGTCGAACGAGCTTGAAATTTGTAGCAAAAACTCCTTAGATGTGTTGAATTCTTTAACAATTTGTAACTATGCTTTACAAAAAGTTTTTATAGATTTATGGTAGATCAATTTGGTAGTTCGACATCATATCCACCATTACTATTCGCTCATGTGAACTAGAATGGCTTGCTTGACCTTAATCTCAACTTTAAATTTTAGTTGTTGATTCTACAGTGAGATGGCTTGATGAACAAACTAGATTTAGTAAAACAAGTTTGAAAAATCCAACTATAGACTCCCATTTCCATCAACCAACTAGAACATGCCATGTGGATTTTCCCACAAGTCACCCCATGGGCTCCACGATCTCCATAAGCCATGAAAGGCTACGTGTCAACCTCCCTGCTTCCCTATTGGGTTTAACTTGTGTGCATCTTTCAGCAATGGGGAGGTGGGGAGCAGTCCAGATTAAATCTGTTGCCTTCAACCTACATGCTCCTTACATCTTAAGCCTTCGCCTTAGTGCATAACCCTTGGATCTGATCGATGGCCATGACCATAACATCTTGTCCACTTTTAAATCATGAGCTTTAAAAACATTTTAGTAGCATGGGTATTAATGCCTCTTGACCTTATGCCAAAATATTTCCTTCATCAAAATAGTTTTTTTGATGGTTCAAATCATGCCAAGTGGCACCTTCCCACTTCCCCATTGAGGGATCGGAGATGAAGGTGGGTCCCCCGCAGGCTAGCAAGGAATGGTTAGGATCAACCCAGACTATTTTATCTCAATTGTCGATCAATTAAAAGGTTAATGTTCACTACCTTTGAAGGAGGATGATCCCTACTGACTTCATGGGACACATGGCACCATCCCGCCAACCCATCTAAATATTTTAATCAAAATTAAAAGCAAACAAGGGAGTAGGGAGCGTTCAGGATTAAATCAACTAATTGGACCACTACAAATAAAAGCCTTAGTCTACACGTGCATAAATTTAGTGTTGTTCCTATTGCACACATGTCCCATTCAGACTAGGGACCCCCTCTCCTTTTCACCTTTTCCAAGTCATTTTCACTTTTTCCTCGTTTTGTGTGCCCCCAATGGTGAGCTCAAATTGGTCACATGCCTTAAAATCAGTAGTCCCTTATTGACCAAAATTCACTACCCCAAATTTTCTTAAGTCTTTGGCTCTTGCGGGAATACCCCTATGGGTTTCCTTTGTCCTATTGCCCCAGCGTCTTCGAAGCCCTATGGACCCACATATGCAAGTTTCCCTTTGCGGGTCACTGTTGTCCCTTCACTGTTTTCATTTTGCCACTAGATTAGTGGCTAGCCTCGAACATCCACCTGCATGGAAAGCCCCACATCTCTTCCTGTTGTCTAATGGCCACACCACATTGATTCCCCATAACTCCAACTACTTCATCTACCATCATACCCAACATTAATTGTAGGCCATAAATGCACTTTTGACTATAAATAGGCACCCAGAACTGTCATTTTCATGAATGTATTTCAAAATTTCAAAGAAGAGAAAAGGAAAAAGAGGTGTTCGCACCCACATTACTTCTTGGTGGATCAAAATCAAGGTCATTGTTGGATTTTTGTACTATTCTCAAGTTCGCTAACCTTTGAAATTTTAAAATGTGTGTTCTTTTGTAACTAGGGTTTCCAAATTAATGGAAAAATTATTTGAAGAGAACCTCAAAATCTTCCAACTACCTTCAAATCTAGCGGTCCCATGTGCATTTTTTCTCCCTAACGATCAAAACCCTTTAACAGTTGCTTAAACTTTTCCCTCACAATCATGTGAAAATCTATCTAGTCTTCGTTATTCTTCACATGGTGAAGGAGCCTTTGCAGCTAGAAATGTTGCCACTGTCACCTTACTCAAACACTAAGACCCTAAATGAAAAAACTTAAGTTCTTGACCCAATGCGGGTCCACTTGCATGGGTCATCGCTTGCAGGTGGCCATCTCCCTGCCGCCGTTGGTTAACGGCTTAGCCTTGACTGCCTTCCACATTGCGGGTCTCAGTTCAACTATTGTCATCAATTTCTCAAAGTTGCTAAGTCTTAGGAAGCTTCTAGGCTACTATGTGTGGCTCACCATTGTTCGAATGTCATTGGCTAGCGGAAAGGCCCTCCTATTCGTTTGTGATGCAAAGCCCATGTCCTTTTGTCACCATTCTCAATTTTCCACAGAAATGACTAAGTTAAAAATGTTATGTGGACCAGTACATGCAGGTGGCCACATGTGAATGGTTGCTTCCCTACCATTATTTCCAAATTCCCTTGCACCTACACCCTTTAGCATGGCAAGTTCCACAATGGACTCTTCCCTTACCAAAATTTAAAATTTGCTAAGGCATGTACCGGGTCTATGAACTCGCTATGGGTCCACCTACAGACTATCGTCCCTCCAACATCATCCTTAATGGAAAACATATAATGGCAGCCCGCTAGCTCCCTTCCACATCTCCTAAATTGGTCAAACCCTTGCACATAATCCTAAACAACCAAGTTCCTTGTGGGCCCAACAATGCAGACTTTCGCTTGCGGGTAGCCATTTCTTGAAGACTGTTACTTAATGGCGGAGGCTCTAAATGTCCTCCAACCCTCCTACACTCACATTCCTCAAACCCACAAATACATTAAATCCCAACCAAGCAACTTCAAGTGCCTTACAATCAATTTCCACGCATGCCAAATCACCTCATAAGAACTTTGATAGCCAAGATCATAATACAGAGCTTTTGCTCTGGGTGGTAGCTTGCGAGTCTCCATGGCCTTGGTGCCATCCTATTCCCAGTCCTTTATGATAGCGACCAGCCCAAGGAGATATGCATCCCTAGGCCTGCATTCTTTTATATGATCCGGATGAGTTTTAAATGATGGATAGTTATGAATTACTAGATCTAACCCTCATTTTGCAAGATTTGAATAATGCTTGCCCTGATTTCTAAATGAATGCACTTACTACATCTTTGCATGCAGGATTTATGGAACCTATTGTGGGACCATTGACAAAGTCTACTGAGAAAATTGATAAATGAAGGAAACCTGTGCACATGCCGAGAGGAAAAGAAGAAAAAGACTAGATGAAATATCAATTTCATGAACTGGAGTGTACCTCCAAGATCACCTCTACCAAAGACTCAGTATTAGATACAAATATTGGACACATAGACATTCATGAGTTCCGAAAAAGGGTAATGGTCAACCCCACAATAGAGAATGCACAAAAGATTAGAGCGAGTGGTTTGGCTAAGGTAGTTGGCTTCCCTCATGTGCTTGTCGCCCCAGAGCTAGTTATGGTTTGCTAGAGTGCTACCACAACAATAGAAAGATTATTGATTATCATGGAAGGGTATTAGTAGACTTATCTGCCAAATCTATCATTCAAACATTCCCCATCCCCACGATCATTGTAATGGAGGAAACAAAAAAGGGATATGCTAAAAATATGTGGAAACAGGACCTATTGGGGTGCAAAAGATTAATTAACCAACATTGATTGAAAGAAAAGAGGGGTAGCACTACCAAAGTACCTGAAGACTTGTTTATAAATGCCTTCTACAAAAAATACCATAATTTGGTTACCCTATTAAGTAGGGTAATGGGTGACCAACTATTACATTCTTCGAGGAATGGATGTTTTACTTTATTAAGTAGATCATTTGGGGCAAGACCAAGTTCCATTGGCCCAAGATGATTAGTGACAAGATGCAAAACTAGCTCATGGTTGTAAAGAAGACCACTCAATTTTATATGACTTCATAACTGGTGTACCTCTTGGTAGAAAAGTTGTTGTACAAAGAACTCTTTATTGCAGGCAACCTAGGAAAAAAGAAAGGAGACCTCAAGGTATATGATTGCTACCCTTAGTTATAGTACCAAAACTTTAAAAGAGAATATAAGAGGGTGAATGATGCCTTCATTGTGCACATAATTAGGTTCCTAGGAGGATACTTTGAGAGAAGGGTATCACACAGCTCCAGAGGCTTCATCCTATAGTTCGAGTACATGTTCATATAGTTCCCAAAGTTTATGTATATCAAAACAAAGAGGTTCTTGAATGGGCCCTATCAGTTTCTGCGCTACTCCAATGACCGCATGATCTTGTTAGAAGTCTCTCAGAAATTGTAGAATTCCCATACACTATTAAGTGACAAGCATAGAGCTAGGGTTCCATATCCCCTGACTTTTGGGCAAGAAATGTATGCTTATCCTGTTGCTCGATGCATGGAGTATTCAAAAAAAGAATTAGTAGAGTACAACTTGGACCTCCACACGAGCTGAGGAAGGTTGGACCCTTGTGGAAAACTAAAGACATGGGTGAGAAGATAATATTCCAATAGACCTCAAGTCAAGTACTTTTAGGACAACTGTTTAGATGACAAAGAAGTGCAAATGAGGCACTACATGAGGATGATGGCCCAGTTTGTGAGATTAGTGAACCTATTCCCTATGCTCAACCAAATAGTGGAGGAAGATAACAATATTATTGATGATAGATACAATGTTTTGTCCAACCTAGCTTTTCCTATGATAGATTGGAATGAAGAAGAGGTAACTAGCCTTCATATATTAACATGAACCATTGAGAATAGAACAATGTAGTTGATAGGTGCCTAGATTTTCCATCTCAAATTACAGGGAACTCAGTTGATATATGGTGCGCTCAAGGATGAGCTTGAAAGTGAAACAAATAGTGGAGTAGTTTCTACCCCAATAGAAGAGGTTCCAAGTCCCCACCGATGACAAGGTCAAAGAAATGGAAGGATGTGCCTGAGCGTAATCCTAAACACAAGGTATATTCAAGAAAGTCTACGGAGGGAAAGTCATCCAAGAAAGCAAGAAAATCAAGGGCATTTGTACTTGAGATTCCCACCATCCAAGAGGAGGATCCCCAACAACAAGAAGATGTTGAGCAGCTACACTCATCACCCGTTGCTTCCATTCCCACTATCACTGCCACCATTGCCACTCCTCCACCTTTCACCTCTTAGGCACTACCCGTCTCATCTCCGCCCGTCTTGGATATCTCTTTCCACCTTGTCTCCACCTCACCAACAGCTCTGATAATGGTACTAGACTCCTCCTCCTCCACTAACTCCCCACATTCATCTTCTTCACTCCCTCCTCCACTTCCCACTCTCTCTACTCCACTGCTTGTAATGACCACTATCACCATGTGACCTCTTACCCTACTACATTATTTTGTGGCATATATGCAAAACATACCCACTAAAATTTTTTGGGTAATCCTTTACCCCACAATTCAGCTCTGATGGCCTAAATTTCTACTACCTTGCCTCTTCCTTCACCATCTACAGAGCTGCCAAAGATGGAAGCTACAATGTAGATCTTAGAAGAGATGGAGAAGCATCACGTAGATTGACAAATAGAGGTTGCAAAAAATGTAGTTGAGGATCCTGGGGATTCAAATCGAGATGATTACTTTGAACATCTAGAGGGTGGGCTAAGCATAAATTTGGACAAAGTGGCATCCGACGAGGAAAGATCACATTCTTCAGAGGAAGATATTGAGGCTTTAAATGAGTGGTATATAATAGAAACATCAGACCAAGATTTGGATGAATAATTGCCACAGTAGCCCAAGAATATGGATGAAAAGGTTGATTCTAAAGGGCACATCTTTGAAGAAAAGGCTGATATAGATATAAATATGGAGATACTCAAAGAGCCTCCACTAATTGGCCAAGACAAGGGCCTAGTCTAGGAAGAAGAAACACCTCCTAAAAAGGAGGAAGAGAAAGATAAAGAAGAAGAAGATGCGCTAAGAAAGAGCCCCAAGCTTGAACATCATGCTAAGCTCAAGTGAAAAGAAGGGAAGGCACCCAAAGGAGAGGAAATCACTGGGGAAAATATAACTTCCATCGAGACACATAGAGAGAAGACTATGCAAAAAGAGGACTCAGACGAGGAAGAAAAGATTGACCAAGAAGCCGTTGAAATTAAAGAGGAGAAACCTCAAAACAAAAAAAGAAAGGAGGGTGATCATGAATCACCCAAGGAGAAAACTAAGGTGCCTGACTGGCTAGAGAAAAAATTGCAAAAGAAAGCTCTTGTTTGTGTTCATCCAAAGGCCAGAGTTGAGGCAATACTAGCTAGGGCACAAACAAAGACAAGAAAAGAAAAGAAGCCTATATTTTTCTCCCACATCATGGTGGATGCCTCCAAATCTAGAACAATACAAATTTCTACCCCTGTGTTGGATAAGGATATAGGCACATGTTATAGCATATCAACCATCAACCTAGGCCAAGCAACCAGAGAGAAAAAAATAGATGAATTCCAAGGGTTTGTAGCCACAATCATGCAACAGATGAATAAAGATTAGTCCACCAAGGAGGAGATAAGGGCGCAAGTGGAAAATCTCATTGCCTATATCCAATAGTGGACATTCATAGAAGAAGAGGCCACGATGATATCATCCATGCCCGCTCTCCTCTCCCAAGAAGAGCTAAATAGAACATAAAATATGAGGAATTGGACCAAGTCCATGGTGGATTGGTTCAACTGAGTGAAATATAATGGAAACGTGGCCATCTTCCACACTGCTAGGGTATTCAACAAGTTTCAAGGGTTGCATAAGCAAATAGATGAAATGATAAATACATGCCATAGGTTCATAGAGCTATATAGGATCACATATCCTAAGCTCGAAAGCATCCTCAAGCTTCCCTGAAAAATATGGGAAAAGGAACTAGAGCTCATAAAGGATGATCACTCATTACTGGAAACATGGAAAATGAGCCTAGACCACCAAAAGGATGTTCTAGAGAAGTCTTTGCATGAGCTAGAACTCAACTTTGAATGGGTTGCAAAAATCTGAGATGATAGTGAAGATTACCTGAAAATGATGACAGACTATGAGATGCCTACTCTAGAGATAGATCCAAAGAAGGTAAAATTATTCTTCCACAAGAAGATGGAGCAAAGAGCCATAGATGCATTATCACCAGACTTTATGGACTTTGTTTCTAGGGATTTTGTAGAGTTTGAACAAGTCATCAAAGCAACCCCAAAGTGAACCAAGAGCTAGGAGAAGATTATTGAGAGACTCAAGAAGATATCCTTCCAAATCCTTCAATCTGACATCATGGTATGGGACAAACTCCAGGATTTAGTCAGGAAATTCGTGGAGTATGCTACTCTCCAAAAAAATGCAAGAAAACCATTCATAGATGATGAATATTTGACAGTATAGTTACAGGGATGGTAGCCACTACAAGACAAAACTACTATAGTGCCAGGGTCACTAGATGACAAAATAGAGAAAAAAACAAAAGATGTATTTTATATTGTCATATATTTGGGGGTAGGTGAAACCCTAATGTAAAATAAATCTAAGCCACATAATGAACGTAAATTTGGACCATTCATATTACTTTTATAAAACTATAAATAGGGGTCTCGTCTCATTTTAAAAGAGAGATTTGAGTTGTTGTGTAAAGGCATGCTGCAAAAATTTAATAAGAATTACTTTCTTTTGATGGATTCTTATATTTCTTCACATGTGTGCATGATTCATCTCCTCAATATTAGATTTTATCTTTGTTGTTTTAGTTTTAAGTTACTTTAGTTGTTAGTTTATGCTACACTGGTGAAGAATGTTATGGTGTTGATCCTTTCCTCGCTCATACTTTTTGTTGTCTATTGATGATAAACAGTTGTGTAAAGTTATTCTAAGTATTCTTATTGTTTCACTTAAGTTCATCTATTACTCATGCTCAATGGTGAATGAATGGTTGAAAATTTGCAGACCTTAGAAGATTTGCACTAGTTTCATGAGACTATAGGTTGCCTTGGTTAAGTGGAACTCAGTTTTAGGAAGGTTTTCCACTGTTGCATCCTCTATTGTTACTATTCAACATTAGTTATAGGTCTAGGAAACTCTCTATCCCTTTTCCCTTTTGGCCTTTTTTTGAAAATTAAATTTGAAGTAAAGTTCTAGCATCATTGTAAAGCCAAATTTGATCCCAAACATGGAGTTTTAAACTGTTGTCTTGAACTTGTAGCAGTTGTACCACATTTCTAGAATTCATAAAACTCCTTTTCTAGATCCAATTCCCTCCATGCTTAGCATACCATAAATTCCCCTTTGTGATTACCAGCAAATCACATTAACCAATTTAACTATTCCAAGCATTGTCATGACCTAACACTCGAGAGACCTTGGGGTGATTTCTAAAACTCGGTTGCAAAAATTACCTTTCAAGAGAGGTAGCATAATTGTGTGTTGCCTGTGTTGAGAAGGTGAAAAAACACCCATCAATAGAACTAGTGCTAGAAGGAGGGCCCTTTCGCTAAGTTGGATCGAATTGGTTCTTTCTCCCCTCAAAGGTTTCACAAGGTGATTCAATCTACACCAAAAAAATGGGAGTTCCAAGAGCTCAATACCCCTACCAAGGCTAAGAGAGCCAAGAAAGGGGAAGCATCTGCTTCAGCCCCTTCCATCTTCCATCCATATCACCTCTCCCTTTCACCTCCAACAGTGCCTCCTTCTTCCCATCCTCTCCAAACTATAGTTTCACCCCTTTCCTCCCTTAGCCAAGGCATTGTCTCAATCCCAACACTCCATTTCTCTGGTGTTGCCCTAGTTGTTGCTCCCTTGTAGCCTCAAGTTACTATAGCACAGCAAATGCAACCTCCCCTTCCCATAATGGCTTAGCTTGGTAACAACCCATCCCCATTATCCTTCAATGATTATCATGACATGCTAAAGAATTTAAAAGGATTTTGTACTAAGTTCCACCCACGTGATCTGTAAAGGACAATGGAAGAGCACATCAAGATCTTCCAAATAGCCTTGAAGGATATGCAAATAAAACATGAAGATGTGGCTTGTAGGCTCTTTCCCTACTCATTAGGGGAAGAGGCCTTTTATTGGTACATCCATTTGTTAATTGGATCTATCACCACTTGGGATCAAATGAAGGACACATTCCTGTAGAAGTTCAAATTTCCTGCCAGTCCCTCTGAGTTATACCAGTAGTTCATGTCTATACAAAGGGAAGTTAATGAGCCCATTATCTCCTTCAACGATTGATTCCATAGAGCCTACATGAAGTTGCATCTACCTTATGTGGTCAATTATGCCTCAGCTAGGGTGGTCTATTATGTGGCCTTAGATAATCTTACATCTGCATTGGTGAAAAGAATGTGCTCATTGCCTTCCAGGTTGGCAGATGCATATGCAGAGGTAGTCACAGCCAGCATGGACTTGAGGTAGCACATTGTGGGTCCATTTCCCTCATTAGTACCAACTGCTCATCTGACTCAAATCCAAGGAATTACCCATGCATTGGTGAATCAAACACCTATGCTAAACCAAGTCCCCCAACTGCCAATAGTTTTGCATCTAGGGCAACCCTTGAACCAAGTACCTTTTGTGCCTCATTACTTGCATTCATCACAACCACAAGCATACACTCAATAGCCTCAAGTTCCCTCATACCTACAAGGCTCCAAGTTCTCATCTGCACAGTAGAACCAACCATCAATGCAACCTATCTTCCTTTAGAACTCAGTACCACAGCAAAATAATGTAGAGAAGGATCAGATCAATGAACTGACCGAGATGGTAAATTTTTCCACTAAGATGATGCACTTGAAGAACCCAAAAAACCAATTACAAGCTTCTCAAAGGAGCATTCAAGCTAATCTCAATTGAGATAACTATGATTCGAGTGCTTCTTCTGAATAGAATTATGAAAGAGGAAAGAATTCAGGCCAAAACTTTGAATGAAGGCCTTCACAAAGGAAAAATTGAATGTGGAACACAAGGCTAGATAATGGAGGTGTCCCCACACCTCTTGATCAACTAGGAAATGTTGACAAACCTACAAGCAAATTTTACTTGGCAGAGGCAGCTTTATCTAGGTGGTGCAAGATCCATAGGATGAATAGGCATTTTGAATTGGATTATTTGAAGTTTCAAACTACAGCAAAAATTTTCCAAGTAGAAGTCTAGAATGCACTTGATGGTTCAGGCTGTTGAGATTTGGTCCCTTTCAAGTCATACGATTCTTCATTGTTGGTGGTCAACTAAGCTCCTTTCCCAAAAGGAAAAAGTAATTCACCCGAGGAGGCTTCCCCCAAAGATGAAGAAGCAAAAGAGGTAAGTAACAAGGATACATTACTCAACTCTTTGATTCAAAAGATAATGGTCTAGTAGATGAGAAGGAACCTCATGAAGATGAATTCCATATGTTTCACCAAATGGTTACCCCATATAACCTAAGAAACAGACAAGTTGGAGGCCCTTTCATGACTTCTACTCCTCCCAACAACTTTAATACTCCACTTGATCCTAATGCCAACAATAATCCTACCTATCCCCATGTGCCTACCCAATACTTCAATAGGAATAGGTAGCCAAATCAATCATGATCATCTCACTACTTCCTCCCAAGGAAATTCTTTCAAGGTAGAGGTTGAACAAATGGGTGAATACGTAGCCAAAGAATTCAAGAAGGTTAAATTGAACCTCTCAGCTTTTGAACTACTATGGGTTCGAGCTATCAAAAATGTCTTCTTTAGAATGATCAAAGGGACTACTCCATCTAAATCAGCCCAAGAGGTGCCCCCCAAGAGGGTTTCTTTTGACACTCCTGGTAGTGAGCCCGTGATCAGAGAAATCATGGGAAAGAAACCTGATCAAACCCCAAATCAATAGGCTAGTAAAAGTCATCCAACAGATAAAGCTCTTGCCAAGGATTCAAATCAAGTTCCAACCAAGGATAAATGTAGTGATAAAGACAAGGCTCAAGTGGCTCAAGTCGATGTCTTAGTAGGGTTGTTCTAAGGAAAGCTAGAGACCCCTCCCTTCTTGATGACTATTCAAATATTCGGTAAGAATCTACATAACTTCCTATTAGATTTGGGAGCTTCAACTAATGTCATACCCTTCACAGTGTGTCAAGCATTGGAGATAACTCCAATGCCCTCCCAATGAAAAGTGACTAAATTGGATAATACAAAAGTGAACATAGTTGGTGAAGTGAACAGAATACCAATGCAAATTGTTGTTGATCCAAGGGTGTAGTAGATGATTTACATCCAATTTGTAGATATCCCGGATACATATGGCATTATACTAGGATAGTATTTCACCTGTGCTTTGAATGGTTATGCTACAATAGACTATTCTCATCTTTGGTTGCCTTATAAAGGGCTACCAAACTAGATTTGCATTGAGAGAGAACCTCGAATGAAGTTTATGATCATAGAATATAACAACACAAATGAGGTTTTGTTCACTAAAACGGAGTTGGGGAATTATTGTCCCATGGCTTATCAGGATGAACAAGAATTCTAAGAAAAGGAAGTAGCTAAGGAGGTCCTTCTTGTATTATGTAGTGCTCCCACCAACTTAACCCACATCCCTAATAGTACAGAGGTGCTAGTCAAATCTGAAGATGAAGAATCCAATGAAGATGGTAATCTTGGATTGTTGGATGGATTCCAAGATTTTATGCAGAAATGTGTATAGTATCAACTTAGTCTAGGAGCAAGAATTTACTTCCAAGAGCTACTACTACCCAACTAGTGCAAGGTCCACAATGTCGCTCACTCTGAATTTGAATGTTGCTTATTCCAAACTGCAGGGGAGCACATAGTAGGGCAAGTTATTCCAAAAGAGAACCCTTAGGAAGAATAGCAGAGACAAGACTAGTGCAAACCTACACAGACACATAATGATACAAAAGGGGATATTTAGCCAAGAAAGGAAGCAAGCTCAATCAGCCCCCCAATCAAAGGTTCTTCCAAGTTTTGGAGGCTACACTTCGATGGGTCCAAGTCCAAGCAAGGAGGAGGAGCTAGCTTCGAGCTCATTAGTTCTATGGGTAAGACATATTTTTTTACCCATAGACTTCAATTTTATTGCACAAATTATGTAGCAAAATATGAAGCATTAGTTCATGAACTTTTGATGGCATTAAGAAAGAAAGTAAAAATGCTCCAAGTATTTGGTGATTTTGAATTAGTAGTGAAACAAGTAAGGAAGTTATACTCTTGCCATGATAGAAGGTTGGAAAACTATAGACATAGTGTGTGGGATCTTATAGAGGACTTAAATTCCTTCAATATCCATAATCCTTTGAGGTAAAAAACAAACCGTCAATGCGTTAGCTCAAGCAACTAGCACCCTTCAACCCCTATCCCTAACTAGCTTGAATAATTTCACTATAGAACTCACCTCTACCCCATCAATGCCTGATAATGTCACCAACTTTCAAGTCTTTAATGATGATAAGCACATCCTTGATTTCATAACAAGCTTCGATGTATTTGCAACTCAAATTATTGATGAGATAGAGCCTAAAGAGGATGAATTGGATATAGAAGGGGTCATCAACCTCAAAACCAACACAATACCATGAGGTATGATCCATCTTGAAATAATATTCAACTTGGATCAAATCAGGGATCAGGACAAGCAGACCAAGATAGACTCAATAGACAATCAATGTGATGCTCATAATATGGGTACAGCTGAAGAGGTTAAGAATGTGTTCATTGGCAAAGTGTGCACATCATAAGAGAAGAAAGGAATTGTAGATGCTTTCTTTACCTATTATGATGTGATTTCTTGGAGCTATGAGGACTTGAAAACATATGATACTTCAATTATCACTCATACCATCCCTCTCAAAACAAATGTGAGGCCTTTTCGACAGTGCCAATGCCCAATCAATGCACTGTTGGAACCAATTATCTACAAAGAAGTTCATAAGCTGCTATCAACCAAAATTATCTTCCTGGTTAGGCACTCCACATGGGTGGAAAATTTGGTTCCAATTAGAAAAAAGAATGGTGAAATTACATTATGCGTAGATTTCTGGAATTTAAATAGAGCCTAAGAAAAAAGATAATTATCCAATGTCATCACTGGATGAGGTACTGCAAATAGTCAAAGGATCCCAGATGATGTCATTTTTAGATGGCTACCCAGGATATAACTAGGTTATGGTGCAGTATGAAGAGAGGCATAAAACAACATTTACTACAAAGCGGGGGACGTTTGCATACAAAAGGATGTCGTTTGGATTCATCAACGTCAATGCTAGATTTTAGTGTGCCATGGATATTTCCTTTAAAGAACTCATTGGAAAGTGCATCATATACATGGATGACCTCACCGTGTTCTCCAAGAAAATGGGGGACCATGTCTCTAATTTGTGCAAGGTCTTCCAAAAATTCAGAGAGTTCGACATCTTGTTGAACCCGAAGAAATGCATTTTCGGAGTAACAAAAGGCAAGTTGTTGGGACACATGATCTCAGAAAAGGGAATCTCAATTGACCCTAAATGTATCCTAGCCATATTAAAAATCCCACTCCTTGGAAACAAGAAAGAAATGGAATCCTGATGCAATTCTAAAGAAAGAAACCACTCTCACAATCTCAACTTAACAAAACTCAAACAAATTTTTCATGTCCTTTCAACTAGGACCCAAACCTTCTTCACAAAATCTTGCTTCCAACGAACCAAACTGAGATAAAGGCACAAAATAATTTGAATTTTCCTCAAATCACTTTAGGCAGCATTAAAATTACCAACTTAATCTCTATCGCCAACACAAATAACTCTAACATATGAACTTACGTAACAAACTGCTCCAAAATCACCAATTAGGCCTTTTTTGGCTAGTTCAAATGGGGGTTTATTGGTTCTAGTACTCCCAAGCTTCACATATCTTCTCTAACTCTTCACACACATCCTTTGTGACCTTCTCAAGCTATTCAAACTATCTCCCATCCATTTCCAAGATTATTTTATCAAACCCACAACCCTATGGGCCTCAAATGGCTTAAAACCATGCAAAAACAACCTAGGGCATCATGACAACCTATGGAAACCTTCTCCAAAGTTATTTCATCCTTGGGAAATATTTAAAAACTTTAAAATATACCTTCTCACAAATTTTGAATGGTTTTCAATAGTGGAAACTCAAGATATGATTTTTTCTTTAAATTAGAACCTTGATTTCTAAACAGGGCTACAAGGAAGATTCGACCATTAGACAACCTAAACGACCTTTTCAAAATTTCTGGTAAGAAGAAAAAATGTCTTAAATTAAATTATATTTCTAACCTTGTGAGTTTCAAATCTGTACCATCCCGTATATGGTTGTACAACACCATAGCCCATGAAGCTAGTTTGAGGATAGGCCCTCACCTACACCATAGCAAAAGCTAGACCCGAACTCACAGTGTAGCAGTACCATCTAGAGGATGTTTCCCCGGGTGAATGGTACAATGAAATTGTTTATTACTTGATAAAAAACAAGTGCCCATCATGGCTACAAGGTGTACAAAAGCATGCTTTAAGACTGAAGATAAATAGCTATATGTTGTAGGGATCCATACTATACAAGATAAATCATGAAGGAATTTATCTCAGATGCCTTGGAAAAGAACAAGCACTGCACTGCTAAAGAAATTCCATGAAAAGTTTGGTACTGGTCATGGATCTAGACCTTCAATTGCTCATTAGATTCTATGAGCTACATAGTACTAGCTGACATTGCTCAAATATGTACACAATCACGCCAGGTCTTGTCACATCTATTAGATTGTTGCCACCTAGGAAAGGAACATTGTTGTCACATTGCAACCAGTCACAGAGGTAAGGCCTTTTGCTTAGTGGGGATCGACTTCATTGGTCTAGTAAGACCACCATCCTCTGTAGGCAATGTACCATTGAAGTATTCACTAATTTCTTAGAAATTTTTATTTTAAATCACTTTGGTTGCTTGTTTTCCCTCGTGTGTGACAATGGTCCCGCCTGTTCATCCCTTAAGTTCACTAGTTGCGCCTTTGATTATGGAATCAAAT
Source organism: Sequoia sempervirens (assembly GCA_007258455.2). Taxonomy (NCBI): domain Eukaryota; kingdom Viridiplantae; phylum Streptophyta; class Pinopsida; order Cupressales; family Cupressaceae; genus Sequoia; species Sequoia sempervirens. The sequence continues at coordinate 318,748,959 of VDFB02000017.1, forward strand.
TTAAATTCTCCTCCAATTACTACCCTCAAGTAAATGGCCTAGCTGAATCCACAAAAACAAATACGTTGGTTGTGATCCAAAAACTGCTTAACCAAAACCCAAAAGACTAGCACACCCAGCTACATTTTTCCTTATGGGGAGATAGCACTCATCACAAGGTTGCCTTAGGAAACTCTCCATTTCACTTAGTCTATGGCTTGGAGCCTATTTTCCCAGTCCACCTCAAAATCCCCACCCTTCAATTTGTTAACACATATTATGAGGAGGGAGAATACCAAGAAGCCCGTCTGGCTAAATTGTTATAGTTAGAGGAATTTTGTGATCAAGCAATAGAAAATTTTGCCAAACACCAGGGCATAGTCAAAAGATGGTTCGATCACCAAGCCAAAGTAAAGGCCTTTAGGACTACTAATATATTCCTTTGTTGGGACAAGGCCCATGAGAAGAAGGGGGGACATGAAAAAATTGACAAGCTTTGGCTTGGCCCCTTCCATATTTCAAAAATTTTAGGGGATAATGTCTTTCGTCTTAAAAAACTCACTAGAGAGGATATCCCATTTCTTGTCAATGGACAGTACCTCAATCATTATTTCCTTGTTTGAGCCATTTTAGCTCACCCTTATATATAGTTGTATGTAATTAAGGTAGGTTCTTTCCTTTTGGCTTTGCAGCTTTGCTTTCACCTTGCTTTTGCTCGCTTTCCCAGCTTTTTTTGCTAAGGGAGTCCCCTGGTCTTGGTGTGGTGGCCATGCTTGGATTTTTAGAGGGCCTACTTTTTTGTCCACTCCCATTTTTTCTTTGGATAATTCTTCACCCATTACTATTAATTTTTTACCACTCTTGTGAAGCAAGTTTCCCTATCTGAACTCTAACTTGATCTAGGGTAGAACCCTTATTTGAATCCCCTCACACTTATCTCAGAGTATACATGAAAATAAATGTTAAGTATTCTCAATGAGCTATACAATAATCATTATGAGGTTTCGGTAGGTGAAAAATATTAAGTCTACTCAAGTGACCACTGTGACTTCCAAACCCACTATAAGCTTCAATGCTTATGCAGTTGAGCAAAGAAAGAGTATCAAAAGAAAATATCAAAAAGAAAAGAGAGAATAAAATGTTGAAACAAGCAACTGTGTGGGTATGTGGACAACTCTATCAAGTCTATGGATGCCCGGTTGGCAATAGAGTAATGTTCATGGGGTGACAGCGACAACTCCGTCAAGGCTATGGACACCTGACTAGCAACAGAGCAATTTCCAAGTTACTTTTGGGTCCAAAAATTTATGTAGCTTGCCTCGATTGATTGACTATTGTTCATTATGGTCTCTGAGAGAAGGAAATTGTTGAAAGGTATAGGACAACTGAGAGGGTGGGTGAATCAGTTGTCACAAAATTCGAACTTAAAACTTCAACACTTATCAATTCCACAACCACACTATTCTATTATTAAGTATGAACATGAAATGCAGATAACAAAAAGTAAAATCAACATAATGAACACCAGATTTTTACTTGGAAAACCCAATGAGGGAAAAACCATGGTGAGGATTAACTCACAATATAAAGAGATAGAAAAAAATGATTACAAAGGCTCACTGCCAAGGACTCACTACCCAGAAGAGGACTCATTGTCCAAATACAAAGGCTCATTTCCTATAGAAAGGACTCACTATCCAATAGGGAGGCTCACTACCTACTGATATAAAAGAGAACAAAAGATCCACCACAACAATTTACACACATCTACAGCCTTGATTAAAAGATTGCAGAAACCTTCAACTCACTACCTTCAGGAATCTAACACAATGAAGTACTACTACCTCAACTCACTTTCACACACTTTTTCTCTTTTGATTTGTGACTTACTTCATGACTTTGCATCATCATTCAATTCTTCGCAATTCAACTTGCATTTATATCATCTTCAACCTTAGAAACTTTCTCCAAGGTCAATCACATACACTTCATTTCATAAATTCAAATTAGGTCAGCAACTCAACAGTCCCACAGTGGAAAAGAATGAGAGTGGACCCATAAAACATTTATCTAAGACCAAAAATAAATTTCTCGAAACAACCACACATTTCCTTAATTAAATTTAATTATTCAAATGAATTGTAAACACTAGGTCAACCAAACCTAATGAAAACACAAATGATCATTGATGTACATGCTTCCCAAAAAGAAGATAGCATGTGGAAAAAATAAAAAGCTTCATTATGCATGAAAACACATCTCAGATTCATTCAGATACATCTGTAGCAAGTGCAAAAATCTTTGAACACTGAACTCCTTCCATCAATCCATCCAGACTGAGCAAACACATACAACAATTCTGAAACTTGACTTCCAGATCACCAAACCACACACATATTTGCCATAACTAAGATAAAACCATTATAAGACACATTCCAGATCCACAAGATCTGAAATAGAATAGTGGAGGATTGCAAAGTAGAAACATTTCTCCCAGCCCATAGAAGACCAACTCTACCAGAATAGTTCACACACCGGTGAATGCAACTTTTACATCCTATCAAACCAGAAGCTTTAGATTAGGAGATATCACCACTAGATCACCATTAGAAAACCTTAAAATCCACACAAGCATAGAATCAACATAGGAGAAACGTGAAGCACATACCAGAGCACATTCTGAACACATTCATAACTCTGACTTCTCACTTCATTAATTTTCTCAAAAGAACTTTGAAACTCATCATTTCAGCACATCTGCAACATCATAAAGATAGCTCCATGTACTCACAACACCTCAATAGCATCTCAACTATACACGTACAATCTGCAACATACTAAACTATGTTGACATCAATGACAACATTAATGGAAAAACCACCAAACTTTCTCATACTTGCAACAATCTCCCCCTTTGTCATTGATGGCAACACATGATGTGAAAAACCATCAAAGACAACATCCTACACAATATTCTAGGAGAACACCTTCTCTTTCTCTGCTACTATTTTTCACATGACTTTCTCTCCCCCTTTGACATCAATGGAAAAGATTAAAAACTTTGATCACTCCCCCTTAGGAGTGCACCTATTCAACTCATACTACAACAATGAAAACCTTTTCTACTCCCCCTACGGAGTAGACCCAATTTATCAGTCCAGATAAATGAAGAATCTGTGAATTCACTAGACCGATGCACCTTCATGTGCACCTTAGTTTAGAGGGCCAATGACCCCCAACCTCTCCCTAAGATACTCAAAGGTATCCTTCAGAAGAGCCTTAGTAAATATAGCTACAATTTGTTCCTTTGTTGTCACATACTCCAACTTGACTTCATTCTTCAACATGTTTTCTCTCAAGAAATTATATTTGATAGATATATGTTTTGTTCTTGAATGCATAACTGGATTCTTTGAAATTTTTATGGTACTTGTGTTGTCATAAAAAATAGGAATAGGCTCATCACTTATCACTCCAATGTCTTTCATAGTTTTCTTCATCCACAAAACTTGTGTGTAGTAGGATGTTCCAGCAATATATTCTACCTCTATAGTGGATAAATAAACCAAGTCTTGTTTCTCCCTCAACCAAGAAACCAATCTTCCACTAAGAAAGAAAGCATGACCACTGGTAGTCTTCCGGTCATCCACACAACCAGACCAATCGACATCGGTATAAGCACTCAATGTGAAATCAACACCCTTAGGATACCATAATCCATAATATAGTGAACATTTAAGATATCTAAATATCCTCTTTATAGTTGTAACATGTGCCTCTTTAGGATTTGCTTGAAATCTAGCAACTAGACATATTGCATGCATAATATATAGTCTAGTAGCAATAAGATATAGCAGTTTAACAATCATGGATCTATATTTGCTCTGATCAATTTTAGCAGATTCATCATCTTTACTCAACTTACATCTGGTTACCGTAGGAGTTCTAATTGGTTTGGAATCATCCATTCCAAACTTCTTCAACAGCTCTTTCACATACTTAGATTGTGAAATGAATATCCCCTTATCAATTTGATTTACTTAAAGACCAAGAAAGAAATTCAACTCACCAATCATGGACATTTCAAATTCTTTTTGCATTTCTTTAGAAAATATTTAACACATTCCTTCATTTCCACCAAAAATGATATCATCAACATATACAACTACTATCAACATTTTGTTACCTTGCATTTTGAAGTAAAGATTTTTTTTAGCAGATCCTTTGTTGAATCATTACTTTGTCAAGTATCTATCCAATCTTGCATACCAAGCTCTGGGAGCTTGCTTCTGTGCATAAAATTCCTTCTTCAACTTACAAACCATATATGGTTTGTCAAGTAACTGAAATCCTTCAGGTTGTTCCATGTATACTTCTTCCTCCAATTCACCATTCAGAAATGTTGTCTTGACATCCATCTGATATACTTTGAAATCCTTGTGGGAAAAAAATGCTAAAAACATTCTAATAGCTTCCATTCTATCCATAGGGGAAAACGTTTCTTCAAAGTCTATTCCTTCAACCTGTAAGTATCCCTTGCATACTAGTCTTGCTTTATTTCTTATAACTTCACCATTTTTATTTAGCTTATTCCAAAACACCCATTTTGAACCAATTACATTCTTATTCACGAGTCTAGGAACTAATTCTCATGTTTGATTCTTTTCTATTTAATGCAACTCTTCTTTCATTGTTTTCATCCAACTCTCATCTTCACATGCTTCACTCACAGACTTAGGTTCAATTTTAGAGAGTAAACACAGATTTACCTCAACTGCTACATTACTTCTTGTCTTCACACCTTCACTCTTATCTCCAATTATCTGTTCCTCCAAATGATTCTTTTGCACATACTTAGGAGTCTTAACAGCAGGTTCTGGGATTTCTTCTTCTTCTTCTTCAATTTGTTCTTCTTCTACTTCCTTCTCCTTATTCTCTTCAAGTACTTTTCCACAAATATGGTCATCAGGTTCAACTTCACTTATATCAATAGGTCTGTGAATGTCTTCATCAACTTTCACATTAGCACTTTCAACAATCTTCCTTAGTCTTTTATTGAATCATCTATATGCTTTGCTATTAGTAGAGTATCCAAGAAAAATTCCTTCATCACATCTAGCATCAAACTTCCCAAGATTTTCATCATCTCTTTGAATGTAACATCTACTTCCAAATAGCTTAAAGTACTTCATAGTAGGAGTCTTACCAGTCCAAACTCAAAAGGAGTCTTTGTGTTGTTGCCTCTAATCTAAACTCTATTAAGAACATAAATAGTAGTGTGTATTTCCTCTCTCCAGTACACATCTAGTACATTTGATTCTTTCATCATGGTTCTTGCAGCTTCCTGTACCATCCAATTTTTCCTCTCAACTACCCATTCTGCTGAGGGGTTCTCGAAGCAAAAAATTGTCTTTTCATGCCATGTTGTTCACAAAATGTATTAAACTCACTAGAAGTGAATTCTCCACCTCTATCAGATCTGAAACATTTGATTCTCAAATTTACTTCATTTTCCACTCCTACTTTGAACACTTTAAAACTATCCAGAGACTAAGTCTTTTCTCTAAGAAAAGCAACCCATGTCATTCAAGAATAATCATCAATAAGGAGCATGAAATACTTGTCACCATTCAAGCTTCCTATTCTAGTCAAACCACAGAGGTCAATATGGATTAATTCCAGCATTCTGGTAGTAGTTTTCTATTTTCCCTTAAAACTACATCTTGTTTGTTTCCCTAACTGACAACTTCTGCAAATAGTATTAGCAAGCTTTGTGATTCTAGGGAGACCTCAAAAAAAATATCTTGAACTAAATCTGACCAAATTATCAAAGTTTACATGTCCCATCCTCTCATGCCATAACCAACTTTCATAGACTTGAGATACAAAGAATTGACCATCAACTCCCTTAAGCTGAGAGATGTTTCCATGAGTTCTTCTTCCAGTAGCAACCATATTTGTGGATCCTTTTCTGATTTCATAGGTATTATTTTAAAACACAAGTTTAAAACCATTGCTACACATTTTTCCAACACTCAAAAGGTTATACCTCAAACCCTTTACATAATATACATCATCAGTGTTGTGTACTCCATCAAAACTAATTGTACCTTTCCCACAAATCTGAGCTCCTGAATCATCACCAAACATGACCAAACCACCATCATACTTTTCAAGTTTAGTGAGGTTACTCTTATCTCCAGTTATGTGATTGGAACATCCACTGTCAATCATCCAGTAGTCTTCATCCTGTCTTGCATGAAAGGTGGTGACCAAAGTACCTTCCATCTTATTCTTTTTGTTCTCCAGAGCATTCTTCCTTGCACATTTTCTAGGGTTAGTAGATATAGATTTTTTTTCCAAAGCTAAAAACAAGCATTCACTATCATCACCCTCATTTTCAAATTCATCATCAAAAATTTTGCCTTCTTCTTTAACATAATACAGCTTCTTGTATTTCTTATCCTTTCTATCCTTATCTTTATAATCCTTGCTCTTCTTATGTACAACTCTATTCAAACATCTTGAAGCATAATGACCAATATTACCACAACTGAAAATTTTAAAGGGAAACATACCTTTATACTTTCTAGTACCTTTCTTCAACTTTCTAGTGAAATTCACTTCTAACTCATCAGAACCATCACTATCTAGATTATCTTCAATCTTCATTGCCTTAAATGTTGTTTGTCTTTTCTTATTTCCTGAAATTTCTCATCTCAAATGTTGTCAAGGTGCCAAATAATTATTCTTTAGTATAATTCTTAGGATCATACATCTCTTCAATAATTGAGATCTTATCACTGTAGCAATCTAGTAGGGTGATCAGGATCTTCTCAATCATATCTTCATCGGTCAACTTTCCCCCTTGATTCTTAACTTCATTTGTTTTCATCTCAACCCTCTAGAAATAGCTTATGAACTCTTAACCTTCTTCCATTTTTAGATTCTCATAACTGTGCTTTGCCACCAGCTTCTTTGTCAACTTTACTCTTTCATTTCCTTCATACAATTCTTCCAACTTCTTCCAAAATTCATAAGCAGTGTCCAAAGAAAGAACCTTAGTTCGCTTAGTTTTAGATAAAGCACTATAAATGGCATACCTCACTTTCTGATTCTCCTCATAAGCAGAAACCACATCTGCAGTAGTAGGACCACTCGTTGGAGCAACATACTTTTCCTCAATAGCCTTCTAGGTCTTATAACCAAGAGATACAATATATCCTCTCATTTACACTTTCCAATCACTATAATTAGATCCATCGAATATAGTGATCACCAACTTATGCACCATCGGATCTTCCTTAAGTGGATAATCTCTATAAATCTTAGATTACACATGAAAAAAAATATTAAGTATTCTCGATGAGCTATACAATAGTCATTATGAGGTTTCTATAGGTGAAAAATCTTAAGTCTTCTCCAGTGACCACTGACTTCCAAACCCACTATAAACTTTAGTGCATATGCAATTGAGCAAAGATAGAGTATCAAAAGAAAATATCAGAAAGAAAAGAGAAGAAAATGTTGAAACAAGTAACTATGTGGGTGTGCAGACAACTTTATCAGGGCTATGGATGCTCGGTTGGAAATCGAGCAATGTTCATGGGGTGATAGCAACAACTCCATCGAGGCTATGGATGCCTAACTAGAAGCGAAGAAATGTCCATGTTACTTTTGGGGTCAGAAAATTTATGTAGCTTGCCTCAACTAATTGACTATTGTTTGTTATGGTCTCTAAGAGAAGGAAATAAACACACTACACACACACTTCTGAGATATTTTGTGATTGGATTCAACTAAGGATCTCGTCCTTCTTAAAGTTTCTACTTCCCTTATGGAAATAGCCTCCTGGTCTACGAAACTATAGATTCAGGGTTTTGGATGAATCCTTACCCTTAGAACACTTGGGAGAGTTCTCCCAGCAGAGTCACCATTTGTTGTCTATGTTGCACACATGCCTCGTTTAGACCAGGGACCCCCTCTCCTTTTCGCCTTTGCCAAGTCATTTTCACTTTTTCCTCATTTTGCATACCCCTAGTGGTGAGCTCAAATTGGTTACATGCCTTAAAATCACCAATCCCTTATTGACCAAAATTCACCACCCCAAACTTTCTTAAGTCTTTAGCTCTTGCAAAATTCCCCTATGGGTTTCCTTTGGCATGTTGCCCCAGCATATTCCAAACCCTACAGACTCGCATATGCAAGTTTCCATTTATGGGTCGTCGTTGTCCCTTCACCATTTTCTTTTCACCGCTAGATTAGTGGCCAACCTCGGACGTCCACCCACATGGTGGGACCCACATCTCTTCCTGTTGTCTGACGATCATGCCACATCAGGTCCCTGCAACTCCAACTACTTCACCTACTAGTGTACCCAGCATTAATTGCAAGCCATAAATGTGCTTTTGCATATAAATAGGCACCCATACCTATCATTTTCACCGATGCATTTCAAAATTTCAAAGAAGAGAAATGTAAAAAGAGGAGCTCACACCTACATCACTTCTTGGTGGATCAAAATTGAGGTCATTGTTGGAGTTTTGCATTGTTCTCAGGTGCACTATCCTTTAAAATTTTGAAATGTGTGTTCTTCCGTAACTAGAGTTTTCAAATTAATGGTAAAAATCTTTGAAGAGAACCTCAAAATATTTTGGCTACCTTCACAAAAAGTGGTCCCACATGCATTGTTTGCTCCCTAACAATCAAAACCCTTAAATAGTTGCTTAAACTTCACCCTTGCAATTGTGTGAAACTCTATCCCACCTTCATTTTTCTTCACACGGCGAAGGAGCCTCTGCAGCCCACAACGTTGCCACTACCACCCCGGTCAAACACTAAAACCTTGAATGAAAATACTAAAGTTCTTGACCTGCTACGAGTTTTCTTGCATGTGTCATCACTTGTGGGAGGTTGTCTCCATGTTGTCATTGGTTAATGGCCTATTCTTGACCACCTTCCACATTACAGATCCTAGTTTAGTTGTTGTCATCAATTTCTCAGAGCTGCTAAGTCTTAGGAAGCTTGTAGGCTACTATGTGTGTCTTGTCGTTGTCTGAATGTTGTTGGCTAGTGGTGAGGCTTTCCCGTTCATTTGTGGTGTAGAGCCCACATCCTTCCATCATTGTTCCCATTTTTCCATATAAATGACTCAGTTAAAATTTTATGCGGACTAGTTTGTGTGGGTGGCTACTTCCCTACCGCCATTTCCAAATTCCCTTACACCTATGCCCTTCTGCAATGGACTCTTCCCTTACCAAAATTTGAAAGTTTCTAAGGCATGCATTGGGTCCATGAACTCACTACAAGTTTTGTTGTGTGGACCGCCACCTACAAATTTCCATCCCTCTGATGTCGTCCTTAACGGAAAACATATAACAGTGGCCTGCTAGCTCCCTTTCGTATCTCCTAAATTGATCAAACCCTCACACATGATCCTAAACAACCAAGTTTCCCATGAGCCCTGTAGTGCAGACTTTCACCTACAAGTCACCAATCCTTAAAGACCATTACTTAATGGTGGAGGTTCCAAAAATCCTACAACCCTCCTACACCTGCATGCGTCGAACTTACAAATGCATTAAATCCACATCCCTGGGCCCGTATTTTTGTATATGATCCAAATGAGCTTTAAATGATGGATAGTTATGAATTTCATAATCTTCTAATGATGAATTACTAAATCTAACCCTTATTTTGTAGGATTTGAATAATGCTTTCCTTGATTTCTATATGAATTCACTTACTACATCTTTGCATGTAGGATTTATGGAACCTATTGTTGGTCCATTGGGGAAGTCCGCTGAGAAATTTGATAAAGGAAGGAAACCTACACACGTGCCGAGAGGAAAAGAAGAAAAAGACCAGATGAAATATCAATTTCACATAGTAGAGTGTACCTCCAAGATCACCTCTACCTAGGACTCAGTATTAGACACAAATCTTGGACACAGACATTGATGAATTTTGGCAAAGGTTAATGGTCAACCCCACAATAGAGAATGCACAAATGATCAGATCGAGTGGTCTCACTAAGGAAGTCGGCTTCCCTCCTATGTTCATCACCCTAGAGCTAGTCATGGTTTTCCAGGAGTGCTACCACAATAGAAATATTATTGATCATGATGGAAGGGTATTAGCATACTTATCTTCTAAATCTATCGGTTGAATGTTCCACATGCCCATGTTCGATGTAATGGAGGAAATAGAAAAAGGATATGCTAAAAATATGTGGAAACAGGACCTATTGGGGTGAAAAATATTAATTAACCAACATTGGTTGAAAGAAAAGAGGGGAAATGCTACTAAAGTACCTCAAGAATTTTTTAGAAGTGACTTATATAAAAAAACACCACAATTTGGTTACCCTATTAAGTAGGGTAATGGGTCGACCAACTGTTACATTCTTCGAGGAATGGATATTTTACTTTATTGAGGAGATCATTCGAGGAAAGACCAAGTTCCATTGGGCAAAGATTATCAATGATAACATGCACAACTAGCTCATGACCATAAAGAATATCTCTCAATTTTATATGACTTCATATCTAGTGTAACTCTTGGTAGAAAAGTTCCTGTACAAAGGACTCTTTATTGCAAGTAACCTAGGAAAAAAGAAAGGAGACCTCAAGGTATATGATTGCTACCCTTAGTTACAGTATTGAAACATTAAAAGAGAATACAAGAGGGTGAAGGATGCCCTCATTATGTACATAATCAAGCTCCTAGGAGGAGACTTTGAGAGAAGGGTATCACATAGCGCCAAAGCCTTCATCCTATGGTTTGGGTACATGTTCATATAGTTCCCAAAGTTTATGTATATCAAAATAGAGAGGTTCTCAAATAGGCCCTACCGGTTGCCACACTACCCCAACGACCGCATGATCTTGTTGGAAGTTTATTTTCAATTTTAGAATGCCTATACACTATTAAGTGACAAGCATAGAGTTAGGATTCCATATCCCAAACTTTTGGGTAGGGAATGTATGTTTGTCTTGCTGCCCAATGCATGGAGTATTTAGAAAAAGAATTGGTAGATTATAACTTGGACTTCCACATGAGCCAAGGAAGGTTGGATCCTTATGGAAAATTGTAGAAATGGGTCAGAAGACAATATTCCCACAGACCTCAAGTCAAGGACTTCCAAGCCAATTGTGCAGATGACAAAGAATTGAGAATGAGGTACTACATGAGAATGACGGCCTAGTTCGTGAGGTTAGTGAACATATTCCCCATGCCTGACCAAACAGTGGAGGAAGACAACAATATTGTTGATGATAGATACAATGTTACAGCCAACCTACCTTTTCTTGTGATAGACTAGAATGAAGAAGATGTCATCAACCTTGATATATTAACACGGTCCATTGAGAATAGAACAAGGTAGTGGATAGATGCCTAGATTGCCCAGCTCAAAATACAAGGCGCTGAGTTGACATATGGTGAGCTTGAGGATGAGCTTGAAAGTGAAATGGATAGTGGAGCAGTTGTTAGCCCATCAAAAGAGGTGCCCAAGTCCCCACCAACAACAAGGTCAAAGAAAAGGAAGGATGTGCCTAAGTGTAATCCTAAACACAAGGTATATTCAAGAAAGTCTACCGAGGGAGAGTCATCCAAGAAAGAAAGAAAATCAGGGGCATTTGTACTTGAGATGCCCACTGTTTGAGAGGAAGATCCCCAACAAGAAGAAGACGCTGAGTAGCCGCACTCATCACCTACTACTTCCATTCCCACTATCACTACCACTGTTGCCACTCCTCCACCTTCCACCTCTTAGGCACTACCTGTCTCATCTCTGCCCACCGTGGATATCTCAGTCCACCTCATCTCCACCTCACCAATGGCTTCAGTAATGGTACTAGACTCCTCCTCCTCCACTATATCCATGATTTTATCTTCTTCACTCCCTCCTCCACTGCCCACTCTCTCTACTCCACTACCTGCAATGACCATTGTCACTATGCCACCTCTTACCTTGCCACATGCTTTCGCATCATATATGAAAAACAATCCCACTAAAAATTTTTGGGTAATCCTTGACCCCATGGTTCAAGCTTTGATGGCCCAAATTACTACTACCTTACCTCTTCCTTTGCCACCTATAAAGCTTCCAAAGATGGAAGCTACGATGCAGATCTTGGAAGAGATGGAGAAGCGTCACGTAGAATGACAAAGAGAGGCTGCAAAAGTTGTAGTTGAGGAGCCTAAGGATTTAGATTGAGATGATTACTTTGAACATCTGGAGGGTGGGCTAAGCATAAATTTGGACAAAGTGACATCTAACAAGGAAAGATCATATTCTTTAGAGGAAGATATTGAGGCTCTAAATGAGTGGTATATAATAGAAACATTAGACCAAGATTTGGATGAAGAATTGCCACAGCAGCCCAAGAATATGGATGAAAAGGTTGATCCTGAAGGGCACCTCTCTGAAGAAAAGGTTGACACAGATGTAAATGTGGAGATACTAGAGGAGTCTCCACTAATTGGCCAAGGTAAGGGTCTAGTCTAGGAAGAAGAAATACCTCCTAAAAAGGAGGAAAAGAAAGATAAAGAAGAATAATATGTGTTAAGAAAGAGCCTTGAGCTTGAACACCATCCTGAACTTTAGCGTGAAGAAGGGAAGGCACCCCAAGGAGAAGGCATCACCAAGGAAAATATAACTTATGTTGAGATAGATAGAGGGAAGACTATGCAAATAGAGGACTTAGATGAAGAAGAAAATATTGACCAAGAAGCCCCTAAAAATGAAGAGGAGTAGCCTTAGAATGAACAGATGGTGATCATGAATCACCCAAGGAGCAAACTAAGGTGCCTAACTATCTAGAGTGGCAATTGCAAAAGAAATCTCTTGTGGTTGTTGATCCAAAGGTCATACTTGAGGCAATAATAGCTAGGGCACAAACAAAGACAAGAAAAGAAAAGAAGCTTAGAGTTCACTCCCACATCATGGTAGATGCCTCTAGATCTAGAACAATACAAATTTCTACCCCCATGGTATTTAAGGATACAGGTGCAAGTTACATCATATTAACCATCAACATAGGCCCAACAACCCGAGAGTAGAAAATAGATGAATTCCAAGGTTTTGTAGCCATAATCATGCAACAAATGAATAAAGATCAGTCCACCAAGGAGGAGCTAAAGGAACAAGTGGCAGATCTCACTGCCTATATCTAACAGTGGACATCCATAGAAGAAGTGGCCCCGACAACATCATCCATGTCTGCTCTCCTCTCCCAAGAAGAGATAAATAGAATGGAAAATATGAGGAATTGGACCAAGTCCATGGTAGATTGGTTCAACTAAGTGAAATATAACAGTCACATGGGCATCTATCATGTTGATAGGGCATTCAAAAAGTTCCAAGGGTTGCATAAAAAAATAGATGAAATGATAAAGAAATGCCATAGGTTCATCGAGCTGTATAGGATCACATATCCTAAGCTCAAAAGCATCCTCAAGCTTCCCCAGACAATATGGGAAAATGAACTAGAGCTCATAAAGGATGATCACTCATTAATAAAGACATGGAAAATGAGACTAGACCACCAGAAGGATATTCTAGAGAAGTCTTTGCATGAGCTAGAACTCGACTTTGAATGGGTTGTGGAACTCTGAGGTGACAGTGAAGATTACCTTAAAATGATGACAGAATATGAGATGCCTACTCTAGAGAAGATCAAACCATTCTTCCAAAAGAAGATGGAGCAGGGGGCCGTAGATGCATTTTCACTGGACTTTATGGACTTTGCTACTAGGGATTTTGCACAGTTTGAACAATTCATCAAAGCAACCCCAAAGTGCACCAAGAGTTGGGAGCATATTATGAAGAGACTCAAGAAGATATCCTTCAATACAATATCATGGTATGGGACAAACTCTAGGCTCTGATCAAGAAATTTATGGAGTATGCTACTCTCTAGAAAAACATAGGAAAACTAGTCATAGATGATGATTATTTGATAGTATAGTTACAGGGATGGTAGCCACTACAAGACAAAACTGCTACAGTTCCAGGGTCACTAGATGACAAAATATAGAAAAGACAAAAGATGTATTTTATATTGTCATGTATTTGGGGGTAGGTGAAACCATAATGTAAAATGAATTTGAGCCACATAATGAAAGTAAATCTAGACCATTCATTTTAATTTTGGAAAACTATAAATAGGGGTCTCCTCTTATTTTAAAAGAGAGCGTTGAGTTATTGTGTAAAGGAATGCTATAGAAATTTAATGAGAATTGCATTCTTTTGATGGATTCTTGTGTTTCTTCACATGTGTGCATGATTCATCTCCTCAATATTAGATTTTAGTTTTTCTGTTTTATTTTTAAGTTACTTCAATTGTTAGTTTATGCTACACTTTAATGGTGAAGAATGTTATGGTGTTGATCCTTTCCCTACTCATATTTTTTGTTGTCTATTGATGATAAACAGTTGTGTAAAGTTATTCTAAGCATTGTTTTATTGCTGCACTTAATTTCATCTATTCTTCATGCTCAATGGTGAATGAATGGTTAAAAATCTGTAGACCTTAGAAGATTGCACTAGTTTCATGAGACTGTAGGCTACCTTGGTTAAGTGGAACTTAGTTTTAGGAAGGTTTTCCACTATAGCATCGTCCATTATTACTATTCAACATTAGTTGTAGGTCTAGGAAACTCTCTATCCCTTTTCCCTTTTGTCATTTCTTTGAAAATTAAAGTTGAAGTAAAGTTCCAGCATCATTGTAAAGCCAAATTTGATGCCTAACATGGAGTTTTAAACTACTGTCTTGAACTTGTAGTAGCTATACCACATTTCTAGAATTCATAAAACTCATTTTCCAGATCCAATTCCCTCCATGCTTATCCAACCATAAATTCCCCTTAGTGATTACCAACAAATCACATTAACCAATTGAACTATTCCAAACATTGTCATGACCTAACACCCAAGAGACCTTGGGGTGATTTCTAAAACTTGCTTGCAGAAATTAACTTTCAAGAGAGGTAGCATACTTGTGTGTTGCCTGTGTTAAGAAGGTGTAAAAACACCCATCAACAGTTAGTACTTAAAAAGGGACCCGACTAGCCTTACGAGAGATGGGGACATAAATTTAAGAGCAAGACTTTAGACCAATGCCAAAATATTAAACCAAGACAAAGGGATTTTAGCAAATATTAAAAGGCTCACGACCCATATAATATGAAATAATATTTAAAGTGATTTGACAGGTAACAACCGGGAATATTAGGCTCAAAGGGCCGGTGAGTAAACGGATTCAATGGCATAAGAATGACTTAAGAGACAAGGAACAGGTAAACATCGGTCAGCAACAAATTAAAATGCTTGTTAAGGGATTGAAACTTAGGGTTTTTAAAGGGTTTAAGGCATACACATAAGCCTTAGAACATGAGATGACTGAAACCCTAAGCCATAAGACACATTCCAAACCAGGACAACAGTCAAATTTTGTAACAATTGTTAGTGGAACATAAAATTATTGAGGGGTTCCACCACAAGGTTGAGGAAGAAGAAATCCTAATTATGGTAGTGTATGTTGATGACATTATTTTCAAAGGAAATGAAGGTATGTGCAAGAGGTTTTTAAATGAGATACAAAAAGAGTTTGAAATATCAATGTGTGGGGAAATGAATTTCTTCCTTGGGCTACAAACCAGTCAATCAAAAATAGGTATTTTCATTTCTTAGTCAATATATGTCAAGGAAATGTTGAATAAGTTTGGAATGGAGGATTCTAAAACTATGTGTACCCCTATGGTTACTGGTTGTAAGTTGATAAAAAATGATGAATCTCCTAAGGTTGATTATAGCAAGTACAAATCAATGATTGGAGGACTACTATATCCAATTGCTACTAGACCGGATATCATGCATGCAGTTTGTCTTATGGTAAGATTTCAAAAAGATCCCAGAGAATCACATATTGCAGCAATTAAAAGGATATTCTGGATACTCTGAAGGCACTATGGATTTTGGGTTTATGGTATCCTAAGGATGTACCATATCTCCTTGATTGCATATATAGATTTAGGATTGGGCAAGATGTACATGACAAAAAAGTACAAGTGGTGGTGCTTTCTTTCTTGGAAGAAGATTGGTTTCTTGGTTGAGTAAGAAGTGAGATTCAATGTCATTATCTACTACAGCAGAAGAGTATATTGCAATAGCATCATGTTACACACAGGTTTTGTGGATGAAGCAAACATTGAAGGATATCAAATGATCATATGATGCACTTACTTCTATCTTCTATGATAATACAAGTGTTATCAATATCTCAAAGAATATGATAATGCATTCAAGAAAAAAACATATCTCTATTCATCACTTTCCTCGAGAGAGAAGGGTTTGCAGAGAACAGGTGAAGCTAGAGCATGCCTACAAAGGATCTGTTGGTAGATATTTTTATGCCCTTCCCAAAGATACTTATATCTTCGGTAGAAGTTATTGGTTATTACCCTCCTTTCAATCCAGATGCATAAATTGGTAACGATCCAAGAAGACCAAGATACATCTTATCCCTCGACCATGTTGGAGGATACCTCTGTGGGCAGTAGAAAAGGAATATGGAAATTATACTAGGTCTATAAGGAAGAAAAGGAGGGAGGAAGAATGGAATGGAAGGAGGGACAATGGAAGATGGTGGAAGGAAGGAAATAAAATGGTGGAAGGATAAAGAATGGATAAATGGAGAAATGGAAATATGGAATGGAAGGAAGAAAGTGGATGGAATGGAGGGGTGGAAGGAAATAAGGGGGAGTTTTGCTTAATGCAGGAGTTACTTTTGTTATGATATTTTTTTAGAGATGGTGTTACCATCAATGACAAATCAGGAGATTGTTGCAAGTATGTTGCTAGTGTTTTCATTGATGTCAAAAAAATTTCATTGATGTCAATAGTATGAATAATTTTGGAGATTTCTAGTGTTTTAGTTGTTGGTGGTATTTTCATTAGTGTTTTTAGTACTTGTGCTAAGTGTGGATATGTTGAAATGGTCTGATGTCACATTGATTTCAACCCCAAGTGTGGATATTGTTGGTATTACAAATGGTGTATTCATGATGAGGTGTTGTAATATTGTGTGGATGTTGTTGATGTAGCTAGTTCACTTGGTTTCCAAGTGCTTTTGAGAAAATTTGAATAAAAGAGTGTGTACCATGATAGAGGTGTGTTTAGTGTTGTGTTGTACATTTCTTCATGGTTGAAAATATGCTTGTGCAGTTTGGATGTGTTCATTAGAGGTGTTTAGAGGTTCTATATCCAAAGTTCCAAGTTCTAGATCATGCAGTAGTAGATGTGTTGACAAAGTGTTTGTCCATATAGAAGGTTGTCTAGGAGAAATGAGATTGCTTTGCATTTCTCTACATTGTTGTTTTTTATCTTATGGATTTGGGGACATGCTTATATTGTATTTTTCTACTTTCCCTTGAATTTTTTGGTGTTGAGTTGCTCTGCAAGTTTAGTTCCTATGTTGGAGTTTAGTGGTAGTGCATCCTGATGCATAGGATGAAAGTATTATTTGTTTCAAGTGGTTGTGGTAGTGTTGTATAATATTTTAATGATGCAAAAATATTTTTGGATGTTGTGTGGATGCTATGAAGTGTTGCTTTGTGTTCCACATGTTGTTTCTAAACTTGGAGAAGTATGTATGTGGTCGTTTGTTAGTGTTAGTGTAGGTTTGTCTAACTTGGGTGATAGCGCTAATTGTGAAAGTTGTTTGTTGTTTTTGGAAGTGTGGTTATATGTGTTGATGTAGATTTGGGTCCTAGTTAACCGTTGGTGTGGTCTTCCTTCACTCTTTCCACTATGGAAGTGTTTGGTGTTGCATGCTTAAGGTGCATATGTTATACCAAGGCTGACCTAATTGATATTTTTTAGGTCGTGGATGGTATAAATGCAAGGTGAAAAATATGTGAATGTGATCAAGTGTGGTGATCTGATTGTGAACTTAAATGCCTATGACTTCAAATGTAGTGAGCATAAGGTATTTATATTTTCAGTGTGCTTGAAGTTTTTGGAGGAAATGAGCCAAAGGTTACAGATGGCATAGATTTGTAGTGGTGTATTTTCTTATTGCTTTGGGATGAATCTCTTTGTAATATTTTCTTCTATTCTTCTTTATTCTTGGTAGTGAGCCACTCGGTAGTGAGTATTTCTTCTTTTTTGGGAAATGATCCCTTGGTAGTGACGTTAATTATATTTGGTGTCGTTATTCATGAATATGTGAGATAATCCTCATTGTGGTTTTTCCCCACTTAAGGTTTTCATGTAAATATGGTGTTCTCTTATGTATTGTTGTTTTTTTATTATTGTTTCACATGTTTACATTTTTCTAATGCTTAATGAGAGTTTAATGTTTAATAAGGGTTTGAAATTTAATGAGGGATTGAATATTTTAATGTATAACTAATTCACCCCCCTCTTAATTTTCCTATGCATGTAATAGATTGATAATGACAACTCCACAATGAAGGAGGCAACATTCAAAGAATATAAGAAGTAAGGTGATCTAGATTCAAATGATGGATCAGATCCAAAGGAAGAAAAAAATTTCAAGAAATTGTAGAGGGGTTCTAAAAAGTATAAAGGTAAGTTTCCTTTCAAATGTTTTTATTATGGTGATTTAGGAATTTTATGGCTAATTTTCCATACAAAGGTTCTAATAATGTTGAGAATAAACATGGAAAGAAGTCATTATTAAAATGGAATAAAGTTTATAGGAAATAGAAGAGTTTATTTATTAATGAGGAATTTTGTTCAGCTGATGATGAGGATCAAGACATCTCTGGAGATGAAAGAGAGAAGATTGTATCCATGGCTATGGAAACAGCTAAAGATGGTGCAAAATTGAATTTCAAAAATGATGATAATGAGGTAGATCTTGTGAAATAATTTCTCTACACTAGGAAAGAGATTAAGAGATTGAATGAAATAATTGTTGAGGAAGTGGAGGCTAAAGAAAATTTATCTTAGAACCTTGAGAAGGTAGAGAGATGATCATTGATCTGAAGATTTGAGCAAAAGAAGCAAAGAGGATTGAAGAAGTCTTGACTAAAAGGTTATTGTCAAGAGACAAGGATTATTAAAATATTGAAGAATAAATTGTGTCACTAAGGAAAGATCTTGATAAAGTAAATCATTAGCTAAAAATAAATTTTGGAAAGAGAACTGGTATCTTTTATCAAATAATAGATATCCAAAGATCACCACATATCAAAATTGGTCTTGGTTTTACTGATGTGCAGAAGAACAAGGTGATTGAGCAACCTATGAAGTTTTCTAATGAGAATCTGAAAGAGATGGGTTATGGAAGTTCAAAGTCTGAACAAAGTACAACAATAAATGATAGTAAAGTGTAGAATGGTGGTTTCATCCAACTGTAGAGATAAAAAATAATGTCTGGAAGACAAGCTTCAAGAGGACAAGAATACAATTCCAGGTTCAATCATTCTTTTTATGGTTACCATTTTAGTTGCAATCATTTTGGTCATAAGGTTGTGAATTGTAGAAGGGATCCAATGAGAATAAATAACTTTGTTAGCAGCAATGCATTTGTACCTTTATACAATTTCAATATTATTTGCCACATATGCAAAAAAAATTGACATATTGCTAGAAATTGTAGAAGCAATTTTGTGCGTCCTCCTCCATCTAAAATAAAAAGAAAAAGTGCAAAATGTTAGAATAATGAATTAGATAGTTTGGAAGAAGAAACTAAAGGAGAAAATATTATAAATCCTTGGTGACTCAAACTACCTTACATGCTCAAAAGAATAATTTTTGGATCATCAATAGCAGATGTTCAAGTCACATGACCACGGACAAAAGTAGGTTCATGCACTTCAAGAAGTTTGAGGGAGGTTCTATAACTCTTGGAAATAATTCAATTGCTAATATTATTGATAAGGGTATTTTGAGTCTTGATGGTGGTAAGACAAAAACTCGTGATGTTCTATATGTTGAAGGATTAAAACATAATCTTCTAAGTGCAAGTCTAATGTGTGATAAAGGTTACAAGCTTTCATTTAGTGATAAAGGTTGTGAAATCAAAAAGAGTGGTATCAAAGAGTTTATTGTGGAAGGAAGAAGGACTAACAATGATGTATACCATCTTAGTGAATTGAATGGACAAAATTGTGTTGCTATACAAAGAGAAGAGAGTTGGCTCTAGCACAAAAGGCTAGGACACATCAATTTTGATGATATTTTGAAGATTAGTTCAAAGGGAATGGTTAGAGACATTCCAAAGATCAAGAAGCCTCAATCTACTAGTTGCAAACCATGTCATGAAGGAAAATAGACAAAGACTAGATTTCCTACTGAGGAATATTCTACAAAAAGGCCATTGGATTTGATTCATATAGATCTATGCAGACCAATGAGGACAAAGAGTCTACAAGGTAATAGGCATTTTATGATGCTTATTGATGATTATTCTATAATGACTTGGATTACTTTTTTAAAAGAAAAATTGAAAGCTTTACAAAGTTTAAAACATTCAATCCAATGGTTAAGAATGAAAGAAAAAGGACAATCAAGTGTCTAAAATTAGATAGAGGTAGAGAATTCACTTTTGATGGGTACATTGAATTTTGTGAGTTACATGGGATCTAGCGATAGTTTTTTTATCCTAGGACTCTGCAACAAAATGGAGGGGCTGAGAGGAAGAACCGGACTATATAGGAGATGGCTAGAATAATGTTAAGTCAAGCAAGTTTACCAGATATATATTGGAGAGAAGTAGTTCAAATAGTAGTGTATTTTAAATAGAGCTCAAATTAGACCAAGGAATAATAAAACACCATATAAATTATGGAGAGGAAGACTAGCTTCAATTAGACATCTCAAGATATTTGGAAGCAAGTGTTATATCAAAAAGGATAAAGAACACTTGGGTAATTTTGATTCTAGATTTGATGAACAATGTGTGAATATATTCTTTTTTGATTGATTGTTTGTTGATAGTTGTGTTGATTCATTTTTCATGATTGGATATACATGTTGAATTAAAGATTTTTAAATATATTTGATCTACTAATTCACCACCCCCCCTCTCAGGTGATTGTGTGCCCTTCACTTTTAACCTTAGGTTTCAACCAACTAGCTAGGTACAATACCAGCGTGATTTTCTAAAATTCTTAAAATGATCTTCTACCCTTCCTTATATTTCAAGACTCTAGCCAAGTTTAAGACAAATCCACTACAAGATTCTTCTAAGTATCATAGAATATCATATTATTTAAAATAATTAATTATTTTTTGAATCAATTTCTTCTCTTAGTTTTAATTTTTAGGATGTAAATACTTAATACCTCATAATTTCCTATGTATCTGAGTACTAGAACTATTCTTCATTTTCCAAATTACTTACATACTTTATATCCTTGGGGTCAAGATACTAGAGAACCACAATAAAAAGTATGCAATTCTAATTGAAACTATGTCTATGAATGTACATGAGTGGGTAGAACCCTTTCTAGGTTCTTGTTTCCTTGTATAGTTATTAGTCAATTGCCACCCAATTGCGTGAATGATGCAGCCACGGTCAGAGGGTCCTCAAATTGAACAATCTAGACCATGCAGCAAGAGTAACACAACGGAAGAAACACATAAAATGGAGGCAAATACAAATTCAAATATTCTTATTATCAGAAAATTCAATTGTATATAGTCGGCAATATATGGGTTTATAGATTCTTCTCACAAGCCTAATTACAACATGCTCAAGATACCATCTTCCTACATGCTCCTTAATGCGAGTGAAAATCCTATAGATAAAATTTTATTTTTCTCTAATTTTCCTTCCTAATGATCTATTACAATGTTTTATATCACATTGGAAAATCTAGGATCATTTGCGTTAGCCAAAGATTATTAAAATCTCCAATTAAAGAAAATGTAACGTGTGCATGAACAAGTTGGCCTCAAATTTGAGTTCTCCTCAATGAATGCATTGGATGAAGTGTGGACCTATAATCAAGGTCAGGGAAACTCCATGGAACATTTTGAATCACACCGTCAAGATCCGCAAGATATGGGAACGATCCACAAGCGATCAAACTAGTCATTAAGTTTAGACAGTTATTCTAGTGCCAATTCAAGAAACTACCACTTAATCCGAAAGTGATAACTTGCCAGAAAAAGAAAAAATCATGCTCAAATCTTGGAATAAGGAAAATGAAAACGTCCATGATGTAAACATAGATCCGCAAGGTTCGGTGAGCAAACATGAAGAAATATTGAATCTACCAACTTGAATTGAACAAGAACTGAAACAAAGACAAACTAGAATGAAAATATTTTTGGTTGATGCAAGATTGCCACAATCCAAAGATGCTCCTGCATCAAACACCCCTAGTGAGAAAATATGTTCCATGAGAGGAACTCATGAACATCTGACAAGTTCTGGGATATAGATCCCATGCTCGTTCTTGATCCAAATGTCTTCTTTGTTTGTACTTTTCTTCCTCCTAGCCTTTGTTCTTTCCTCTATCAGGTTCTTCCACTTCTTCATCTCTGCACCTACTTTTCCCTCCCTCATATCTGCACATGAGAGTAAGGGACATTTATCACCACTCACTTTCTTTTGCTCAACAAATCTATCTCTTCTACAGAACCCCATCTTATCCACATTTCTATCTATCACCATAGTCTTTTGCTGCCTAATTCTACCCTTGCACCCTTCTAATACCATGTTACTCTTAAATTTAGCCACATGGTTCCTCTTCAATTCCATGCCTTCCTTCAACACAACCTCTGCATCTCACTTTTCAGCACTGCAACTCTTCACAAGACTCAAGTTTCTCACTTCCTCCTACTTATTCTCCAAGGAAGCCAAAGTAAACTTCTACCCATCCTTCTCTACAGTGATCAGATTCCTTTTGCAATCATATATAGCTCCTCTATCAAACTTCCAAGGTCGACCCAACAGAACATGACAAGCACTCATAGATAAAACATCACACAAAATTTCATCTCTGAAGGGGCCAATATTAAACCTCACCCAGCACTGCTCTTTCACCTCCTTTACATGATCATCTTATAACCAACTTATCTTATAAGGACAAGGATTTGGTAACCTATTCAAACCAAGTTTCTCCACCATCTCCTCAAATACCAGGTTATCAGTACTTCCACTATCCACAATAACCTTACAACACTTACCTCTTGATTTACACACAGTCCAAAAAAGGTTCTTCCTTTGTGAAGTTTCGGTCTCTTCCCTACTCTGCCTCATCAAGATTTTCCTAAGCATAAGAGATTATCCCTGCTCTGGTTCTATCCCATCTACTGCTTCAGTTACCTGCTCTTCATGTGCCATGAAATTCTTTTTACCAGTTATTTTATTTGATCCCTTGAGACACTCAAAAGATTGATGTCTTGAAACATTTACCCAAGAATTCCTTGTTTCCATTTCCTCTCCTCTATGCCCTCTGATTCAGTTCTTTAATCCACTTAGATCTTGATTCTTCTTCACTTTTCTACTTTTCCTTGCTACTCATTCGCTTCTCTTTCCCTCTAGGATTATTCTATTGTCTTCTCTTTACTTTGTCTTCTTCCTTAAGAGCATACTAGTAGGCATCCTCAACTATGGAAATCCTCAACATACTCATCTCATCTTGAATGTTAAATCTCAGGCCATTTATACACCTTGCCACTTTTTCCCTATTCATCTCTCGATGCCCAAATCTAATTGATATCTTGTAAAATTCCTCAGTATACTCTTTCACACTCATTTCCTTCTGCTTCAAGTTCTACAACTTCTTGAACAATTCCAACTCATAGTTTTTCAGAATGAACTTAACCTTCAGCCTTGCAACCATCTGCCTCCACCAAGTGATTCTTGTTTTACCATTTTCCACTCTATCCCTCTACAACTCTTTCCACCATAAAGAAACATGTCTTTTTAACTTAGTTTGTGCCAACCTAACCCTTAATGGGTCTCTAATATCCTCAAGCTAAAAATATTCTTCCAACTCTCCTTTCTCGTCTATCAAGTCTTCCAGATTCAATGTACCCAAGAAGTTAGAAACATCCACCCTATGAATTTTACTTACTTGTTCCACGGCTCTCAATAATCTCTCTTCTCTTCCATCTATCGATCCTTTAGCCTCTTCAGACTCAAGTTCTTCTGCAGCCTCTTCATATTCATCCTCTGCTTCAGGGTTCCTCCTCAAACCCACCAAGACATTCTGGATCTCATTCCTCATCTCAATTCTAAAGTCCTCCATCATCTACTCTATTCTTCTAGGGTTCATCCTTCTCAGTGGAATCTCTCCCCTTGTCTGGTACAACTTCCTTAGCTCTGCGATCTGACTATAAGGTTTCAATTGCCTCTTTCTCATAAATCTATTGAACACACTTACAGCCTATCTCAAATCAGCAATTTTTTCACCCAAGGAATGCCACAAGGACTGCAACCCACTCAAGGTTCACAACCAGCTCTCATCTCAAGATTCACAAGTTTGCAACCTACTCTGATACCATCTGATGCAGCCACAGTTAGAGGGTCCTCAAAGAGAACAATTTGGACCATGTAGCAAGAGTCACACAATAGAAGAAACATAGAAAATGGAGGCAAATACAAATTCAAATATTCTTATTATCAGAAAATTCAATTACATACAGCCGGTAATATCTAGGTTTACAGATTCAGCTCATAGGCCTGATTACAACATGCTCAAGATACCATCTTCCTACATGCTTCTCAATGTGAGAAAAAATCCTACAGATCAAATCTTATCTTTCTCTAATCTGCCTTCCTAATGATCTATTACAATGTTTTATATCACATTCACAAATATAGGATCATCTACATTGGCCAAAGATTATGACAATCTTTGATTAAAGAGAATGTAACATGTGCATGATGAGGTCAACCTCAAATTTGAATTACTCCTCGATGAAAGCATTGGATGAAGTGTGGACCTATAATCAAGGTCGGGGACACTCCACAAAACATTTTGAATCACACCGTCAAGATCTGCAAGATACAGGAATGATCCACAAGTGATCAAACTAGTCATTAAGTTTAGACAATTATTCACGTGTTGGTTCAAGAAACTACCACTTAATCTGGAAGCGATAATTTTTTGGAAAAAGAACTAATCATGCTCAAATCTCATAATAAGGAAAATTAACATGTCCACGATGTAAACATAGATCTGCAAGGTCCAGTGAGTAAACATGAAGAAATATTGAATCTACCAACTTGAATTGAACAAGAACTAAAACAAAGACAAAATAGAATGAAAATATTTTTGGTTGATGCAAGATTTCCATGACCCAAGGATGCTCCTGCATCAATGAATATTTGTTGTTGGAAAAATAAGGACAAACATCTGAGAGGGGGGTGAGTTAGTTGTCACAAAATATTAAACTTTTCAAACTTTACTTAACTTAATCTCATATCTGATGAGTAAGCAATTAACACATCAGAGAGACAAAGAACACCAATATTTTTTTATGTGGAAACCCTGTTAGGGGAAAAACCATGGTGGATGTTAGTCCACAAGATTATACCATGTTAAAAGTATAATGAGAAATAATAAGGGGAATACACATGAATTCAGGCACACTACCTAGAGCTCATTGCCCAACAATATAGAATAGGATTAAAATACAAAGAGTATTAACTAAAAGAATAGCTTCTCCACAAGCTTGATTACAATTCCAATTAAGCACAAAAAACTCCTTCACAAACTACTTCACACTTCCCTCAACCTTCTTCGCACTCTACTATGTAATCGAATGATATTCACACATACACACATAAGAGCACACTCAGAATCTTTTCCAACACACAACACCGATGAAACAATCGATCTTATATATCCGCTACATGAGATTTCATCAATAACTTAGTCAGCCAGGAAAATAAAACATATTTGCAATGTCTGCCCAAATTTACAAATAAAATTTCAATGTGAATCCACCAAGGTTGGCCACAGCATAGTGGAGACCCAAATTTAAAACTCCAACACAAAAATACTTCAATTAATTTCACCTTGATGATCCATAACATGCTACCACCAACATGTTGACCAAGAACAAGAAAAATGAACATACACAAGAAAAATTTCCGACCACAAGCTCACCAATCAATGTGGACGTACCACAAAGATAGAGCATGATCTAGAAACATCCAAAAACAAAATAAACAACAAAGACACATCTTCAGCAACTGATATTTCTAGAAACACATAAAATTCATTCAAGAACACTAACAGAGACCACAGAAACACTGTCAAACCACAACATGATCAAATCTATACGCGGACCTCTAAAACTTTTGGTAGATGATCTAGATACACTTATTAGAGAACCATTTAGTCCATAGTAGCTAAAATTCAACGTAAATAACAAAATGCCTTCATGACCTACACAGTTCCACAAGGAACCTAGAACACTCTCTTTTACAATTTTCTCAATATCCTCGACATATACAGCCTCTAGTACACCAAATGCTAATAGTGTTGACATCAATGACAACCACGTACCAGCAACATATCCACAGCATCCAACAATCTCCCCCTTTGGCATTGATGGCAACACACAATGTGAAAAATACCATCAACCCAACACACTTTCTTTCCCTTTGGTTTTGACTCTTCTCCTCAACTTCTCTTCAATTCTTAAAGGGATTTTTCACATTGCACTTCTCCCCCTTTGACATCAATGGCAAAGGTAACCATGAACTTTCCATATACACACTCTGAACCACATATCTGCACATCTGATGACTCCCCCTAATTAGCAGCCACAAAAACATCAATCTGGATCAAAATATAGCAATGTAGCTCATGGATTGATGCAAGTAAATTCATCTTCTTAGTTCTCATCAGGAAGGGTAACTACCCCTAGCATTCCTCTGACATACTCAAAAGTATCATTTGGCAACGGTTTAGTAAAGATGTCTACAATCTATTCTTTTCTAGGCACATACTCCAATCTAACTTCTTTCTCATTCACTTTCTCTCTCAAGAAATGAAACTTGATTGATATATTCTTAGTCTTAGAGTGTAGTATCAGATTCTTTGAAATATTTATTGCACTTGAATTATCACAGTATATGGCAATAGGCTCTTCATATATCACCCTGATATCTTTCAACATTCGTTTCATCCATATTACTTGAGTACAATTGTTTGCAACAGCAATATATTTTGCTTCAGTAGTAGATAGAGAAATGGAATTCTGCATTTTTCTCAACCAGGACACCAGCTTCTTCCCTAGGAAGAAATCACCACCACTAGTACTTTTTTTGTCACCTACATCACCAGCCCAATATGCATCAGTATATGCACTCAAAGTGATATCATCATCCTTAGGATACCAAAGTCCAAACTCAATTGTTCCTTTCAGATATCTGAAGATCCTTTTAATAGCAATTACATGAGATTCTTTTGGATCAGCCTAAAATCTAAAAACCATACATACATCATTCATAATATCTAGTCTAGTCTGAGTTAAGTAAACTAATCCACTGATCATTGACCTGTATCTAGTTTTATTTTCTTTAGGAGAATCATCATTCTATGTTAGCTTGCATCTGGTCACCATGGGAGTACCTACAGGATTTGAATCTTCCATCCCAAATTTCTTCAGTAGCTCTCTCACATATTTGGACAGAGATATGAATATCCTCTTGTCTAACTAGGTCACTTGTAATCCTAGAAAGAACTACATCTCTCTAATCATACTCATCTCAAATTCATCCTTCATCTCATTAGCAAACTTCATCACAAACCATCATCTCCTCCAAAAATTATGTCATCAACAAAGACATCTATAATTAATCCTTTATCATGATCCAATTTGAAATATAATTTTCTATCAGTAGTACCTTTAGTGAATCAAACCTTCAGTCAGTATTTTTCCAATCTAGCATACCAAGCTTGGGTATTGCTTATAGCTTTCTTCAAGCGGAAAACAATATCTTCCTTGTCAGTTAGCTAAAATTCATCCAGCTATTCAATATATACTTCTTCTAGTTCTCCATTCAAAAATGTTGACTTCACATCCATCTGATAGACTTTGTAGTCCTTGTATGCAACATAAGCAAGAAATAATCTAGCAGCTTCAATTCTAGCAATAGGGGCAAAAGTTTCTTCAAAATCAATACCTTCCATCTGAGAATACCCTTTACATACCAGTCTTGCTTTGTTTCGGACCACTTCACCTTGTTCAATCAACTTGTTCTAAAACACCCATTTAGTACCAATCACATTTCTTTTGTCTTTAGGTCTAGGAACCAAAGATCCATGTGTCATTCTTTTTGAATTTGTGTCAGCTCTTTCCTTCATAGCTTCCATCCAGTTGTTCATCTCTTGACAAGCCTGAAATTCCCAGTCTCAATCTTGAAAATCAAGTAATACTCTTCTGCAATATTTCTTATAGTTTGCACTCCTTTATTCTTATCTCCTATAATTTGGCTTTCAAAATGGTTTAGCTTTACATACTTTGAAGTTTTGGAATTTTCTTAAACCCCTTATTCCTCCTCGATCTTCCAGAATAGTACTTGCACTTGTCTCTGCTTCCTGACTACCTTGACTTACCAGAACGAATTGAGGTTGCTTTACTGGAACAACTAGAACATATGGAACATATGGCACAATTTGAAGTCGATTCTATGTCTAAACATTTTTCCCTTTGTTTGTATTGTCTTCATCAGAATCATATCCACAATATCTTGATGATTTGATAGAATCCTCATCAACTTTGACATTTGCACTCAACCATCTTTTCTAATTTCGGTAGAATTTCCTAGAGGGCTCTTCTCTTAGTAGAATAACCCTAAAAAAAAATATTCCTTCATCACTTCACAAGTAATCAACCTTTCTTCCTATATCATCATCTCTTTGATATAACACTTGCTTCCTAAAATGATCTTTAAAATACTTACATGCTCAGTAACCAAACCATAGCCTGCAAGTGGTCATACCTCTGTAATTTCCACTAACATTTACCCATGAAGTATATACATGGCAGTGCTTACAACTTCACTCCAGTAGCTCTGAGGCACACTTCCTTCTAACATCATTTTTCTAGCAGCATCCAAAATTGTTGTATTCTTTCTTTTTGTAACTCCATTCTGTTGAGGAGTTCGGGGAGCAGATAACTGTCTTCTAATTCCATGTTCCTCAAAAAAAGTGTTGAACTCCCTGGAGGTGAACTCGCCACCACTATCAGATCTCATACACTTTATTTTCAAGCCTTTCTCATTTTCTACCATAGCCTTGAAACTTTTGAACTTTTCCAGTGCTTCACATTTTTCTCTTAAAAGGAAACCCATATCATTCTAGAATAATCATCAATAATCAACATAAAGTACCTTTCTCCATGTATACTTTTGAATCTGGAGGGACCATAGAGGTTGGGGTATGTAGCAAAATTTTAGCACTCATTTTAAATTTGAAACTATTTGCTCTGCAGTAGCTGCACTTGGGGCCTGTTTTAACACTCCATCCGACATTCCTTCTTAAAATTGTGGTAGCAGGCTTCACTAACTTAGGTAGATCTCTTATTGCTTGAGTGGAACTTACCCTTAAAATGTTATCAAAATTTACATGACACAGCCTTCTATGCCACAACCAGCTTTCATCTACTTGATCAATTAAACAACTCCCACTAGTAGTATTCAAGTGAAAGCTATTACCTTTTGTATGTTTACCATTAGCAATCATATTGCCAGAACTTCCACATATATTGCATCTTCCATTTTTTAATTGTATATCATAGCCTTTCCCACCATTTGTCCAACACTCAAAATATTGTGCTTCAATCCTTCAACATAAAGATCATCATCAGTGTTATCCTTACCACCAAGATAAATAGAACCTCTGCCATGAATCACACTAGCATTGTTGTCTCCAAATCTTACAACACCACCATCATATTTCTCTAGACTAACAAATTTGTTTTTATCACAAGTCATATGATGTGAGCATCCACTTTCAATAACCCACTCATCCTTTTCTTCAACTTAGGTACAAGAGCTTTCTCATCTTCAGTAGCCACAGGACTATTTTCAACGATAGTAATGAAAACCCATTCATCTTCATTTCCAATATCTTTATCGGACTCATTATCAGTCACTCCTTCTTCAGCAAAGTAACATTTCTTTTGGAATCTAGACTTGTTAGGCTTAGTTCTAGGGACCCTTTCAGGACATCTTGATGCAAAATGACCTATTTTACTACATGAAAAACATTTAATAGGTAACACTCCTTCATAATTACCTTTCCCTCTGCCTTCTTTCTTTATAATCAGTGCTTCCAATTCTTCTACCTTTCTTTCTTTGTCTTCAAGTTGCTTCAGTTCTTCATCATACTTGGATATCTTTCTAAAACTCTCTCCCAGACTATATCTTTTCTTGTTACTTCTAGATACAATAGCCTTGAATGGACATTCAGTCTTCGGAACAGATTCACCAAATTCACTTAATTCAAAAGAAGCAAGATTACCAACCAGCGTGTCTCTTGATATCTTTGTTACTGATCTGAGCTCTTCAATAGCATGATCCTTCACTTTGTAGGAGGGAGGAAAGGATCTAAGTATTTTAGCAAAAATTTCATCCTCATCCAGAGAATCATCGACACATGTAATACCCATCACTATTTCATTTACTTTTTACATAAAAGAGATGATATTTTCATCTTCACCCATCTTCAAGTTTTCATACTTTCCTTTTAGACTCTGTAGCTTAGCCATCCTCACCTATGCATCTCCTTCATACAAAGTTTCTAGCTTCATCCAAATCTCATGAGCTATCTGTAGTCCTACCACATTATCCATCTTTGAATCTATCAGAGCACTCACCAAAGCTTCTATAGCCTTGATATTATTTTTAGCATCTTTGATCTCATCAACAGTGGAGGGACCATTCTGAGGAATAACATATGGATCTTTTGTAATCTTCCAGTAGGCTTCACCAATACACCTTAGGTGACATTACATCCTAAATTTCCACAGTAAGTAGTTAGTTCCATCAAATCTTGGACTGTCCTTCTTAAATGTTGCCATCTCGGATCATCTCAAGATTTTAGACTTCTTCAGAGGAACCTGCTCTGATACCAATTGTTGGAAAAATAAGGATAGACAACTAAGAGGGGGGTGAATAATTTTTCACAAAATAATACACTTTTCAAACTTAACTTAATCTCAAATCTGATGAATAAGAAATTAGCACATCAGAGAGACAGAGAACACCAATATTTTTTTACATGGAAACCTTGTTAGGGGAAAAACCACGGTGAATGTTAGTCCACAAGATTATACCCTATTAAAAGTATAATGAGAAATAATAAGTGGAATGCAAATGCATTCAGGGACACTGCCTCAAGCTCATTGCTCAAACAAAAAATGGGCTCACTTCCCAACAATACATAATAGGATTAAAATCCGAAGAGTATGAACTAAAAGAATAGCTTCTCCACAAGCCTAATTACAGTTCCAATTAAGCACAGAAAACTCCTTCACAAACTACTTCACACTTCGCTCGACCTTCTTCACACTCTACTCTATAATTGAATGATATTCGCACATACACACATAAGAGCACACTCAGCACTTTTCCAACGCACAACACCAATGAAAAAATTGCTCTTATATATCCACTACATGAGATTTCATCAATAACTTAGTCGGCCAGGAAAATAAAACATATTTGCAATGTCGGCCCAAATTTACAAATAAAATTTGAATGAAAATCCACCAAGGTCAGCCACAGCATAGTGGAGACCCAAATTTAAAACTCCAACATAGAAAGACTTCAATTAATTTCACCTTGATGATCCACAACACTCTTCCACCAACATATTGGCCAACAACAAGAAAAACAAACAAAGGCAAGAAAAATTTCTGACCACGAGCACACTAATCAATGTGGGTGTACCACAAAGATAGAGCATGATCTAGAAACATCCAAGAACCCCAAGAAACAATAGAGACACATCTGCAACAAATGAGATTTCCAAAAAAAAAAAACTTCATTCAAGAACACTGACAAAGACCACAGAAACATTGTCAGACCACAACATGATCAAATCTATACACGGACCTCTGAAACTTTTGGTAAATGATCTAGATACACTCATCAAAAAACCACTTAGTCCACGGTAGCTAAAATTCAACGTAAATAACAAGACACCTTCATGACCTACACAGTTCCACAAGGAACCTGGAGCACTTTCTTTTACTATTTTCTCAATATCCTCAACATATACAGCCTCGAGTACACCAAATGCTAATAGTGTTGACATCAATGACAACCACATATCAGAAACATATCCACAGCATCCAACAATCTCCCCCTTTGGCAATGATGGCAACACACGATGTGAAAAATACCATCAACCCAACACACTTGCTTTCCCTTTGGTTCTGACTCTTCTCCTCAACTTCTCTTTGATTCTTAAAGGGATTTTTTACATTTCACTTCTCCCCCTTTGACATCAATGGCAAAGGTAACCATGACCTTTCCATAGACATGCTTTGAACCACATATTTGCACATCTGACTACTCCCCCTAAGTAGCAGCCACAAAAACATCAATCCAAATCAGAATATAGCAATGTAGCTCACGAATTGATGTGAGTAAATGCATCTTCTTAGTTCTCATCAGGAGGGGTAACTACCCCTAGCATTCCTCTAAGATACCTAAAAGTATCCTTTGGCAACGGTTTAGTAAAGATGTCTACAATCTATTCTTTTCTAGGCACATACTCCAATCTAACTTCTTTCTCATTCACTTTCTCTCTCAAGAAATGAAACTTGATTGATATATGCTTAGTCTTAGAGTGTAGTACCAGATTCTTTGAAATATTTATTGCACTTGAATTGTCATAGTATATGGCAATAGGCTCTTCATATATCACCCTGATATCTTTGAACATTTGTTTCATCCATATTACTTGAGTACAATTGCTTGTACCAACAATATATTATGCTTCAGTAGTAGATAGAGAAATGGAATTCTGCATTTTTCTCAACCAAGACACCTACTTCTTCCCTAGGAAGAAATCACCACCACTAGTACTTTTTTTGTCATCTGCATCACCATCCCAATCTACATCAGTATAAGCACTTAGAGTGAGATCATCATCCTTTGGATACCAAAGTCCAAACTCAACTATTCCTTTCAGATATCTGAAGATCCTTTTAACAACAGCTACATTAGATTCTCTTGGATAAACCTGAAATATGAAAACCATACATACATCATTCATAATAGTTGGTCTAGTCTAAGTTAAATAAAGTAATAAACCAATCATTCACCTATATCTAGTTTTATTTTCTTTATGAGAATCATCATTCTATGTTAGCTTGCATCTGGTCACCATTGGAGTACCTACAGGCTTTGAATCTTCCATCCCAAATTTCTTCAATAGCTCTCTCACATATTTGGACTGAGATATGAATATCCCCTTGTCTAAATGGGTCACTTGTAATCCTAGAAATAATTACATATCTCCAATCATACTCATCTAAAATTCATCCTTCATCTCATTAGCAAACTTCATGCACAAACCATCATCTCCTCCAAAAATGATGTCATCAACAAAGACTTCTATAATCAATTATTTATCACGATCCAATTTGAAATATATGTTGCTATCAGCAGTACCTTTAGTGAATCCAAGCTTCAGTAAGTATTTGTCCAATCTAGAATACCAGGCTCTGGGGGCTTGCTTGAGTCCATATAGAGCTTTCTTGGAGTGGCAGACCATATCTTCTTTGTCAGTTAGTTGAAATCCATCTGGTTGTTCAATATGTACTTCTAGTTCTCCATTCAAAAATATTGACTTCACATCCATCTGATAGAATTTGTAGTCCTTGTATGTGGCATAAGAAAGAAAAAATCTAAGAGCTTCAATTCTAACAACAGGGGAAAAAATTTCTTCAAAATAAATACCTTCCATCTAAGAATACCCTTTACATACTAGTCTTTCTTTTTTTCTGGGCCACTTTACCTTGTTCATTTAGCTTGTTCCAAAACACTCATTTAGTACCAATCACTTTTTTGTCTTTAGGTCTGGGAACCTGTATCCATGTGTCATTCTTTTGAATTTGTGTTAGCTCTTCCTTCATACCTTCCATACAATGTTCATCTTGACATGCTTCAGTGACATTTTTAGATTCAATCTTTGAAATCAAGCATTATTCTTTTGCAATCTTCCTTCTAGTTTTCCTCCTTTATTCTTATCTCCTATAATTTTTCTTTCAGAATGGTTTAGCTTTACATACCTTGGAGTTTTGGAATTTTCATAAACTTTTGATTCTTCTGGTCTTCCTTTAGTACTTGTACTTGTCTCTCCTTCCTAACTACCTTGACTTACTGGAAAGAATTCAAGTTGCTTTACCAGAATAATTGGAACATATGGAACATATGGTACAATTTGAAGTTGATTCTATGTTTAAACATTCTTCCCTTTGTATTGTCTTCATCAAAATCAAATCCACAATATCTTGATGATTTGACAGAATCCTCATCAACTTTGACATTTGCACTCTCAACCATCTTTCTCAATCTTCTGTTATAGCATTGGTAGGCCTTGCTCTTAGTAGAATAATCTAAAAATATTCCTTCATCACCTCGTGCATCAAACTTTCCTATATCATCATCTCTCTTGATATAACACTTGCTTCCAAAGATTTTGAAATACTTAATAGTAGGATTGTAACCAAACCATAGCTCAAAAGGGGTCTTACCATAATTTCCATTAACATTTACCCAGTTTAAAGTATACATAGCAGTGCTTACAACTTCACTCCAATAGCTTTGGGGCACATTTCTTTCTTACATCATTTTTCTAGCAGCATCCAAAATTGTTCTATTCTTTCTTTCTACAAATCCATTATGTTGAGGAGTTCATGGAGCAGATAACTGTCTTCTAATTCCATGTTCTTCACAAGAAGAGTTGAACTCCCTGGAGGTGAACTCACCACCTCTGTCAAATCTCAGACACTTGATTTTTAGGCCTTTCTCATTTTTTTCCTTAGCCTTGAACCTTTTGAACTTTTCCAATGCTTCACATTTTTCTCTTAAAAAGGAAACCCATATCATTCTAGAATAATCATCAATAATCAACATAAAGTACCTTTCTCCATGAATACTTCTAATTCTGCAGGGACCATAGATGTTAGTATGTAGCAGATCTAGCAAATCATTTGAATGAAACTTTTTGCTCTGGAAGGAGACTCTATTCTATTTACCCATCTGACATTCCTTACAAATTGTGGTAGCAGGCTTCACTAACTTACATAGATATCTTACTGCCAAAGTGGAACTTACCTTGAAAATGTTATCAAAATTTACATGACATAGCCTTCCATGCCACAACCATCTTTCATCTACTGGAATAATTAAACAACTCCCACTAGCAGTATTCAGGTGAAAGATATTACCTTTTGTATGTTTACCAATAGAAATCATATTGCCAGAACTTCCACGTATCTTGCATCTTCCATTTTTGAATTGTAGATCATAGCCTTTTCCCACCATTTTTCCAACACTCAAAATATTGTGCTTCAAGCCTTCAACATAAAGAACATCATCAATGTTATCCTTACCACCAAGACAAATAGAACCTCTACCATGAATCACACCAGCATTGTTGTCTCCAAATCTTACAACACCACCATCATATTTCTCTAGACTTACAAAAAAAATTTGATCACCAATCATATGATGAGAGCATCCAATTTCAAAAACCCACTCTATTAGATTTGAGAAATACAAATCCACATAACCCAATGAACACCTGCATGCAAGAAACTTGTCACAGAGAAAGAGAGAACAAAACAAGGGTTTTGGCTCTGACAATGTGCAAAATGTATTATCAAAAAAATGAATGAATCAAGAAGTGAATACAAGAGATCAATCCTTATAAAAGGATATCTAAACCTAAAGGAAACCCTAACCCTAAAGGTGAGTGCATTTAATAATTAATATTAATTATTAAATGACTAATATATGTGCATAAAGTGAAGTCTTAAGAGGAGAGTAAAGTTAATTAATTACTTTACTCTAACACCCCCCCTTAAGATGAGATACAATGTAGCTACAAACAATGCAGAAGAAATCAAAGGAACTACAATGCATGAAAGTAAACTTGGGTCCCGGAAACTAGGCCTGATTAGGTACCCAAATACAACCAAATCTCTGTAAAGCAGAGAAAAGGAGAAAACCCAGTGGGAAAAAACTCCTCTCCAAAAAGAGATGAACAAGAGTGAAAGAAGAAGAGAGATAGAAGGAGGACTCAACATGACCCCCCAAGAACTACTTTTATCACACAAGTACAAAATATGGTCCCCCCATAGGAGAGAGAAGAGACTCCAAAGCCCGCCCAGAATGAGAGAACACATGTGCCAATGATCAAAACAATGTGCCTCCTCAAAGGAAGAAATAGATCCAATGGTCGAGGAAGAGGAAATCCCTAGATGTGAGGTTAAAATAGAAGTCCTGGATGATGCTCACTGAAGAATGGAACTATAGTAGGAGTGTTTGAATAACAATATGGTGAATCAAACAACTCAAGATGATCCTGAAATGGAATATCCAATGAAGATGGGATAATAGGTGTGCTAAAACTGCCATCTGTGAGGAAAGGAATATCCTCTGATATGGCCTCAACAACTACACGTGATGGATCGATGAGTGGAGCAACAATGTCAGTCATAGCTGAAGAGGAATCCTGCTGAACAAATGTGATCTCAACAGGAGGTAGAGGTGTAGAAGTCTCAACACTAGTCTCATGAACAGATGGAAGAACACATAAGTTCAAGTGACCAAACTTCACCTCAGATACTACATGCTCTCTTGTAGAAAGAGAGGAAAACTCAGACAGTGGAGATGGTGGACCAAAGTGTGTGAATGCATACAAACGGGAAGAATGATCAACTATCCCTGTTGCAACAATGTTTCCAGTCTGAATGTCTCTGATGTGCACTGAATCAGGTGTGAACTCAACTGTTTTCCCTGTCCCACTATGAGCAATCTGATAGATGGAGAGAAGTTTAGTGGACAAAGATGGAACACATAGTACATCATTGAATGTACCATCATCAATGTCAATAGAACCTTTCACACATACACTCATATAAATGTTATTACCCATCAATATGTGTGGTGAGGATGTAGCCTCGAAAGATGAGAACATGTTCTGAGAAGATGTGATATGGTGTGAAGTACCTAAATCCAGTAGCCATCTAGATGAATGTGAACTGGTGGTTGCACATAATGCATGACCCTTATGTGGGGCATGTTCATATGTTTGGAATGAAGATGAAGAAGAAGAAGACCTACCTGATGTAGATGAAGAAGAGTGATGAATATTGTTCCTCTCAAGAAGAGCTGTCAAATCTAAAATGTATTTTGCATATGCATCTATCTTCTTCTCATAACACTTAAACTCATCATGTCCTGGCTTAGTACAATAAGCACACTTAGGTCTATCTTTCTTTGATGATTCTCCCTTAGGAGAAGGTGAATCAAAGCTGTGTTGTGAACTGGAATCTGTCTAATGCTCTGTGGTCTTTGGTTTTTGTTTCTACTTTTGCTTCCCCTGAGATGAATGTGCTACCAATGCTTGGTGTTGTGATCCTGTCAGAGCATCCAACTATGATATCTTGGCTTGCTCTCGTGTCAACCGATCACAAAACACCTCAAATGTAGGCATGGTAAAGCGGTTTCCCAATGCATCCATGGTGGAATAGAATGTTGAAGAGAAGATCTGAAATGGGCCCCAAAGCTTGGAGAGGATCAGGAAGATGCACTATGTATCAGTCTTAATCTTGCCACAACCCTGCAAGATAGATCTCTATTGTTTGAACTTCATCAGAAAGTCCTCAATGAAAGGAAACAAATTAGGTTCCAAGGAAGTCAACTCGGCCTCAAGCTGCAATGCTCTGAACTCGTTGACAGTACCAAAAATTCCATCAAACTTGGTCCAAATGGCTCGAGGAGTGAGGCACCCATCAAGATGAAATAGGAGACTGTTTGAAATGTGCAAAGCCATCAATCCCATAGCCTGATCCATATTGTTCATGTGCTGCATAACCTCAAAGGGGCGAGTCAACTGAGGCTAAACCTCATCCAAAAGAGACCATAACCCTTGAGACTGGAGAAGATTCATCATGCAACCCTTCCAAGTGTGATAATTATGTGGTGTGAGAGATTCAATAGATCTATCTACCATTCTGTGAACTGTGCCTCAACTGCTCTAAATTTTTTTATTATTATTTAGTGGTCTTTCAGAACTAGACAGAAGATGCAGAAGGGGTTTTTTTGTTTTGGTGTTTATAGATTCTGGTTTTCTGATTTAAATGATAGAAAGCAAAAAAAAATACCCCCCCACAATGCAAAAATCCAATCCCCAGTACAAATTGAAAGCCAGAAAATAATAGAAAGTAGTATATGATAGAGACAAATCTCTATGTACCTGAATAATTTTCTGATGAAATAGACTACAAATCTGGAAAGAGCATAGAACCACCTTTCCGACACCTATTTTCTTTCGAAAAACGGAGCAAAATTGAGCAAGTTATACCCCTCGGAGTGCAAAAATATCATCTGACTTTGACTACGAAAAAATGCAACCAAACTGGAAAATTTTGAAAAAATTTCTACATCATTAGGATGGGCTCGGAGCCATCTTTCCAACGCCTATTTTTGTTCAAAAAACGGAGAAATATTGAGCATTTTATACCCGATTGAGTGAAACAGCTCCGAAAAACACAATAATGGCCTCCAAAGCCCTCAGGGGCTAAAAAAATAGACCAATGGTCCGCTGGGCGACCAAGGGTTGGGTGTAGGTGGCACAGCGGTGGAGCATGGGTGGTGGGCGGAGCTCTAGCGGGGAGTGGGTGGCGCGGTGGTGGCCCATCGGCGGAGCTTGGCGAGCGGTCGCTGGGCGGAGTGTCGCTGGCTAAGAGGTGGTTCCGCTGGCCTAAGCGGCTAGCTGGCAGCCGCCTAGTGGCTACTTGGTGGCCGATGGGTGGCAGCCCAAAATAACACTGGCTACACAAAAATTAAATCAAAAAACTTTATTTTTTTTATTTTTATTTTATTTTTTTGAAATTTTTGACCTCATAGATCGTGCCCTGAGGCCGTACAGCCTTGGGGCCAAAAAAATTTTGCTTCCCTGATCAACTGTGGCCGAATCTGATGCAGAGTCTGGAGGCTCAACCTTAATCAACTTGGAAACCTACCTTCAAGAAGTATCCAGAAAGATTAAAATGACCACATAAAGTAATTCAACCAGCCTTCCAAGTTCTACAATCATCAGAAGCACAATTTCCCAATTTCACTCCTAAACCCCAGTTTTAGTGCAAACCAAGTTTAGGCATTTTCACCAACATTTTCCAAAACACTTAACAAACTCAAGGATGATTAAGATACCCTTTTTCAAGTTATAAAACATACAGGAAAACCAATATCAACTCTGTTGGAAAAACTCAAAGATCCAATACTCCTGCCATGGAAACGGCTAGTGGATTAGCCCACTTTTACAAAGAAAGTACCCTTTAAACTCCACCAAAATTTATGAAACCTTGGGACAGCAATTAAAATGCCCAAAAACTACTAAATCCACCAATAGTTTCTAGAAATCACTCTTCCAACATAGCATAGCCTAAAACCCTTGATTCTAGGCCTTCAAAAGGAGGGTTTATTGTAAATCATACCTCCAGACCTTTCCAGACTCTACCACCTATTCAAACACGCATAATTATGCCTGCACAAGCTTTAAACTTCATCACATAGGTTATTTCTTCCAGAAAACTCATAAACCATCATTTAGTTCCTCACTTTCACAAGGAAAATCACCCAAATTCAATCTAGGGCAACACCCAAAACCCACAAACACACTTCCTCTGACTTGAAAATAATTTGGAAACCTATTTTACAACAAATGGGGCTATTCCACCAAGTTACAATTGCTACAGTAGGTGGAATGCCCTAAAAACTCATTTTAATACTCTCAAATCACCAATTTACACCAAAACAAGGCAGTTTCAGTAAAACGTCAATAAAACCCTCTAAACTTAATGAAAATTCACCAAACCACTTTCAAATGAAATCTGACTCTCTCCTCTTTCCAACCATACTAGGGTTGAGCCCGTACAGATCGTACAAAGGTCGTACCACACGTTTTAGCAGCAAATTTACACACAGAAATTTCCAGAAAGCAGCCTTTTTTTCATTATAACTTCAAAAAAAATGATTCAACAACCATACCTCGACCATGAGAGGCTTATTTAACATCTAACCACCCTTACAAACATCCTCCAACTGGAATTTTAATTAGTTGGACATTGGAAACCAACTTTTTACCAATTAGACCCCTAATTGCCTAGTTTTGCACTTTTAGCAATTTGTTGACAATTAGTACATTTTTATGCAACCTTTTGCATTTTTTAAACTAAATAACATCAAAGCCCCTAATTACATCAGTAATAGTCTCAAAGACCTTATTTAACATAAAAATTACTCATACTATCACTAACTCCTAGACTAACCCTCATAGAATGCACTTTGCAATTACATGTTTTTAGGTGCCCCTGCACCATACTCCCTGGGTAGAAAAATTTTTATGCCCATAAATTACTCCAAAGGTTTTCTCCAACTCTCTGCACAATCCCTTCAAACCTGCTCCAAGTCACTGCATAGAAATCTTCCTCCAAGGAACTTTATACCCTTCATACTTTGCTTTGACTTCACCTTGCCATGCTTGATCCTGCTCAAATGAATCTGCTTGCTGCCTTTTGTCTTCATTAACACCTGCAAACAATAATTCAATACAAAAACTGAAACAACCATTCATTAGTGTCTCTTTTTCATGCTCTTCCATGAGCCTTGACCAATTATACATGTAGTTCTACCCTTCAATTCTATTATTTGCAACATAATCTGCATTTTTCCCTTCCACTTTCATTTTAACCTTTGGTCTTACCACTGTCAAAAGGATGAACAAATCAGTGATTCCCTTCACTCTCAGCCCCTTATCCTTCCACTTCACACCTGCACTCAAATGAATTATGCTTAGATCCCTTGTCTCAATAGCATACAATAGCCTAATTGCTAAACTCAGCAACCAAGGACAACTCACTGTCCCAAACTCAGATTTTCCTCTCTTCTCCAACTCAGTTGGAGACCACACACACTGTCTTCTCTTAGCCATTCCCTAGCCTAGCATCTTC
Source organism: Sequoia sempervirens (assembly GCA_007258455.2). Classification (NCBI taxonomy): domain Eukaryota; kingdom Viridiplantae; phylum Streptophyta; class Pinopsida; order Cupressales; family Cupressaceae; genus Sequoia; species Sequoia sempervirens. The sequence goes on from VDFB02000017.1 coordinate 318,790,147, forward strand.
AACATCTAAATTCTAACCTCTATCCTTATTGCAACTCTTTGCAAAACCTTTGCCATATGTCCTTCACCTCTCATGGTGACCAACCTCTGCTCAACTCCTCTAAACTCTCCAAACTTTTCCATAGTCTCCTTCACTGTTTTTTGCCAATCTTCATAGCTGACTGTCTTTTTCTTGACTTCTACAACCTGCTCATCATCTTCAAGCCTTCCAAGACTTCTTTCATTCCTCTCATTACTTTTCTTTTTAGTCACTTCCTCATTCTTCTCTTTCTCAATTTCCAAAACCTCTGTCACACAGCCCACTGTGTTTACAATCCTTGTCTTTTCATCATTTACTCTTACTGTCAAGGGACACTCCACTGCCCCAATCATGATCTTGTCATAGTTTTCAAGCCTTTTATGGCTTTCTCCAACCACCTCACCTATCTTTTCTATATCTCCTCTTTTCCTCTTAACATTCCCATTCTTCAAGTCTTCACTGTCATTAGCATTTTCACCTTTTCCTCTTACCCATATCTGCTGCACCTTGTGCTCTTGTCCACTCAATGGATAGCATACACTTTCCTCAATGCTCTTGCTTTTCCATACCTGCAAATCACTTGCACTCACATCTCTTTCCCTCTCTAAGCTCTCTATCCCAATAACTTTATTATCACAAAACTCAGCCTCAATCTCACCTATCCCTGTATCTTTCATGGATGTCTGCCCTACATCATTTTCAAACTTTAATGAACAAACTTTTACCTGCTCTTTGCCTTCCACACAACTCTCAAGCCTACCTTGCATCCTTAATGCCTCTTCACTCTTGAATATTTCAATACCTTCATTCTTATTCTCTTCTCTTTGAGAGATCTCTGCCCCAAGTGCTTCCTGCTCGCAATACTCTGTCTCAGCTTCTTGTACCACTGTGTTTTTCATAGGTGTCTGCCCTAGAACACCATTAACCTGCAATGAACAAACTTCTTGTTGTCTTTTATCTTCAACACAATCCTCAAGCTTACCTTGCTCCTTTAAGGTCATTTCTTGTGTGACCTCCACTTCCCTTGTCTCTCTTCTGTCTTCAATCTGTACTGTCCTTCCTAATGCTACTTCATGGTGTTTTCCCTTCTCCATTTCAACTAAGCTTTGCCCTATTTCCTCATCCTTGTCTTTTTCTGCTTTATATCCTAAGAACTTGTGTCTTTCCTGCAATATCACCCTTGTTCTCTTGTCTTGGCCATCTTCCACCAATGAGGTCAAAACATAAATCCTTCCATCCTTTTTAATCTGGTAATTATTTTCCCTGCCATAGTACACAGCAAATCTTTCCCAACACCATGGTTTTCCAAACATTAGATGACAAGAGTGCAATGGTACAATATCACATAATATTTTGTCTTTATATCCACCTATTTCAAATTCAACCCATGATTGCTCTTTAACCAAAAATGTATTCTCATCATTCATCAATGAAACATAATAAGGTGAATCATGTGGGAACCTTTCTAAGTTCAATTTTTCAACCATTTTAAGGGCTACCAAATTATCCAAACTACTTGAATCAACCATAACCTTGCATATCTTACCTTTGCACTTGCACCTAGTCTGGAAAATAGCATGCCTCATTTGTCCTTCTTTCTTATCCAACCTTCTGAAGTCCATAGTGCCTTGTATCTTCCAATGCTTCTCCTGCAACCTTCAAGTGATCTACTTCCTTACTCTGATACCACTCTGATGCAGAGTCCGAAGGCTCAACCTTAATCAACTTGGAAACCTGCCTTCAAGAAGTATCCAGAAATATTAAAATGACCACATAAAGTAATTCAACTAGCCTTCCAAGTTCTACAATCATCAGAAGCACAATTTCCCAATTTCACTCCTAAACCCCAGTTTTAGTGCAAACCAAGTTTAGGCATTTTCACCAACATTTTCCAAAACACTTAACAAAATCAAGGATGATTAAGATACCCTTTTTCAAGTTATAAAACATACAGGAAAACCAATATCAACTCTTTTGGAAAAACTCAAAGATCCAATACTCCTGCCATGGAAACGGCTAGTGGATTAGCCCACTTTTACAAAGAAAGTACCCTTTAAACTCCACCAAAATTTATGAAACCTTGGGGCAGCAATTAAAATGCCCAAAAACTACTAAATCCACCAATAGTTTCCAGAAATCACTCTTCCAACATAGCACAGCCTAAAACCCTTGATTCTAGGCCTTCAAAAGGAGGGTTTATTGTAAATCATACCTCCAGACCTTTCCAGACTCTGCCACCTATTCAAACACGCATAATTATGCCTGCACAAGCTTTAAACTTCATCACATAGGTTATTTCTTCCAGAAAACTCATAAACCATCATTTAGTTCCTCACTTTCACAAGGAAAATCACCCAAATTCAATCTAGGGCAACACCCAAAACCCACAAACACACTTCCTCTGACTTGCAAATAATTTAGAAACCTATTTTACAACAAATGGGGCCATTCCACCGAGTTACAATTGCTACAGTAGGTGGAATGCCCTAAAAACTCATTTTAATACTCTCAAATCACCAATTTACACCAAAACAAGGCAGTTTCAGTAAAACGTCAATAAAACCCTCTAAACCTAATGAAAATTCACCAAACCACTTTCAAATGAAATCTGACTCTCTCCTCTTTCCAACCATACCAGGGTTGAGCCTGTACAGGTCGTACAAAATTTGTACCACATGTTTTAGCAGCAAATTTACACACAAAAATTTCTAGAAAGCAGCCTTTTTTCATTATAACTTCAAGAAAAAATGATTCAACAACCATACCTCAACCATGAGAGGCTTATTTAACATCTAACCCCCTTACAAACATCCTCCAACTGGAATTTTAATTAGTTGGACATTGGAAACCAACTTTTTACCAATTAGACCCCTAATTGCCTAGTTTTGCACTTTTAGCAATTTGTTGACAATTAGTACATTTTTATGCAACCTTTTCTGCCACCTGTTCAAACATGCATAATTATGTTTGCACAAGCTTTAAACTTCATCACATAGGTTATTTCTTCCAGAAAACTCATAAACCATCATTTAGTTCCTCACTTTCACAAGGAAAATCACCCAAATTCAATCTAGGGCAACACCCAAAACCCACAAACGCACTTCCTCTGACTTGCAAATAATTTGGAAACCTATTTTACAACAAATGGGGCCATTCCACTGAGTTACAATTGCTACAGTAGGTGGAATGCCCTAAAAACTCATTTTAATACTCTCAAATCACCAATTTACACCAAAACAAGGCAGTTTCAGTAAAACGTCAATAAAATCCTCTAAACTTAATAAAAATTCACCAAACCACTTTCAAATGAAATCTGACTCTCTCCTCTTTCCAACCATACTAGGGTTGAGCCCGTACAGGTCGTACAAAGGTCGTACCACATGTTTTAGCAGCAAATTTACACACAGAAATTTCCAGAAAGCAGCCTTTTTTTCATTATAACTTCAAAAAAAATGATTCAACAACCATACCTCGACCATGAGAGGCTTATTTAACATCTAACCACCCTTACAAATATCCTCCAACTGGAATTTTAATTAGTTGGACATTGGAAACCAACTTTTTACCAATTAGACCCCTAATTGCCTAGTTTTGCACTTTTAGCAATTTGTTGACAATTAGTACATTTTTATGCAACCTTTTGCATTTTTTGAACTAAATAAATCAAAGCCCCTAATTACATCAGTAATAGTCTCAAAGACCTTATTTAACATAAAAATTACTCATACTATCACTAACTCCTAGACTAACCCTCATAGAATGCACTTTGCAATTACATGTTTTTAGGTGCCCCTGCACCAGAATCAGATGTATTTTATATGAAAATAGGGGTTTATGGATGCTGCGAGCTCAACGGTGAGGTCCATTTGAGCTCAAAGTGCACCAAAAAAAAGAACCCCATATTCCAAACAAAAACTAGAAAACAAACACAGATCTAATGCAACCAAAACCTAGATCTCTAATTCTTTCAAAAAACTAAACAAGCTATAGCAGATCAGCTCTGATACCATGTTAGATTTGAGAAATACAAATCCACAGAACCCAATGAGCACCTTCATGCAAGAAACTTGTCACAGAGAAAGAGAGAGAACAAAACAAGGGTTTTGGCTCTAACAATGTGCAAAATGTATTATCAGAAAAATGAATGAATCAAGAAGTGAATAGAAGAGATCAATCCTTATAAAAGGAGATCTAAACCTAAAGGAAACTGTAACCCTAAAGGTGAGTGCATTTAATAATTAATATTAATTATTAAATGACTAATATATGTGCATAAAGTGAAGTCTTAAGAGGAGAGTAAAGTTAATTGATTACTTTACTCTAATACACTCATCATTTTCTTCCACTTAGCCTGCAAGAGCTTTCTCATCTTCAGTAGCCATAAGACTATTTTCAACGGTAGCAATGAAAACCCATTCATCTTCATTTCCAGTATCTTTATCAGACTCATCATCAGTCACTCCTTCAGCAAAGTAACATTTCTTTTGGAATCTATACTTGTTAGGCTTAGTTCTCGGGACCCTTTCAGGACATCTTAATGAAAAATGACCTATTTTACTGCATGAAAAACATTTAATAGGTACCACTCCTTCATACTTACCTTTCCCTTTTTCTTCTTTCTTTACAATCTGTGCTTCCAATTCTTCTACCTTTCTTTCTTTGTCTTCAAGTTGCTTCAGTTCTTCATCATACTTGGATATCTTTCTGAAACTCTCTCCCAGACTATATATTTGCTTGTTACTTCCAGATACAATAGCCTTGCATGCAGATTCAGTCTTTAGAATAGATTCACCAAATTCACTTAATTCAAAGGCTGCAAGCTTACTAACCAGCGTGTCTCTTGACATCTTTGTTACTAATTTGAGCTCTTCAATATCATGATCCTTCACTTTGTAGGAGGGAGGCAAGGATCTGAGTATTTTAGCCACAATTTCATCCTCAGCCAGAGAACCACTGGCACATGTAATACCCATCACTATTTCATTTACTCATTACATAAAAGAGGTGATATTTTCATCTTCACCCATCTTCAAATTTTTGCACGTTCCTTGTAGAATCTGTAGCTTAGCCATCTTCACCTATGCATCTCCTTTATACAAAGTTTCCAGCTTCATCCAAATCTCATGAGCTATCTGCAGTCCTACCACATTAGCCATCTCTGAATCTGTTAAAGCACTCACCAAAGCTTCTATAGCCCTGATATTATTTTCAGCAACTTTGATCTCATCAGTGGTGGAGGGACCATTCTGAGGAATAACATATGGATCTTTTTTAATCTTCCAGTAGGCTTCACCAATACACCTTAGGTGACATTGCATCTTGAATTTCCACATTGAGTAGTTAGTTCCATCGAATCCTTGGCTATCCTTCTTGAATGTTGCCATCTCGGATCACCTATATCTTTTAGACTTCTTCAGAGGAACCTACTATGATACCAATAGTTGGAAAAATAAGGAAAAACAACTGAGAGGGGGGTGAATCAGTTGTCACAAAATAATAAACTTTCCAAACTTTACTTAACTTAATCTCAAATGTGATGAATAAGAAATTAACACATCAGAGAGACAGAGAACACCAAGATTTTTTTACGTGGAAACCCTATTAGGGGAAAAACCACGGTGGATGTTAGTCCACAATATTATACCCTTTTAAAATTATAATGAGAAATAATAAGGGGAAAGCACATGCATTCAGGCACATTGCCTAGAGCTCACTACTCAAATACAAAAGGGGCTCATTGCCCAACAATGTAGAATAGGATTAAAATCTAGAGAGTATGAACTAGAAGAATAGCTTCTCCACAAGCTTGATTATAGTTCCAATTAAGCACAGAAAAATCCTTCACAAACTACTTCACACTTCGCTCGACCTTCTTCACACTCTGATTTGTAATCGAATGATATTCGCACATACACACATAAGAGCACACTCAGCACTTTTCCAACACACAACACCAATGAAACAATCACTCTTGTATATTCACTACATGAGATTTCATCGATAACTTAGTCGGCTAAGAAACTAAAACATATTTGCAATGTCTGCCCAAATTTACAAATAAAATTTTAATGCGAATCCACCAAGGTTGGCCACAACATAGTGGAGACCCAAATTTAAGACTCCAACACAAAAATACTTCAATTGATTTCACCTTGATGATCCACAACATGCTACCACCAACATGTTGGCTAAGAACAAGAAAAACGAACATAGGCAGGAAAAATTTCTGACCACGAGCACACTAATCAATGTGTATTTACCACAAAGATAGAGCATGATCTAGAAACATCCAAGAACACCAAGAAACAATAGAGACACATCTATAGCAACTGATATTTCCAAAAACACATAAAATTCATTCAGGAACACTGACAGAGACTACAGAAACACTATCAAACCACAACATGATCACATCTATACGCGGACCTTTGAAACTTCTGATAGATGATCTAGATACACTCATCAAAAAACCATTTATTCCACAGTAGCAGAACTTCAACGTAAATAACAAGACGCCTTCATGACCTGCACAGTTCCACAGGGAACCTAGAACACTTTCTTTTACAATTTTCTCAATATCCTTGACATATACAGCCTCTAGTACACTAAATGCTAATAGGTATGACATCAATGACAACCATAGAATCCAACATTTGTATCATTTAATTCTATTCTACTTCTTAAAGTTAAGTCATTAATACTTTCAAAACTCAAAATAATAATTCTATATGTCAAAACATTTCATCTATCAATCCTTCCATTGTAAATTCAACCATACTACTTATAATTATTCCTAATTCTTAACTTTGAATATAAACATTTAAGAGAATAAAAACATCTATACATATGATTACCAAAATTACTTTCTAACTTTATCCAAAATAAAACTCTATATGGTTGGACAATGTATCTAAGGTTAACAAAATAACAATGATAATAATTTTTAATTTTAAGTATATTTTTTTTATGAAATAACTTGCACAATAGAAGAATATGATATGAAATATGGTACAAATACTTGATAATAACTGATAATAACAAGCCACTGTGAGGGGGTAAACCTCCAAATATCTCTAATGAGAACACACTTCACAATATAATGATAAAATAAGACTCACAACCTCCTATATATACCTATTTATTCCTAGGATATCACCTAGGCCGACGTAGACACCCCTATATAAGACCTAGGCTATCCTAACCAACTAAATAATAATATAATAATGAAAATATGACTTAATTAGGAGTTAAAATAGCCACAATTTGACTAGTCATAACCCGATGTATACCAATATTAAGGGCGTAGCATGCCCCCCTTCTTCAAAGAAGCATTGTCCTTAATTCTAATCAAGTTTGAATTCTTTTGAATGAACTCCTCGTCCTCCCATGTGGCATTTTCAACTGGTAAATTCTTCCATTGGATGAGATACTTAGTGATATTTCTATTCCTTGGCTTCTCCATGCATGTTTCATGAATGCATTTTGGTTCCAAAATGATTCTTCCTTCTTCATCAAGCTCTAGTAGTGTTGTTTGAGTTGGAATATTATGCCCAATTACCTTCTTCAAACAAGAAGCATGAAAAACTAGATGTATCTTTGTTGTTGATGGTAACTCGAGCTTGTAGGAAACACTATTGATCTTTTGCATGATTTGGTATGGCCCATAATACCTTGGAGACAACTTATTATTCTTTTTTTGTTGCTTCAGTGAGATTTTCTTATAAGGCTGCAATCTCAAGAAGACCCAATCCCCAACTTCAAAACTTCTTTCACTACGATGTTGGTCTACCTGTTGTTTCATTCAATTTTGTGTCATGGCTAAATTCTCGTTGAGTCCTGAAAGTACCTATTGTTGATGAAGCAAGTGGTCCTCTACTGCCTAAACTCTTGGTGACACCTTTAATGGTGATGTGATGGAAGGAGGATGATATCCATAAAGTGCCAAAAATGGAGACATTTTTGATGAGCTATGAAAAGAAGTGTTATACCACCATTCTACAAGTGGTAGCCAATCTACCCATTGAGACTGTTTCTCTGAAGTGAAACAACATAGATATCCTTCCAAACACTTATTAACAACCTCAGTTTTCCCATCTAATTGAGGATGGTATGAAGAGCTATGAGCCAATTGAGTACCCAAACATGAGAATAAATCTTTCCAAAAGTGACTAGTGAAGATAGGATCACGATCACTAACAATAACGTTAGGTGTACCATGTAGCTTTTGGATATTCTCTGAAAAAAATTGCCACTGTACTTGCTATAAAAGGATGTGATAATGCAATGAAATGTGCATATTTAGTGGGGTGATCAACTACTACCATGATGACATTATGACCTTTAGATTTTGAAAGCCCTATGATGAATTCCATGGATACCTCTTCCCAATGCTAGCTAGGAATAGATGAGGGCTACAAGAGACCTAGTGTCTTAATTTTCTCCCCTTTATTCCTTTGACAAACCAAACATTTAGCCACAAATTTTTGAACATCACCTTTTAGCCCTTCCCAAAAAAAATCTTGCTTGACTCGATGATATGTCTTCAAAAATCTTGAATGACCACCAACTGGAGACTCATGCAACTCTATGAGAATCTTGTGTTTAAGAGTGGAATTCTTGTAGAGATACAAATTCTCTTTATACCAAAGAGTATCTCCCTTCCAACCAAACTTATCTGAACTACTATGATCAATTTTTAATTGTTGGATGAGATTACTCATCGCAACATCATTTTTCCACTTTGCTTTGGCTTCCTCTACCCAATTTTCTTGTAATATTGAAAGGGCACACAATAAGGCTTCATCTTTCTCATCCTTCCTTGAAAATTCACTTGCTACAATATTTTCCTTCCCTTTCTTATATATAATCTCAAAGTCATATCCTAACATCTTAGTGACCCATTTTTGTTGCTCTTCAGAAGATAGTCTTTGTTCCAAAAAATATTTTAGGATATCATGATCTATCTTAACCTTAAAGTATCTACCCATTAGATAAGGCCTCCATTGTTTAACTACATGAGGGATTGCTAGCATTTCCTTCTCATAAATAGGTTTTAGCTAATTCTTACCCTTTAATTCACAACTCTCTAAAGCAATTGATCAACCTTCTTGCATGAGAACTACTCCTATCCCATTTCCAAAAGAATCACATTCCACAATGAATTCATTGGTGAAGTTAGGAGTGGCAAGCACTAGATTTGTACACATAGCCTCCTTCAATCTCTCAAATGTTGTATTAGCATACTCGTTCCAATGAAAAGAATCGTTCTTCAATAGAGTGGTGAGAGGTGTTGCTATATGACCATAATTCTTCACAAATCTCCTGTAGTACCCTATCAATCCCAAGAAACCCCTCAGTTTCTTAATGGTTTTTAGAATAGGCCATTCCATGATAGCCTTAATTTTGTTAGGGTCCACCTTTACTCCTTCATGTGAAACTGTGTCCCAAATACTCCACCTCCTCAAGACCAAAAGCACACTTGGATGGCTTGGCATAAAGTTGATGATCTTCAAGTATTTGTAATGCTTGATCCACATGTTGCAAATGTACTTCCCAAGTCTTTCTATAAATCAATATACCAACAAAGAATACTAACACAAATTTTCTCAAGAACTTCTTAAAAATGGAATTCATCAAACTTTGGAATGTAGATGGTGTATTGGTAAGTCCGAATGGCATCACTGAAAATTGATAATGACCCTCATGAGTCTGAAATGTTGTCTTATAAATATCCTCCTCATTAATATGAATTTGGTGATAACCAGATCTAAGATCTGTTGTGCCCTCACCACACACGCCCTATTAAGAATGGGGACCCTCTCTCTCTTTCGCCTTGTCGGGTCATTTTATTGCCACCTCATTTTGTGTGCCCCCATTTTGGTGCCATAGATGGTCAGTGTGCCTCCAAAGTCTCACCTCAAGTTGACCATGTTTGATCCCCTCCAAATTAACTAAGTCTTGGGTCCTCACGGAGGTCCTTTGGCAGTTTTCCTTTTCCAACGTCTTTGGCACCTTCTGAGTTCATCATGGCAGGTTTCCCTTGCCAAGTTTTCGGGCTACATTTGCTCTTCCAAAATTACCAAAAGGTTTCACCTTTTTGTGCCCTAGGACCTGGCTCCTTTCCCACCATCCTCATAACTTATATTGCAACCAACCATCTTTCGATCGCATTGAACCTGCTCCACCGGATCTCCCTGCCCAACACTCTATTATGAATTTTCTCTTCCAAGACTATCATCCCTCACCGAAGTTCCACCCATTAGACCCCAGGCCCCCTTTTACTGGTACTTTTCTGCTTGACATTGAAAATGGCTGTCAACTTGCATCTTTCTAACCCCTGGGTTCTGAATCCCTCACCGTTGTCTCAAAATTTAAATTCACCAACTTCTCACCCATCGTACGAGCATTTATGGGGTGCATTAAATGCACTTAGGGGTATAAGTAGACTAATTCAACCTATCATTTTCACATGTCAGGATCAGCCAGAGAAGTTCAAAGCAGTTATAGAGACCAAGAGCCTTCGTTGCCCACCACCTTCACGCCCACTGCCTTCATTTGTCGATTCCTCATGGATTTAACAACTCACTTCATCAGATTCTTGTGGTAAGTTCATCATCCTTACTCCTGCTTTGTTTTTCAGTGATTTCATGTTAAAATAATTGATAAGTGGGGATAAAAAAATGCTTCCATTCGGTAGAGGAAGATGAAGACTAAAAAACCCATGTGATGAAATTTCAAGTCAACCATCAGATCACTCCCCAAATTAAATCTGGAACTTCACCACCCCGGTGCCATTCTTCACATAGAGCGCTCACACCCTCTGGACCCGAGCCTTCCCATCACTGCTTAATAAAACTTCAAACTTAAATAACTTTGAAACAGGGGGATGTCTCCCTAGGTCCGCGACCTCAGATCTCCTTTGACAGTTCATTGTTGAAATCTAACAAAATCGAGCTCCCTACCTCCGGGAGTGTTTGACGGGTCTCCTCCTGCAAGATTCCATCCTCGGGATGTTGTATAACTTTCATCATTTTGAACAACATAACAACCCCATCCACCCGAGCCTTGGGATTCGCCTTTCCATTCACCACTGGAGTTACAAAACAAACTGCCACATCCTTGGTATCCTTTGGGTCCTGGTTCTCAGAGTTTCATCTATGCACCTCCGTTACAACTTCATCATTTCTCATAGGTATTAGATAACCTCCTTCCACCCTCTGAGTCCCAAGCGTACCTATGTCACATGAACAACAAACGATGAAACTTAAGTGCCTTTTCCTCCACCGGACATGCTCCGCCGAACTTTCGTTGTCGGGACTTTGTCTCGTCTTGATTGTCGCATAAGGAAAAGAGAGCACGTCCTTCTACCCTCTAAATCCTGGTACCCCGAACACCTATGAACTCAACGAAGAAAACCTAAAAGCCAAACACAATCTCGGGTCCAGTCCACCAGGTTGCTCCCACCAAAATTTCGCTCGCTACTCACTGTTCCAAATAGTAATTCTCACTCAGCTTCCCGACCCTTTTGATCCACACACTTAAGCACTTGAGGCATTATTCTAGCCATCTTTTAGCATCGCAAGTCCTAGATCCCAGAACACCCTGCCCAAAACTTCATTTCATCAGAGCCATTCCAAACGGTAAACCTCAAATGACTTTCCCTCCTCATAACTCTGAGTGCCCTAATGATGATCCAAATGACCTCCAATCTGGAAACCAGTCTCATCCCACGTGCTCAAACTGAACCCTCTCCTGCATGGACCTTTCAAATCATCTAAATATGAAGGTGGGAGAAAACATGCGGATTTCCCTGTTCTATTTTCCATTCAAAACAACAATCCTGCAAGGGAAGTCTAGCCCCTGGGGCCCGAATCGACCAAATTCCTCCCATGAAATTACTAATGACATTCTGGAGTAAATGTTTGATTACTCAGATGATATATTATCTAATATAACTCCATCCATAGGTATTTTAGCTAACATTTGTGTCTTCATGCTTGATTATGCTCATCATGCCTTTATTTGTAGGATATATGGAATCAGGTGTAGGACCCTTGGGGGCAGCTGTAGAGAAAGAAAAAGGAAAGAAAACAGGCAGAGCTCCTCATGGAAAAGAGGACAAGGATCAAATGAAGTACCAATTCCAAGGGGAGTCATTGCATTCAAAGGTCATCATGGATTGGAACGAGATTACAGATGCCAACATTGGGCACATCGATATTGATGAATTTAAACAAAGAGTCAGAATCAATCCTAAGACAGAAAATGCCAGATTGACCAGAGGCAACAGAATTGCTAAAGTTGTAGGCTTTCCTCCATCTCTTGTCACCCCTGAGCTATTAATGGCTTGCAGGGTAGGATACTAGTCGAAAACCAAAACTATTGTAGACAGAGATGGGAACATTCTAGCTGACATGTCGGGCGAAGCAATAATGAAGACCTTCCACATCCCTACCTTTGGGGAGATGGAACTGCCAACCATAAAGGAATGTAAGGCAATGTGGGATCAAGAGCCAATTGGATGTAAGAAACTTATAAATTAATATTGGCTCAAAGAGAGGTGGGGCAGCGCTGCTAAGGTTCCCTAAGAGCTCTTTTGCAATGATTTCCATGAAGATTATCACAACCTGGTGACCCTGTTGAGCAGAGTGATGGGCCTTCCCACCACTGCGTACTTCCAAGAATGGATGGTCTACTTTGTTGAGCAAATTCTTCATGAAAATGAGGATGATAACATGCATACCACATTCTACTAGGGGGGGATAATAAGTGATTGCTTCCATGAGTAGTTCATGAATGTTAAAAAGGCCTCCAAATTTTATATGACATCTTACTTAGTTTACTCATTGGCTGAACGGAGGCAGTATAGTGCTTTGTTCAGGGCTCCAGATGAAAAATCTGGTAGGGAACTAAAATTCTATGATAGATACCCTCAGTTATAGTTCAAAAACTTCAAGATGGATTATTGCAGAGTGAATGGCACTTTCATAGGTCATATTATTAGGCTACTTGGAGGCAATTTCGAAAGGTGAGTCTCCCAGAGTGCTCACGCTTTCCTAAAACAATATATCTTCTTATTCATCCAATATCCCAAGTTCACGTACATTCGTGCTCAGGGCTTCATAGAAATTCCAAACCAACTACCCCAGTACCCTAACGACCAGATTATATTGTTAGAACTCTATCGGCAGTTGCAGCATGTACACACCCTTCTTAGTAGCAAGCATTTGGCATGGATCCCTTATCCCCTTTCTTTTTTCCAAGGGATGTATAAGTTGCATACCTCTCAATATGCAAGGAATTTAGAAAAGGAGCTAGCCAAATATCATTTCTGGCTGCATACCACTCGTCCATGAATGGACCCTTACGGGCATATAAGAAAGGCACTTGGACCCGACTACGCCCATATGCACCATGTTGAAGATTTTTGGGAAAATTTCCAAGATGATAAAGAGGTGTGCATGAGGCATTATATTTGAATGATAGCCTACTTTGTGAAAAGAGTGAACCTGTTTCATGTGCCTGATCAAGTTGAAGAAGATGAGAGCACAATTATGGATCTTAGGTACAATGCAGTCACTAACTTGCCGCTATCGTTGATAGACTAGGACGAGCAAGAGGTTGATGACCTCAACATCATAACTAAGCCAATCAAAGCTCGTACAAGAGAATGGTTCAATCGGTAGGTGGCCCGATTGAAGCAACAAGGGGTTGTCCTGATCTATGAGGGGCTCAAAAGTGAGCCTAGTGCAACAGATGATGGAGATACTATAGCCACAATAGGAGAAACATCCAAATCCCCTCATCTCACAAGGTCAAGGAAAGGGAAAGAGACTAAGGAGTAGCAGCCTAACCTGAAGGTGTATGCAAGAAAGACTTTAGAGGGTGAACCTTCCAAGAAACATAAAATGTGAGGTAGTACTACTACAATGCCTGTTATTCAGGAGGACCCACTCCATGAGGGAGAAGAAATGGAAACAGATCAGCCAAAGTCTCCACCAGCTACTTCCATCGTTGATGCCTCTCCCCCTATGTCTCAGGCTATGGTGGCTACCTCCCCTCCTGCAGTGGACATCTCAGTCCACCTCACCTCTTCTTCACCCGCCGGACCAGTCATGGTGATTGATACTTCTTTCATTGCCACCTCTCCTCTTTCTTCTACCTCCATGTCTCCAACTATGTCCCTCTCATTGGCAATAGCATCCGTGTCTATGTTGATGCTCTCCCTTCCAGAGGCATTCTCGCAGCATATACAAAGTGTCCCCTCTAAAATTTTTGAAGTGCTATTGAATTCTACTATCTAGGTTTCCCTAGCATAGGTTCTCGCCACTATTCTTGTCTCAAATCCCCCAACTGAGCCTCCTAAAATGAGAGCTACAATGGAAATATCTAAGGAATTGGAGAGATGGGAAAGGGAGGCCACAAAGGCATTGGAGGAGGAAGCGGATGAATACCATGAACATCTAGAATATCAACACTTGCAAATTGACAAAGTAGTCCATGCAGGAGAAGAGACAAGATCCTATGAAAGTGGGGAGGAAGAAGAAGATGCCAGTGCCAAATTTGTTGTGCAAACTTTCAATCTTGACTTTGAGGAAGAGTTGGCTCAGCAACTAAAGGATGTCAGAGAAGAAATAGAAAGACCACCTTCTGGAGAAAGAAGGTAATATGATGATAAGATGGAAGAAAGTATGGAACTTCTGACAAGTGAACAGCAAGAAGAAGGCCCCAAACATGATGAGGAGATTCCTCTCTCTAAAGGGAAAGGAGAGAAAAAAAGAAAGATCATGAAGATGTGCCACCTCCACATGGGGAAGAGGAGAATATAGAAGAAAATAAATTGGAAGAAGAGGTTCAAACTGACAAGAGCCTTGAGATAGAGCAGTCGGAGGAACACGGGCATGATGAAGAGAGGGAAGGAGAGGAAGAAGGGGATGTTGAAAAGGAAAGTCCTAAAGAACGCTTGCCCACTAAATCCTCCATCAAGTGCATGGTGTTCATCCAGGACTTCGATGAAGAAAAGGAAGATACAAGGGAAAAGAAAGAAACCACTAAAGATAAAGAGATTGAAATCAGAAGGAATCAAGAAGAGGGTGGACATGAGTCACCCAAAGGAAAATCTTAGATGTCAGAATGGCTGGAAAAGCAACTCAAAAAGAGAGCTCTTGCTTCAAGTGATCCAAGAGCAAGATTGGAGGCTATCTTAGCTAGAGCACAAATCAGTACCAAGAAAGGGAAGAAGCCCAAAGTTAGATCCAAGGTGACAATGGATGCTTCGGGATCTAGAACTGTGCAAGTAGCTATATCAATGGTGGGAAAAGAGGGGGTAAGCTAGAATATCTCCACTATTGATTTAGGAATAGCTACCAGAGAGTAGAAAGTGGAGCACCTTTAGGAGTCTTTCGCCATGGTAGTGCATTTAATTCAGCAAGATAAGATTTCGAAGGAAGAGCTCAAGGCACAAGTGGCTGATCTGACAGCCTACATCCAGCAATGGTCATCAACAGAGGAAATGCCTACCACATCTTTGGCCCCACCACAATTGTTGTCCAAAGAACAAATAGAAAAACTTGAAAAGAGAAAGAACTTGGATAAGACCACGGAGAGCTAGTTTTGGCAAGTCTTGTACGTAGGAAACATGGGCATCAATTGTGTTGTGAGGATAGAAAACAAGTTCTTAGATCTACAAAAGTTTCTTGAGGGTACAAGGAAACTCTGCACCGACTTCCTAAGGAGGTATGAGTCCAATTACCCAGATATTGAAGCTATTCTCAAAATTCCAAGCGTGACTTGGGAAAAAGAGCTTGCATTCAAGAAGGGTGATCATTGGCTAGTGGATGTATGGAAGTGAGATTTTGTGAACCACAGGGAAAGGATGGAGTAGGTACTCGAAAAAGTGGATCCATACATTGAATGGTCTAAGGAAGTCAAAGTAGATTGCACTCGATACTTGAAGCTAATGACGGGATATGATATGCCTATTGTACAAATTGATCCAGAGAAGATAAAGCCCCACTTCCAGAAGAAGATTGAGGACGGGATGTCGGATGAAATCACCAATGATTTCATGATTTTTCTAGCCTAAGCCTTCACCCAGTCAGAACTGTTCAAAGACCACACTGCTAAATATGATGAAGACTGGGAAAAGCTCACCGACCAATCCAAAGAATGGAGTTATCAAGTGTTGTGATCTAAAATTTTGGAATTTCATAAGCTCCAACCACTAATTCTAAAGTTCATGGAGTATGTTGCTTTGAAGAAGCAAGAAGGAAACCCTATTATTGGTGAATATTTCCTAACAGAATAGTTGTAGCAAAAGGGAAATTAGAAAAAAAAAAAATGCTACAGTGTTGCCACTAGAAGATAAAATAGGGATGAGGACAAAATGTATTTTAAAATGTAATATATTGTGGGATAGGTGGAACCCTAATTTTCAATGAATCTTGGCCACACAATGCAGTTTAATCTTGGCCATTCATTCTACTTTTGGACACTATAAATAGGGGGTCTCCTCTCAATTTCAAGGGAGAGTTGAGTTGTTGTAATGACATGCTACAGAAATTTTAATAGAAATACATTAACTTTGGTGGATTTCTGAGTTTCCCTACATGTTTCATGATTCATCTCCATTAGTTAAATGTTTTAGTTAGATTTTCTTTGTTGTTTTAGTTAGTTTTATATTGCTTTGATAGATTTGGTAATGTTGCTATGTGGTTATGAAAATTTATGTTGTGTAGATGCCCTCCTAGTCCATACTTTTTGTTGTTTGTTGTTGGTAGATGGTTGTGTAAAGTTATTTTGGACTTAAATTCAAAGCTGCTCCACACTTTTATATTTGTTCATGCATGCATATGGTGGATGAATGATGAAATATCTATAGACCTTAGAATATAGCACAGATTTCATGAGACTGTGAATTTTCTGATTAAGTGAAATTATGTTTGAAGGAAGCTATCCATAGCAGAACCTCCATGATCATTGTTCATAGTTAGTTGTTGATCCAGGAACCTCTCTTCTTCCCAGCCCTTTTTCTTTTTTTTTAGAAATGACCTAAGCTAAGGTTCATTGCACTTTTTAAATCCAAAACTTAAGAAAAACGTTGAAGTTTCAAACTATTGTTCAAACCTACAGCAAAGTACACATCAACTTCCCATCCTTGGAACTTCAATTCTCAAGATCCATTTCGTTCAATCTAGTTTCGTAATTCTACCCTATGATTACCAGCAAGATCACATCAAATACCAACTAAGTTATTCCCTGCAAGTCATGACCTGACACCTGAGAGACCTTTGGGAAATTTTCAGCAACTTGCTATTGGAAATATCCTTTCAAGAGAGGTAGTGTATCTATGTACTACGTGTGTTTAGAAAGTGTGCAAAACACCATATCAAAAAGATCTAACTTGGTAAAATACATAGCTCCATTCAATTCATCTAGAAAATCATCAATGACTGGAATAGGAAACTTATCTTTAATGGTGTACATGTTGAGCACTCTATAATCTAGACACATGTGCTAAGTGTCATCCTTCTTACGTACCATCACCACAGGTGAGGAGTAAGCACTTTGGCTATACCTGATAATTCCTGCCTCTAGCATTTCCTCAACATTTTTTTCTATCTCTCTTTTGTATGTGTGGATACCTATAACGCCTAATTTTTGGTGGTTGGATCCCTGGAACTAACTATATGGCATGATCATGATCCCTCTTAGGAGGAAGTCCTTTAGGCATATCTCCAAGAACAACTAAGTGACGATCAATTATAGTTTGTAAATTTGGATGAGTAGGAGCATCAGATTGAGAGAATTCTAATGAACATAGTTGGGCCACAAATCCATCCACTCCTTTCTTAAGAAAATTTTGCATTTGATGAGAGCTTACCATCTGTGGGGACTTTTCCTTCAACCCCCTTAGCTCTACTACCCTTCCTTCTTATTGAAATCTCATGAATAGTTCTTGGAAGTTCATCTCAATTGTTCCCAATGTAGTAAGCCATTGTACTCCCAAAACAATAATTGTTGCACCCATGGATATTGCATACACTGGGGTATCAAGTTGATAATCTCCCATGGATAATTTAATGCTATGACACTTCCCTAAACAACTAACTATACCACCATCTGCAATCAAAACCTAAAACTTTGGAGCTGGATATATAAAACAATTTAGACAAGTAGCTAACTTTTTGTTGATGAAATTATGAGTACTACCTAAGTCAATCAACACTGTTACTTTCTACTTCTTTAAGAACCCCGCCACCTTGAGAGTTTGTGGAGCACTAAAACCTAAGAGTGCATGACAAGAAATGATTGGTTTAGAATCATGTCATTCCTCATTTGACTCCCTTTCATCCTCTAATATGGGTTCCTCCTCTTCTTCCTCACTTGGACCTTCAATATAGAACAATTTATTTTCACCACATTTATGTCCTCGACTATAATTGCTATCACAATTGAAACACAACCCTTTTTCTCTTTTCTCCTCAATTTGTTGTGGAGTCAACCTAGTAGGTTGGGGAAGAGAATGTGTTGTATATCCTTTCTCTCTTGTCACATTAGCCCCTTGCTTCTTATGAATCAAATACTTCTCCTCTACCTTGCATGCTAAGATAAAAGACTCGTTTATAGAGCTAGGACTAAACATGCATACCTCATGTTGAATGTGATCCTTGAGACCCCCCAAAAATAAATCATTCAAGTTTTCCTCTATAATTCTATCCACTCTTAAGGATAAATTTTGGAATTGTTGAATATAATCCTTAACTGATCCTATTTGTTGAAGTTTAGCAAGTTGGCTGAAGAAGTCTATCATGCTATTGCTATATTGTGCTTGGAGTTCCTCTGTAAAAATTTACCATGAGACAGTGAGACCCTTTTTTCTTCGATGAGTATAAATCCAATGATACCAAATGAATTGATCTAGTTCTAGATATAGAGAATCCATCGTGGCCTTTTGTCTATTTGGGATTTGGTGTACTTCAAAAAAAATCTCCATTTGGTTTATCCATGTTAGAGGATCCTTGCCATCGAACTTTCGCATATCCACCTTTGGAAATAAATTCTTAGATCCCATAGGAGTATTAAAACTTGTGTCAATGTTAGCTAACCTGTAATTTTCACCTTGGTTGCTTGAGAACTCCTTTCTTGGTTCACTCATGTAGGCGCTTAACATGTTTCCTATATCCGATATATCTCCTCTTAGGTCACACATATCCATATTCATTGAGGAAATGTCTTCCTTGACCTTACTGATTTCCTCATTAGGAGTAATATCCTCTATTGTTACCCCATCCTTATCAGGAGTCTTCCCCGCAGTGACAACATTCTTTTTGCCCCTTATTGCAGGCCCCGTCATGATGGGAGCCAATAATTTTAAAATAAATCACACAAATGAAACTTAAATTCTCTAAAAAAATTCCTCTAAATTACTAGGGTCAAAATAACTCTTACCTAGAAAAAATTCCAAGAAATAAGCATATTTGCAGCCTTAAGAGTGATTTTTGTGGAAACCTTAATTTTTCAATAACTTGCTTATTTCCACTCCAATTCCTCTAATTTTTTAACTGTAATCTCCTTTAGTATTTAATAAAAAACTCAATAAAATTCAGGCTCCAATTCGACAATATGTGAGAGATATGTTGATTCCAAATAAATTGTGTAGAAACCCTAATTTTGTAATAATTCGCTCAATTCTACTCCAATTCCTCTAAAATATAGACTGTAGCTTCTTTAATATTTTCTTCAAAAACCCTTTAAAAATCAGAAAAAAATTCACCAAAATAGTAAATATATGCTCTTCCCAAAATTGCCTCCAATATTGAGAAAAAAAAAACCTTGCCTCTACAGTGCCAAGATCATGCTCTAATACCACTTATTATGAAATAAATTGCACAATAGAAGAATATGAAATATGCTACAAATATTTGATAATAACTGAGAATAACAAGCCACTTAGAAGGGCCAAACCTCCAAATATCTCTAATGAGAACACACTTCACAATATGATGATAAAATAAGACTCACAACCTCCTATATATACCTATTTATGCCTAGGATATCACCTAGGCCAACTTAGACGCCCCTATATAAGACCTAGTCCAACCTAACCAACTAAATAATAATATAATAATGATAGCATGACTTAATTATGAGTTAAGATAGCCACAAGCTGACTATTCATAACCCAATGTATACCAATATTAAGGGCATAGCATATTTAAAAATAAGACCATTCATGAATTGATATATATTTTATTAGCATAAAAATAGAAATTACAAATGATCGATTGACTCAATAACCTATTCATCATAACATTTCTATTCATCTTCAAAATAGTTCATGAATGTGATAATCCATATATAAGTAACATTACTAATATAATTCCAAACCTCTATACTCTTCTTGATGAACTAAGGTTTCACATGATTCTTTGATCATGTAATTAGCCATGCTAAATACTACCCATAAAAGCTAAAATCTTAACAACATTACAAGTAAAACCAAAGAACTTTAAATTCTAAGTTCAATCAATAATCCCAATAGTAATTTGACGCACCCTACTAGTTAATAAAAGATTTGATTTTGCCTATTCTCATAATAGAACTAGACTCTCATATTCTATCATATCAACACTTGATCAAAATTTAAAACCTGAGCCTTGTGTTTTGGAATCCCTAACTCATCATAAAATATTTAATTAAATTCCTAATAGAAAGATAGCATTTTTAAGTCATGGGAAAAGAAATCCACAAACAAGCAAGTCGAGGATTCAGATAACATGGTTGTGGAATTATGATAAAATTATTTATAGACGATAAGGAACCAAGGCAGAATAAAGATCTAAGTGGATAAGATCCAACCATACACCAAACATGGGTTCAAAATGTCTACATATTCACCAGTCATGGTTTGAAAGTTATGAAAGTTTTATTTAAGAAATTTTAAACACCTGTAGGTTTATTGATTAATTTTATTAAATTATTATTACAAACTAGAATATGGAATCATGACCATGGGGTTGACACCATAATCAACATTTTGATTAACACATCACTACATATAAAAGTGTGGTAAATAAAAATAGTGGAATATAAAACATATGTCACCAATAAATTAAGATTCAATAAAGAAAATAACACGAATAAAATATTATCAAAAATCTAATATAAACATATAAATTTCCTAAATAATCATTAATACCAATTCTTGAATATGTAGTGCAACAACTATATTGCATATGAAAATTATATTTCACAATATATGCTACCACTTAGGTGTAGTTATAGTATGAAAATTGAGTTCCTAACTAGTCTTACACATAAAAATATAATATTTTAATTATAAATTGATAATTGATTAATTAAATTGTGTTAACATAAATATACACAAGTGACTAGATTTTGATGATGATTTACATCTATGTCAAAAGGATTTTATTATGAACAATATACTTTTTAAATAACACAAATATAAGCTTAACCATAATAAATAAGTTACTAGATGTTGTCAATCATTAAAGACAGATTGAGGTTCACTACACAACTAATCCCAGTGGACAGTGTTGACTAAAAAATGTTGATTGGAGTCTAAGGTTTTATATTCAGTTATATAGTAAACCTCAATAATAAGAAAAAAGAACTTAGATATGCAATAAGTACACACCAAATTATAATAATTTATAGATATCATATAAAATATTATATTAATATACATTAATGGCTTATACATTTTTGTAATTAATTCCTCATACTTTACTCTCTCTTATCATCTTCCTTACTCTCACATTTAATTAATTTATATGATTCCACACTCTTATCTCCCACTTTTACCTTATTTATATAACCTCTTAATACTCTTTCATAATTTATTTCCATCATATCATTTTCAAAATAACACTTAATTACTGTATTCTCATGAATTTTCCTTTTCCTCTATGATATTTTACACCTATAGATTATTTAAGCATATTAGATATATTTTTAAGGCTATTTAAGTGGTATATAATAGATATATGGGTCTTAAAATGACTCAAATTACATATGTGGTGTCTCATAGTCCTCTATATCATGTCAACAATCTTCCTAAGACTAAAGCATTGGCTTGTCCTCAAGAAAACTAAGAGAAATCACTTATAAATTTCAACAATTAATCATGATTTTATTTATTGTCATGGTTCCTCATCTATTTGAGTTTAAATTTGTAGTAGCCTCTTTATTTTTCTTACATGTGTCCATTTCATTACATATTTTCCCTTATTATTTACTTATGGGGATATATTTTATGAAACCCCTTTATTCAACTACATATTCTACTTCCAAAGTACGGGAAGTATCTTCATCTTTATCTTAGTTTAATAAATAAATCTAAGTTAGAATGGCCTTTTTCCTTTGAGGAGTTATATCTCTAGGGATCAACAACCTATATTTTTCTTTCATTTCCACCTTTGTGTCCATTGGTTTGTTTGTCATCCCTTCTAGAAGTGGACCCATATTTATTTGTTGCTCCCCTTTTAGTCAAGAACTTCTAAAAATATTCAATGTGCTTTCTTGGATTGGAAGATCCTTTATAAATAGGCATCCTATGCATTATTCATTCCTTCTTTAAAAATCTAAATTTAATTTCAGTCTCTAGATTTCTCCATGTGAAGATGTTTTCTTTATGAGTTTTCCACCATATTCCTCCATTACTAGTTAAAGTAACATCTAGGGATGCCATCCTAATCTCCTCATAGAACTCTTTTTTCTTTATCTTCTCTTAGATAATTCTCAACATCCCCAATTCCAACATATTTGGGATAGCTCTTATAATTATGCCATACAAATATTTTAATTTTTATTATAAGTCCTCTTCACTCTATTTCATGACTGGTTTCAATATAAGCACTACTATTTATATGCGTATTTTAAGTTCATTTATTTTTCCTTATCTTTTCAACTATTTATAAATATTTTCTTCTTTGTATTCTTTAATATGAGTGGCATAAGAGATGGCATGTGATTATGGAGGGTAATTTCCTCATGCGGTCTCTTGATGTGCAAGATCATATCCTTTGGTATTTTTTATTTTTCTCTTATAATCTTAATTGACTATATTACTACTTTTCCATTTATTTAAGCTTTTTGTCTCTCTTATATCTATTTCTCTTTCCACTTTCATACATAAACTCATATCTTTAATATATACGGTGTTTCCTCTCCTTATAGTTTCTCCTTTTTTTCTACATGATCCATCAATTATAAGACCTTTCCTTTTCTCTACCTCCATTCAGTTACAATCTCTTTGATACACACTAACTTTTCCTCCATATATTTTTTAGTTGCAATCCTCTTGGTGTGCTCTAAGCCAAACCTCAAACACTTCATTTTTGTATGGATCCTTAAACTATGGCCTCAATGATTCTACTAACAAGTGATCTCCCAACATTTTTTCTAACTAGCTCATTCATTTTCTTTTTTTTTCTCCTTCCTTTAATTTATTCTTTGTCTCTCATTACTTCTACTACTTTATCCATCCTACATCCCTTATTCATTTTATTCCCCAAGAATTATCCCTAATTTTTCTTAGTCATTATGTCTATTTGGATCTACTCCCTTCTCTATGTCATCACCTTAGTATCTAATTCCCTAAGGGTTGGTGCTTATTTTGTATTACCACACCTCTTCATTACAAATATTTTCACAATATATTTTTTCAGAAAAAAGAATTCCAAAATTTCCACTTCTACTCAAATTTCTAACACTATTTTTTTAATGTTATGATAAACATCCTTATGCAACAACAACTAAGGTCTTACAATAGAACTAATTGTTGACAAAAAAAACTTTGGAAAAATTCTTGTTAGGATTCAAGCAGATTGGAGCAATAAACATTAACAATTATGTGCATATTAAATAACCCAAAAAGAACAATGAAGAATAACATAAAAGAGATCAACACAGAATTTTAACATGGTTCACCCAATATGGGCTACATCCATCCAGTGATTTCATTATCCAATGCAAAACATATTACAATCTCATGAATAACATACCGCAACATACATCCCAGCCACTTATGGTGTAGGTGCGCCCAAGCAAGGATATGCCTCCAAGAGGCAACTTCAAATTTTTGAGTTAAAAATATTTATCTCGTGTTTTAATAAGGTCTAGAAGACCATAATAATCTTTTTTTAGGTCATAGTTGGTCATTTTAGGGCCATTAAGCATATAAAGGAAAACTTGCAAAATATTGACAAAAGTTGTCAAGCAATATTGTAAAAAATGCAATAAATTGTAAAAGGGGGGAATGTGAAGATTCAAGTAGTTGAAAAGGTGGTTGTATGTGTTATTTTTTTTTATTTAAGGAATTTTGAACCTTCACACACTTCGAGGAAGGTTGGAGGTAGATGTATGAAGAAGAAATTTAATGCAATTCTCAATTTTTATGTTATTTTTCTATAATTTATGTGTTTCAGGCCATTGTACAGCCATGATTTGTGCATAAAACCCTTCCTCCTCCATGGTACATGAGAGACCTATGAATCTACTTGATTTTTCAATTGGAATCATCAAAAACCATTCAAAATTGTGGAAGTTATTGATTTTTTTCTCCAAGCAGGTTAAACCCTCAATTAGGATAAACAATGAGACATTTAAATTGTGTTTCTTCCTTTCTGCATCGTGGAATGGTCTAATTTTTGGTATTTAAACCTATTTTGACATATTCTTTCATATTCCAAAGATTTAGATGAAATATAAAGGTTAGCAATGGAAAAGATGATGCCCTAGGTCTATTTTTGGGAAAAAATTTAGAAATTTTCTTGTGTACAGTCAAGATCTTGAGTTTTTGATGATATAAAAAGGTATTCCTTTAGGTAAAATTATTTTTTAAATATTGATAGCTGTATTTTGATTCACCTTCGATAATATTTTATGAATTCATGAAGGTTAGAGCCTATTCTTGTCACAATTATGTTATAACAGTCTTAGTTTGTCAGATGAATCAATGATTATTCAATGTTTTGATGATGTAAGAAGTATTCTACTTCGTGATAGTGATTTAAAAAGGTGTTTAGATGTATTGAGATCCATTTCTTGGAAGGGTTTGGTGAAAGTTAAATTTTAGAGTCTTTTGTTGATAACTACCCTATCATAACAGTCATAATTTGGAATCAAAATGAAGGATTTTGAATAGGTGTTTGTTGAAGAATCATGAATGAAGTTTTGGGGGTGGTCTAACCATATTGTGAAGGATTAATTACACTAGATTGGTGGAGTAAAATTCAATGTGTACATTCATTTATTGATCTTTGCATGGCAGTGTTATGATAGTCACATTTTGGAATAAATGTTGATGGTTTAGAACAAGTGTTTGTTGATATATCATGTATAGAGCATGGGGAATGGAATAATTTGGTTGTGCAGGTATTTCTATGCAAGTTGATTCCCTTGGTAAAGTGAAATGTGCTTGGAAATGTGTGGTTGTTTGATTGTGTGGTCTAAATAGGCCTAAATGTTGTTTTGGGATAGATTACTTAGAAAGTTCGTATGTTTGAGTTGTCTATGTGGAAGACTAAATTTGAGTCAATCATTTGAAGTTGTTTAAAGTTTTTTGATGAATCCAAAAGAAGGTTATGCCTTTATCTTAGTTTGAAGTCTTGAAATTAATATTTTTTGAAGTTTGAAAGAGTCCTAATTGAAAGGACAATAAAGATTGGTTGAGCTTTTGTCAAGTTTAGGTTGAAATTTTTGGTTGCTCCTGCGTTGCATCAACTTATAACAATCTTTTTGGAAGCTTCTATAATTAGGGTTTTACAAAGTCATTTTTCACTTGTCAGATAACAAAAATCAGCTATTGACCCCTTGATAAGAAAAAAAGGGGAAAAAAAGGATATGTAAAGATTGTACAGTATGAGCATTATTAGTCACCACATACCAACAATATCCCACTTGGAGACTAATCAGGCTCTACACCAAACAATCTCCCACTTAGAGACTGATCCTGGACAACACCGCTACACTTGCAACTCCCACTGGATTACAGGTCTGGATGGTTTCTTATGTCCACCATTATCAATTGTGAAGGCCAATGTAAATTCATGAGAAAATTAGTTTCTCTTGTGTAACTTCCTTTGTGAACATATTTTCAGTATTCTCACTTGTGTGAATTTTCTCTAGCTTCTACTGGCCATCCTCCAAAACTGATCAAATGAAGTGGTATTAAGCTATATGTGATTAGTTTTTGAATGCAGAGTTGAACTCTTAGCAAGATGAATGGCACTCTGGCTATCAGTGTACAAAGGGTTATCTACTTGTTTTTGTCCCAATTCCTCTCAAAAACATTGTAACCAAATCATTTCCTTGCTAGCTTTCGTAGCAACAACATACTCAGCTTCAGTGGTTGAAAGTGCAACAACCTTTTGTAGCTTTGAAATCCAACTGACTATAGTACCTCCTACAGTAAAAACATACCTTGTAGTACTCCTATCAATATCACTTACCAGATCAGAGTCAACATATCCTTTTAGACTATAATTTGTTCCTCCAAAACATATTTTCTTTAAAGTAGTACCTCTCAAATATCAAAGAATCCATTTTACCACATTCCAATGTTCCATTCCTCGATTTCTCATATACCTACTCACAGCTCCCACTACATGTGCAATATCTGGCCTTGTACATACTATTGCATACATCAAGCTACCAATTGTTGATGCATATGGTATCTTAGACATTTTGTCTTCCTCCTCTTGTGTCTTTGGACACATCTCCTTAGTCAACTTAAAATGACTAGGCAAAGGTGTACTAATTTTTTTTCATTCTGCATGTTAAATTTTTTCAACACCTTCTCTACATACTCACTTTGAGACAAAAATATTTTTTTGTTTTTCATGTCTCATGTGATCCTCATACCAAGGATTTATTTTTTTGCACCCAAATCCTTCATAGCAAATGAATTTTCTAATTTCTTCTTAAGTTCATTAATATTTTGCATGTTAGACCCGACAACAAGCATGTCATCAACAAAAATCAATAGGATAATATAGTTGTCATTATCCAATTTCTTAAAATAAACACAATAATTAGAATGACATATTTTGTAACCTTGTTCAGCCATAAAACTATCAAATTTCAAATACCATTGTCGAGGTGCTTGCTTCAAGCCATACAAACTCTTCTTTAACCTACACACAAATTCCTCCTTACCCTTGACCTCATATCATTGTGGTTGTTGCATGTATATTTCCTCTTCCAAATCCCCATGGAGAAATGTTGTTTTCACATCTAGTTTTTCAAGATGCAAGTCTTTTGTAGCCACAAGACTTAGAATAGTTCTAATAGAAGTCATCTTTATAACCAAAGAAAATATTTCATCAAAATATATACCTTTTTTTTGTGCAAAACCTTTTACCACGAGTCTAGACTTATATATTTTATTGCCTTCATCTTCTTCCTTCAGCCTATAAACCCATTTATTTGGAAATTCTCTTTTACCTACACGTAATTGGACTAAGCCCCAAGTCTGATTCTATAACAAGGAATCCCTTTCCTCTTTCATGCCTAGCTTCGACTGCTTTTTGGTATCTACCTACATTGCTTCTTCATAACCTTTAGGTTCACCAGATTCAGTTAATAATATAGAATATAATGATGGATAAAATATTTTTGGAGGTCTAGTTATCCTTGTAGAACATCTAACACTTGTAGGAGTCTATGGGATAACTTGTTTTTGTTGAGCATCAAGTACCACTAGCATTTTACTTTTTGGAATCTCATCCAACACCACATATTCTGTTTTGGCATGTTCATGATTTTTTTCCTGTAGTTGATCCTCATACATGAATTTCTCATTGAATATAACATCTCTACTCCTAATGATTTTATGATTTTCATAATCCCATAACCGATAACCAAATTCATCTACTCCATATCCAATGAAGGTACATTTTTTAGACTTAGCCTCAAGCTTGGTTATATTTTCAATACCAACATGGAAAAAAGTGTCACAACCAAAGGTTTTCATAAATGAATATTTTACTTTTATATCCATCCATGCCTCCTCTGGAATTCCACCATCCAAAGAATTTGAAGGTCCCATGTTTATTGAATAAACAGCAATATTTACAGCATCTTCCCAAAAGTGTAAGGGTAGTCCAACATGCAATCTCATGCTCTTTGCATGCTACATAATGGTCCTATTCATCTTCTCAGACACACCATTTTCTTCTGGGGTTCTAGGAACCGTTTTATGACTACAACTTCCATTGTATGAACAATAATTTTTGAATTATCTACTGCAATACTCGCCTCCATTATCAGATCCAAGACATTTCAACTTTTTCTTGTCTCATTCTCAACCAAAATGTGTACAGAGTATATAGTATTTGCATGATCATTCGCCACATACCAACAAGTCCAAAGTTCAATATTCCATTATATGTAGTAAATCTTGGTGTGATGCAATAAAAAAGATAACTTAGATATACAATAAGTACAAACCAAATTATAATAAATTATATTTGCATTCATATATATACACCCATAAAATTATGTATTGATATACTTTAATGTCTTATACATGTCTTATAATTAATTCCTTGTGCTTTACTCTCTCTTATCATCTTCTTTAGTCACACATATTTAATTCATATAATTCCATACTCTTATCTTCCACTTTTTCCTTCTTTATATATCCTCTTAATGTTTTTCCATTGTGCCTTTCCCTCATATCCTTTCATAATAATACTTAGTTATCTTATTCTTATTAATTTATGTTTCCTTTTATCATATGTCACACTTGTATAACTTATTTAGACATATTATAGGTGTTACTTGTATAACTTATTTAGACATATTATAGGTGTTTTAAGGCTATTTAAGTGGTATATAATGGATATATGGGTCTACAAATTACAAAAATACATTTTTGGTGCCTCATAGCCCTCTATATCTTCCCAATAGATGGTATTCCAAAATG
Source organism: Sequoia sempervirens (assembly GCA_007258455.2). Classification (NCBI taxonomy): domain Eukaryota; kingdom Viridiplantae; phylum Streptophyta; class Pinopsida; order Cupressales; family Cupressaceae; genus Sequoia; species Sequoia sempervirens. The sequence continues at coordinate 318,819,119 of VDFB02000017.1, forward strand.
ATGAATAAATTAAAATTTTCCTTGAGCATATTGATGAATTTTTTGAATAATTGACTCCCAAGATTGAAGAACCCTATAGATATCAAATAACATAATTTAAAGGGAAGAAGCTTCCTAGAGGAATGATAGATTTAGATGGAATATTCAACCTTGATGATTTTTGTATGGATAAGATAAATGTTTTTGTAGATAAAAAGTATTATATTGACATAGAAATATTTTCCATAATATTTGTGAAACTAGTCAATATTTAATTTGAGACACTATATTTTCATAGTTTAGAATATTGAATTTTCTTAAAACCTTATAGATTTGACTACATAGACATATTTTTCACCAATATTTTAGATCAAACTCCATGATACATCATCATTAATTATGGAGAAAGATGATGGATCATGGAGTATGATGGAAAATATTAAAGAATAAATTTCTATGTATCATATCTACAAGTTTTCAAAAATCAATAATCAAGATTCATTTCAATGAAGAAAAGAAACACTTAGTCAATATTTGCACTGGTCCTGATGGTGACTGCTCTCTAAATGGTAGGATTTTGAATGATGCCCCTAAATTTTTCTCGCTCGAAACCACTGGCACAAGGAAGCACTCTCTTATTTTTTAGGTGTCCTAAAATAATTAAAAAATAATTAAATACCTCAAAGTTCATAGATTTCAAACCATGCTCTTATACTTGATTTCATGCCCGTATTTTACCTTTGTGAATCATGACACAACCCATTTTTTTAAAATAAACAATAAAATCCTAAATCTATTCATAGCACACCTATTGATAATATTTATCATGTCATCATTGACGCATCACCCAAAAAGTGGGGAGAGTGGAAACGTAGCTCAATTGTGAGAAAACCCCATCTACACACCCTAATGATGAGGGTAACCTATTAGGGTTAGGTGTACAACAAGCTACCTAGATGGGAGATTCATTCACAAACCTCCCAAAAGGTTTTGTTATATGTTCAGTGAAGGTCCAATCATTAAGATAAGACCAAATCGAAAAATAAATAAAACAATAATTAAATAAGTAAATGGTTCATTAAATAATAAAATAAAATGATTAAAGAGGAATGACAATTAATTATTCCTTTATAATGAATAATTAATATATTCTCCTAACGATTTAAAATATTTCAAAGAGAATTGCATTTCCAAAGAATAGAATATTAAATTTAATGAAAACAAATTTAAATAATTTTCCCTATTACATGAGTTGTAAATATTAATAGTTTTCAATATTAACACTTATTAAATATTTAAAATTAAATATCTTTTATAACACAAGGGCATTCACCCTTTATAAAATTTCATTAAATAATTAATAAATCACAATGGGGAACTTAATGCTAAATTCATAATATTAAAATATTTATTTTCGAAAGGGTTTTAATAAAATAAATATTAAAAATAACTTAAGTTGAGGGTACCTAGACACATGGGACCCCACCACGGTCTAATCCTCTTAATTAATCTTTTAATTAAACTTATATTAATTTATTCATTAGGGTTATTAATGGATTGAGCATTCAATATCATCCATTGATCTAACTTAATATGAGTCCTTGGATTTTAGGGAAACCTTCAAACCCTAATCCTAAAAAATAACTCAATAAAAGGAATTATTTTCTAATTGAAACTCCATTTTTTTTTTGTTGCGGGCAAGCATGAAAGAGGAGAGGAATGGAGAGTCATGTCCTTCTAAGGTAAATTGATAACCTTCCACTCATAGTAAGTTTTCCTTTCCAATCATATGTTCTTTTTGTTGGGTTTTAATCATAATTTTTTGTTTCTTTATTTTATTTTGGTATTTGTTTTGTAAGCTACCAATTTTTTTTATTGGGGTTTAAATCCTCCAATTTCTTAGTTTGTTTGAAACACAAAATTATACATATGTATGTATATATAAATATATATGTATCTATGTATATATGTGTGTGTGTGTATGTATGTATGTATGTATGTATATATGTATGTATGTATGTATGTATGTATATATGTATGTATGTATGTATGTATGTATGTATGTATATGTATATGTATATGTATATGTATATGTATATGTATATATGTACATGTATTGTTGGCAACACAAGGGCAGACAACTAAGAGGGGGGGTGAATCAGTTATCTCAAAAATTATACATATTAAACTTATTCTCAAATCTGATAAATAAACATGAAAGCATAAACCATCACCACATCAAAAACACACATAACACCAAGATTTTTACGTGGAAACCCTATTAGGGGAAAAACCACGGTGGAGGTTATTCCACAAGATTATACCCTATTAAAAGTATTACAAATGGGGAATGCACATGCATTCAGGCACACTGCCTAGAACACACTGCTCAAATACAAAAGGCTTACTACCCAAAAGAAGACTCACTTTATTATAGTCACATTCGGATTACATATAGAAGATTTTGAACTGAGAAAATAGCATCTTCTAATGCCTAATTACATTTCTGGTTAAGCACATAAACACTTTCATCTGCTCACTCTTCTTCACACTTTACTTTTTCCTTCGAAAGATTAGAACATTATTCACACTTAGTACATAGCATACCATGCCATCAAATGGTATAAACAATCGATCATATATATCTGCAACTAAGGATAACATCAACTACATGTCGGCCCAACAAAATATGAAATGTGTACAAACTGTCAGCCCAAAACAATAAACAATTTATCAATACAGACCAAGCAATGTCAACCAAAACATAGTAAGGACCCAAAACAAAATTTCTCAAACATGAAACACCTTAAAAATTATGCCTCAAAGATCCACAACACACTACAATCACCATGTCTCATGATCATGAAAAACATGAACTCACAAAAGAAAATCACCAATCGTGAGCACAACGATCAATGCGGAAAAACAACACAAATAGAGCACGATATAGAAACATCCATAAGCATCATGAATCACTAGAGAAGCATCCACAACAACTCAAATTACTAGAATCACATCATCTTCTTTCGGAACACCAACTAAAACAACATAACAACTGAACATCGATACTCATAACTCAATCATGTCTTCATGCAAACATCTGAAACTTCATGTGGATAAACTAGATATACTTGTCAACAAACCCTTTAATACGCAACCTCTTATCATCAATATATTGAGCTAGCCACCATACTGAACTTCACTGCATCACCGACAACCTACAACTTATTTTATTATAATTTTCTCAGTATCCTCGACATATACAGCCTTAAAGACATTAATGGAAATAGTTTGGACATCAATGACAACCACATATCAACAATATCCAACAATCTCCCCCTTTGGCATTGATGGCAACACATGATGTGAAAAACACCATCAATGATACTTTCTCTTAGCACTTTCTCCCCCTTAGATTTTGACTCTTTTTTCCTTAACTCTTTCATAGTTTTTCACATGACTCTTCTCCCCCTTTTACATCAATGACAAAGGTACACATTATCTTTCTCCACACAATATTTGAACCACATTTCTGAACATCTGACTACTCCCCCTGAGTAGCAGCCACCACAACATCAATTTGGATCACAAGATATGACTATGAAATGCACGGACTAATGCAAGTCAATGCATCTTAATTATAATTAGGAGGGGTAATCACCCCTAGCTTCCCTCTAATATACTCAAAATTATCCTTAGGCAAGGGCTTGGTAAAGATATTTTCAATTTGTTCCTTAGTGAGCACATACTCCAACCTGACTTCCTTTTCACTCACCTTCTCTCTCAAAAAGTGAAACTTGATAGATATATGCTTGGTTTTTTAATGCAGCACCAAATTCTTAGAAATGTTAATTACACTTGAATTATCACAAAATATAACAATAGGTTCATCATACACAACTCTAATATCTTTCACCATCTACTTCATCCACAATATTTGAGTGCAATTGTTAGCAGCGGCAATGTATTATGCCTCTATAGTAAATAAACAAATGGCGTTCTACTTCTTACTTAACCATGAAATCAACTTATTTCCCAAGAAAATGAACCACCACTAGTACTCTTTTTGTCATTCACATCTCTTTCCCAATCATCATTAGTAAAGGAACTCAAAGTAAGGTCATTTTCTTTAGGATACCATAGGCCAAAATCAACTGTCCCCTTCAAGTACCTAAAAATCCTCTTCACAACTGTCACATGAAATTCCTTAGGATCAGCTTGAAATTTTGCAACAATGCATATGGAATTCATGATATCAAGTCTAGTTTGAGTCAAATAGAGCAATCCACCAATCATGGATCTATATCTAGTTTGATTTATTTTAGGAGAATCGCATCTTGTGTCAACTTACATTTGGTCACCATAGGTGTACCAACCAGCTTTGAATCTTCCATACCAAACTTCTTTAGCAATTCTTTCACATACTTGGACTGAGATATAAAGATCCCTCTATCTAGCTAAGTAATTTTCAATCCCAAAAAGAATTTCATTTCTCCAATCATAGACATCTCAAACTCACTCTACATCTCATTAGCGAACTTCATGCACAAACTATCATCTCCTCCAAAAATGATATCATCAACAAAGACTTCAACAATCAAATCTTTATCATGATCAATCTTGAAATACAAATTACTATCAGTAGTACCTTTATTATATCCAAGCTTCAAAAAATACTTTTCCAATCTGGCATACCATGCTCTTAAGGCTTGCTTAAGTCCATACAATGCTTTCTTCAACTAGTAAACCATATCTCCCTGATCAGTTAATTGAAATACATTTCATTGCTCAATATACACTTCTTCTTCTAGTTCACCATTGAGAAATGTTGACTTGACATCCATCTGATAAACCTTGAATTTTTTGTAAGTAGCATAATCAAGAAATAGTCTCACAGCTTCAATCCTAGCAACAGGAGCAAAATTTTCTTCAAATTAAATTCCTTCCATCTAAGAATATCATTTACACACAAGTCTTGCTTTGTTTCTAACAACTTCACCTTGCTCATTCAGTTTGTTCTGAAAGACCCATTTAGTTCCAATTAAATTTTTGTCCTTAGGTCTAGGAACAAGAACCCATGTATCATTCTTCTCAATTTACAGTAGTTCTTCTTTCATTTCTTCCACCCAAAGTTCATCTTTGCATGCTTCATTGACACTATTAGGCTCAGTCTTTGAGATCAAACAGTATTCTTCTACAATTATTCTCCTAGTTTGAACACCTTTGTTCTTATCACCTATAATCTAGTCTTTTCAATGATTTAGTCTTACATACCTTGGAGTCTTAGGGTATTCTTGAACTTCAAGCTCTTGTGATCTCACTTTTGCACTTTCACTAGTTTCTTCCTCTTGATTTTCTAGATTCACCGGAATGATCCAAACTTGATTTAGAGTCTGAACTTTCTTTCCTTTATCTGAATTGTCATTTTGATCATTAGAATCATATCCATACGTTCTAGATGGTCTAGTTGTGTTCATCAACCTTGACATTAGAACTTTCAATTACTTTCCTCAATCTCTTATCGTAGAACTGGTAGGCTTTACTTTTAGTAGAGTAACCATGAAATATGCCTTCATCACTTCTAGCATCAAACTTTCCTATATCTTCATCTATTTTGATATAGCATTTACTCCCAAATATTTTGAAGTATCTAACAGTAGGCTTATGACCAAACCATAGCTCATAAGGAGTCTTACCAGTATCACCTTTGACATGTACCCAATTGAGAGTGTAAACGGAAGTACTCATAGCCTCTCTCCAATAGATATGCAGAACATTTCCTTCCAACAACATGGTCCTAGTAGCTTCTTGAATTCTCATGTTCTTCCTTTCCACAACTCCATTTTGTTGAGGGGTCCACGGGGTAGATAATTGTCTATTTATTCCATGCTCTTCACAAAAATATTTAAACTCACTGAAAGTGAATTCACCACCTCTATATGATCTCAAACATTTAATCTTCAGACCTGTCTCTATCTCAACCATAGCCTTAAAAATCTTGAATTTCTCTAGAGCTTCAGATTTTTCCCTTAAGAAAGTAACAAACATCAATCTAGAATAATCATCAATAAGTAACATGAAATAACTATCTCCTTGTAAACTTTTGACTCTAGAAGGACCACACAAGTCAGTATGCACAAGCTCCAATACTTCATTCGAACAATACTATTTGCTCCAGAATGAAACTCTAGTTTGCTCCCCTAACTAACATTCCTTATGTAGACACGTAAAATGTATTAATTGACAATAGACATCTGATCCTGACCACTAACATCGCTTCATCCCGAATCATCCCTCGGTCTAACCATTTAATCGAATAACCTTTATTTGATTAAATTCATCACATTTCATCTCTTAATAAAATAAATCAATTTATCTTGTTAAGTCATTATCTCTCGTTAATTAAATAAACCACTTTATTTAATTAATTCCTAAATCTCAGTTTTAATTAATAATTCATTTTATTTAATTAAATATCTATAGTTCCTCTATTAAATTAAATAAATCAAACATTTATCTAATTTAATCAAACATCACCCCCCTTTGGTTAAATAAATCAAAATATTTAACTAGGTCTTAATCATTTTCACCTCTTTTTGATTTATTTCAACCCACAAATCTAAATCAATTAGTCAAATCACCTAATCCTTCATTAAATTAATTAACCTTGATTAATTTAATCTTTTTTCATGTCCCATCCTCCATTTTTTTCCACTTGCACGTGAAAATAGAGTTAATTGATTTATTAAACCTCTATTTATCTTCAATATGGCATAGAGTAATATTCTTCAAATTTGAAATTCAAATCTAAGTTGACTTTGTCCTTCCAACAAGGCATGCATTCCCTCTTAAAAGTCCTTTTGCATTGAGCCAAGTGGCCATAACTCCATTTGACTCTCCCTCCACCTTGCCATTAATACAATTTCAAAATTCAAATATTGGCATTTATTGGCACATTCATCAAAACTTGCACATCCTTGGCCCATTCACATTTGGACAAGTGGCACTTTTCCATTGGATGAAATTTAGTCCCACATTTCTCTATTTTGGGCATTCTCTTAACTTGTCATTCTATAAATAGAGAGCTCCTCTATTATATTTGGCATCCACAATTTGAGTAAACTTACTATGCTCAAATCTTTAGCAATCTTCATCCATACTTTTGAATTTATAGCTAGGTTATGCAGGTTTTTATCTTGGAGCATTCATCACTCTTCATCAAAGTGGATCAATTTTCATCACCAAATCACCGTTGCATCATTAGAGTTGGGAAAGGACCAATTTTCACATCAAATTGGCACCAATTCCCTCAAGAGATTAAGAGTTTTCTTTGCTTTAGAATAGGATTTGATATGTTTTAAGTTTGGTTGTGTTCTTCATTTCATTTCCTCTTTCTCTTGCAATTTAAATGAATTTCTTGAGGAATCTACATTCTAGCTTGCATTTGATCTAATTTGTTGTTTGTTTCTTGTGTTATTGTAGGTTTAGGATTTAGGTTCACACCTTGCATATAGCATTAGTAGATTATATCAACTTAGGAAGATCTCTCACTTCCTGAGTAGAACTTATCTTGATAATATTGTCAAAATTTACATGACACAATCTCCTATGCCAAAACCAACTTTTATTAACTTGAGCAATCAGACAACTTTTACTAGTAGCACTTAGGTGAAATATATTACCTTTTTTTTTGTACCAGATGTAATCACATTTTCAGAACTCCCAAATATTCTACACTTTCCATCCTTAAATTGAAGATTGTATCCCTTGTCAACCATTTTTCCAACACTTAAGAGATTATGCTTCAAACCTTCTACATATAGATCATCAGTATCATGCTTACCATCAAGAGAAATGGATCCTCTACCACAGATTACACCAGTTTTGTCATCAGCAAATCTTACAACACCACCATCATACTTTTCCAAGCTCACAAATTTACTTTTATCACCTATCATGTGACGAGAGCATCCACTGTCAATCACCCATTCATCTTTTTCTTCAACTTTGGCAACTAGATCTTTCTCCAAATTTATGCAACTAGCAGATTCAGTAGGTACTAGATCATTTTCCTTGATAGCAATAAATACCCATTCATCCTCACCTAAATTCCCTTTATCAGATTCATCATCTATCATACCTTCATCAGCAGCATAATAACACTTTATTTGGAATCTAGGCTTGTTAAGTCTTGGCTTAGGAACTCTTTTCGGATACCTTGAGGAAAAATGACCTATCTTATTACAAGAAAAAAATTTAAGAGGAAATTTCCCTGTATACTTACCTTCTCCTCTGTCTACCCTATTGACAATAAGTGATTCAAGCTCATCTAGTTTTCTCTCTTCTTCTTCAATCTCTCTCATTTCCTGCTCATACTTGGACATTTTTCTAGAGGAACTTTCTCCCGAATCATATCTCTGCTTATCTTTTTCGAAGATAGTAGCTTTGAATGCATATTATTTCTTAGGAAGAGATTCACCAAACTCACTTAACTCAAAAGCAGCAAGCTTACCAATCAACATGTCTCTGGTTACATTTGTTATAGTCCAAATCTCCTCAATAGCATCAACTTTGTGTTTGTATGCAGTAGGCAAGGATCATAGCACTTTAGCAACAATATTTGATTCTTCCAATGTTCCACCAACACATATGATACTACACACAAGTTCATTCACTCTCTGCATAAAAGAAGTGATGTTCTCATCTTCACCCATTCTCAACATTTCACATTTCCCTTTCAAGCTTTGCAACTTAGCAATCTTCACGTGGGTATCACCTTCATACAAAGTTTCCAACTTCTTCCATATCTCATAAGAATTCTTTAGCTCCATTACATTTGTCATCTCGGAATCAGTCAAAGCACTCAATAATGCTTCCTTAGCCCTGATATTTTACTCAGCTTCGTTAATCTCACCTGCAGTAGAAGGACCATTTTGTGGAATGATATACCTATTCTTTGTAATTGTCTGGTAAGGTTCACCAATGCATTTTAGATGACACTCCATTCGATTCTTCCACAGAGAATAATTAGTTCCATCAAATCTCAAACTATCCTTCTTATATGTCACCATCCCGGATCACCTCAAGCAATCAAGCTTCTCAAGAGGAACCTGCTCTAATACCAATTTTTGGAAACATAAGAGCAGACAACTAAGAGGGGGGTGAATCCGTTATCTCAAAAATTATACATATTAAACTTATTCTCAAATTTGATAAATAAACATGAAAGCATAAACCATCACCACATCAAAAACAAACATAACACCAATATTTTTACGTGGAAACCCTGTTAGGGGAAAAACCACAGTGGAGGTTAGTCCACAAGATTATACCCTATTAAAAGTATTACAAATGGAGAATGCACATGCATTCAGGCACACTGCCTAGAGCACACTGCTTAAATACAAAAGGATTACTACCCAAAAGAATACTCACAGTCTTACAATCACATTCAGATTACATCCAAAATATTTTGAACTGAGAAAATAGCATCTTCTAATGCCTGATTACAGTTCCAGTTAAGCACATAAACACTTTCATTTGCTCACTCTTCTTCACACTTTAATTATGCCTTTGAAATATTAGAACATTATTCACACTTAGCACACAACATACCATGCCATCAAATGGTACAAACAATCTATCATATATATCTGCAACTAAGGATAACATCAACTACATGTCGACCCAACAAAATATGAAATGTGTACAAACTATCAGCCCAAAACAATAAAAAATTTATCAATGCAAACCAAACAATGTCGGCCAAAACATAGTAAGGACCCAAAACAACATGTCTCGAACACAAACACCTTAAAAAATTATGCCTCGAAGATTCACAACACGCTACAATCACCATGTCCACCATGATCATGAAAAGCATGAACTCGCAGAAGAAAATCACCAACTGCGAGCATAGCGATCAATGCAGACCAACAACACAGATAGAGCATGATCTAGAAACATCCACAAGCATCATGAATCACCACAGAAGCATCCGTAACAACTCAAATTACTAGAATCACATCATCTTCTTTTAGGAACACCAACTAAAGCAACAGAACAATTATCAGAACACAGATACTCATAACTCAATCAAGTCTTCATCTAAACCTCTAAAAATTCATGTGGATAAACTAGAAATACTTTTCAACAAACCCTTTAATCTACAACCTCTTATCATCAATATATTGAGCTAGCCACCATACTGAACTTCACCGCATCACTGACAACCTACAACTTATTTTATTACAATTTTCTCAATATCCTCGACATATACAGCCTTAAAGACATTAATGGAAATAGTGTTGACATCAATGACAACCACATATCAGCAATATCCAACATGTATATATATACATATATACAAATATCTATATATTATTAAAGGAGTAATGATTGTGTAATTTCCTATGTATGCATCTAAATTGAAATTGATTTAAATAAGCCTTTACTAAACTCTTTGGTAAGATGTCTTGGCTCCTCTTTATGGGTTTAGAAATTGGATTATGAAGCTCTACCTTTTTTATGCCAAAATTTTCATGAGCACGCCCATTTATGGAGGAGGTGTTCTAGGTTTAGCTATGTAGGGGTCCCTGTGTATGTACCTCCTCATCAACCTACTAAGATGGAAAAAGGAAATACTCCAATATCGAGGGATAAAGTGGATAAGGATGGTTTTATACTAGTCAAGTCTTGTAATAAGGGTAGAGGGATGAAAATAAATCTTAAAGAGAGACAAGAGGAGGGATTTTTCAATAAATTTGATGTGTTCGATGACTTAGATCAACAAGAGATCAACCCATGTGGGGTGCATATTGGAGATAATAAATTGGGAGAGGATCGGCTGGTAACCAAAGAGATTAATAACTAGGATATTTAGGAGGATAGACTGCTAGATGCTTAGATGGACATTGATCTTACCTTGGTGAAAATTGATGTCCTGGTAATAATGGAAATATTGAGAGGAATGATGAATTTTCCTTATTTGGGATGTCTCCTCCTCTGGAGATGGTGGATTTGGATTTATGGAAAGGAAGCAAAGCCTCTTCTATATTAGGGCTTCAACAAAGGAATATCAAGAAAGGATCCCTAGAGAAACCTCTTAAGGTGGAAAAAGAAAGACGAGGATAAAATTAAATTAATGGAAGAGACATCGATGGAGTCAGGGTTAGTTAAAACCATTGATTCCACTTCTCCAACTCACAAAGATGATTGTTCTTTCCTAGAATGTAAGGGGTTTAAATAGTGGCCCAAGACAAAAATTTGTTCGAGATTTGGTCAAACTCATTTTCTAGATATTTTCTTCATTCAAGAGACTAATATATCAATGGAGAGTATGAGCAACATAGCTTCCAAACTTTGGTATTGAAACTAATGTTCGTGTATTAGTGCTCAAGGTAATGCAGGCGGTATAGCTTGATAATGGAACCCACTGAAGATTACTCCTACTTGGTGGATCTCTAGTATATTTTCTATCTCTATGGTTGCTTCTAGTTTGGATTATGGAGAGATTTTTATTTTTTCCAGTATTTATGCTCTAACCAATATTCTTGGAAAATCTCATCTCTAGTCTCATATTACGTATATTCAATCTCTAGTCTCATATTACATATTCTCAATCTCTAGCTTCTTTCTACCCCTGGATATTGGTGGGGGACTTTAATGAAATTATCAATGTGGAGGGAAAGGGGGGAGGAGTAGAAAGGTTGGAGCCTTCTTATCTTCTCAAATATAATATAACCTTTTTAAATTTGGTGGACATAAATCCCAGTAATAGTTTATATACATAGAGTAACAAGAGATGTTGAAAAGACTCTATCTTGGAGAGACTAGATATATTTTTAGTGTCTTTCTTTTGGATATGTATTAAATGGGAAACTAGCTCTGATAAATTGGAGTGGAGGGGCTTTGATCATTGGCCTATCAAACTTTCAATTTCTTTAGTGGGGGTCACCAAGAATCCATCCTTTAAGTTTTATCTTATGTGGTTGTGAGATCCTCTATTATAGGATCTATTGGTAAATTGTTGAAGTCAAGGAAGACCTACCTATGACACAACGATGTACTCATTTTTCAAGAAAATATAATTTGTTGAGCAACATCTCAAGAAGTGGAATAGGAAGTGTTTTGGTGATATATCTTTAGCTAAGTCAATAGATCAAACTCATTTGGATGAGATCACCTGATGGATTAAAGGCTATGGTCTTACCAAAGAATCCCTAAAGGAAGAATCGATTTCCTTGAAGGATATGGAGGTATAGGAATTTCACAAGTATATTTATTGGAAGAAAAAAGTGTGGGTAGAGTGGCTTCAGGAGGGTGATAAAAATATGGCCTTCTTTAACTTAGTCAAGGAAAGAAGACATGGTAATATAATCTCTTCTCATGTGTCTTCTTGGGGAGATTAGTTATTATCCTTAAGGGAGATCTCTAAGGAGGATTTTCAATATTTTTCTTCTTTGTTCACATAATACTCTCCTACAATAGAAGAAGAAAATCTTATTTTGACCTGTATTCCCCTCTTGTGTCTATGTAAATAAATGAGTGACTTATTGCTCCCATTTTTATAGATGAATTAGAAGGAATTATTTTTTAGTTGAAGAAAGAGAAAGCATTAGGTATTGATGGGTTTCCAGTAGAATTATTTTATGAATTATGGAAAATTATAAAATTTAACTTATTAGAGGTAGTGTATGAACCACAGAGGAACAAATGATGTTAAGGGCTATGAATTCTACATTCTTGGTTCTTATCCTCAAGAGAGAATAGGCTAATTCATTGAACTTGTTCAAGCCCATAGCTCTATACAAAGTGGTATATAAAATAATTTTCAAGTTGATTGTAGAAATGATTAATCCGTGGATTAATAGGCTTATATCTGAGGAGTGCGGAGAATTTCTGGAAGAGAAAAATTTTGGATGGAGTGGCATGTTTATTTTATGATTTCCAACTTGTTCTTGAAATACTCTATAGAATTACCAATTCTTATGCTCAAATAATTCAAGGGATTGGCCAACGAATAGGAGAAGGATTAGACATTTTTCTCCTCTACAATTCAGGCTCTGCAAAACCGAGGGTGGTCCTTTATAATACCTTATAGAGTTACACATAGTTGGTAACAAGATATTATTATAAAAAAAAATGTTTTCTCTTAGGATAACCAAGAATTACAAATTAAATCACTTAATTGGTTAGGTTCTTAGATATTTTATGCATTGTTAGCTCTAAGAACACAAGATAGTGTTAAATAATAAGTTACAACATAAAGGGATATTTTATTTTGAAAATTTATGACCATGGACATGCAATCAGAACTCATATTCAAACTAGTGTCTTAAACATAGGCTATGGATTCAAAGAGAGATGCAATTATATTCTTGGCTAACATACTTTAAACAAATTCCTTGAATGCTTATATATCACTACTTTATAGTGGAATCCTTTATAATTTATAACCAAATCTTCTTAAAAATCCCTCCATACATTCATAACCCTCAAGATCTCTGATACAGTAATTTAATCTACTACTTAAATAAAAACTATATTAAAAATACTTATTTGCAAAAAATTACAATGATGAACAAAAATGACCCTTGATCATTTATATTCATAAGTGTAATTGTCATAATATTCTCATGCATTCAAAACTTGTATTGCTATATAAAAATGAAAATTATATTTACATTTCTTCCTTGGAAAGCCTAGACCATACTAATATAGAATTAGAACATAAGCATTTTTCTTATAAAATCCAAGATCCTTACAAAATGGCTTTGAATTATTTTTTATAGAAACAAGGGAGCAACAAGCTTCAATCCATGGACAGATGTCACATTTTCATTTTAAAATCATGTCCCTAGGATCAAACAAAAACAAGTACAACTACTTTGTAAAATACAAAAATAACTTTCCTTAAAAGAAAAAATAGTTGTAGAAGTCGATGAAGGGGATATTTCTGATTTGGAAATGATAAGTTAGCATGGAGAAATCATATGATGATTCTTTTGGGATCCTCCATAATTTTTTGAGAATACTCCTAGAAACTATAGGGTTGATGGTGATAGTAGCAAAAGATAAGAGGGGCCAAAGATTTGCAGAGATACCTATGTGTAGTTGAAAACTTTGAATGCCATATCATCATATGAGTTGGATTTATAATTGAGCTTTGATGACAAAATAGAATTTAAATTTTTGGTAATTTATTATACTTCTCATCCCACCCTACATATATTATTTTTTTATGGCCACTCAATAGAAAGTATCTGGTTAAAATTATGAATGCAATCTAGATACTTTGCATCTAGGAGTGCATTGGTCTCCCTAAAAGAATTTCTACGCCAATCTTTTTGGAGGTCAACTTATATGTGGTGGAATTGAGTAACAATTTCCACATTATTGTTATCATAGATGAAGACAAAGAGTAGGGATAAATGTTTTGAATCCTACTTTCCACTGATCAAAGGATTTAAATTCTCCACTCTCATTCAGAATACTTGGCATATGTTTACTTCAATGGACTTAAAACATTTGAATTTGGCTTTTATAAGTTATGTTAGTGTAATTAATTATTTATTACACTAGCATAAGTTAACTTAGGTCTTGCATTTAATTAATTTAGTCCTAGGTTGCATAATTAGAAAATCATAAATGATGGGGTAATTCCCCCTTCCATGTTTGTAGGAGATAAGATTCCTTCTAGAAGATGATTTGTCCTAGAACTTATCTCAATCTTTTATCATTTCCTAGGTAGGGTTCACATGTTGTCACATGTTGTTAGATCAAGACACATGGCAACATCATATTGCATCTTGCATCTCTCTCATGCCTATATATTCAGGGCATTTGTACATTTGTAATCATCTAATAGTCTAGATCAATAGAAATCTCTATTTGCATGCCCTTAGTTGCAACACTTTCAATGTGGTTTAATTTCTCTTGGAAAGATCCTTTGAAGTGTGTGTAGCTTCATTGGATGATTCTGCATCCATTATTTCAACATGGTATCAAAGCCATTCCATTGAGATTTCATCCCAGGATCAAGAAATTTGGGCTAGAGAGATTCATCATGGGCTTGAAGGTTTCCATTGCAGGCTACTTGACTCCACCCGGGAACCAAGCTGATTTTTGAAGCAAGTTGAGCCATATCTGAGCTTGCCATTTTCTTCAGAAGGCCTCGAAACCCTAGGATCACCTATTCAATCATCAAAATTGGATTCATCAACCCGAGAGCCATCAAAGGTATTTTAGGGTTTGCAAAATCAACCGTACTATTCATACAATTTGTAGTAAAAAATCATCCCAGTCAGTTGTCCTCTGAGGCAAAAAAAATTTAATAGCATGTCACTTTTCGTTTCAAAAAATTTGGGCTCTATCTCATATTATTGTTTGGAAAAAAATATATATTTGGGTTCCTTCTATAGTTTGCAGAAATATTTGGAGCGACCTGCTAATATATTTTATGGTCGGCATCATCCTTTTCTATTCCACAGACTATAATTCATTTGCATCAGCATTTTTTTGAGAGTTTGATTTGTTAAACTCTGCATTGGACACTTTATAAGGGTTTGATTTTTTTGAAAAATCATAGGACTTATATTATTACATTGGCCAACGTACTTTATATCTATAGATTTTTTCGATGTATATTGAAAATCCTTTTGATTTTTAATTGCCAATTAAGGAAAAATTAAAAATTGAATACAATTATCATTTTAAAATTCTGGGGAAATATTTTTTGTTGTCAGCCGCATTTATTGTTTTATGCAGTGGAAGGTACCTATGTCGGCCACATCATCTGAGCCACCGTCACCATTCACCATTGATGGCTTCCTCCACTTGGTCTCGCCCAACCCATCACCGGCCATTGTACCTTGCCATTGTCGTCCATCTAGGCTCATCCACCATTGGCACCTATTATCTCTCCATCGGTGTTATCCTTCGACCAATCCCCTCCACGTTGATAGTACTATCATGGCTTTTATTTTCCAATGGTTCCACTTTTGACCATGTGGATTGTTATTGGGAGCAACGCCGCCTGAGAACTCAGCTCTGCCTAGTTCATCCACCCCACCGCCGCCATGGAGGTGCTCATTTTTTTTGCCATACAAAGCACCGAGGTCACATCAAGGATCAAGAGCTAAGCCCGGAGGGGCTTATTTTTTGCTCCTATTTAGCTTGCCAAGTGCCTAATCTAGGCCTTTTTTTCATTTTCTCATAATTTTCACTCACGGTATCAAAAATCGGCAAATGAGATACCGTCAGAAAGATAATTTCCTCTAATTTCTAGTGGTGCAATCTATTCTACAATTTTTTGCTACTATAAAATTCTACAGTCAACTAAAGTCAAAACCCATAGTTTGGAAATAAAGGCTCATATCTTCTCATCAAATTGTCGAATTTTGGTGATTCCAATGGCATTAAGAAGGTAATTCAGAGAATTTTTCATCAGTCTATTCACTTTGATCAAGTTCAGCTCTAGGTACTCTTGCATTATATTTTTTCAATTTAGTGCATTTGTTCAATAACTTGGATATCCTGAAGCTTGGGAAAAGAATTTTTTATTCGGGTGGCATCACTTCAATTGCATATCATCCTTGGAAGTTTCTATTTGTTGTTGAAGGTCATTGTCTTTGGTTTTTGGAGAAATTTAATAGTACATTATGGGGCTTGCATATTCTCCTTCTCTGGTTATGTTGCACAAGGGTAACTATAAACAATGGCAGGATGGGATCATATACCATCTCCAATTATTTGATTTATTGTCACATCTCTATGGTATAGTTCCCCATACAAGTGAAGGTATTCAAGAATTTGCTTGGAGTTGTTGCAGATACACTGTCTTGGAGATCATTGGAATGCAAGTTGATTGTGATGTTTTGAAATCCATTGATCATTTTGATTGTCCTCATATCCTTTAGACTAAAATTTGGGAGATATATGGAGATCAAGATACTCCACCATTCCCCAATGATCATGATTCAAAATGTCATTCTTCAGATCAAGTACCCCATGATGATATTGTTATGCAGGAGGTTGATTTCCTTGAATCTTCCGAAGAGGTTGACAAGGTTTCTTCAGATGCTTCTTCTCCATCAGAGATAGTTGGTATCCCTTCACATTCAGTGATTACTTGTCCAGATTCATTGATTGAGGCTTCCATCATCATTCATCAGGACACATTCAGTTTTCCAGAATTGACATCATAGGATGGCTTTGTTTCAGGTATCACTGACTTGGCTACTTCTATAGGTTTGGAGGACATGCTTGAGGGGATATCACTCCTCTATTCATATCCTACTTTGGAGAGTTTTCTTGAGTCTCCACATCCCTTTGTCTCAACCTTGTTTGGGCATATTAAGACTATCTTGGAGGCACTTGTTTTCTCTTCAGATATGTCATGTATGAGACTTCTTCCCTCTCATTCCATTCAGGAGTTAGATTTTCTTAAGCATCTACCATTGGATTTGCTTCTTCCTAGCAGGAGATGTGGTTTGGACACATTTGTTGCTTCAGACTTCTTTTAGTGGTTTTGAGGACACTTCATTCTGGGGGGAAATCTAGTCTCCATCATATTCATTGTATCACCGTCCTTGGATCCAGTTCAGCATCAGTTTCTGCATAGTCCTAGTTTGTCACCCTCTTTATTGATTGCGGCATCTTCATCATCAGGCAAGGAGACACTTGATCAATTTTTAGAGACATCATCAACATCCATATTCATCCTAATTTCCTTCAATTCCTATCCAGAATGGGAAGCATCCCTTCACTTGCACTTGGTTCTATTTCTTTCGAAAGGTAGACAAGTTGTTTGTCGACATTGGATCTTGTTTTTTCTTCAGAAACTTACCATTTTTGCAGGTGATCTCATGTTTTGGGGAGCCTATATAGTCTCTCTATTTCCTCCCTATGGTGGGGCCATTGATTGTATTGTATCCATGAGGCAAATGGTGCCCTTGGGGGGTATTTGGGAGTCCTCCATCCTTCCCATCCTTTCTCACTTCTCTGCATTTTCACCTCCTTTTTGGAGAGGGGTTTTGTTCACACCGTATTTTCGTCTTCATCATGTAAATGGGTACCTAACATGGCCTCGTAGTTGGAACCCATCCCATCATCATTGCATAATCATTGCATTTTCTCCCTAAGTTGCACTTATGGGGGGTGTTAGTGTAATTAATTATTTATTACACTAGCATAAGTTAACTTAGGTCATTTTTTTAATTTAGTCCTAGGTTGCATAATAAGAAAATCATAAATAATGGGGTAATTCCCCCTTCCATGTTTGTAGGAGATAAGATTCCTTCTAGAAGATGAGTTGTCCTTCTAGAACTTATCTCAATCTTTTTATCATTTCCTAGGTAGGCTTCACATGTTGTCACATGTTAGATCAAGACACATGGCAACATCATATTGCATCTTGCATCTCTCTCATGCCTATATATTCAGGGAATTTGTACATTTGTAATCATCTAATATTCTAGATCAATAGCAATCTCTATTTGCATTCCCTTAGTTGCAAAAATTTCTGTGTGGTTGAATTTCTCTTGGTAGGATCCTTTGAAGTGTGCACAGCTTCATTGGATGATTCTGCATCCATTATTTCAACAAGTTATACTAATTTTACCATGTATGCCTACATTTCTCCCACTAGTTCAGTCGTATTCCACGTGGGAGTAATAAATTACTAGGTATATCATTTTCAAATTTTGCTCCTTTATGTATGTCTTGCAAACTAGAAATTCTAGGTATCCATTTATTTGTTATGCTTCTAAGTTTCTCTTGATCCTTAGCTATTCTAGCATAAGCATCTTTGACATGTGAATAATCTTGGTGGAAATCTCCTAATTTCCCAAGAATTATTGATACACTATGCTTCAATACTCCATCCACTATATTGATCATTTCTTCAATTGATCACCCTAAGCATTCTTCACTTATTCCTCCAGCTTCTTAATTTCTTCAATAAGCTCTTTGTTTTCCTTCACCCAGTTGCTTGTGAATTTTGATGTTGAAGCACTTGTTTCTTCAATTCTAGTTGGTAGAGATGTTGTTGGTGGTTCTTATATTTTTAGCTTATTATATTTTATAGTGAATTTTACAGGATCCTTTAATAGCTTATCATAATCATCATACAACTTCTTTGCAGTGGCCTCACTGAATTTTATAGTATGAATGACCAATGAAGCAACTTGGGGAGATGTTGTGTCTAATACCCTTTTGAATATCAAGCTTCCCCTCATTTCTTATATATTTTTTCTACTTGAGGCTTATTGGTGTTTAGAGAAAGGGCACATATGGCTGAGGTTCCCATTTAGGGTTGAAACCTGACCCTAAATATGCCTACACTACCTATTACTCAGAAGAGAAAATCTCTTCATCTTATTTTATTATTGTATCTAGGTCTATTGTAGAAGCAATATCCCATTCTAGCAATAGTAGTAACCCACTTTCTCTTACTAGCTTCCTTCCTTCCTCAAGGATGATGTTCTTAACATCAAAATCAATCTCTTTTAGCACCCACTTAGTGACTTCCTCATACTTGGAGGGGTGCACCTCACCTTTTTCTTTGTTTAGTTTCTCATGAAAATCTTATCTTCTTATCCTTATCACAAATTCATTGAATTCCTTAGACTTGAAAAATTCATCATCTAAGATTAATTTGGTGTAGGCGAGGGCTCTTATATTATTTTCTTCATCCCTTCTATTCCTAGTATTTATTCCCAATCAATTTTGGGGCATCCTAGTAACATTTACCCTAGCAGGAGAAAGAATTTATTGATTTACCTCCTCTACTATGACTTCTACCTCCTCTTTATTAGAACCAAGGGGATAAGCAACCAAAGATGGTTGATCAATCTTTCTCTTCTTTTTTGGTTGCTCTCTGGGAGGAGAATCAACAATGGATGTTTTTTCAGGAGATGGGGATGTTGTTGATGATTTCTTGTGGGGGTCTGACTCCTTTATTATTGACCCCTTCCTCTTTCTAAGAAAATAATATACAAAAGGTGTGAATGATAATCTACAATGAGCTAATCAAAGACAACACAAACAAGGTTAGTCATTCAAATAAGCACAAACATCATTCCCTATGAGATTCTTGACCATACTAAAAAATGAAAACATGAAACAAAAGCAAATGAAAGCATGTAAACAAACAAAGTAGATCAAACCTCAATCCCATATGGGGATTGGTGTCACTTTGATGTGGAAAGTGGCCCTTTTACCAATCCCTTTGATAAGCTCCAAGATCCTTTGATTCCAAGTATATGTGATTGGGATGAAAACGTCTCAATGGCCTAGTTGATGTGATGAAAATGAGTGGTTGCTATGGATGAATGTGCCTATAGTAAGATTGCATGAGATTGTGGATCCATATTCAATAGAGAAGGCCCCTATTTATAGGACTCAAGGGTTGAAGAATGGATGAATTTAGAGGATGTGGGACTAAAATGGGGACCAATAGCATTGTGACACTTGTCACAAGGCTAATGAAATCTATGGGGATGTGTGGAGCATATTTGGAATAATGTGAAGAGTTAAGTCATGTAGGTTGTAAGATAATTAAAGGCATATGGTTGAGAGTGTAAGAGGGACAAGGTGGCATGTAAGTGAAATTTAATTCCCTTGTAAGAGGCATTTAAGACCTTGTAAGAGGCTTTTAAAGCCTTTGGAGGGAAATTAAATGAAGGGGTAGTTGAGAGGAATATTCCAAAGAATATGCCTTTGTGAGGGAAAATAGGCTAATTAGTTAATTAAAATAAATGATTTTCATGTGCAAGTTGGTTAGTTGATCATAGGTTTATTTAACCTTGGTGAGGTTAAAAGATAGAAAAATGGGTAATGAGGATTAGGAGGAGATTTAAAGTTAATTAATTCAAAATTAATCAACTTGAGTGGATTAGGGGATTTATGAAATCTGTTAAATAATTAGGTGTATTTAATCAAATGAGATGACATTGGGATTTTAATTAAATAAATTGATTTATTTAATTAAATGTGATGAACAAGAACATAATTGGTTCAAAGTGGGTGTTCAAGAATAATTTGAATGAGAATGGTGAAGTAGTAAGAAACAAACCAACTTGTATGAAAAGGTTATTCAGAAGTTGAAGGAATAAAATTTGAGGAGACATTTTCCCTGATGGCGAGAATGGAGGCTATTCAGATGTTTTTGGAATTTTTTGCTCACAAATATTTCAAGGTATATCAGATGGATGTTAAGTTTACATTCCTGAATGGAGAATTGGAAGAAGAGGTGTGCATAGAACAACTAGAGGGATTTCAGTTATCAGATAAACTGGGCATGGTTTGTAAGTTGAAAAAGGCACTATATAGACTTAAACGGGCTCCCAGAGCATGGTATGCAAGGTTAGATAGGTATTTGACACAGCAAGGGTTCATCAAAGGCTTCACAAATAGTAATCTCTATTTCAAGGTTGAAGGAAATAGAATTTTGATAGTGGTTGTGTATGCTAATGATATTATCTTCAGAGGCAATGAGGGTATGTGCAAGAGATTTGCAAAGGAGATGCAAAAAGAGTTTGAAATTTCTATGATTGGTGAATTAAATTTCTTTCTTGGACTTTAAGTGAATCAAGCCGATAAGGGAATATTCATTTCACAATAAAGGTATGTTAAAGAGTTGTTGAAGAAGTTTGGAATGGATGACTCCAAATTGGTTTGTACCCCTATGGTGACTAGATATAAACTGAGTAAGGATGATGATTCTCCTAGAGTTGATCAAAGTATGTACAGATCTATGATTGGTGGACTGTTGTATCTTACTGCTACTAGACCGGATATCATGCATGTAGTATGTTTGGTATCCATATTTCCAGCAAAACCTAAAGAAGCACATGCTACAGCTGTGAAGACGATATTCAAATATCTAAAAGGCACTCCAGATTATGGCATGTGGTATCCTAAGGATATTGATTTCACTTTAAGTGCTTACATTGATGCAGATTGGGTTGGTTGTGTAGATGATCGAAAGAGTACAAGTGGTGGTGCATTTTTTCTTGGAGGAAGATTGGTTTCATGGCTAAGCAAGAAATAGGATTTAGTTTCTTTATCCACTGCAGAAGCTGAGTGCATTGCAACAGCATCTTGTTGCACACAGGTATTATGGATGAAGCAAACATTGAAGGATATAGGAGTGATATGTGATGATCCTATCCCTATCTTCTGTGATAATACAAGTGCAATAAATATTTCAAAAAATCTAATAATGCATTCAAGGACAAAGCACATATCTATCAGATGTCATTTCTTGAGAGAAAAGGTATTGAAGAATGAAGTAAGATTGGAATATGTGCCTAAAAAGGATCAAATTACTAATATATTTACTAAGGCTCTTCTGGAGGATACTTTTGAGTATCTCTAGGATAAGTTGGGGGTTATTTCCCCTCCTTCGAACTAGGTGCACATGGAGGTGCATCAATCCAGTGGATCTGTAGATTCTTCATTGGTCTAGACTGATGACTAGGTTCTACTCCTCAGGAGTAGGAAGTATCATTGTTACAGTATGAGATGTGGGTGCACTCCTAAGGGGGAGTGATCAGAGCTACATATGGAGGAAAAATTATGAAAACCTTTTTTTTCCATTGATTTCAAAGGGGGAGAGAGAGTCATGTGAAAATAGTGAAAGAAAAAGGGGGAGAGAAAGTCATGAGAAAGAGATAATATTGCAAGGAAAAGAGTGCAGGAAATTTTGTGTAGGTTGTCTAATCTAAAAATAAAGGAGAGTTCAAGAATGGAATGAATGTTGTCTTTGATGGTTTTTCACATCATTTGTTGCCATCAATGACAAAGCGGGAGATTTTTGCAAGTATGGTTGATTATGGTGGTGTTGTCATTAATGTTTTCATTGATGTCAACATAGTATAGGTTGTTGCAGAGAAAGGAAACAAGTGATTGCAGGTTGTGCATGTATAGCTGAGATACTATAGAGATGTTGTGAGTACATGGAGCTATCTTTATGGTGTTGCATGTGTGTTGATATAATGAGTTATTAAGTGATTTTGAGAAATAGTGAAGACAAAATTGTGTGTGTGTTTAGAATGTGCTCCAGGTTGTGCTCTGCATTTCTTTTGTGTTGATCATATGCTTGTGATAATATGAAGTGTTGTTTATGGGAATCCTTTGGTGATATATCCTAGATTAGAGCTTCTGGTTTAATGAAGAGTGAAATTTGTGTTCACTAGTGTGTGAACTTGTCTAGCAGAGTTGTTTGTCTATGGACTGGGAGAAATGTTTCTACTTCGCAATCCTATGTTGGGTTGTTTTTGGTCTTATGGATCTAGTCAAAGGATTGTAATGATGTTATCTATGTTCTTTCAAAGGTGTTCATAGTTTGGTGCTCCAGAAGACAAGTTACAAAGTTATTGTGTGTGTTTTTACAATCTGGATGGATTGATGGAAAGTATTCTCAATATGAAGGTTGTTGCATTTGTTGTGGATGAATCTGAAGGAATCTGAGATCTATTCCAATGTATGGTGAAGCATGTTATGTGTTCTATATGTTATCTTCTTGTTGCGGAAATATGTTCTTGAAATTTCATTTGTGTTTTCATTAGCTTTGGCCAATCTGGTGTCTACACGTCATGCGAAGGATAAGTATCAGTTAAGGAAGCATGTGCTTGATCTAATATGTTTTCTTGGGTCTTGGTTAAGTGTTGTTTTGTTCTGCTCTCATTCTCTTCCACTGCGGGAATGTTGAGTTGTCGACCTAATTTAAATTTGTAATATGAGGTGTGTGTAGCCGACCTTGGAGAAATTTTCTAAGGTTGAAGATGGTATAAATACAAGTCGAGATGTTATGGATTAAATGTATGAAACATTCCACAAGTGTGAAAAGTGAGAGTGTGCAAAATTGAATTGAGCCAGCAGTACTTTAATGTGTTAGACTCCTAAAAGTAGTGAGTTGATGGTGTCTGCAATCTTTTGATCAAGGTTGTGGATGTGTGCAAGTTGATGTGGTGGATTTTTGTTATCTTTTTGTATTTGTAGGTAGTGAGCCTCCCTATTGGACAATGAGTCCTATCTGTAGGTAGTGAGCCTTGTATCTGGACAGTTAGTCCTTCTTGGGTAGTGAGCCCTTTGGTAGTGAGCCTCTTATAATCAGTTTTTCTGTTACTTTATATTGTGAGTCAATCCTCACCGTGGTTTTTCCCTTATTGGGTTTTCCATGTAAATTTGGTGTTTCTTATGTTGATATTGCTTTATGTTATTTGCATTTCATGCTCATACTTAATAATAGATTAAAGTGGATGTGGAGTTAATAATTTTTTTATTTTTTGTGATTGGATTGGTGACAACTAATTCACCCCCCTCTCAGTTGTCTTGCACCTTTTCAACAGTGTCTATGTGTTATATCAAATAATGAGGAATGACAGAAAATCCCAATCCCAAGATATAAGCAAATTATCATCATCATCATCATCATGCATTTATCATCACCGGCTCTAATAAAGTCTTAGTAGATCACAGACTTGATGGAACTGCTAGATAAATCATCAAAATCAATGGTCAAATCATCTTCTTTCTTCTATCTTCCCTCCACACTAACCTGGTATCATGATAGTCAACAAAAATAATATCATCAATGCATCCATCCTACATCCATAAATCATCGACATGCATACACCTCGCATAATAATAGCATATCATAATATGAAAAACATATTTCACTGCCACATTATTATCATTTAATTTGTGTTGAATAAATATATATTTGTTATTCTAAGAATCTTAAATCATTGCACACATATCATAAACATAAATCGCATTATCATATCATAAGCATAAACATCTGCATTATCCATACATACATCCATATGCATACATCATCATCTCATAAATTACATAGAAAAAGTACACAAAAAGAAGTGCATCCATTCCATATCATTACATCACATATCACCACATTATAGATCATCATCACATAATGCATATCACATCATATCAACATCAAATTCATCCATACATCCATAAAGCATGAAATAAAATAAACACATCACATCATATTGAATCCATATCATAGATATAATATGGTGACTATCATAATACAATATTTGAGTCAATGTATGTATATCGATCAAAAGTACAATATCCACAAGGCTATCAAAAATGAGCTCATGAATGTATATCAGTATAAAGAATTGGGCAATAATCAAAAATTGTCTATACAGGCGAGCTAACCTTGATGGTTTCTCCCCTCACCAGGTTGTCTCTTTGGTTGATCATCAGCCTGAGGATGTGCTCCACTACTCTATAAATAATTTGGTTGTCTAATCACCATAGGAACATCCTAGTGATAGTGCATACTATAATATGTCACCTCAGTCACGACCGCTCTGTACAAATGGGCAGAAACTGTTTGTCCCTGTGTTGCAGTTGTCATGGCCTCCAATTGTTGGTGCCACCCAACCTCCTATTCCAACTGCATATCAAAGGTCTGTCTAAGTTGACGCTCCTAATCCCTCTAATCTATGATAGCCAATACCTATTGTTGGTCTTGTCTCTCTCAACTATAATGGCCAATATCTATTGAAGAGCCTGATCTCACTCAACTATAACCACCTACAACTACTAATGTAACTGATGTATCTATGCATCATGGGGATTTTTCCCCAGTGGTGGCTATTGTGGAGGCTATTGTTGTATCAATGGTTAATGAGGAGGCTACTGGTGCAATGGTGGTGCACCTGAGACCTATCCATCCTATTGTTGGCCATCCTAGTCATCTTATCCTCTACCCCTTCCATCTGGACCTCTACCCTATCCTCTGCCATGTCCATCATCTGGCTAAACTCAACCTCTACCTACACCCCTCCCTCTCAGTCTCCCTCGTGGAGGTATACATGTTGAATCTATTAGTCTGGGAAGGGGTATCAACCATGCATCATAAGCAGTTGTATTTTTTTCATCCACCTATCCCTGATCATAGGCCCATGGCCTAGCAACCAACTATTGAAATCCCTCGACAACCTCATGGGGTGGGATCGTATGTCCACATGTTGTCTCTCGAGTTGATCTAGAAAAAATCATACTGTACTCATCAATAGGCATGTCTTGTCACTCGCCAAAATTTCTGGCAACCCTATCGAGTAGGTACCTCTCAATCATTGTGTGCTCTTAACCCTCCATATACTGGGTCTATTGAGCAAAGAATAGTCATTGAACATCATCGTACCAAGCCAGTATTTGAAGCCATGGCCGCCATCGGAACACCGTCATATTGTCAATCACTCAACATTAGTAAGGAATGTTGAGATGCCCTGTGTGCTACAAAGTGATGGCACCTCTATACTGCCAAAAAAATGGATCATTTGGATCTACATCTACCATATGAACAATCGGTCGAAGCACAGAAATGTACTCCCTGACCCATATGTGGAGAAGGGTGACCCTTGTACCAATCGCTCTCCCATCATAGTAAACAAAGTCATGCATATCATGGTAAAGGGAGGGCAGCATCACTGGTCCCCATGCATATTGGGTCCTCCTAAACAACATCATGTGCCATGCCAACCCCCATCCTGGATTGAATCCTCTACTCCATCAATCTAGAGCAACCAAACCTGAGATTGTTGTTGCAATGATCAATCTGAAGGTCAAAACCTAACCTCTGTACATCTCAAGATTAATCTGGGAGTTTCAAAAGTCAAAATGTAAGTCAAGTTTCAAATTGCATACCAATGGTACTGCACCTAGAGGCCTCTAGTACTCGTGAACCCGATTGGAAATGTTTCATGGGAGCACACGTTGCACCATTTCATCAGGGGGTCGGAGCTCAAATTGTAGGAATTCTCTAAGGTGTGAATGCGCAAATGAATTGAAAGTGACCCTTCCTCACCTATTTATGCCTAAAAATTAGGGTTTTTTTCCCTAATTTAACCATGAAGCTAGGGTTTTTCACCATTTTTACCAATTCTTCCAAACTCAACCCTATTTTGCATCATTTTTTGAGTTTTTGGCTTTTTTTTTGCATCCCAGAGCCTTTTTGGACCTCTGAGGCAGCATTTTAACCTTTGTTGAGAAATCCACCCAAAATTCAAAATTTATGTTTGATTTCTCGAGGGGGCAGGAAACCAGCTTATTCCTTCTACTGGGGCAATAGTGGGGCATCAAAAAAATCAAAAAAAAAAATGATTTAAGTAGTAGTTTTTAATCCGAAAGAGCATCAGTCTTTGAATCAAAGTAGTAGGTACCTCGCTTCAAAGAGGGGGAAAATATAGACAATGAAAAATTTCATGAATGATATAATGCACTCAAATCAGGTATACTAACATCATTTCCTCCTAAAACCCATCCTCTTTTCGCTTAATTAATTAAATTTTCTTATCTATTTAATTAATTGCATCATTTGCATCTATTAACCTAATTAATCGAATCAGGTTAATTCACCCCCTTTCATGCTAACATTTCATCTTATTAAATTAAATACATCCAGTTGTTTAATTTAAATCCCTAAATCTTCGTGTTTAATTAAATAACCCTAAGTTATTTAATTAAATGTCATTTCACCTTTCCTCCTTTCATTAAATCACTTTATTTAATGAAAATCATCTAATTCCCTCTAATTGCATAATTTACTTTATTCAATTATCAAATTACTAACAAATCTAATTCCCCCCACTTGCAAAGGAATATTCCTCTTTTTGCACATTCCTCCAAAAGGAATATTCCCATGGAATATTCCTTCCCCTTTTGCACATTAAAATTTGGTTTTAATTAACTAAATATCTATTTCCCTCACCCATGAGAATATTCTAAAAAATATTCTCTTTCCTCACTCATTTGAAAAAGAGGAATATTCTTTTTCCAACAAACTTACTTGACTTCTTGTGCAAGTTAACTTGTGACCTATTGTGCAAGTTAAAAGTGTGTTTGTTTCGACAAAGGTGAACCCTTGATTAAATATCATCATTGATTATCATTTGTTGATGAGAATCCATGATCCATGCCTCCAATTTCTTCCATCCTTGACCATTGATTAGCCTTTTTGATCTCAACCCTCCATTTCTCATTTGCTTTCCTATAAATAGATCACTATTTGGAGACAAATGGATCCATCTTTTTTAGAGAAAACTCATGTTGTTGAAATCACTCACACTCACACTCATATTAAGCATTTATTTAGTATCATATTATCTTAATTACTTGCATTAATTAGCTTAGCTCCCACTAATGACTTCCATGGTAACTTAGATGCATACATTTAGCTTGTTTGTTAATTAGGGCTTTAATATTTTAATTTAGAATCCATTTAGATTAGCTTTCCATACATCCATATCAAATCATCTTAATCTAAATCATGTTAAAATAGCTTGCATCATGTTAATCTAGTTTTAAGTCATGTTTCATCAGTTTTCTCCAATAAAACTGATTGAAACAAGCTCATTTATCCATGGGATTAGGAAAGGGTCATCACTCCACATCAATGCAACACCACTCCCCCAATAGGATAAGTTTCAATGGATTAGAGTATGTATTTTAAAATCTTTTGTAGTTTAGCATGTTAGTTTTGATAAATGCTTAGTTTAGTTTATTTTGAATGATCTCTATTGGATTGACATTTAGTGGCGTGAATATGCTTTGATTCTTCATGGATCAAGTGTAGTCAACCCACACTAATCCGTCGGTCACATTATACAAAGCTAGACACAATGACATACTGAAAAGCATATTCATGTACATTTTTAAAAAAAATGTATTTTTTATAGAGATTATTATAAACCTTGACACAAAAACCCTAATTACACTTTTTAGAATAAAATATTTGGCTCAACATATAATTCCTAGACCCTCGATTATGATACAAGCTCCCCTTAAATAGAAACATACAATCATGCAAACTTGAGGAACAAATTTTAAACTTTTAGAAAAGACAACCAATATTTAGTTGCATCCAAACAATAAAACAACCTATTAGCTGAATAGATTCCTTTCTCATAAAATACAAAAGAGAACCATCCTTGAAGTAGTTTGAATAAACCAACTTGCTCAAACTATTGATGAAGAAAAAAATAGTTGATACCTTGCAACTAAATATAATCTAGGAGAATTTTGATGAAGACAAAACTAATGACCATGCTAAGTTGGCAATCTGATTCATTCTTGATATTTTTCCACCCATGAAGCATACATCTCCTTTGATGGCCAAATGAATTTAAGATTTTGACAGTTTTATTGATATGAGAATTATATCTAGCATTCAAAACTTCTTTAGCCACCTTATTGAAATTATCTAAGCTTAATTACAGTTTTATTATTTCATCCATAATATTATTTAATAAAGTTGGATCTGGTTTATGACTAACGCAAATGAAAGAACATAGATATGGAAAAATTGTGTTGAACTCCACCTATTAATCAAAAGATTTAATTATTCTATTACTATCCAAATCTTGGGCATTAATCCATCTTCCAATGCCTCAAAATATTTCAACTTACCTTTCAATTGTAAATCCAATTTATATTGATAAGTTGAAATGTCCCCTAATAGTTCTAGCACATCACATGTAATTTTTATTTCCACAGGAGTGGTGGAATCAAATCTTGTCTTCTTGTGCATTAATTTCATCATTTATATTCTTGGAATCCATATACTTAAAATTTATTTTAAACTAGCCTCTTGCTTCATGTAATTGATATATGCATTACTCAAGTTAGTGTAACCTACCCATGTATCTCACATTTTTTGCAATATACAATATATTCTATGTTCTAATAGGCCATCCACCATACAATGATCTTTTTCTTTCCCTTTTCCTCAACTAATTTTTTTGTTTCCTTACTTTATTGTAGTTGATCCTTTAATTCGTGTATCCTTACAGAAAATGTCTCTTTGTCTCGAATTGAGGTGTCACCTATCTTGATTGGGGGGTAGTAGGAAGTGAAATGGAATTCTATAGAGAAGGCATGTGTGACAAAACCTTGTAATCTTGAAAAAGTTTGATATGATCCTTCTCTAACTTGTAGTCAACCTATAAATTTTTTGTTGCGGCTTCACTAAACATTGTAGTGTTGACTAGTAGAGATGTTGCTTGTGGGGAAGTGGTCTCAGCAAGTCTTCTAACAATAATATTTTTATTAAGCTCTCTAATATTTCTGGAAACTTAAGGCTTCTAAGTCTCTGGAGCTACTACCCATATTGCTAAAGTCTCATGCTTTGTACTAAACCTTGATCCAAAATATAAATAATTTACCTGTTCCTCAAATGTAAACACATCTTGATCAGTATCCTATTTTTTTATGATTTCTAAAGCAATATTTGAAGCAATATACCAGTATAGTAACAATAAGCATCCACTATCTTGCACTATTTACATTACTTCCTCAAGATTTATATTATTAATGTAATATCCAATATCTGCAACAGCCTTCTTCGTCATCTCTTCTTTATCCCAAGGTGAAATTGTTGCTTCAACATTACTAATATCCCTAAATAATTTTTCCATTTGATTCTTCAATAAGAAATCTTTAAATTCTTTAAATTTAGAAAATTTATCATCAAATAAAAAAATTACATATCAAGGTTTTGATGTCATTCACTACATCTCCACTAGTTCTAAAATTAATCATATTTTTGCCTTGTTGGGTCTCTTTAATTTGAACCTTAGGTGGGGAAGGTAAAACATTTTTCACCTTCTCAAGGTTTAGTGCACTTTCCCCCTCTTCCTTTGATTTTTCATACTCAATTGAATAATCAACCAAGTTTTGGAAACCACTCAAGGTTTTTTTTAAGTGTAGGAGGAATTGATTCTTTCAAAAATTCCATTTGAGGCATAGGTTGCTCCACTTCTTCTTGTGATATTTCTTCTCTAATTTTATTTTGGCTAGGAATAGAGCCTCTAGGAGCTAAGGTGACAACATTTCTCAACATGATTTGTATCCTAAGAATAGGATCATGCACTTTTGTGTATGCCCCTAGGTAGTTGGGATTGATTTTTTTCTTTGTTCTTCTCCTCTTACAAATTCACACAATTTTTTCTTTCTTATCCTTAATTATTAATTTGAATTGAAGTTCCTTATTACATCTTCCAAATTATCAAACTTATGATATGATTTTTACCTTTTATATTTAATTTTTGATTATATTGATGATTTTTTTTGGATCATAATTCCTATGAAAATCCACCGTCATTCTATATGCTTGCAATAAGGGATATAAAAACTCCAATCCATCTTTTGATATGACTTGAAAATCAAAAAATATAGTGGAAGATGGTAAGAGGCCCCTTTTTATGTGCCCTCAAATGATATTTATTAGCTTCATTGGGCTATCACATGATCCTTAGGAAAGAAATCCTATAAGGGACACTTTTGTGAAACACGTGTTGTTTCACTAGGATACCTATACCCTGATAATAGTAGTACTTGTATGAAAGAACCAATCACCCCAGTTATGATCAATTCCTTTTTTCATATCCAAATTCTTAGGTCTTAAAATTTCATTACTTCATCTAATAACCTATCCAACTAGTTCCCTAAATTATCCATGACTACTTGTACAAAACACTCCTCATATACCACATAGTTGTTAGTCTAGCAATGAATGTTTCATATGTGATTTTTCCCTTGAACTAGTAGTGCAACTCCTTGAGCATCATAAAATTACAAGTGCATTACTAGATTCCAAATTCTCTTTCCATTATATAATAAGATGTGGCATAATAGAGAATACCATTTAAAGTAGATTATTTTGTCATCCTTCTTTATAGCCACCAATTCTTTGTGAATGCCATAAGAAATGAATGAAGTATAGTTAAAAAAAAATTTCAAATCCCTATATTGCAATCATCATCAATCGCACTAAAATTTGTGTCTTAACATCTACTCCCAATAGATGAGAAAGAGCATAGTATGTTTTAATGAAATATTCTTCAAATAGATCCATATTAAATGGATCTACCTCATCCCTAGTGAACCTAACTAGCCTTTTGTTTGGAATTTTGATCCTATGATGTGAGGGCCAAAATATTTTGTAACTATTCTTATCCCTCCCATACTCTCTACACAATGAATTGAAATCAATATAAATATTTGCATACATATTCAAATTGAAAACCTCACAAATATAAGCCTTATCATAACTCATCAAAAAAATTCCCTTTTCATTCAAGAGTGTTCTTAATTTTCATCATATCTCTTGGCCATAACTCTAATTAAATCCACATTGATGAATATATTAGGAACTACTAGACCCCCAATATCTAAGTTCCATATATTTGAAATAGGTTATTCAACAATGCTCCTATAAAAATATTCAAATAAATCCTAACCCTACATAGGGATTGTTTGATCTCTCAAGCCATCAACTCTATAAATTAATCTGTTAGAAAATTTCTTATTCCCTTGAAAAAATTTCCCCTCTTTTATGAGCTTATTAATTGAGCTATAATTTCTTCATCTAGCCCTCTTTTCATTTTGGTAGGTTGAAAGGAATTCTAACTCATTTTAGGGTTTTTGAGACAACTAGAGTTTCATAAAATTGAGGATATATGTGGTTCTACTACTTAACAAATAGTTTGGAGTTGATTTTATAACCATAGAATCACTTCTTTATAATCTGAAAGAAAAATTTAATACTCGAGTGAGAAAATTTGAACTTACCTACTTTCAATCGTTCAAAACCTTAATTCATTGCAGAAATTTCTTAAACCACTTCAATTCCTCAAATATCTTTCACACAAGGCTTAATTGCAACAACAAATTGACTTTTCTTTATTTATAATTATCTGTAGTCATGGTAGAAATATGGCATTTGTTGCAGTAATGGTAGATATGAGCAAACAAAGTGTTTGCAACTACTCGTTCCTCCAACTTTGAATTTGAGTCGTTAGTCTGATTTGGTGTGGAGAATCAATGACCATCACATTATTTACACCTATTGCAAGAACCATTTAGATTGTATTTAGTGAAGTTATTATGAACTAAAAGAATGTGACACAATGAAATTATTCCACCTATAAATTGAACCTATAACTTGCAAGACTGGGCCTACTTGTATCACTAGAAGGACACACATATGTATAAAACATGAGCATGATCTTGAGGTGACCTCTTAATTAAAAATTTGCAATGTAAATAGTTCATGTGATGCAATAATAACTTGAAATTTTAGTGCCACATGTCACAAGAAATTGTAATGAACTAAATGAACATGATGTAATATGACTCTGACATGTGGATGAAATTTGAGGCTATGTTAGGTAACACTGTTATAGGTACATAAAAATGACTTAAGTGATTTATTAATGTGTGGGATAAAAAGAAGCTAAGTTGATATCTAGAACTAAGGGGTTGATAATCAAATGATTAAAAATGCACAAAGGAAAAACTTAAGAACTCATGATAGGCTAAGAAAGTCATCATATGATTAGAACATAAAGTAACAATCCATGCACAAGGCTTAGGTTTTTAGCCAAAAGATATAAAACACACTTAATATATACCCTAAAACCCTAAAATTTGAAATTAGTGCCAACAAGTTCCTAGAAGTTCATCTCAATTTTTTCCAATGTGGTAACCCATTGTACTCTCAAAATGTTTTTTTTGCACCCATGGAGATAACAAAAAGTAAGAAATAACTTCCCATGGATAATGTAATGTTATGTCATTTTCCAAAACAACTAATATTACCACCTGTTGCAAGTATGAGAAATTGGTGTTGTCATTGATGTCAAAAAGCTTGTGTTGTCATTGATGTCAAAAATATTGTGTTGTCATTGATGTCTATTTTTGGATAAAAGTGTGAGCATTGGATGTTATCCATGATTTGATTAGTTACATTATGCTGTCATTAGTAAAGCTACTAGTGTCAACCTCTAGTGTTGCTTTATTAAGCTTATGTCTATGGATATGTGTTTGAGTTACTATGATTCAGTTGGCTTGGTGGTAATGAGGAAGTGTTGAAAGTGATGAGGATGTGTCTCTAGTGCTTGGTTTCCAAGTGCTTTTGAGAAAAATTGATAAAAAGAGGAAATAATTTGTTGCAATGTTGTTCTAGGTTATAGAGTTGTGTTCTTGTGTTGCTTCACATTTTTTCTAGGTTGAAGATTTGCATGTGAATTTTGAATATGTTAGTGAGATATGTTCATAGGTGTTATACCCAAAGTTTGGTGTGCTAGATCGTTGTATAGAAGAAGTTGTGTTCACCAGTGTGTGAATTGCGCATTACAAAAGTGTTTGGGAGAAATGTCTTTGCTCTGCATTTCTCCACAGCTATGTTTCAGGTTTTTCGAATCTAAGGGAGTATTGATAGTGTTGGTATCTTTGTATGGTCAAGAAGGTTTGAGGTTTTGTGCTCAGAAGTCAGTTTCTCAAGTAACAATGTATGGTAGAGTTGTCTGAGTGTAGTGGGTGTGTACACTCTTCAAGTGGAAGTTGTTATGAAGGATTTTTTTGGATTTCAGGGTGTTTGAGGAATATTCTAGATCATGTTCAAGAATGGTGTGTGGTTCCCAAGTCATCCTTGGATTTAAGGAAGCATGTACTTAAAATTTTAATGGTTTTTACATAGGTAACGGCCGACCTAGTGTTTACACTAATTGTGGTGGATGATTATTGTTTATAGAAGTGTGTGGTTGAGTGGTGTTGTAGATTTGGGTCCTAAATAAGGTTTGATGTGATCCGCTTTCACTTCTATTCACCATGGAAGTGTTTTGGCACCGACCTAATTTGAATTTGCATAGTTGATGTGCATAGCCGACCTTGGAGAAGGGTTTCAAGGTTGAAGATGGTATAAATAAGAGTTGAGTTGTTGAGGGATAATGAGATAGAAAAGATAGATGCAAATGATGCAAAGTGCAGAGTTGTAGAGTGTGAAATTGAGAAGTATGATGAGAGCCAATTATGTCTCATTTTATGCCACATTTTAGCCTTTTCATATGCCTTCATAACCATTCCCACATTCCATTTTCATCTCATTTTATCATTTTACATTGCTTATTAGTTAATATATATAGGTGATATTTAATATAGCTTTTGGATAAAAATATGGAAAATAATTATTGGTTGTCTTTACTAATAAATGTTGTTATTTCAAGCTTGGAAGACATAGCATGCAACATTCATAGGTGGAAATGGTTTGGTTTCATATGATGACTACATGAATCACTTCCTTTTGTGGACTACCATTTATGCCACTCTATCTCCACATCACATCACTTTTGTCCTTTTAGTTTGTGTAGCTAAAGAAATTATTTATTTATGAGCAACTACTTTGTGTCTTTCTAGCGCTCAATATTCATCACCAACTCAGCATTCAAATACTACATGTGGATGAGGAAGAACTCATAACAAGGAGGTGGTTGCATAGTTGTTGGAGGAGAAAACCAAAATGTTAAATATTTATCAGCTTTGTTTGTTGTTACAATTCCATGTTCTTCTACAATAACTGATGGTTTTGTTTACATGGGAGAATAATATGGACGATGCGCTTTCTTGAGGAAACCAAAAAATATTAGTTTATGGATGACGACACAAATAGCTGCGTAGAAAATAGGAAATCTCCTATTCTTTGTTCATTGTTACAAAAAACTCATTTTTCATTTATAGCTAGTAGTTAACGTTGTATTTATTATTATATATAAATTGTTGGCTACGTGTCAAAACAAATAATCCATTCTTGTATGCAATTGTTAAAGGTTGTGTATATATAAGCAACATAACGTAGACTTGGAAAAAAAGTATGTAAGAAACCAATATTATTTCCAATAAAATATTACCAGAGATTATTTCAGGAATTTTGTAAGTTCATCTTCAAATGGTTCATTGGGAGGAAGAGCGCCCCCTCTACAGCTGTCGATTGATTGTAAATACTTTATTCTTCTACAATGTGTGTATGTGATTATTCAGTTAAGCATTATTATGGGTTGATATTTTTGTTGCCATAATTTTGTAGTTGATATCTATGTAAGTTATCTATTAATTTAGATTGAGCTAGTCGTTATAATTTATGTATAAATTATGTCGTTGATTTGAGATTTATTCCTTCACTTTGGAATTTATGAATTTGGTAATTTGTGTTAAGTTTATGTTTAGAGTTAGTTGTGTGTGCAAATCCTATCGCCGGGAAGTGACAGTTCCTATCACCATAATTAATTTGATTTGCTAAAGGTTTATTTTCATAGGCTACATTCATAACCACTCATCTCACGACTCTCAGCCCTTGTGCAGATTTCCATGATACCTTTCACAAGCTTACAATCCTTGTATTGACACATATAGACCAAACTTAAATTCATTATTAAACATCGAATCCATTTTACTCTTTGCCCCAGTTTTGGCTTATCAAAGTACAGTGTGATCTTTCATGTGTTAGATTATTGGATGTAGTGAGAAAAAGGTGTCTACAATTCTTCAATCAGGCTGTGAAGGTGTTCATGAAATTTTGGTGGATTCTTTGTTGCACTGAGATGATTTTCTCTATGTAACATTCCTTCTCTATCTTCTTTTCTATGCTGGAAACAAGCCTTTCTTTCTTTGGGCAGTGAGCCCTTGTATTCAGTGTTGATGTTACTTATATTGTGAGCTAATCCTCACCATTATTTTTCCCTTCTTGGATTTTCCATGTAAATCTAGTGTTCTCTTGTGTATGATGTTAATTTGTTTCAGTTTTTTTATTTTCTTTTCATTTTAAATCATCATAATAGATTTAAAGGTTAAATGAATGAATGTGGATTTGAATGTGTATGAGGGTTTTGAAGTTATAAGGTACAATTGATTCACCCCCCCTCTCATTTTTCTTGTACATTCAACACCACCATCTATAATCAAGACCTAAAATTAGAGTTGGTTATATAAAATAGTTTAGACAAGTAGAAAAAATTTTGTTGATGAAATCATAAGTACTACCTGAGTTAATCAACATTGTTAGTCTTTGCTTCTTTAAGGAAACCACTGCCTTGAGAATTTGTGGGGTGTTAAAACTTAAGAGTGCATGACAAGAAATGATTGGTTGGGGATCATATGATTCCTCATTTGACTCCCTATCACCCTCTAATTTTGGCTCCTTCTATTCTTTCTCACTCATACCTTCAATATAGAACAATTTATTTTCACTACATTTATGTCCTCAAATGTAATTTTCCATCACAATTAAAAATCAACCTTGTTTTATCTCTTCTCCTCAATTTGTTTTGGATTCAATTTGATAAGGTTGAGTTAATGATTTTGTAGGAGATCTCTTTTCTCTTATGTTTGCAATCCCTTGTTTCATATTGGCCAAACAATTATTCCCAACTTGTCTTTCCATAAGTATCACTTGCAACAAGGATAGTAGTTGGAACAAATGTACCTCATATTTTATGTGGTCCTTTAAACCTCCTAAAAATAATTCCTTCAAATTTTCTTTTGTAATATTTTCACTCTTTGAAAAAGAGCTTGAGATTGATGAGCGTATAGTTCTTGACCATACCTCTTTTCTTTAATTTACTGAGTTGGCAAAAGTAGTTATCCAAAAAAATCTCCATAATGGGTAGCAAGTTACTCTTGAAAAATTGACCATGCGAACACACAACCCTTCTTTATCTTCTCATAACTTAACCAATGATACCAAATAAATTGGGATTCCAAATGTAATGATGTCAAAGCCACCTTCTATTGAATTTCAACATGGTGAAGATCAAATAATTTCTCCATTGGTAAAGAAAATTGGTTGGATCTTTTCCACTAAACTTTCTCATATACAAATTGGATATGAGTTGCTTAGGCATAGGATTATTAAAGAGTTGATCCTTCTTGAGATATGAGCCAAGCCCAAAAAAATCATGTCTAATAAAAGAATTATCTTCCACCTTATTAGGTGAATCTTATCTCTTATACTTCATCCCTTGAATAAGTATTTCCAACTTCCTTCAAAATTCATTCATCTCGTTCTTCACTAATGAAATTCCTTTAGTCGTCTCCTTCATTGATGGAATTTCACCCTTGACCTTGTTAATTTCCTCATTAGGGTTAATATCCTCAATTTCTATATCATTTTAGGTAATGGAAAAAATATAATCTTACAATAAATCACACATAAATTCAAAATATTTTAAAAAATTTATTGTGACTTATGAGGGCTAGGGTCACTCTTTCTCAGAAAAATCTCCCAAAAATTAGTCGATTTGCAGTCTTGAGAGTGAATTTATTTTTAAAGATAATTCTACAATAAATCACTTAATTCTACTCTAATTGTTGTTACATTTGAACTATATGCACTTCGCGTAATTCTTGAAAACCCCACTAAAAATAAAACAAAAAAAACCAATATTTTGAAGATATGTGCTTCCCAAATAAATTTGGCACAAACCCTAATTATGTAATAAATCACTCAATTCTACTTCAATTCTTCTTAAATTTGGAACTTATCTACATCAATATGTTCTTCAAAAACCCTTTAACAGACATACATCCAAAATCTAAGATATATGCATTTTCCAAAATGACCTCTAAATTTGAGAAAATGTCTTACCTTTATGGTGCCAAGATCATGCTCTAATACCACTTGTACTAAAATAACTTGCACAAGAAATGAATATAGTATAAAATATGTTGAAGTTACTTGATAATAGATGAGAATAACAAGTCACTTTGAGGGGGGGAACCTCAAAATATCTCCAATGACAACACAATTCGTTGATGATTAAATAAGATTCACTACCTTCTATATACCCTACTTATGTCTACGATATATCACCCAAGTTAACTTAGATTTAACCATATTAGCATTATATTGGCCTAAATAAGTAAATAACAGTATAATAATGATAATATGATTTAATTAGAATTTAAGGTAGCCACAAGCTAAATACTTATAACCCTGTGTATACTCTAAGATTAAGGGTGTAACACACTATAAGGGAGAATGCTTGAGATGTCATAGTCTATAGAGAAGAGGATGAAAGAAACCCACAAGAAAAAGTTTTGCATAAAATATTTATTACTAGATTATTGCTAGTTTAATAAAATTATCTATATGAATTTAATATTTTTTAACTATTGATTTACATTAACTTCACTCTTTCTCTACTAAAGTTCACTTTTAAACCCATTCTTTCTCATGTATTAACATTGTATGATATATGTTGAATAGTAAATAAACATTTTTAAAATAACTCATTAATATTGTTATCTTGAATTAAATGATTTTTACTTATTTAATTCAATTGATAGGTGAAATTGAATATTAACAAGTGATTCAAATTCATTGCTAGCACTCACTCACTTTTAAAATTTATTTTAACTTTATTTGTATTTACATATTTTGAAATAAATATGTGTGTCTTACTCTAACTACTAATATTCTTTTTCAAATGTCAAATCTTGAGTTTCATTTGATTTAGGTTATTTTACAATTTATATTTGTTTATAATATTTTTTAACAATTTGATGATTTTTGAAGTATTTACATAATGTTGAGGAAAAATAAATTACTAAAAAAAATTATTATTTTGTTCATTTATTGTATTAAAAGTTTTTATTTATAATGAAAATAATAAATCAAAATTTCACTATTTCTATTTTTATATCTACAATTTTTTACAATAAAATAGATTAATCATAGAGATTATTTTATGGGATAAAAATTTTAGATTGTTCATAAATTAATATACATCTTACCTTTTATTTAGACTTTTTATTTTTATATTTTATATAATTTATGCAAAAAGATTTCAAAATAAAAATATATTAACTTTTTTAATTTATATTTTTAATTTTTCTTTATATACATTTGTATTTATTTATTTTTTATATTAATATGTATTTTTTATCAAATGAAATATATTAAAAAATTATTAATATTATTATTTATTCATTCTTATATGACATTTTTGGCGGAAAATGCCTTGTTGGAAGTAAGAGTTGATCTGGCACTTTGTAATAATAACAGAGGCAGGGTATTATGAAATCACCTCATTTGAGTGGACATATTTATCGCTTTTCTGACTACCTTATTCATTACTTTTACTGCAGCATTACTTCAATGCACCTATTGCAGTCAGCATTTAATCCTCTAAGTGTACACACATATGCAGATTCTAAAAGATTCGCCACCATATTAATTCTTCCTTGACGAGATGATGTAATTTTACATGTACTATGGATCTGCACAGATCTCCCATGTGCGATGCTTTAACTATCATTTGTTTTTAATTTCCTACAAACTAAGTTGTAGATAAGGAGAAATTAAGCTGAATCTTCATGATTGGTTGTGATGAGTTTACAACAACATAGCATTCATTTTTTCTCTTAAATTCAATGGATATCATCACAGATTTTGGGCTGGCAAAATTGTATACCTATTCAACCTTTCATAATTCCTACTCAAAATTTGGAGAGTACCTTCAATATCATATTGGAAATGTAGATATCGGGAGAATATTCTTTTGGGAGGTTCTGAATCAATCTCCAGCTGTATATGGGATCACTGTTTCATAATTCTAAGACTATGGATTACTTTGTAAGTTCTAATAAATTATTTGAAGTATTACATATTTTACTATGGATTTTCAAGGAAGACCTTCACCTCAACCACCCTCTACTCATTTGACTAGACCAACTCCTCTCTAAAGAATAAATTTTCCATTTGATGTGATTTGAATTATAAAGAAAATTTACAAGCTTCTCCTTATGCCTTGGGGATGTTGAAATCCATGGATATACTTTCCCACTTCCAATCATTGAATCTAAGGATATATTTCAAGAGGCTTGTCTATGAGGACCTTTTCTCTTATTTTTTATGTATTGTAGTATCGTGGGTGTCCTAGAGGTGTATCATTAAAATATATAAAAAAATTCTTCTTCAACATAGATTCAAGGACCAAGAAGATTCTATTTTTGTAAAGAATAAAATCATCTACTACCAAAAAATTATTATATTTCATATTCCCATCAAGAAGGTCATTAAAAATATATTCTTAGCATATTGTTCCA
Source organism: Sequoia sempervirens (assembly GCA_007258455.2). Lineage (NCBI taxonomy): Eukaryota > Viridiplantae > Streptophyta > Pinopsida > Cupressales > Cupressaceae > Sequoia > Sequoia sempervirens. Next base: position 318,860,024 of record VDFB02000017.1, read on the forward strand.
TAATAGAGATGTTCAAATAAGAAGAAATAATAAAATTAGTTCATAGAGTAAGCATCCTAGAAATAGCATCAACAACTACATTTTTTTCCCTTTCATATAATGTATTTCAAAATCATGATCTTAGAGCTAGCACACCCATTTTTGTCATCTTTTATTCAAGTTACATTGGCCAAGGAAGAAATTCAAGTTATTATGTTTCTTCACCATAAATATTCAACACTAGATGCTATCAAAACTTGGCCAAAGCATGCTCATGGCTGGCATCTATTTATCATCAATAGATAATACTTTTTTCTTATTCTCTCATTTTCCTACTTTCAAAATCCATGGAATTCCCTTTCAATACCAAGATAGACCCAATTACCTCCCCTAAAGCATCACATTCTATAAAAAATATATGCAAGTCTAGGATATCAAGGATATTGTGTGAACTCATTAACTCCTTAATCCTACCAAAAGTTTCTTGAGTTGTTTATATCATAGAAAATAATCCTTTATTTGTTATATTACTCAAGGTTTTTTTATCTATGATATTTCCTTTAAAATATTCAATAATAGCTAAAAATGTCAACTAATAACTGAAATGAAGGGAAAAAGGGGGAAAACCCTAATTCCCTTGGTGTTAAGGAGATTTATGGTTTAAAGTCCCTCTTCCCACACATTTCATTAAGAATGCAAACCAACAAGGCCAAGAGATTGACTTTCAACCTCAAAGGTGAGTCAATCATACCTAAGTTGGTGATTCTTTAATGACGGAAAATGATTACGAATAATTTAAAATAATGAAACTAAATGAACTATATGACCTAAGATGCAAATTACAAATTCCTGAAGATGTACAAACTACATAACAACTCTTTGCAAGTAGATCTGGAAGACGTCTGAGGGTATGTACCTATCACCAAAAGCTTATTCTAGAATGTGCAAGAGGACTGGTTCGCCCCTGGGCAAATGGGTCCTTGATAGGGCTTCTAAAAAATACTTTTTACATTCCTCTAATGTTGGATCTGAGATGCTAATTTCCACTTGCAAACTTGTCAAAATGACGGAAGTAAATTCTACAACTTAGTTTTTGTGTCTTGGCAAGAATGATGACAATGAATGCAACAATGCAAAATTGCTCTTCAAGATCTTCTTCAATCCTTCTTCAATCTATAATCTTCACATACATAAAGAGGGAAAAAATATTTTTTATGTTTGTATGGGGTTTGCCTTGGTCAAACCCCAGTTTTGTATTAAACTTTGATAAAAAGATAATGAAAGTGAAGGAAATGATGAATGAACACTTGTTGCAACTCACCACCTTTCAATGGCTTCCTTGAAGGATTGAAGTCGTACACATCTCTTTAAAGGAATTGGATCTTTCTTGTTTGATTTTCTTGAATGCTTGAATGCTTGGATACTTGAGGATCTACAATGCATGTTAGCCTTCACAAGACAACATGAACACACATAAACTTGGACATGATGTTAGGATCTTGATTGTTGCTCTAAATGACTGATAATGTTGCTCTTAAATGCTATTGACAATAATATTTTCTCTTGAATTGCTCTCATAAAGTCTTCTCATATGTGTTAACTTTCAAATGATAAAAAGACTGTGTATTTATAGGTGTTTATCTAATTTCCCGAAAATTAGATTCCAAAAGCCGGCACTTACAATTTGAATTCGAGTCATTAAAAGTGCCAAAAACATATTTTAAAATGGGTCCTAGAACATAAAGGGGAGCCATTCGCCCCTGGGTGAATGGGTCCTAGCCTATATTTCCAAGACACTCATATTCCATGGCAATTACAATATTAAATGCATTTATTTAATGTTGGTTCTCCTTTTAGAAAACAGTAAAAATAAGGCTTTGGAATGCATAATTTGGAAAATTAGAAGCTTAATTAAGTCCAATAAATTAAAGGACCCAAACATAGTGTGAAATTGTAAAGGTATACAATTTCCTACACTACAATAACATCACCTATGTCAATATAGTGGGAAGATTTCAATCCAAGATGGCTTGGATACTCTATTGATCCACTTGAACACCTTTAGCACTAATGATATGGCCCAAGTATAATATCTATCACCCTAAAGCTACATTTTAAATATTTTTCAAAGAGATCTTGTTACTCTAATATTATAAGGATTATATCTAGATGCTTCAAATGATATTCCCAATTCTTGTTATAAATTAAAATAACATCAAATAAAACCAAATAAAATTCTCAATTGATTATTGAAAACATGGTTCATGCATGAATATAAAATAAAGGATACATTTATCAAAGCAAAACGAATGAATAAGAATTCAAATTTCCCAAAGTGACACCTAAATGGTTTTATTTTTATTTCATTATTGCTTACATAGATCTAGTTGTATCTTGATCCCAAGTCAAACTTTGAAATATATATAGCTCCATGTAACTCATAAATTATATCATTGATTCTAGAAATGGGATACCTACTTTTTATGGTCTTCTTGTTCAAATATTTCTAATCAATACATGTCTACATGGTGGCATACTTTTTCTTCATAAGAACCGTGGATGAATAAAATGGGTTAAAAATGGACCCAATGTGACCTATCTCCAATATTTATTTCATGGATTTGTATATGTCCTCTTTGTACATTTTTGCATGGTGATAGGGAGTAGTTATAATAGGCTCAAATCCTAGTTCCACCTTTATGATATGTTAAAACTCCCTATGAGGTGCTAAACCTAAAGGAAAATAACTAAACACCATATAATTTTTATCCATAATATTATAAATATCAACATGATAAATGTGTTGGAGAAGCCAAAATCTAAAAGCACAATCACTTGATATCTTCTACTAGTGAAAAAAATGAACACAAAATCATGCCCATCATATATTATGAGAGAGTGTAAATATAATGAGAAACCTTGCATATATAGGCAAGGTGGATGAGGTAGGAAGGTAGGAAAAAATAACTAACCAACCCTCCAAAGATGGGACACTTGTGATCTCACTTGACAAGTGTATGAGAAAGTGTCAATAGGTGTCTCAAGTGATGAGGACACATGTCTCGATGCTATGAAGTGATACAAAAGCCTAAAATTCTTGAGTAAACTTAAGCTATGAGTGTGAACATGTCAATCACAGAAAGATGATATCCTAACTAGATGGACAAAGACACTATTTATAATAACACCTCCCCTTAAGTACAACTTAGGGATTAATGTATGCACCAATGATTAGTCCCATCTAATAGGCCATGTTAGGTACTTATGTACAAATTTCTCATAAAGAGGAGTAAAGGAGAAAAAACTAGTGGGAAATAAAAAGTAATCTCCAAAAGAAAATGATGTAATAAAATGTACAAGTGAATAAGATAGAAGAAGGAAACGTGATGACCTTCCAAGGGATACTTCTAGCATAATTTACAATGATTTTCCCCACATAGGAGAGAAAAGAGAGAAGGTCTATGTGACCCCCAAAAAAAATATGAATTAATGAACTCCATGTGAGAAAATGCTTCCTCCCAAAACTAATAGGAGAGGAGAAACCATGCAACCTCACTTCTTTATGATGCATGTAGTGTCATTAGATGCTCAACATTGGATGTTGAAGATAATCAATGATCATTGAATAACATTTCTCCCCTTGGGAAGAAACAACACCATAAATGTGTGCAATATGACTTTTCATTCCAAATAGGAACATGCAAAAGTAAGATGAATGTTTGTGAATGTTGTACGTGATCTGAAGAGTGATATGATGCCAATTATTCTTGGATCATATATCGCCTTGTGTAGTGACTTCATTTTTTAAGATAAACTCCTAGTTGAACTCTTTCCTAGGTCATTGAAAGACATGGCTTTAGAATGGTTTTGTTCATTTTTGAATAACTCAAACCATTCTTTCAATGAACTTGTTGATGCATTCCTCCAACATTTCCAAGTAAACATTGGTCCTAATATTACCCTAACTGATCTAGTGCAATGCAAACAAAGGAAAATTGAAAATGTAACAAACTTGATAGGGCGCTATCAGTTTCTTTATTCACAAATCAATCTTCCTCTCCTAATGCAGATGTTCAAAGAGTATTCATTGAAAACTTGCAACCAGGCATAAGGGATAAAATCTTGTTAATGAAATATCCATCCTTTATACACTTGTGTATGGCCCTTCATGATTATCTTAATTATATTAGTCATTATGAAGAGACATCTTCATCGAATCCTACTGAAAAATCTAAATTTGTACCTCAAAACAACTATCAACCATTCAAAAAACAAAACAAGAACTTTATCAAGATAAATACACCTCAAAAAACCAACCACATTGAACCACAAGTTGCATCCATAACTTCAACTCCACACCAATTTAGATCAAGAGATACAATTTACCCAACTACCTAATTCCCTCCACTCAATCATATTGCAACTCTTGAACAAAAACTTAATCTAGTTGCCTTTGATTAGACCTGTGGACACAACTAGACCTCTACCTCAAAGCTTCAATCCAAAATCCATTTGTCAATATCATAACACAAATGGACATGATATGAAATGATGCATGCATCTTAAACATCAAGTGCAAGACCTCATTGATTCTAATCACATCTAGTTGGGCAATGTTAATGATCAAGGAAATAAATTTGTTACCCCACCTAACCAAAACTTGCAAATTTTTACCAATATAGTGTCCAACTATTCGGCCAACTTTGTGCAAGCTTGTGATGTTAAGAATGATGAGATGAATGTTGATAAGACTAACGACATGAATAATGATAAGGAAGATGATAAGAGTAATGAGGAGGATGGTTTACAAGATATGGTCACTCTCATAGATGTTCAACCTCATAAAGGCCAAACCACTTTGTTACCTAAAATTGTTTTCACCCATATTGACACATCCATACATACACCAGATGTTCCTCTCTATTTCATCAAACATATTAATGACAAGCCTACAATTGGGATACTCATTGATCTTGTGTGTGTAGATAATGTGATCATTGAGGAATTCTTGTTTGTGCATGAACTTTATCAAGATTCTTATGAACAGTCGAAAGCATGGTTGAAAATTCATGATGGTTTTGCTCGCCCTACGATAGGTTTGATCACTCTTCCTCTTAAATTTGGACCAAAATAATTAGATGTTCCATTCTCTATCATCCTGATGTTGGATTGATTCCGTGTGAAGCTAGGATACCCATGGCTACGCTCCATGAATGTCATCTTGTCATTAATTAACAAGTGCATAAAGTTCCCATTTGAAAACCAAATTTTTGAAGTGCATCATAGTGAGTTTAATCCTTTGTCCTCTTGTGGAAACCTTTCATTAGATTTCTTTTGGCCTCAACCTATGGAACCTATTAAGCCCTGTGAGGATTCTTTTTTAGGTCATACCAAAATTTTAAGGCAAAGTACATAACAGAGTTATCTGTTACCAATATTCCTAAGAATGATAAGACTATGGTTGTTCCTCCTCCTCCACCAGTTGTGGATGAACCTATGCCTGAAGCAAAAACTCTCCCACATAACCAAGGTAAATATGGTGTAGTTCCTCCACCCATATCGTATAAAAGACCAAGAGAAAATCACATAATTTCTTTTGTGCCTCCAAAGGTAAAACAAGTGTATAGACCTAAAGAGATAGTGGTTTCCCGACCTCCAATGGTTCCTTCAGTTGCTCCCTTAAGGGAAGAAAAGAGACCAATGGTTGAGAAACCTACTCTTAACCCATCACAAATTGAAAACCATGCAAAAATATGTTGGAAATAGGATACCATTTAGTTGCAATCCTAAACATTATTTATTTCATGTATCTCCTAAGTCCTTGGAAAGTGTTCACCAACACTAGGATTAGAAAGAGATTAATATTGAATGAAATAATCATGTTAATTGATATTTCTAATTAATTCTAAATGATAGGAGCATGTGAGGGTGTCCAAGATGAGTTCCTAAATAATAGGAGCACATGGGAACCCACATGGAAGGTGGAACTCACCTTGAGTTAAGTTGACTATTTGGAGTAAAAGATAACACTTTTGAATGCATGTAAAGATCCTAGGAGTTAGGGATTGATGTTTACATGCATGAAGTTCAATTCAGATTAGTTCAATTCAATTCAGTTTAGTTCAGCTCAAAATCAGTTTAGTTTAGTTCAGTTTAGTTCAGTTATGGTTCAGTTAGTTTTAGTTGAATGCTAGTTGACTTCAGTTAACTTGGAATGTATGACTAATGACTTGAGTTGCATGATAGATAATAGGTGGCTACCTTTAGTTAACAGGGGATGACCATTCTTGCATTAATGGTGGAGAGATATGTTTCAGTTAATAGAGAATGACTTGGACCCACTTTGGGCGCCCAAGTTGGCTTCTTGGAGTTAACTCTTTTGCATGCTAATATATTTCAGAAGGATGAGTTAAGTGGGCCCATTCTTGGGTGCCTACTTTGAGGATAAGCTTGGAAGATATCTTCGAAATAAAGGTTGAGTTATGACTTCAGTTTGGGATGCCCAAATGGATGAAGGAGTTGATTTGACATTGTTCTTCACGGTAAAACTCTACTTGCAAGAGATAAGCATAGTTTTTTGGTGATAAGATTTGAGCTTTGTAATTGTAACTCTTTGGATTTTACAAGGTTGATTATTTCCTATTTATCTCAAGCAAGTAGAAGAGAGTTAGTATCAATTTTTATTGTAGGTTGTGAAGAAGATTTGGTGAAGGAAAAAGAAGCATTCCCAAGCAAGAATTGGAGTTATTGTAATCTACTTCAGGGATTAAACAATACATTGATTCTTGGTGGAGTTTTTTCTCGAAAGGGTTTCTCCATGATATATATTTTGTATCTTCTAATATCCTGTCTAATTCTTCTACAACCTTCTATATTCATTTTACATATGATAAAATGAATTAATCAGATAATCACCCACAAAGAATCTATAACAAAGAATACGTATTTAGATCAGCAATCGTAATGTTTTACAAAGTATTAAGCTACATAAACACCTCAATTTTCAACATTTGGTATCAAAGTTGAGGTTGGGTAGAGTATTGGGATGCCTTTCTCTTAAAAGATTAGAGGTTTTTTGGTTGTAGTGGGAGTTTTTACTATTTTTTGTTATTGTTGATTTTGGAAAATAAGTTTGTTACAATGAATTTTTGTTTAGATGTTGAAAGGTTCAATGGATCTAATTAAGAGATGTGGAAATTAAAAATGGAGGATCTCCTTGAAGAGAGAGATTAGTGGTTAGTTGTTGGTAATGAGACAAAGTCACCTACAATGATGTCAGATGAGGATTGGGCTAAGCTTGATAAGAAGGCAAGAGGGACCATAAGATTATGTCTTACTGATGTTGTTCTCTTGAATGTTTTAGAAGAAACTACTGCATATAAGTTGTGCAAGAGAATAGGTGATATTTATCAAACTAAAAGTCTTACTAATAAGTTGTATCTAAACAGACAGTTATATTCTTTAAAGATGAAAGAAGGTAATTTTGTTGCAAATTATTTGAATGCTTTTAATTTGATTCTAAGTCAGTTAGCATATATAGATGTAAAGCTAGAAGATGAAGATAAATGCATTTTTTTACTTTGTTCTTTACCAGTCTTGGGAAAATCTAATTGTTGCTATCAGTGGTAGTGGTGCAAATCCGAAGATGGACAATATAATTCCTACTCTCCTATCAGAGGAGATGAGGAGGAAGTCTAAAATGGAAATCCAAGATACCTTGTTTGTAAAAGGTAGGCCTGAGAAAAAGGAACCTAAGGGAGACAAGGGAAGGGTAAGTCAGAAGGACAGAGTAAGGTAAAGTGTTGGAACTGTGGGAAACCGGGACATGTGAAGAAGGATTGTAAGAACAAGAAAGAGAGTTATGATTCTTCTACAAAGGCATCCTCGGATGTCAGTAATGATGCATTGGTTATTTCAGCTAATACTATTTGTGATAACTCTTTGCTTCATGTTTCAAAGTGATCTTCGTAGAGAGGATGGTAGTCACGATGCCATGTGTGACTCGATACCACGATTCAGTGGGAGTTGTTGGCAGTCATGTGGATGCATCATTGGTAAGGTTATCTCCATGTGATTGGAGATATGGTTTCTTGGTTTAGAGTGTAATTGTTATGATGTCATGTTATACTCTTGATACTAGTTTAGAGTTTGGCATATTACATATTCTCTTGAGACCAGGATATATATGTATGTTATGGTGCATGTGATCTCCTAGTAGGAGATGGTTAGATCATGTTGTCATGTTTATGTTCCTAATTGGAGATTTCGCATTGATATTGTGTAGTTCTCTTATGTATTGGGTACATTAATCATTTGCTTGATTACTTCATGAAAGTGTTGTGTTGCATTTGGAGTTTGGCATGGATTGGTTGGTTACAAGTCCTCATGGATACTTGGAGAAATAGGTGAGGCTTAAGTTCTCTTATGGTAAGAGATATATGTTGGAATTGTTACTTGTAAGAAAAGTCATTTTCAACAGTAAAGACCAAGAAGCCTATACCTTGGTTGAACATGAGTTCAACACACTCAGCGGTTTAACATGCCTCCAAAGAGGCAATTTGGTTACAGAGACTTGGGAAAGGTATTCATTTTAATTGCAAGTAAGTTAAACTTAAATGTGATAGTCAAAGTGCTATGTGTTTAGCCAAAAATACTATGTATCGTGCTCGTACTAAGCATGTTGATATTAAGTATCACTTTGTGTGAGAAATGGTTGAGAGTGGGAAGGTATTAATTGAGAAAGTTGACACTTTAATTAATGTTGCAGATTATCTTATGAAACCAGTTCCTACATATAAGTTCTCTTGGTTTTAATCATTTTCTTGGAGCTTCATGATTATGCAAGTTGCATTTGAGGCGGCATGGATTGATTAGTTGGTCTTGAGGAAGGCCATTGGCCTTAAAGTCACAGCATGATTTATAATAATGATTCGCCGAACACAAACCATTTATGATGTATAATGTCAAGTGGGAGAATGTTGGAAACTGGATTTACATTTAATTGCAATCCTAAAACATTACATTTTGTTTTAGGCATCATACTGGTCATTATTTGCCAAACATGGGGATTGAAGAGATTGATATTGAATGAGGACAATGTCGTATTTGAAGTGCGACGTTTTTTAATTGATTTCGTGGTGTTAGAAGCATGTGAGGGAATCCAATATGAGTTCCTAAATAATAGGGGAACATGGGGAACCCACATGGTAGGTGACACTCACCTTGAGTCCAGTTAACTATTTGGAGTATGAGGTAACACTTCTAAATACATGTAAAGATCACTTTGGGGTTGGGATTGATGTTTACATCCATGAAGGTTGGATCGATTTGATTCAGATTTAATTGATTGAGTTGAGAATGGTTTGAGTTTAGTTCAATTCAATTGATTATAGTTGATTAGTTTTTAGTTGAATGTAGTTGGCTTGAGTTAACCGAATGCATGACTAATGACTTGGGATTGCATAATGATTCTTGAGGGTGACACAACCAGTTAATAGGGGATGACCATTCTTGCATGAATGGTGGATAGATATGTTTTAGTTAACAGAGAATGACTTAACCCACCTTAGGCACCCAAGTTGGCTTCTTGGAGTTAACTCTTTTGCATGCTAAAATATTTTAGAAGGTTGAGTTAAGTGGGCCCATTCTTGGGCGCCTACTTTGAGGATAAGCTTTGAAAATATCTTCAGAATAAAGGTTGAGTTATGAATTAATTTGGGATGAATGGGAGTTGATTTGACATTTTTCTTCATGGTAGAACTCTACTTGCAAAGAGATAGGCATAGGTTTTTGGTGATAAGCTTTGAGCTTTGTAATTGTAACTCTTTGGAGTTTACAAGGTTGATTATTGCTTATTTATCTCAAGCAAGTTGAAGAGAGTTAGTATCAGTTTTTATTGCAAGGTTGTGAAGAAGATTTGGTGAAGGAAAAAGAAGCATTCTCAAGCAAGAATTGGAGTTATTGTAATCTACTTCAGAGATTAAATAATACATTGATTCTTGGTGGAGTTTTTTCCCAAAAGGGTTTCTCCACGGTATATGTTGTGTATCTACTAATATCCTGTCTAATTCTTCTACAACCTTCTATCTTCATTCTACAAATGATAAAATGAATTAATCAGATAATCACCCACAAAGAATCTGTAACAAAGAATACATATTTAGATCATCAATCATAAAGTTTTACAAAGTATTAAGCTACATAAACACCTCAATTTTCAACAAAATAAACTAAAATGCTAAAGAGTGTAGGTGTAGATGTCGTGTTATTGCTCGTCAACTAGAAGAAAAGAATAAAAAAGTACTTGAAAATCAAACACCTTGCAAGCAAATCAAGAATTACAACTTTCACCAAAACAAGAACATACAACTGACATTATCATTAAACCTACCATGGTGATAAATTTGGATGATGAAGATGAAATTGCTAAAATTGATGAACAAGTGCATAATGAGCTTAATGTTCTATTTTTAAAGAAAATGAATTTAGATGGGGGAAACTATGATAATCCTCCTTATGAGAGTGACCCACCACATGTTGAACCTAGTGATGTTTCTAGTATGGCACTTGTTGTCCCTTTGGCTAGTTGTCTGCCTTCCCTATATGATGAGCAAGATTGGGATGCAGACGATTTTCTTTAGATCGGCTTGCATGTGTGGTATTCTCTCTTTATGTTCGTTTTATGTTTTCTTTGTGTGTTCTTTGTGTTTTCTTATATGTAATGTGATCTCCCATATGGTATCGCTTAGCATGTCTTTGTATTTGTGAGTTTTCTTTGGAGGTCCCTTGTTGCTCTATTGGTGCAAGGATACAAAGGAAACGAAACTGTTGTGACATTCTTCTATATGTATATATATTCTTCTATATGTCATGAACCTGGTTGTCATCTTGTGTTTTCCTTTTTGGGGATGATGCAAGGCATTGATACATTTAGGTCTCTTTCATGTTGACCCAAAAGTTTGTTGGTTCTATCTCTATGTGGCATTCTTCCATTATGTTTGTTGTTCCATTCGTATTTGGGGAATGATGTCAATTTCAAGCTCTATTATATCACTGTAGAAAATATGTATAGTGACCCCATATCTATGGATCCCTTTCGCGTTCATCTTTTATCTTTTCTATGGTATTACATTGGGGACAACCCCTTATCATGAGGTAGCATTATTTGGAAACATATCATCAGCATAGGGCTTTCCAAATAAGCTCTCATGACCCTTATCGCATGATATTTATCATTTTTTTTCCTAGCTTAAAGTAATTACTCATAGCATGGTTTCTAGCAATTTCTTTAAGGTGGGGACATACATTCCATTATGTGCTTCACTTTGTTCACGAGCATTAAACTTAGTGGTGCATTGACATTGGCATCATTTTTGCTTCATTTTGTTCACACACATTGAACTTAGTGTTGTGTTGGCATAGCATTTCAATCTTTTTTGTAGTGCCTTATCAAAGATATCACGTGGTATAACTCTTGGTATGGTTGTTAATGGGTACACACCTAGTGAATATCGGACTTCACTAGACCTTGTGTGTTTCTCATTTTTCTACTTTGTCATGAGTATAAACCTAGTGAATATAAGACTTCACTAGACCTTGTGTGTTTCTCATTTTTCTACTTTGTCATGGGTACACAACTAGTGAATATCGGACTTCACTAGACCTTGTGTGTTTTCTCATTTTGCTTGAGGGCTTTCCTAGTGAATATTGGACTTCACTAGCCTGTGTTGCCTTCGATTTGTGATTCACCTAGAAAATATCAAACTTTGTTATTGTGTGTCATGAACGCCTTTGGTGTGGATCATAGCATAACACAACTTGCTAGCCCATGATTATCCATACCCTCCTTTGCATTTTGTTTTGACATCATGTATGTTTGTGTATGTTGTTTTGCTACATTTCATACATGTGTGTGTTCCTTTTTCCTTATGTTGTCTTGTCATGGTGTAACGCTAGAGAGATGATGTTCATATTTACCAACACTCATTACATTGCAAATAAAATTAAATTAAAGGACGCATAGACCAAGATTTTTCCATAAATGCTCAAAGGAAAATTCAGTAATAAATTTCATTCCAAGTATACAAAAGAAGTAAATTGCACTATCAACAAAGATCTTTGCAATGATACATATATAAATGCCATTTGCATATCAATGAGTTTCCATAAATTCATTCAAGTTTCATTTACATCATTAACTTTCAATCAATACATCTATTTCAATGTTACATCAAAACTTTCATTCCAATACATCTTTTTCAATGTTACAATACTGAATTTCAAATAAAGTTATATTTACAAGTGGGCTTTACAAGCCATTCAAAATAATACATGAATACATTTATAGCATGTGAACCTCTGAACCTCAACCGCTGTGACACCACTGATCTTCTTGCAAGCTGGGGCCAAGAGTGTGATTAAGGCATCTTTTCCGCCCAACCACGAAGTACAAGACTTCCCCGGGTTTCTCCCTAACTCGAAGAAATCCCCGACCCTGCATGAGGAGCCTAGCAACCTGAAACAACAACGCAGGAGGGAACTCTCGATGCAAGTTTGATGCCTATATGTATTCCTAACATGAGAATCACATATTTCTTGCAAACAAGAGGTGGCAGAGACCTATATTCATTTGGTTCTAGGCTTTTAATTCTATCTATTTCACTAGTGCATGTGCTTGGCCAAACATAAATAAAACAAATGATAGTTTTAGAAAAGGTAAAACTACCGTCTATGTGGGTCCACCTTCGGCATCCTGTCCTGGAAGTTTCTCAAAATACAGTAAATAATGCATTTTCCATCTAAATTCACATTCAATTTTACACATTTCTAATTCCAAAGAAATTTCATCATTTTCCAATGTTCACACAAAGATTATCAAAATAGCTTTTCATGCATACACTCAGTATGAGAAGTTTTTCCATATGTATTTCTATTTAAAGTTACTAATTTAAAAAAAAAACATTCCAAGTTTTGTTTTCTAAAATAACTTGATCAAAGTAAATTGACTTAATAGATTCGGAAAAAGAAATCTACTCTTTTCATAAAGTTCACTAGTTTTTAATGTGTTTTCAATAGTCTACATTTGCTATAAAGTTTCATCTTCAGCTTTTAACATAGCCTTATGTGTATTTCCCTAAGTTCAGAAATGATAAATGGTGACTCATACAATGCATCGATATTTAGAAATATAACAGTTTTAGAAAAGCAAAACAATGTAAATAACCAGATTTGCATATAAATTTAAGTTGCTATTGTACATAGTGTTATTTATGTGAAATTACTCTGCTTCTATTCTAAGTTTTAACTTTTAGATTTTAAAGTTCACCGTACAGATCTATATATATATTTATAATATAACCACATATACATAAATACATGGTAGACTTATAGCTGAATGTATATATACTGAGCTATGTTTTTTGTTTAATACCAATGATAGAAAGTAATGTTATCTGTAGATAACCATGATATTTATACCAGGTATATATATATATATATGTATGTATGTATGTATATATTCATAGATATATTGTGTGTGTGTGTATATATATGAAGTGATTGGCTGTGCGTTGAGTGAGGAAGGAAAACTCACGTAAAATGCATGTGGAAAAAATTTGATTTTAGGGTTCAGAACTCGTTCGTTCGAACCCATTAAATTACTAGAACCTGGTTGAACCCTTAATGCTTTCCCGCCAAATATGAAAAAAAAAATCCTTATAAAATGGGGGTTCGAATGAACCAGGGTTCGGCGAACCCTCTCGAAACTTATTCCTCATCCCTCCTTGAGACACCAAAAAACCCTGAATTTTGGCACTTCGGAGCTCGGGTTGATGATGAAAATGGATCAATCTTCACAAACCCAATTGGAATCAGGTAGTCCTCAAACAAGCTATCCAACGAATATAATCTTAATATGTTTTGGTTTTATTATGTATTTGTTTTTAGTTTTATTAAACATAGGTTTTTCATCAAAAATGAAGGTCTATGTTACATGTGGAAAAAATAGAAGATTATCAAAAAATTGAAAAATATGAGTGCACGGATATTGAAGTCCTTGATCCAACCAAAAAATTGAATTTCAATATATACAAAAAGTTATGCTATACCTCGTTTATGTCCGAATTGTAATTGGTTTGACTTCAAAACTTGATTAAAGAAAAAAATATTCAATAAAAATGTCTAACCAAGTGGAAGCACTAGATCGGAGTTACAAATCTAAATTGAAAGAATTATAATTTTATCCTTCATGGAAAAAAGTATGCTTATTGGTCTGATCACTTTTAAAATGTTGTTTTTTGAAAAAAAATAGTTTTCGTGGGAGATGGAAAAGAAGTGTAAAATGATTCCAAAAATTTTGAAAAAAATATTTTTAGAATCTACAGAGAAAAATGTGATGAGACTCTAGTTTGCATTATCTTCAAATTTTCACAATTTAGCGCTATAAATGTCTCATGTTAAGATTTAGTTAAAAATAATTAATTTCAAGGTTTGGCCAAAATTGTAAACAACTATTGTAGGATCACCTATATATATATATATATATATATATTATTATATATATTTTCTGTTAAATACCAATGACAGTGGATAAGATTTTCTGGAGAAAAAAGAGTTGTAAAAATGTCTGAGTTTGTATGTATATACATATATGTATATGTATATATATATAGTTGTGTGTGTATATATATATATATATTGTGATATATAATTTATGCAAAGTTTACATATCGCAGAATTTCTTACGCATAAACTAGTGAAAGTAAAGTTTGTAGTCCTGTACTTTAAGATGGGGCATACGCCTCCCCCATAGGGGAAGGCGTTGCCTGTGAGGGGGGTAGCGCCTCCTCCGCCTGTGGAGGGCGTTGTCCCTCTCACAGCGCCGCCCCTTCCTCTATGGGTCGGGGCTTGGGTTTATACCCAACATTCATTTGCACAATACAAATAGATAAAAACTCCAAAGATTGGCGTACACAGTCGGTTGTTAGTCAATTTCAGAAGCTTAAATAACTATGTATATATATTTATGATATGCACACAGAAAAATAGAGGTGTGTATATTTTTCTTAGATTATCACAGTTTTTGCATACAATTCAAACACTTGGCATTCAAATTCTTCAGTAGTATTTTCATATTTCAAACAAGATTTGTGGAAAAAGAATGGAAAACCTAGATATTATGCTTCCAGCTAGAGATGCTCTTCAAACAACTTCTTCTCTTTGCCCCTTTTCAATCTGGTTTTTCTGAGAAAGCTTCTTCTCTTGCCTCCTTTCCAGTTGCTTTTCCAACTCTTTAATTTCCCACTATCTTCCAATGAATAATTCTCAACTCACTTTTTTTGAAGGATTTAGCATTTTCTTGGCAGCCATCAAAGCAAAAATTGTAGAGTTTAATTTCAAGAATGATTTCAAGAACGGTTCCTTTCTCGGGAACTCTTTTCCCTTTTTAATAATGTTTTTCCTTTTCCATTTCCTACCCTAATCTTGAAATGGATTTTAAAATAAGAATAATATTTATTTTAATTGCATGTAAATCCCTTTTTGAAAATATTTACCCAATAATAAAATAATTATCTTCTTACTATTAGTTAACTTATTAACTCAAAGATTAACACAAATTAAAAGAAGAATAGAATGCATAAGCATTTAAATCAAAATATATAATTAACTTTAATTAAAACTTAATTCATTTATTTTATCATGCTTTCTTTTCACCATTTATTTAATTTACTAATTGTTATTTAATTTGCAAATAATTCAAAACAAACACACTGAAATTGACATTCCTAAATGCAAACTACATGAATCTAAGTGCTCGTGTGCGTGATTGAGAGGACTTCCTGCTTTGTCCTGTCAAGAAGCTAACCTCCTCTCCTTAATCACACCCTTGGTCTTTGACCTCCTGCAACTCAAGTGCACTCAGGCACACAACAATAATTGAATTAGTATCACATAAAGATATAAATAAAGCAATATATTACATAAATTAAAATGTTTCTACTCTATTTTGCTTCATTTTCAAAGTAAAACACATTCAATACTATTCAACTTTTCATAATTTAAATAAACACTTTCATTTATCTCCACACCAAAACACCATCATATTAATTATTATTCTACTAGGCACATCAAAACATGTAACAAATCCACACAAAACCAAAAGCAACATGCATCAAGGCTGAGACGTGACACATGGGATCTTGGATCCTAGGGGATTGTGCACCCTCCCTTGATCCTTAGTCATCCTATCTCTTCAACATTTGGACAATCGGACCTCTCTTGACATGGATTTTCTACTTTAGTGTGAGTCTGAGCATAAGTTCATACTTTCACTAAAGTAGGGGCTAAATGCAGCGTCGTAAATTGTCACCCTTAACAATTTCAAACCATGTTTTGCTACCTCTAAATTATTGAGCCTAATTGACCTCCTAATTTCCTAAATTATGCATTTTGAGGCCTATTTTTACCATTTTCTAAAAAATTGCAAGCATAGAACAAATGCATTTATTTAATGTTTTGCCCCTGACACCTAAATCCTCAAAAAATAGGGCCAAGATTGGGACGCCCTTGGGCAGCTCTGTCCCCTATTTTGTTGAGCTCAAAATTTGAATATGTCAATGTCGGCATTTTAACATTTGAAATTCAAGATGCAAATGTCGGCTATCAGGATTTAATTTGTGAGATTGAATAAATGTTTATAAATACCTACTTATTACATCATTTGAAATCTATCTAGCACTAACAAGCAAGAGGTGAACATTAAGAGCAAGTCAAAAGTAGCATTTCAATGATTTACTATAGCAATTTAAGATCCAAACACCATGTCAAATCCTATGTGAGTTTATGTATGTTCATGTTATCCTTGTTTGTGAAGGCTAACCCTTGTTATAGGTCTCCAAACAATTCAAGCATTCAAGCAAGCAAGATCCAAAACCTTGAGGTGATGTGCATGACTTCAATCCTTCAAGGAAGCCATTGAAGGGTGGTGAATTGTAGCACTTTGTTAATTCTTAATTACTTCCTATCATTTCTATCATTGATATGGAAGTGGAAACACTAACACAGGGTAAGCAAGCCCCTCAATTGCGCAACATTTCTTCTCTCTTTGAGTGTGCAAATTTTAGGTTTGAAGAGGATTGAAGGAAGTGTGAAGATCATTTATTCATTATTACATTCAAATCCCTACACTTTGTCAACTCATGAAAACTCACCTACAGAATTATCCGACAATGGCCTGACAAGTTTGCAAGTGGAAACTAACATCAGAGGACTGTGAAAATAGATCCAAGACACCCCTATAAGGACAGAGATGCCCTTGGGTGTCTATGTCCTATTCTAACTGATACCAAATTTATATGGCAGGTACACAACACTCTACCCTTCCCAGATTTGCCTACAAATCTCTGTTACAGACTGTCAATTGTCAAAATCTTGCAATTTTTGTATTAGGACAGTTTAATTAGGTCAATCAAGGCAAATCATCCCAATCCATTCTAAGACTCAAAAAGATGCAGATCTAGGTCTAATTGACCCACCTTCATGGTTGAAAGTCAATCTAATCACCTTGTTGATCTCCATCTTAATGAAACTCTACAAAAAGGGCACACACACACACACAAATTAACCCTAGGTTTTATACATTAACTTAGGGTTATCTTTTTCTTTATTTCAGCTAGAATCCTAAAAGCTTGGGAATGGGGGCTTTAGGAGAAAATGTCAAAATTAGGGATCTAGGATGTTGATTACCACATACCTTTGGCAAAAAGCAATAAACAAAGATTCAAGAGCTTGACGAGGGGCGAGAATGGGGAAATGGGGAGACCAAATGCCCATGACAAATAAGGCGAGAGAAAAAATAGAGAATGGAAGAATGCAAACCAATACAAATAACTCGACAAACAAGATAATGCAAGGTTGAGAAAATTTGAATGTAGGTATGAAGGTAAGGAGAAATTTGAAACCCCACCCAAAGCTAAAAAATAACATAGACTCCAACACTTACAAAAATTCTAAATCTTTGAGAATTTAGGCACATGAAAAGGACATGGGAAAAAGCAAAGTACAGCATTTAGGTACAATCTAACCAAAGGGGCCCATTGAAGATTTCTTTGATTGAGAATAAATATGGGAAAAACAAGGCTAAGGCAACAAAGGGGACACAAGACCCCAAAATAGTTACAATTCAAGGCATACAAGAATAGATGTCAACACCATCACTGCAAAGTTTAGAACATCAAAGAGATTGTATCCAATGGGAGCAATAATGCATTAATCCTCTCCATAAGTTGTTTGAGGTAAAAGTTCCCCTTAAATATCCTTGAAATATCTCCCAAGGATTTATCTTATGACATGTAATTTCAAGTGAAGGGCATGGATAAGGAGTCCAAAGGCCCTCGTATATGCACCAAAATATAATAGATCAAGAAAAAAGTCACATGCCAATTGTTACTCTCACTTTATTTGGTTTTACATGCTTGGTTTTCCAAATTCCCTTATGAAGCTTGCATCGAGAGTATTCATATTTAATTTGGAAAACTATGATCAATTTTGGACAAGAACTAGAGCATCCAATTATGCGTGTTTTAAAATAACTAGAGAGTCAAAGTCTTGACATTATAAAGCAACTAATCCAAGTCTTCATATCATTAACTAGAGTAAATATACACCATTTCAAATAAAGCTTATAAATTAAAAGAATTTGGATTCTTTCTAATTGGGCATAATCAAGCCTCATGCTAGAAACAATATTCTACTTCATAATTCATATTGATATAAAATAATTCTTTGGCAAGTAGAATAGTCAACACAACTAAATCCAAGGAGTAGAAATCTTTTATATAATTGGCTTCAACCTTATTAGAAAAGCTAATGAAATTAATAAATAAAATTCCAACTCCAGGTTCACATTAACACATTAACACAAAATCTTGTTGTATAAGATAATTCACAATAATCCTCGTGTATAGAACATCATACCATTGTATCGCAAGTAGACAAGAAAAATATTTATTTTCATTTAGATTTGTGCAATCTAATGCTTGTTTTTCCGCAAATGGAGTTTAAACTATAGGGGCATAAAAGCCATGGAATGATCCCATACAAGAACATAATATTGTGGGAATTCAATATTAACCTCGATTTGGTATGTCGAGGTCCATACATTCTTGGTATAGAAAAATAGTTTCCATCCATCTTGAAGGTTAAAAATTAAGATTTGGACATACTTGCTTTTGAAACTTTACACAAATATTAGAAAATATATATATATATTGGTTCCTATGAAGTTAGAAAGTGCGTAGTACACACTTTTCCATCATTATTTTATACCCATCATCCCTACATGCAATTAGGCATCATTTCAAATATTTTTAGCCTAAAACCATTCAACGACGTGTCATTTCTCCCAACCAAGACCCCTTGCATTATTGTTCCTTCAAACACTAAGGCATGCATGGTAATGTCCACTAATTTAAGTTCCCTCCTCTCGCCAACAATCACAAAAAACCTAACCCTTAGCCTTACTACATTTTTCAATTGTCCACTTGCCTTAATTTGGTCTATTTAAGAACACTTCATTTTCTTTGAAGGCATTGTTTTCAGATGGCTCACTTGCTCTCTTACGTCATACATTCTCTACTCTCCCAAACTAAGTTTTCACCTTCCTTTATATGCGAATGAGCTAATTGCAAAGACTCCATTGAACATTTGACACTAAAACTCCATTGAAGATTCTTGGCACACCACTTAAGCATCTCTCCATCAACCTTGTTCCTCCATACACAACACAGCACACTTTCCAAAGTTAGCAAAGCCTCTAAGGCATATACATCTCTATTGTACACATCACTCCTACGCCCTTGCACTCTAGGATCACATACCTAACAACATCCAATCTACTTGATGTTGAAACATGCCAAAAATAGGGGCTCGATTGAGGTAAGCCCCTAACCCTAAACACCATTTTTTCTCTCTATAGATTTTCCAGACTTTTATGCACCTACACAACCACCTTAACTTTTGCAAGCATCACAAAACAATGTGAACAAGCACAAATAATTTCAAGTAACAAAAGTCAAAAGGTCACAACCACCTAAGGAAGGTCCCTACCAGGCCTAGAGGGATGCTATTGTCTAATACAATTTTTGAAACCTATTTGCATATCTCTAAGTCTTTCTAGTTTATTTTCCAACACATTCCAATCCTCAATCATTGCCACATCAACAAACACCGAATCAGACACATTTTCTTTCCCTACTCCATTTCTATTCTAATTTCAATTCAAATCTAGACTCGTGCTTGTTTTGCTTAACTGCAATTTGTTACCTCTATTATTTTGAAAATAAAACTACATTAGTATGTAGAATTGCACACTAGTAGTTTAAGTAAATAATCTAAACACTAGGTAGCACTTATTTGAATCTACACTTCCATATGTAAAGGCTTTTACTTCCCAAAAGCCAATGGGCAGGGTTGGACATCCCAAGGGTTCTCAACAAGAAACTCCTCCACAAACAAAAGCACCACAAACATAACTATAATAGGAACACCTAAACGTGGAACATAATACTTCACCAAAATAATGGACCATAAAACAAATAGCTGTAATTGTAGGCAGAACATCCAAGCATCAGATCAACACTTCACCAAAATGATGGACCATAAAACAAATAAAAGCTGTAACTGTAGGAAGAACATCCAAGCATGGTATCAATACTTCACCAAAATGATGGACCATGAAACAAAGAAAGGTTGCCCTAGACATAACTATAGTAGAACACCTAGGCATTTGTGAACCAAAAATCAGATGTTGATCACAATAGAAAGATCATTTTTTCTCCACTTTAGTCGACGTATAAATTCTATGTGAGAGATGTTTCTGTCAATTTGGCACATTGAGGAGATGTGTACAGAATTGTTGAAGGTTTGGAGTGATTCGGAGCATCCAAGAATTTCATGCGCAGGTCTAAAAAGTGATGTTTTTGGCCTCTTCCACAAGGGACGAATGGCTAATCTGCCTGACACATGGTTAATCCACCTCAACAAATTGGATTGAAACTAGGGGTCGAATTGCTGGTAGAACAAGGTAATGGGGACATATTGGACATGGCAAGAAACTAGGAGGCTTTGACAATCCATTTCACCTTCCAGGCATTTGGTTCTTGTTTTTCTGCTTCTTGGAAGAAACCAGCTTCTACATAGGTAGATTGGCAAGCCATTTTAGGGGTTGGCACTCTTGTTTACCTTAATGATTAGAGGAATTTTGCAGTTTCAACCATTGTTGGAGCAAGGTTTGAGGCACAGCAGCTTGAGGATGGATGGCCTAGGTCCTATCACCTATTGAGGAGTCGTTAAGGTCGGACAAGCTGACATTTCTACTCGTTGATTGTACTTGAATCATCATAGTGGTATTTTGGAGTGTAACTCATCCAAACTTTTAACTTTTTTTCCATTTTTTGAGCTCCTCCGAAACAAATCACGTTCATTGTTAAGTGTCTAGTTTTTGTTTTTATGCTTCCTATTGCTTTGGTTTTGGCAATTACTAGCATATTTATGACTGCCCTCAGGCATTATGGATTGTATTTCTTGTTTTACACACTTGAAGGATGTTTGAGTAGCTAGTGTAGAAGATATCCGTAATTGCTGAGCAGTTTTGGACATCTAGTGTGTATCAATGGGACTCATTTCACCAAAATAATGGTCAATAAAATGCCAGTTATTACGTCTGATTTAAGAAAAACCTTGAAGTATCGTATAAGGCTAAGTCTCCTAAGCTGCAAGTGAAAGCAGAAAATGATTCTAAAGCCCCAAAATGCAAGCCCAATATATGTAAGAATCTTTTGCCACAAATAGTCATATTAGTGAGAAATTTCCATAAAACAAAGAATAAATTTGTCCACTCAAAATGCCTTCTTCAAACGATTTGTACAGACATTTGCACAAGTGTCGAGGGAAAATCTAAGAACACTAAATAGGTGGTAAAGGAACATTTTCTTCGATGATATCCACGATAAAAGAATCTTAATGTGCTCATTTCAGCTTTAGCATGTATCAAATCCTTGTGAACAACGTTCTTGAATTTTTTAAGAAAAAAACTCAATGCTATCATTATCATGCATAGCTACTAATGAAAGTTTTGAATAGAGAAGACAAACAATCGAAACCATGGCATTTAATCAATTGTATTTTCCCTTCAAATTAAGGAAAATAACCATAAATTTAACTAGAACTACAGCCTAATAGTCTTATTTTTCTCTGGTCCTGTAAAGAAAAGATAATTCCTAGTCCAATAAAGGGCATAGCAAAAGGCAACTACAAAAAGAAAAAGCTTTTTCCCTTGAAATGTGTTAAATAAGTTATCCAAAGTACACAAAATGAAACAAGTACAAGAAATAAAAATCAAAACACATAAGTAAAGAGAACCTGCAGCATAAGAAAGAACATCACAAGGCATAATTCACGATATTAATAGCATGAAAAGTAATAAACAAAAAGTGCAGCTTGTCAGATACTAGGTTATGTATTCAAATCCTACAACCTAGAAATTTTGGCAAGCTTACTCAGATTGGATCACCAAGGAGAGAGTGGGTCTACAAAATGAAGATGTGCAGATGTACAAACATGCAAATGATAATTTATTATGTACATTGAAGTTTTTTAACCCAGTCTTCTCATGTTTAAACTATTACATATTCAAAAAATTCTACTCAGAACCTCTTATATGAATTTCAACCCAAAAACTAATTACAGTTGTCTATGCACCTTTGTCCACATCCATTTGTGTTTCAGTGACCTTAATTGAATCACAGACCTGTTCGGACAGACCAGAATGACCAATTTGATCACTATGGGCAGAATTCTTTGCAACAGAAACATCTTTAGGCAGGATTACATCTGACTGGGGAAAAACTATACCTGTTTGGTTGGAACCAATTACCACAGGAGATTCCATCTGATCTTGTAAAACAGATGAGGTTGCTTGAGTATATTGAACAAACATTGGAATTGGTGACAATGGCATATCCTGAGAAATAGACATAAATTTGGATGGAATTGCATTATGCTGAGAAAATGCTACATCAGGTTGGCCACTATTCATCATTGGAGCTGCAACCTGATTCAGGGAATTGTCAGATGATTTGGATAGGTTGTCTAGTGCAAGCATTGTAGATGGTAGGCGTGAAACTGCCTGGGAAACAAATAACGGCGTCAATGGAATCACTTTTTCCTGAGGGACCATTACATCTGTTTGGATGGAACCAGTCACTGTAGGAGGTTCCATCTTTTCAGCACAGGCAGATGTGATTGGTGGAGTATATGCATCAGACATCAAAGATGGTATTTGTACACCCATGGAAATGCAGGGGGGTTTCAGAGGAACTAGAACTGCCTGAGAGTTCATTGTATCAGTTTGGCAAGAACCCAGACACACAGGATGTCCCATCTGATTCTGTGCACATATAGATGATGCAGCAGATGCATCCATTTTACACATTGAAGATGTAAATCCTGTATCAATCTCAGAAATCAAAGACGGTATTGGGACACCCATGGAAGTGCAGGGGGATTTTGGGGGGGCCAGATTTGGCTTAGGGTTTGCCATATGAATTTGGCAAGAACCAAAACTCACAGGATGTCCCATCTGATTATGTGCATGTATAGATGATGCAGTAGAAGCATCCATTTTACATATTGAAGATGTAAATCCTGCATCAGCCTCAGAAATGGATGTGGATTTTGATGAAGTCGTATCTGGAGAAGTAAGCATATCTGTTTGGCCAAATTTAGTTGTTACAGAAAGTCTTGTCTCAGTTTGCACAGGCACTGATGAGGTCACTACAGCATCTGGAATAGGGATCGACACTGGTACAAACTGGGAACATGAGGTAAATTTGGATGGTATTACTCCTGGCTGAGGCACAATATCTGTTTTGGCAGCACCAATCATTGCTGGAAATTCCATTTGACCTTGCAGATTAACAGATTTAAGTGCTTCATACTCTGATGCCGCTGCAGATGATAACCTTGTATCAGCCTTAGATATAAAGGTAGTCGTTGATGGGCCTGCATTCAGCTTAAGGGTTACCGCATATGTTTGATCAGAGCCTTTATTTGCAGGAGGTTCCATCTGACTCTGAACAGAGAGAGATGACACCACTGGAAGATTTGGAACTGGCACTGAAGATGGCAACCTTGAAATATCCTCTGAAATAGATGTGGATTGGGAAGGGCTTGCAAGCTGCTGACAGCACTCCATATTTATTCTCTCGGACCCAATCTTCTCTAGTGTAGCAAAATATGATGGTGCTACAGCATTTGGAACTGGAGCTGGCAATATTGTATTTTGACTATGTTGCCCATGAGTCATAGCATTTGAAGCGTGCGGTGCTTCAGAAAAAGGAACGTTTTTCTCTCTCTTTGTTAGTTTAACATTTGGTGCAATGTCATTTACCTCTGAAATGGGAACACATAACCCTGGTTCAAATACAACACCCCGCAATATTGTATCTGTGTCTCCCACTCTAACTGTGAGCAAGTAACCTGCATCAAATGAACCATCTACCACACCATGAATTATCTGACCAAGAAAAGAAGTGCTTACAGCTGAGGACCCTGTTTTTTTGGCTTTGGGTTTCCTCTTGCTATCCAGTCTGCCTGGCATAACCGGCCTCTTGGCTGGTAATGGAAGAGGCTCAGCCTTTGGTATCATAACTTTGGAATGCAGACCTGTCTCTTGCTTTTCTTCTTTCATCATTGCTTTGAATAAAAGTGGTTGGATTTAATCCTTCAATAACAAAGTCGAGCAGCTTCAATAGCAAAGTGCAGAATGAATCAAGGCCCACTCATTCTAGTTAGCACCTGAATGAAAACTATCAATATCATAATCCACTCTTAATATACATGGCATTTTTATACAAATCCAGAAAAACCTTTTTCATCTTACCTATGTATGGCATAAAGATCAGACTTCCTGATCCTAAGAATTTATAACCCAAGTTAATGTTTGTTATCATTGATGGGCACAATAGATGGTAAAAGACATTACAACATTGTTAACTAAAGTAGTTTTAAGACTACTGAAGGAATCTCGAAAAAGATTAAGTATAAGATTGATGGAAAGTGAAATCAAAAGCACGTATGTTTAGAACAATATAATGCTGCATAGAAATAGGAGAAGCTTATAGTCCAGCTTTCAAGTTAGTCATTTTATGCTTCAGACCCATCATAAATTGTAGGAGTTGAGTGCAATTAATAAACAATCATAGTGATACACAAATAGATGCGTGTAGCACCACAATGATGGTCAATTATACTAACAACCAAACAAAGGAACCCCAATCTTGAATAATTTTGAATGCAGGGGCATAACCTCGATCCATAAAGGAACTTGTACAAAAGCCAAATAATAGCCTACAGACCCATCTAGATGTAAAACATAAAACATCTATAAGGTGCTTCTGTTTTATGGAGAACTTGGAAAGTTGGATTTTCATATTCAGATCTTAAAAAGGTGAGAAAAACAGTAAGTGTGAGCATGAATGCAGATCAACTTTAAGGCAAGGCCTACTAGTAACATTGGTAAACTGAAAGTCATTCTAATTTTGGCTCATTCCTGAATGAATTAAGATAAGTATTGTTATGAGTAAATCATCCTTGCAGCAACTATAAATAAAATTGACAGGCAACATCGATCCCTGAAAATCTCAGTACATCTACCAATAATGGTATCAGCCAAGGAATTTCCTCAGCGTTTAAAGGGTTGTGACATGGACCAATCTTTAATAGCTGCTACTTTGCTTGGCTCTACCTTGACGCCCTTTTAAAGATGATACGTCCACAAAATTCCAGTTTGTTTGAATCCAAAAGTACAGCTGAACATATTTGCAAACAATTGATTTCCCATAATACTTGCAATAGTTCATAAGCATTTTCGGCATGACCTATCCGGTGTCCACTATATATATGGTCATCATCAATAAAAACATGCATAAGATCCCCAAATGTCAAAACATCATATTCTATGTGCCTTTGGAAATGGTAGATGCATTGGATAGTCCAAAATGCAGTATGCTGAGTTCATAATGTCCTCCATGCCAAATATGATTGCAGCCTGAACATAGGTCTAGACTCTATTTTTGTAAGCAGTGTTACACCATATAAATTGATAAGTAGGAGGTATTTTCCACAGCATGTCAAATTATGATATTGCTATCAGGATTCAACCGTGTAGTTCCTGATAGCAATATCATAACCATATAAATTAGCAATCAGTGTTAACCAATATTTCATCTACTCTAGCAATGCAAAATATATGCTTTCTATGGTAGCATAACTCCAGCCATAACCATCAATATAACATCCTAAAATGCTTATATTTCTTTCTTATGAATTTGCACAAACATAACCTTCAAGAATGGACAAATTCTTAATAGCTACTGTTTTGCTTGACTCTGCCTTGAAACCCTCATGAAGATGATAAGTACAAAAATATTCCAGTTTGTCTACACCCAAGAGCATAGTTGGATTTCTTTGCAAACAATTGATTTCCCCATTATACTTACAATGCTTCCTTAATAATTCCAGTATGTGTCCAATGTCTGCCATATATAGGGACATCTTCGAGAAAACAAGCATAAGATCCCTTAGTGTCAAAACATCATATTGATTATGCCTTGGAAGGTAGTAGATGAACCAAACAGTTCATAAGGCAATATTGATTTCATGATGTCCTCCATGCGAAATATGGTTGGAGGACATCATATTTTGACACTATGAAGATGAGTGAGGTAATTGACACTAAGGCAGTATTGATTTCATGATGTCCTCGAGATGATGAGAATAGATGAGCATAAATATAAGGCCTTAGCTTTGATTACTAGTGCTACCAAAGTATCTGTTGGGCACAAGAAGGCCAGTTTTCAGTTAGAGAAGGAACAAAAGCAGAAAAACAAGAAAGAGACAAATGATATGTGTACAGAGGTGCCTGAAATATATGTAGGCATGACTATTACTAAATGTTCATCTCAAGTTGATCCATTCTATGTCTCCTTATTAATAAATGATAAATTGGTGAGAAACTACATGATTGATTCAAGAGCCTCTACAAATGTTATGCCTTTGAATATAATGAATCAATTAGGGTTACAAGTCAGTAAAGCATATGGGAGATGCTTTGCAATGGACTTGTTGTGACCTTTTCACACTTCGCCCCATTGCAAATGGGGACCCTTTGTTTTTGCTTTTTGGGTTTTGCCTTGGCGTCACAATTGCTTATCACCATGTTTCTTTTACAATTTAGAGTTTGAGTTTTTTGAGGGGTTAGCCGAGCCAAGTGAAGAGTTTGAGCCCGAATCAGTGTGCAAACGTCATTACAATGCTTAGAGGGCCTGAAGGACGAAGATCATCTGTCGTTTGAGTCAATTCTGACACCTAGTTTTTGGGGATGTTCCCTCTAGACCCCCTATTTTTTAGAGACTTCATTTTTGGCATATTCGGCCCAAGTTAGACTTCCTATTTTTTAGGGGCTATTTTTGGAAGTTTCTATTTTTGGCAAGGTTTCCATCTTTAGAAAGTGCCCGGATTTCAAAAAACCACTCAGAAGTTCCAAAAAACCAATGAAAATCACAGAAAATCATTTTAAAAATCTGGAAAAATCCATGAGAAGTCTGAAAATCATGATAAAAATTGCCTAAGTATGGAGACATGAGTTCATGAAGGCATGGAAGGGAGGCTGAAAGTCTGACCAGCGGAGAGAATGAAGAGTAAGATTAATGGCATGGATATAATTCGCCATAGGAAAATGAGCAATGGCAAAAGCCTCAGCCAAGTCCGCCATGGCAATGGCAAAAGCTTCAGCCAAGTCCGCCTTTGGAAGAATAGAAATGGCATGAGACTAAGGCAAAGTCCGCCCAGCTCACAAGGCAATGGCATGAGACTAAGCAAAGTCCGCCCCACATGGAAAAGACAATGGCTTGGACATATGTAAAGTCCGCCCAAGAGATGATGGCACAATACCTTGCCAAGTCCGCCCATAGAAAGAATGGAATAAAAACATATGCCAAGTCCGCCAAGTCCGCCACATAAAGGAATGCACAACACAATGGAAAGTCCGCCCAGCCTAGAGGAGGAAAGCAAAACAGAAAATTTGGCTAAGTACTAGCAACTTGGGGAATAAAAATTCAGAAAATGGTTATCAAAGAAAAGAATATGGCACAAATGTCTTCAAAGTCCGCCTTGGGGAGGTGATAAAGAAAGAAATTAGCTAAGTGTGCCTTGCATCATGTCAAGAAACATTAAAAGTCCGCCATGCTTCAAGAGAGAGAATATGGAAGACTTGATAAGAGGTCCGACCTCAAGAGAGAGACATGGAGAATTTGACATGAAGTCCACCAACACTTGAAGATAGATGGAAAAAGACTCTCAAAGTCCGCCATGGAAAAATGTTCACCAAGTCCGACCTAAGGAGAGAGAAAACTTGACATGAAGAGAGAGAGGATGGAAGAGTTTCATGAAATCCGCCATGCCAAGAAGGAAAATGGCAAAGAAAGTGTAAAGTCCGACTTGAAGGGAGATGAAAGAAAACTTGGGAGTCCACCCTTGCACATGGCAAGACCAACAGGAAGTATGCCAAGAATTTGGCATCATGAAGACAACGTCAGGCACATCATCAAGTACATCCATCCAACTTACACAAGCCAAATTCAAAATTGAAGACAAATCCACCGGCGAAGTTCATTTGAGCACAAAAATGGCCAGAATCTTGAAGGTGTTACAAAATGAAAATGAATAGCCAAAATTTGGCTAAGTATGGGAAATTCTTCATAGGGAAAGTTCCAATTTCCTCCATTGTGGTGAAAGCGCAGAGGCATTCCTCTCCAAATTCAAGGCACTTGAAAGAATATCCGGACATCTTGGGGGGGGTTCATCTACAATTCCAAACCTCAAGTGCAAGTGAGAAGAAGAAATCAAAATCTTAAAGGAGCTCCAAGATCAAAGCTAGGAAGGAACAAGCGCAAAGGAAAGAATCATTGGCAGAGAAAATATTCTAAGGCAAGAACATGGAAAAAGAACAAAGTAACCAAGGAGGACATCCAACCTACTGAAGTGGCGCCTCGACCAATCAAATTGTTCCAAGTCAGCACGTCCAAATTCAACAACTTTCTATTTTATTTGTTGGTTCATATTTGGTAAAAAAGACAAGTGTCCTCGAATGTAATTTTCTCATTGGTTGAGAAGGAGTTAGTTAGGACAAACCCTAATTAGGGTTTTATTCTGTAATCTCGGCCATTGATCCTAAATCAATTTTGGCCATTGAATTGTAATTGGGGAGCCTATAAATTGAGCTCACCCCTCATTTGTGAAGCATGGGAGCATGTTGCAAAACATGTTAAGATAAGTAATTGTTGTGTACGACTACTAAAGTAATAAGTAATGCAAGCATTGTTTTGATGGTGATTACTTCTCTTATTTTGGAGTTGGCATGGTTCTTATCCCTCATCATAGTTTAGATTTTATTTCATGTATGTTAGATGAATGCAAGATCTGATAAGTATTGATTTATGGTGAAACTTTTTGCTCATACTTTCTTTGAATGGATGATTTTCATTCAATGGCTAAAGTTAGCCTGAGCTTATTTGTGGATGCTTAACTTATCTGGATAATTATTGTTCGATTTGATGGCAATTATTCATGACGTGAAAATCATAAGCACATTCCCTTGAAGATTGCACCCCCTTTGTGTAGTTGTCGTTGAGCGTGGCGAAGCAAAGCGTGGTTATTGGTTCCACCAAGTCAATACCGTCTCTTGAATTCTTAGGAGTAGATTAGAATTCTAAACCCTTATCTCCTTTTTTAGTTTGTTTGATCCATGACCCAAACAATAGAGCTTCATTGTCTAGACCTTCATTGTGAATTGAACAAGCCTAGCATAAGTCCCTTTGTGTTACCAACATAACGACCATAGAGCTTATCCACACGTCAATACTTGACATAAGGAACCTTGGAATCGCCATATGATCTTCTTGCAATCTTAGCATACGCGGTGGTTTTTCAAGAGAGATCTTCTCGCAATCTTAGCATACGCAGTGGTTTTTCAAGAGAAGATAGGGTGTCTTTGGGAATTTTATTCTGATGTTTGGTGTGTCACAAAACACGCATCAACAAGACTCAAGATAAGTCCCAGTGATTGGGATTATAAAAGACTTGGAGTTCAAACTTGTTGCATATCCAAAAAAGGATTTCAAGATGAATGTCACAATTGTTTGACATTCCAACTCAATATGGAATATTGTTGTCAATAAAATGGGCTGCAATAGTAGTATGCAGTTGGATCTGTCATATGCCATGATTCCCATCAATGGAAAACATGTAAAGTTGAATAGAGAAAGATCTCTCAACTTAGTTGAGGACATTGAATGTGATGAAGAGGTATGCTTTGTTGATACTAATATTGACAACTTTAAAGTTGACACTCCTCAAGTAGAAATAGAAAAAGACAAAACATTGGCTAAAGAGACTAAGGAGTCTATAAAGGAGAACAACTTATGGTTGATGCTATTTGATGGAGCTTGCTCAAAAGGAGCAGGAGCTAGGGTGATTCTAATGTCACCAAATGGTAAGTCCTTTAAGTATTCATTTTCAATAAAATTTGAATGCACAAATAATGTAGCAGAATATGAAGTACTTTTGCTAGGGCTTAATATGGCAGTCAAACATGGAAATAAGGAACTAAGAGTTTTAGGAGACTCAGAGTTGGTAGTAGCTCAGATAAGAGAAAAATATGTTTCAAAGAATAAAAGACTAAAGCAGTATAAGTCTGGAGTATTGGATACTCTAGAAATGTTTGATGCATTCTCTATAGACTGGATTGCAAGATCAAAGAATGCTATGGCTGACTTCTTGGCTAGTATTGCAATACGGCCTAATGATATAACTTTTCTGGTATATCTACCATTGAGATCTTAAATAGGCCATCAGTACCTGACAATATATGTAACTGGGAAAATTTAATGATGATCAAGATTTGTTTAAATTTTTGCATTGTATTTAAGAATACCACAATCAAGAGATAGATTTTTATAATCTTGTGGAAATTGTGTAAGGAAAAGAGACTATATTTGGGAATTAGGTTATTCAATTAAAGACTAACAAAATCCCAAAGGGGTCGATAGCCTTTGATAATTCAAATAGATATGTTGCTAAATCAAACCCTGTCCATGAAAATGATTTGGAAGAGATAAATTTAGACACAAAAACTTTTCCTAAGAAAGTTTATATTGGGAAGAAATTGGATCCCAAGATTAGACTTATGCTTATAGGTTTATTAAGAAAGTATAAGCATGTCTTTGCATGGTTTTATGATGACCTGAAAGCTTATAGAAAGGATCTCTTCCAACATGAGATTCCTTTGAACCTTGATGCTAAGCCTTTCAGACAAAAGCGAAGACCTATTAATCTAACACTAGCACCAAAGATGCAGTAGGAATTGATGCAGCTTAGAGAGGGTGGGACTATAAAGCTAATTAGGCATTCCACATGGGTCTTTAATTTGGTGCCAATAAGTAAAAAGAATGGAGATATAAAATTATGTGTTGATTTCAAAAATTTAAACATATCTTCATTAAAAGATAACTATCCACTACCAAATATGGAGGCAATGCTACAAAAGGTAACTGGATGTGAGCTACTATCTATGATGGATGGTTTCTTAGGGTACAATCAAGTGGTAGTGAAGGAGTCAAAGCAATACAAAACTGCCTTTACTACACCATGGGGCACATATGTTCATGTTAGGATGCCATTTGGGTTGACTAATGTTGGAGCAACTTTTCAGAGAGCCATGGATGTTGCATTTATTGATTTAATTGATATAATAATGGTGGTGTATCAAGATGATTTAACTGCCTTCTCAAAGAAAGCAAAAGACCATTGTACTCATCCTGAGTCTTTTCAAAAGCCATTGAATATGGCATATCACTAAACCCTAAGAAATGTACATGTGGGGTTACAGAGGGTAAATTACTAGGTCATATTGTTTTGAATGATGGAATTAGGATTGATCCTGATAGAGTTACAGCAATTGACAAAATTCCAATTCCCAAAACTATAGAAGGAATCCAATCATTTT